>OW971882.1:20000-1270000 GCA_943193645.1 Acentria ephemerella
CTTACCGGTCTCATCCAAAAGAACGATGGGCCGGTAAGCTGACGGAGAATCGGCAGATCTGCCTGCCTTCTGCAGCAGAACAAGACGTCCTCTTTTCCAGCAGTTTGGAAATCGACTGGACCCCAGACACGCGTCAAAAAGATTACGCATCCGAGGCTCCAGCTCCACAAGAGAATGCGCCAACACACGGCCGTGGACCCCGTCAGGGCCTGGGGCTGTCTTCTTAGAGCGAAGCCGGGCGAGCGCGGCATCGTACTCGGCGTCAGTGATGGTAGGCGCCGGGTATTCGTCAATAGACCTGGTCCCACGGGGGGCCATGGGCGGTGCAAGATAAACGTCACGGGACGGGAACAGAGCTTCTACAACGTCTTGTAGGAGTTGTGGCTCCAGCGTTTCCGCGACCGGGGGACCTTGGCCACGCAGTTTGTCGCGCGCGGCACGATACGGTCGACCCCACGGATTGCTGTCCAAAGACTCCAGCATCTGTTCCCGTGCCTCCGTTTTTGCCCTGAAGATGGCTACCCGCATGGCCCTCCGCGCCTCGGTATAGAGACCGTGCAGATAGTCTTCCATGACCTCGTCCCGCAACCCGTTACGAGTACGGTGCCTATATCTGGCCAGTTCTCTTCTTCTGGCAACACAGGTTGCCCGAAGTGCGGCAATCTCCGCCGACCACCAGTAGACGGCCCCCTTGCGGGGCTGGCAGTGGACACGTGGCATGGCTGAGTCGCTCACGCGATGTAAAGAGTCGCGGAAACGCTCAGCCTCTGCATCAACGTCGAGGGACATGGTGGTAGCTGGTGCGCACCAGTCCTCGACCAACACCGCTTCCTCGAGACGCTCTATGTTGAGTCTCGTGAGTGCCCACTTGGGGAAGGGTGTCGACGACGGTATGACGGCAGGGCGACCAGAATCGCTGCCAGCAAAAAGATTGAAGGCGATGTACTGGTGGTCGCTCAACGTTTCGACCTCCTCGAGGACCTGCCAGCCAGTGACGTGCGTGGCGAGAGCGGGGGTAGCAAACGTTAAGTCCACTATTGACCCCCCCCGCTGTCGCACGCAGGTGTTGGCTGAGCCCCGATTAAGAAGCGTGAGGCCAAACATTGCCATCCACGCTTCAACTGCAGAACCCTTAGAATCGGTGGTCGGGGAACCCCAAGCCGTTGATTTGGCATTGAAGTCCCCCAAGACCAGAATGCGCGACGAAGCACTCCGACGCACAGCTATGCCTAACTCGTCAAGAAACAGTTCGAAGTCAGCCAGTAGTCTGTTGGGGGAGAAGTACACACCAATGATGGTAACATCTCCCCATTTGGCAACGACAAAGCCCCGACCTCTCTGGTGAACTGAGAGGGGAGGCGAAGAGTTAAGCGCCGATCTTATGACGACCACCGAGTTATCCATGTCCGCAGCCCAGTTAGGGCAGGGCGGGACGTAGTATGGCTCGGCGGCCACCGCAATCTTAGAGGATCGCTCCCTCATGGTCTGCAGCAGGAGGTCCTGTGCGCCAGAGGAGTGATTCAAATTCGCCTGGAGACAATTATTGACTGGGCGTAGGGCCATCAACTATAGGAGTCGTGTCCATTGGTTGCGGTAACGATACAGCAACCTTTTGTGCGGCCGGGGTCTTGACGGCCGTGGTTTTCGTCTTCTTGGGGGGAGAGTTAGGAGCTTTGCAGCTTTTGCCCCCAAGTATGTGCCCTGCTGGTCTCTTTGTTGCCGCACACACAACGCAGTGCGGTTCCGCAGAACATTTAGACGCTTTGTGCCCGGGTGTCCCGCAGCGGAAGCAAAGGTCGCTACGATCCACCCCGGTGCACTGCTGTCGAGCATGCCCACGCTCCTGACATCGGAAGCACCTCATCGGGCGTTGCTCCACAGCGCGGACTCGCGCTGAGCTCCACCCGACGAGAAGTCGACCAGCCTCAAGAATTTTATTAGCCGCGCTAACAGGACACGAAACCCAGGCAGATCCCATCCCGCTAGACCCGCGGCGAATCTCTCCGACCTTCACCTGGTGGTGCGCACAGTTGCCCTTTTCAGCAACAGCCGCCGCAACCTCCTCTTTTTCGACGGAGTCATCCAGGTCTAGAACGGAAAACTCCATACACTTCGTAGGCCTGGAGACTCGGATATCCTCGCTGTCGAAGAGTGACCTAAGCTGTTCAGCAAGCGCATCAGCCTTGGCACCCTGTTCTTCTCCAGAAACTTGGAGGATTTTCCCACCAGTGACAGCCGTTGCAATTCTGAGTGGCGGAATGCCAAGCTCTTCAATTTTAATGGCAGATCGCGCCTTCCTAATGACCTCCGCATACGAGAGGCCATTCTTCTCCGCATCTGAACCGAGGGTTATGATTACAGCGGCTGTGCGAGGCTCCTTGACTTTCCGCGGCTTCTTGGCCTTCGCCTTGCCCTGCGCCTTAGAGTTGGGCGTGGGGTTTCGCTTAGGCTGAGAGGCCGGTGCATTTGCTTGCGCCGTCTTCTTCTTTTTCCCCCGCTTTACCACCGTAGTCCAGCCCCCCTCTTCTGATGTTGGGGCAGCCGATACGGCAGCGGACGGAGAAGGTTCCTTATCCGTTGGGGCAGCTGTTTTAGTCACCGAGGCTACCACAGTCTTTTTCCCTTTCCCCTTGCCTTTCGAGCGAAGCCGAGAGTTTTGGCTCGGGATAAGGGTCATCGCTCCGCACTTGGAGGATATAGCGGGCGATTCCTTCAACACAGAAGCTGGCGGCGCATGCCCAGATGAATGGGGCTCCGACTGCGCAGCCTGTTTCCTCTTGTCCGCAGCCAACAGTGGCCGCGGTCTATCAGCGGTTTTGAGGCCGTCGATACGGGCGTTAATCATATTTGTGGCCGACGCCATGGCGGCCTTGATTTTGTCATCCACCACCGTAGAGACCGCTTGGAGGATCTGATTGCCATCCAGGGATTGACTTGCCGCTGGGACGGGGCGCGTGCGTTCCGCGCGCATTTCCTCCAGCTGCTTGCGCAGCTCGTCCATATCCGCTCGGAGGCGTTGGTTCTCGCGCTCCAGCTTAGTAACCTCTTCAGACACAGTACAGCGGAGGAGTGTCTGTGTATGCTCACTTATCGAGCTAGCTGATAGCTTTAAGGCCTTCTGAAAGGTGCCTTTTAAGTGAGTAGATTTCGACGCAACGTCAAGTATCGTTTTCAGCTCGTTTTGTACGGACCTATATATATCCGCTGCGCTAGGTTCTTCACCTACTGACATCACATCCGAGTTCGACGCGGAGCGAGAGATTGCAGGACTAGAACGCGTACGCCTTTGCGCTAACTCCTCAGCAAAATCTCTTTCCGCCTCCAGGCGTAAGGACTCCCGCAGTTGGGCGTTGTATTCCTTTTTGGCCTGAGCCAGCCCCGCATATTCGCCCGTTTTTATCGGACGACCACGACCTCGTACAGCACCACTTGCAGCCGGCTTTTTAGGCGCAGCCGCTTGCTCAGTGCTTGAAGCACTATCCGAGTCTCCTGATACTACCTCCCTTTCTCTTTTACGTCCCGACTGGGACCCAACCGTATTAATTGAGACACAAGAGCCGAAATTTGATCTGAATTCAGCCTCTTGGTCTGACTCCTCATCCTCCGCGCCACTCAACTGAGTACTGGGCGCCTTCTCTGCCAACTTCTTGCTCCTAAGGGAGCGACCAGTCCACAACTCTTCTACGTCAAAACTTAAACTAAGGGGTTTTTTGGGTTTATTGAACACTGCCATAAAGTTCCCACGAGTATGGGGGATATAAAAAGTCCACCCCGGCGGTGCCCCCTGCACCGGGGTAACCCTAATACACCTGAGGGTCGGGTGGTCCTCAGGGTTGGCGCTCGCTGGTGGACTTGCCCAGCCCACCACCTACAAGAGGCGACCCGCCGCCGCGTTGCCCAACGACAGGTCTTTGGGGTTATTTATAGACGTTGTCTCGTCTTGGGCCGGCCAATTAAGGCAAGCCCCCTGCTCCCTACGCCGTCCGCGAGACATGACCACGACAACGACGAGGGTTTACAGGTTGTCCGGCGATGGCCGAAGCCTGTCCGACTACCACGACACCGCAGCAGCCGAACTCGCCGCACCGCGGGCCTTGAAGGCCCGCCATACCACGCCACCCGAAGGTGGCCACTGAGCCGACCAATCAAGGTAAGCTCCGTCGGGACCGGCCAGTTAAGGCAAGCCCCAGAGACGACGTGATGGGGTGTGGAAGCACCCCACGTCGAAGAAGAACGACAAACGTTCAACGAGGCGCGAGTGCGCCACGAGCAAACTGCTCCCGACACCGTCCGACAAAACGGACCGCGGCCAACTAGGCCGCCATCCACCGAGCCGAAGCTCCACCGGCCCCCACAAGGAGGGCCCCACCGGGGTGATTTTTTATAGAGGTTTTCTTCCTCGCAGCCCGACGCTCAGTGCGCCGAGCCCCCGACCCCCACAAAAACGTGAGGGCTTACGGGTTTGTGTGGCTGTGCAATGCCCGCCCTCAAAGAGACCAGGCAGCCACACTTCCAGTATTGTCCGCGCCGGCCGCAGCCGGTACCCCCCATATCTGGAGGGCGTTCCCCTATCCGCAACCCGGGGGACGCGTCCGATGGCAGACTGGAAACCGCACACGGAAACCTAACCTAACCTAACCTAACCTAACCTAACCTAACCTAACCTAACCTAACCTAACCTAACCTAACCTAACCTAACCTAACCTAACCTAACCTTTTTTTTTTTTTTTTTTTTTTTTTTTTTGTCGCAGGGGAATGCATTGACGCATTTCCTTCCCGATTCGGGGAAACCGGGAAGGGGTATGTGGGACTCCCGGGCAACGGTGCCCGTCCTACCCACTAAACCCCTGCGTGTTTCGACACGCTGCAATTGGCGCTGCCATGGGGTGCTCATCGCATTCGCCACAGCAGCGTCGCAGCGAGCCCTTGGCGGGCTCTTCCGCGAGGTGGTATGGGATACTCTCAAAACAAGGGGAGTATCCCTCATCGCAGAGGCCGTGCAATGCAGGTACTGATCCCCATCAGTACCCGCTGACCTCTACTTGGCGGAGGCGGACGTTAGTCCGCCCGCCGAGACGGTCCGCTCCGAGGTTGTAAAGACCCCTGAGCGGACCGCCCCGACGGCACCCCGCCTCGTCCCAAAAGGGTCGAGGCAGGGCGCTTCGCCTCCCGTGACCTGTCAGCAGCAGGGGCAGGTGGGGGCGGCCTAGGGCCGTCGCCACCCCCCCCACCACCAAGAGGTCTACCTCGCGTGCCGCGCCTCAGCTGCTGTAAGCAGCTTTTACTGCCCGCCATGTGGTTGGCCGGTAAACCGGCGTCGCCACACGGCGCACAGTGAGGCGCAGCCGAGCACTCGGCGGCCTTGTGGCCCGGTCGACCGCAGCGAAGACAAACGTCGCTGCGGTCGACTGCCGACGGGCACAGCTGCTTGGTGTGCCCCACACCAAGACAGCGGTGGCACATCATTGGGCGGCTTTCTGCCACGGAAACGCGGACAGTGCTCCACCCAACGGAAAGCCGGCCGCCCTTGCCGATATCCCTCGCCGCAGCCGCAGGGCAGGTGACCCTGACGGATCCCGAGCCCCACCGGCCGCGGCGAATGATACCGACGCGGACCATATCACCAGGGACACATCCGGCACGAGCGATCGCCCCCCGGATGTCGTCCCCGGTGATTGTGTCATCCAGACCGGTCAAACGGAGCTCCCCCGTCTTGACCGGTCTAGTGACGACGGCGTCTTCGCCGATCACCTCCTGGAGGCGAGCGGCGAAGACGTCAGCCTTCTCCACGCGATCTGGGCCCGCGATCGTGAGGACGCGCGCCCCTGCCATCGACGGCTTGATCCGGAGCTCCGGAATGTCGGAGTCTCCCGCGGTGGCTGCTCTCGCCCGGGTCAGGACGGACAAGTAGGTTTCCCCACGCCGCTCCGCCTCGGGCGAGAGCACCACCGCAATGGCCGCAGTGGTCGGCACCCGGATCCGGGCACCCGCCTTCCTCTTCCGCCTCCGCCTCTTCTTCTTCCTTCCGCCTACAGCCCCAGGGGAAGGCTGCGCTGAGGCTTGCGCCGGCCGCGTTGTATCGCGTGTGGCGCTGGCGTAGGTTCTTACCTGCGCGGATCGCGCGGGTGCAGCACTCGGCGCGGTCGTCATCGGTGTCGAGGCAGAGGGGGGCTTCTTCTTGGCCCTCTTCCTTTGGACGAGCGTGAAGCCGTCGTCGCCTGCCGTCGTCTGTTCGGAGGGAGCGGGTGGGGCATGCTCCGCTGTCGCCTGCTGGGTGAGGGGAGCAGCGGTGGTGGTGGCTCTCGCCGCCCTGTCCACCTCCGCTCGCGCTTCCAGGAAGCGCTCCACGACCCGAAGTATCCGCGCGTCCTCTTCATCGCGCGTCTCGCCTCTGGCTGGCTCCGGCCTCTCCCGTAGGTCCACTGGCGGGAGATCCTCTTCTACGGTGGCGTTCGCTGCGGCCCTGCCGCCGCACGCACACTCGCTGCTGGGCTCCGGTACAGCGGCCACCGCGGCGGTCAGCTGGTCGACCCTCTGCTCCAGTACCTTGCACTCCGAGCGCAGCGCGTCGATCTGTGCGCTCTGGAGTGACAAGTCGCTCCTGAGGCGGCTGTTCTCTGCCTGGAGCCTCTTAACTTCTGACGACGCTGACCGCTCGTGCAGCGCCACCACGGTGTCCTCGAGGCGGTCTGCGCTCTCCCTCAGAGCACGGACGAATGTGCCCTTGAGGTTCTTCGAGCGCATGGCCACTCTCGTGACCACCGCGATGTCGTCGAGGGCCCGTGCCTTCAGTAGGCTCAGGGCGGGGTCGTCGGGGCGTTCGCCCGGCGGGGGCATGCGGCAGCGCTCCCAGCTCCTCTGTGCAGCCGCCATGAGTCTCTCGATCTCCTCATCGCTGCACAGGTTCGCGCCCAGCCAGCCGCCGCTGGCCGCCGCCTCCCTGTCTTCGGTGGATCGCCTGGGATTGTGTACCCTCTGCGGTACCGGCGACTCACTCGGCGTCCTGGGTTCCGAAACCCTGAGCTGACGCCGTCCTCTCTGTGCCGTGGGCACCTTCGGCCGTGAGGACTCCTCGGTTGGGCTGAGCTTCTTGGCCGTTCGCTTCCGGCTCCCGCTGCGAAGCACACGCCCTTCTCGCGCTCCATCCTCGCTAGCGCTGGCGGAGATGTTCTCGGAGTCATCGCTATCGAGCGAGTTGCACGATGCTCCTCCGAAGAACCTTCCTTCAAACACTCCGTCCCGGGAACCTCCGGCTTCCGCCCACGTCCCGGGACCACTATCATCCTCGGTGCCGCTATGTACTCCGCGGCTCCTCAACTCCTCCACGTTGTAACGGAGGCGTACAGACTGTGCGCCCCCGAAGCGAATAGTGCCCCCCCCAGATACGATGGGGCTGTCCGCCGAAGCGGAGAGGGATTCCCCGGCCGCGTGGCAACCGGGACCCTCCTGGAGATTTGTGTTACTAATCGCTTGGTCCATTTTTAACTAACTCCCAATTCTTCATCACAATAAACAAACAAAACAAAACTAAAAAGAGACAAGAAAACAAGAAGAAGAAATAAATAAAACAAAATAAAAACAGGATAGAAAAACAAAAAGATAGAGAAACAAAAAAGGAAAATAAAAAGGTTCCGGGGCTTGGGACCGGGCTCCCCCCGGCCACTCAGCCTATCGCCACCCCGGGGAACTTAGGCTTAGGTCGGTGGCGGCAAAAGCCGTTGGCTGACCGAAGTCTGACCACCGATAAACATCCGTCCACTCTGCAAACTCTCTTCCGAAGAGGAGAGTGCAAGAGTAGCGGACTGGGTAATTTTTTATTGAGGTTTTCTTCCTCGCAGCCCGGCGCTCAGTGTGCCGGGCCCCCGACCCGTGAGGGCAACGGGCTAGTGTGACCGTGCAATGCCCGCCCTGACAGAACAGAGCGAGCAGCCACACTCTCCGCGGCCTTGAAGGCCGCCAACCCACGACCCGAAGGTCCGCTGCCCCCCAAGGGGGGCCACCAAAGGGTAATTTTTTAGAGAGGTTTTCTTCCTCGCGAACCAGCGCTAAGTGCAATGCGCCGGGCCCCCGACCCCCACGAAAACGTGCAGGGCTACGGGTTTGTGTGGCCGTGCAATGCCCGCCCTTAAAAAGACCAGGCAGCCACACGGTGTCAGAGTATTAGCCAAATACGTAGCAATGTCCTGAAAAGGACATGACCACGTAAGTGCCCGGGGTACACCAGCCAATCACATTGTGAGACCCACCGTTCGCGCCAGATGCAATAGCATCGAACGCGACTGGCGATCCCCCCAATGCAACCGACATGCGAGGAGGTTCTCTGACCTAGTACCCCAACCTAACCTAACCTAACCTAACCTAACCTAACCTAACCTAACCTAACCTAACCTAACCTAACCTAACCTAACCTAACCTAACCTAACCTAACCTAACCTAACCTAACCTAACCTAACCTAACCTAACCTAACCTAACCTAACCTAACCTAACCTAACCTAACCTAACCTAACCTAACCTAACCTAACCTAACCTAACCTAACCTAACCTAACCTAACCTAACCTAACCTAACCTAACCTAACCTAACCTAACCTAACCTAACCTAACCTAACCTAACCTAACCTAACCTAACCTAACCTAACCTAACCTAACCTAACCTAACCTAACCTAACCTAACCTAACCTAACCTAACCTAACCTAACCTTTTTTTTTTTTTTTTGTCGCAGGGGAATGCATTGACGCATTTCCTTCCCGATTCGGGGAAACCGGGAAGGGGTATGTGGGACTCCCGGGCAACGGTGCCCGTCCTACCCACTAAACCCCTGCGTGTTTCGACACGCTGCAATTGGCGCTGCCATGGGGTGCTCATCGCATTCGCCACAGCAGCGTCGCAGCGAGCCCTTGGCGGGCTCTTCCACGAGGTGGTATGGGATACTCTCAAAACAAGGGGAGTATCCCTCATCGCAGAGGCCGTGCAATGCAGGTACTGATCCCCATCAGTACCCGCTGACCTCTACTTGGCGGAGGCGGACGTTAGTCCGCCCGCCGAGACGGTCCGCTCCGAGGTTGTAAAGACCCCTGAGCGGACCGCCCCGACGGCGCCCCGCCTCGTCCCAAAAGGGACGAGGCAGGGCGCTTCGCCTCCCGTGACCTGTCAGCAGCAGGGGCAGGTGGGGGCGGCCTAGGGCCGTCGCCACCCCCCCCACCACCAAGAGGTCTACCTCGCGTGCCGCGCCTCAGCTGCTGTAAGCAGCTTTTACTGCCCGCCATGTGGTTGGCCGGTAAACCGGCGTCGCCACACGGCGCACAGTGAGGCGCAGCCGAGCACTCGGCGGCCTTGTGGCCCGGTCGACCGCAGCGAAGACAAACGTCGCTGCGGTCGACTGCCGACGGGCACAGCTGCTTGGTGTGCCCCACACCAAGACAGCGGTGGCACATCATTGGGCGGCTTTCTGCCACGGAAACGCGGACAGTGCTCCACCCAACGGAAAGCCGGCCGCCCTTGCCGATATCCCTCGCCGCAGCCGCGGGGCAGGTGACCCTTACGGATCCCGAGCCCCACCGGCCGCGGCGAATGATACCGACACGGACCATATCACCAGGGACACATCCGGCACGAGCGATCGCCCCCCGGATGTCGTCCCCGGTGATTGTGTCATCCAGACCGGTCAAAAGGAGCTCCCCCGTCTTGACCGGTCTTGTGACCACGGCATCATCGCCGATCACCTCCTGGAGGCGAGCGGCGAAGATGTCGGCCTTCTCCACACGATCCTGGCCCGCGATCGTGAGGACACGGGCACCCGTCTTCGTCGGCTTGATGCGGAGCTCCGGTACGTCGGAGTCTCCCGCGGTGGCTGCTCTCGCCCGGGTCAGGACGGACAAGTCGGTTTCCCCACGCCGCTCCGCCTCGGGCGAGAGCACCACCGCTATGGCCGCAGTGGTCGGCACCCGGATCCGGGCACCCGCCTTCTTCTTCCTCCTCCGCCTCTTCTTCCTACCGCCGGCCGCCCCAGGTGAAGGCTGCGCTGGGGCTTGCACTGGCCGCGTGTTATTGCGCGTGGCGCCGGCGTAGGTGACCCTCTGCGTGGGCCGCGCGGGTGCAGTAGTCGGCGCGGTCGTCGTCGGCATCGGGGCTGAAGGGGGCTTCTTCTTGGCCCTCTTCCTCCTGACGAGCGTGAAGCCGTCGTCGCCTGCCGTCGTCTGATCGGTGGGAGCGGGTGGGGCATGCTCCGCTGTCGTCTGCGGTGGAGGAGGGGGAGCGGTGGTGGTAGTGGCTCTCGCCGCCCTGTCCACCTCCGCTCGCGCTTCCAGGTAGCGCTCGACTACCCGTAGTATACGGGCGTCCTCGGCGTCACGCTCATCTTGGCCAGCTGCGTCCAGTCTCTCCCTGACGTTGACGGCCGGGAGGTCCTCCTCTACGCCGGCGTTTGCTGCGGCCCTGCCGCCGCACGCACACTCGCTGCTGGGCTCCGGTGCAGCGGCCACCGCGGCGGTCAGCTGGTCGACCTTTTGTTCCAGCACCTTGCACTCCGAGCGCAGCGCGTCGATCTGCGCGCTCTGGAGTGAGAGGTCGCTTCTGAGGCGGCTGTTCTCGGCCTGCAACCTCTTCACCTCGGAGGAGGCCGACCGCTCGTGCAGCGCCACCACGGTGTCCTCTAGGCGGTCTGCGCTCTCCCTCAGGGCACGGACGAATGTGCCCTTCAGGTTCTTGGAGCGCATAGCCACTCTCGTGACCACCGCGATGTCGTCCAAGGCCCGTGCCTTCAGCAGGCTCAGGGCGGGGTCGTCGGGGCGTTCGCCCGGCGGGGGCATACGGCAGCGCTCCCAGCTTCGACGAGCCGACTCCATGAGCCTCTCTATCTCGTCGTCGCTACAGAGGTTCACGCCGAGCCAGCCGCCGCTGGCTGCCGCCTCCCTGTCCTCTACCGACCGCCGAGGGTTGTGGATCCTCTGCGGTACCGGCGACTCACTCGGCGTTCTTGGCTCCGAGGCCCTAAGCTGGCGCCGCCCTCTTTGTGCCGTGGGCACTTTCGGTCGCGATGACTCCTCCGACGGGCCGGGCCTCTTGGCCGTCCTCTTGCGGCTCCCGCTGCGAAGCACGCGCCCTTCTCCGTCCTCGCTGGCACTGGCAGAGATGGTTAAGGAGTCGTCGCTGTCCAGCGAATTACAGGACGCTCCTCCGAAGAACCTTTCTTCAACCTCAAATACTCCGTCCCGGGAACCTCCGGCTTCCGCCCACGTCCCAGGACCACTATCATCATCGGTGCCGCTATGTCGGCTCCTAAGTTCGTCGACGTTATAACGGAGACGCACAGATTGTGCGCCCCCGGAGCGAGTAGTGCCCCCCCCAGATACGTTGGGGCTGTCCGCCGAAGCGGAGAGGGATTCCCCGGCCGCGTGGCAACCGGGACCCTCCTTTTGTGTTACTGCTCGCTTGTGCCATATTTAAATCCATACTCCAATCTTCATCATATAATAAAACAAAAACAAAACTAAAAAGATACAAGAAAACAAGAAGAAGATATAAATAAACAAAAGAAAAACAGAAAAGAGAAACAAAAAGATAGACAAAATAAAAAGGAAATAAAAAAGGTTCCGGGGCTTGGGACCGGGCTCCCCCCGGCCACTCAGCCTATCGCCACCCCGGGGAACTTAGGCTTAGGTCGGTGGCGGCAAAAGCCGTTGGCTGACCGAAGTCTGACCACCGAAAAAGCATCCGTCCACTCTGCAACTCTCTTCCGAAGAGGAGAGTGCAAGAGTAGCGGACTGGGTAATTTTTTATTGAGGTTTTCTTCCTCGCAGCCCAGCGCTCAGTGCGCCGAGCCCCCGACCCGTGAGGGCAACGGGCTAGTGTGACCGTGCAATGCCCGCCCTGACAGAACAGAGCGAGCAGCCACACTCTCCGCGACCTTGAAGGCCGCCATACCACGACCCGAAGGTCCGCTGCCCCCCAAGGGGGCCACCAAGGGTAATTTTTTAGAGAGGTTTTCTTCCTCGCGACCCAGCGCTAAGTGCAATGCGCCGAGCCCCCGACCCCCACGAAAACGTGCAGGGCTACGGGTTTGTGTGGCCGTGCAATGCCCGCCCTTAAAAAGACCAGGCAGCCACACGGTGTCAGAGTATTAGCCAAATACGTAGCAATGTCCTGAAAAGGACATGACCACGTAAGTGCCCGGGGTACACCAGCCAATCACATTGTGAGACCCACCGTTCGCGCCAGATGCAATAGCATCGAACGCGACTGGCGATCCCCCCAATGCAACCGACATGCGAGGAGGTTCTCTGACCTAGTACCCCACCTAACCTAACCTAACCTAACCTAACCTAACCTAACCTAACCTAACCTAACCTAACCTAACCTAACCTAACCTAACCTAACCTAACCTAACCTAACCTAACCTAACCTAACCTAACCTAACCTAACCTAACCTAACCTAACCTAACCTAACCTAACCTAACCTAACCTAACCTAACCTAACCTAACCTAACCTAACCTAACCTAACCTAACCTAACCTAACCTAACCTAACCTAACCTAACCTAACCTAACCTAACCTAACCTAACCTAACCTAACCTAACCTAACCTAACCTAACCTAACCTAACCTAACCTAACCTAACCTAACCTAACCTAACCTAACCTAACCTAACCTAACCTAACCTAACCTAACCTAACCTAACCTAACCTAACCTAACCTAACCTAACCTAACCTAACCTAACCTAACCTAACCTAACCTAACCTAACCTAACCTAACCTAACCTAACCTAACCTAACCTAACCTAACCTAACCTAACCTAACCTAACCTAACCTAACCTAACCTAACCTAACCTAACCTAACCTAACCTAACCTAACCTAACCTAACCTAACCTAACCTAACCTAACCTAACCTAACCTAACCTAACCTAACCTAACCTAACCTAACCTAACCTAACCTAACCTAACCTAACCTAACCTAACCTAACCTAACCTAACCTAACCTAACCTAACCTAACCTAACCTAACCTAACCTAACCTAACCTAACCTAACCTAACCTAACCTAACCTAACCTAACCTAACCTAACCTAACCTAACCTAACCTAACCTAACCTAACCTAACCTAACCTAACCTAACCTAACCTAACCTTTTTTTTTTTTTTTTTTTTTTTTTGCGGGGAAAAAATGCTTTTACGCATGCCCTGCACCCCAGGGAAAAAGAGAGATGCAGGGGTATGTGGGACTACTCGACCAAAGATGGGCTAGGTCGAGACTACCCACTAAAACAACCCCGGTGTTCCTTCCTCTTCGCTATGCAGTTGGCTTACAGTTGCCCTTGTACCATTTGCTGCATGCGAGGCGCCCGACTGGGCTCTTCACTGGCACACTTATGTGCGTGCGTGTGACAACGCTCCGCGGTGCTGCACGGAACACCCAGCAGCACCGCTACCGTCTCTACGAGCCATAAGTCCGGGTAAAACTTTCCCTATATTTTACCCGGGGCTCCCTCACGGGGCCAGCGCGCCGGCAAAAGCCCTGCGCCGCCGACCAATCCTCCTTCTCCTCTCCGGGCCCGCCGCCGGATCCAGTTCGCGGGCCCTCTCTTCCTCCTCTTTGGCGCCCATCACCTTCTCGCAAAATGCGTGAAAGGCCTTCCACGCCTCCTCCCTGCCAACGATCTCCCGAACAACTCCTGGCAGCTGGAGCGCCAAAACATCACCAATCGTGACTGACAGCGCTGCCCTCTCCTCGCTCCATCTTGGACACACCAGCATGGTATGTTCAGCCGTGTCTTCCTCTGCACCGCACTGGTGGCAGTTTGGGTTATGCTCTCTCCTCGCGATGTTGCAAAGGTACCTCCCGAAGCAGCCATGCCCCGAGAGAACCTGCGTCACGCAGTAGGAGAGCGCACCCCACTTTCTCCCTATCCATTCGTCCAGAACTGGGTGGATAGCCGCAACAGTGCGGTGTCCTGCGCTTGGATACTCCAGTCTCTCGCGCCACTTTTCAAACGCGACTTCCCGTGCATCGACTCGCCAGCTCTCTATCTCTTCCGGAGGCGGAATGCATCCCCTGGCCACTCTCTCTTCCGCTGTCCGGTGGTATACCTCTGCCAACACCTGCGCGTCGAGGTCCCACGGCAGAGACCCAGCTAACACACACGCCGCCTCATGGGATACTGTACGGTACGCCCGTGCTATTCTCACCGCCATAACCCTTTGCGGCCGTCGCAACAGGGCTATGTTCTGGGAGTTCAATGCACTTGCCCATATGGGCGCACCGTACAGTGCCGCAGACCTAACTGCTCCCGCAAACAACCTGCGACACGCCGAACTTGGGCCCCCTAGATTGGGCATCAGACGGCACAGCGCCAAAGTCACCCTCCTCAACTTCGGAGCAAGTTGCTCAAAGTGGCTTTTAAAGTTCCATCGGCTGTCGAGGACCAATCCCAGATACTTCATGGTCGACCCGACACCGATGGAGACACCGCCCACCATAAGCTCGGCTCCAGCCGGTGGCTTTCGACGAGGCCCGTGAAAACATAGGGCTTCCGACTTTTCTAGAGCGACCCTAAGACCCAGACGCCGTATCCTTCCTACGACTTGCGCAACTCCCGCGGTGGCCAGGATTTTAGCCTCCCTGAAAGATCTTCCCTTCGCCGTCACAAGAGTGTCGTCTGCGTAACAAAACACATTAACTCCACTTAGCAAGGCTCCACGAATCGCCCAATCATACCCGATATTCCACAGGAGCGGGCCTAAAACCGACCCCTGTGGAACACCAGATGCAACCACTTTCTCCCCCCATCCATCCGCTGTGGGGAAAACCACCTTACGTCCAGACAGGTAGTGCATCACAATCTTGCGCAGATATCCTGGAAAGCGGTGATGCCGCATGGCCTCTTCAATACAGGAGTGTGGAAGAGAGTTGAAGGCATTAGCGATATCGAGTGATACCGCCAACACTACTCCATCCCTCTCCACTACTCCCTCCACGAGTGCTCGCACCTGTGATACCGCGTCAATAGTTGACCTGCCCTGACGAAAGCCAAATTGGTTTTGGCTCAGGTTCGGTCCTGTCTCCTCCATGTGGTCTAAGAGGCGGGCCGCTATAACACGCTCGAAGAGCTTGGCCGCCTCATTCAGCAGTACAATAGGCCGGTAGGATGATGGTGAATCTACCGGCCGTCCGTCCTTCTTCAGTAGTACCAGCTTCCCGGTTTTCCAGTCTTCCGGGAAGCGTCCTGCCCTAAGGCACGATGTTAACAGGTCACGGAAGCGAGCATCGAGACCGTTTCTAAGCGCCAGCACCCACGCCCGTCCCGGCACACCGTCGGGACCCGGGGCCTTGTTCTTCTTCTGTAAACGAAGAACTGCCGCACCGAGCTCCCCTTCAGTAACTGCCGGGACCTCCGATATATCCCTCACTTCCGCTGGACCGAAGTACATTTTAGGCGGTTGAAAATCGCTGTTTCTGGCAGGAAACAGGGCCTCCATCACAGCATGTAGAACTGCGGGATCCAGATTCGACGTCAACGGCGGTGTCCATGGGCGGAGCTTACTCATCACTAGCTTGTAGGGTCGACCCCATGGATCGCTTTGGAGAGTATCCAAGAGCTCCTCCCATGCCCTATCTTTTGCCTCCGCAATTGCAGTCCGCAGTGTCTTCTTGGCGTCCTGGTAAATGGAGTAGAGACGCTGTTCTTGAGACACATCAGATGTTCCTCTCCTGAAGCTCCTTCGACGGCATCTTGTGTACTGGCGCCTCGCCTTCACACACCTTTCCCGAAGTTGGGCAAGTTCGGCTGACCACCAGTACACCTGACGCCGCGGAGGCAGCGACCTAACACGTGGCATTGCAACATCGCAAATGTGGGACATCGATTCGCCAAACCAGCCAACCTCCTGTTCGATGACCGGGTCAACCGACCTTGGTGACCAACCCTCAACTAATGCAGCCAAAACCAGTGCATCACGGTCCATTCTCTTCAGCGCCCATCTAGGGCCAAGATTTGAGACAGGGCGACGGACGACTGTGTTGTTCCTTTGAACCCGGGGGAAGAGATCAAACCGTATATAGCGATGGTCTGATAAGGTCTCTTCCCCTTCCAAGACATTCCATCCCTGAATTCGATTCGACAAGATGGTACTGGCGAAAGTGACATCAATGATGGAACCGCCTAGCATCCTGATGCAGGTGTTAACTGTCCCCTGGTTCATGACCGCAAGGTTGTTAGCCGCGAGCCACTCTTCCATGAGGACCCCTCTGGCGTCGGAGGAAGCGGAACCCCATGCCGTCGACTTAGCGTTAAGGTCCCCTGCCAAGATAACTTGATGGGGCCTAGACCACCTAAGGAGCTCGTCTAGTTCGCTAAGGTACCCTTCGAATTCAGCAAAGGAGCGGTTTGGCGAGAAATAAACACTAACGACCACTACTTCTCCACACAGCGCAGCGACATATCCGTGGCCTCTCAAAAATTTGCAAACCGACGGAGCCCCTGCACTAGCATTCGTGACGACCGCCACCAAACCATCCAAATCCCCAATCCAGTCATCCCTAGCCGGTATCATATACGGTTCGGAGACCATCAACACCTGTATTAGTCGCTGTGCCGAGCTCTGCAGTAACAGATCTTGAGCCCTGGCACAGTGATTAATATTCGCCTGCAAGAACTTGATATGTGCCATCCTATTCTGCAGGCATCATATCTACCTCCTCGGTGCCGTTCGGAGGGCCTGAAGACTTTGCCTGGGATTTTGGACCAGGCGTGTTCCTCGTACGTCTCGACATCTTATGCTTGGGCGCCGAACAGGAGGGACCTCCCAAGCGATGATTTGCTGGTTTGCCAGCCTCTGAACATAGGGTGCAGTAGAAGTCCGCGTGACATTCTGCTGCACGATGACCCAGTTGACCGCAGCGATAGCACTGTTGCCCTCTTTCCACGCACGACTTGCATCTGACCTGCACATGACCGGTCTCCAGACAACGGAAGCAGCGCATGTCGCGGGGTGGCAGTAATTTTACCCGCGCTGAAGACCAGCCGACTAACAACTTCCCCTCCGCCACTTTCTTGGCCGCTACCACGGGGCAACTAACCCACACGGCTCCCATACTATAGGCCGTCCGACGTATGGTCCCTACCCTGACTTGGTCAGCCGGACAACCACCAGCTCTCGCAACAGCTTCCTGTACTTCAGAGGGTTTAACAGAGTCATCCAGACTGGAGACCATTAACTCCAAGCATTTGACCGGTCGCGAAACTCTCACTTCCTCCTCTTTAAACAGTCTCTTGAGTTCCTCTGCGAGTTTGTTTGCTCCACCTTCTTGGTCTGCCGCCGAAACCTCTATTATCGTGGCACCCGTTATGGCCCTACGGAATCTGGTAGACTCGATGCCCAACTGAGTCAGGTCTATCTTGCTCCTTGCCACCTCTATTATCGAGCCGTACTCCACCCCCCTATCTTCTGCTCCCTGGGCAATGGTCAGAACCACTGCAGCAGTCTTAGGAGGCCTTGCGCGAGGTTTAGGCTTTGCCTTTGCCTGCTGTTTCGCCTGTGGTTGTTTGGACGCCTGCACTGAATCACTGGCCTTCTTCTGGCCCCGCTTGCCTTTCTTCACAACCGTTGTCCACTCCGACTCCGTGGTCACTGTCGGAGCTGCCACCGGCGTCGGTGAACGACTGTCCTTGGATGTGGGCTCTTTATCTCCTCGGTTGCCTCTGACGGGGTTGCGTCTGGTTTCCTTGACCTTCTCGGAAGCTTTTCCACGAGAGGTGCTCGGGACTAGAATAAAACCAGATGAACCGGCAGTCCCTTTTTCTTTCGACTTTTCAGCTGTGGAGGCAGACTGGGTTTTCTTTCCCTTTCCTTTCCCCTTTTCCTTCGCGTGCTTTGGTGCCTCCTGTACTTTTGGAGGGGCGATGTCCATATCAGTGTCATTTGAGACAGCCTTCTCTTTTGCTTCATGAGCTAATGGTGGGCGAAGCTTTGGGGCTGGGTTGAGACGTGACTCCAGACCCTCAATCCTGGCATTCAGCCTTTCGCACATGCGACCCGCTATCCTCAACTCCATTTCCTCCAGCTTTTTGGAGAGAACATCCATGTCAAATGCCATTGGCGGCTTAGAGCCACCCAATGTGGTGCTAGGCTGTTCCTGTGGGCACCTTTTCTCCAACGCTGAGAGCCTATTGCGCAGCTCATTGACCTCTGATTGTAGGCGGTCGTTCTGCTGCTGCAGCCTCTTATTTTCATCGTCTACGCTGTGACGGGCCAGGTCCTTGGCATTACTGGCAATGATCCTGGCTGCGTCTTTTAAGGCTTTTACATATGTGCCCTTGAGTTGGGACGATGTAGCAGCCACCTTCTCAATTATTTTGACGCTGTCCAAAACTCTGGCGGTCATGCGCGCAGCCGTTACAGCGTCATCCTCACTGTCTGATTGTGCCGAAGATTCTGACAGCACCAATCCAGATCGACCCGAGTGCTCCATTACATTGGAGTTCGACCTTGTCCTTCGAGCCTCCGTAATTTCCTCCAGCAACTCTTGCTCGGCTCTAAGCTCCATCTCCTCACGCTGCGCCTTAACGTATTCGGCTTTGGCCTTAGCAAGCCCAGCGTATTCCCCAGTTGTTTTGGGGCGACCCCTTCCTCTACCAGAACTGGACGCTTTCACTTTAGGGGTATGGGATGACTGATTACCCAGTTCCCCGTCCTCATCACTGATCCTCCTCTTTCTCCACAATCTGCCTGGAGTGTCATCTTTTGAGGATACGCTGACTAGCGTGTTAACAGAAGAATCCGATAACTCCTCCTCCGAACGAACTCTCTCCAACCTTACAACCAACTCCTTCCTAACATCAAACTCCTTCCTAACATCAAACTCCTTCCTGACATCTTTAGTTTTCATAGTTTTTTCATTTATCAAATCCATATGATTCCCACGAGTATGGGGGAAATAAAACGTCCACCCCGGCAGTGCCCCCTGTACCGGGGTAACCCTAATACTCCTGAGGGTCGGGCGGTACTCAGGGTTGGCGCTCGCTGGTGGACTTACCCAGCCCACCACCTTAAAAAATAAGGCGACCCGTCGCCGCGTTGCCCAACGACAGGCCTTTGGGGTTTTTTATTGTGGTTGTCTCCACTCAGGGCCGGCCGATTAAGGCAAGCCCCCCTGGTCCACGCGGGGTAACAGGTTGCCCGACGGGGAGCCGAAGCCCACCCAGCGACTGCAAAACCACAGCCGCCAGACCCGCCGCGCACGCGGACCTTGAAGGTCCGCCATACCACGCCACCCGAAGGTGGCCGCTGAGCCGGCCGGTTAAGGCAAGCTCCATCGCGGACAGCCAGTTAAGGCAAGCCGCCAAAAAAGTGAGAGCAGTGAATGCTCACACGCGCAATGATTCTGTGCAAAAGGCGCAGAAAACCACCTCAAAACCATAACAAAATGGCAAAAACACCACAACAGACCGCGGGCCTTGAAGGCCCGCCATACCCCGACCCGAAGGTCCGCTGCCCCAACTGGGGCCACCAAAGGGTAATTTTTTTAGAGAGGTTTTCTTCCTCGCGACCCAGCGCTAAGTGCAATGCGCCGAGTCCCCGACCCCCACGAAAACGTGCCGGGCTACGGGTTTGTGTGGCCGTGCAATGCCCGCCCTTAAAAAGACCAGGCAGCCACACGGTGTCAGAGTATTAGCCAAATACGTAGCAATGTCCTGAAAAGGACATGACCACGTAAGTGCCCGGGGTACACCAGCCAATCACATTGTGAGACCCACCGTTCGCGCCAGATGCAATAGCATCGAACGCGACTGGCGATCCCCCCAATGCAACCGACATGCGAGGAGGTTCTCTGACCTAGTACCCCAACCTAACCTAACCTAACCTAACCTAACCTAACCTAACCTAACCTAACCTAACCTAACCTAACCTAACCTAACCTAACCTAACCTAACCTAACCTTTTTTTTTTTTTTTTTTTTTTTTTTTTTTTTGTCGCAGGGGAATGCATTGACGCATTTCCTTCCCGATTCGGGGAAACCGGGAAGGGGTATGTGGGACTCCCGGGCAACGGTGCCCGTCCTACCCACTAAACCCCTGCGTGTTTCGACACGCCGCAATTGGCGCTGCCATGGGGTGCTCATCGCATTCGCCACAGCAGCGTCGCAGCGAGCCCTTGGCGGGCTCTTCCACGAGGTGGTATGGGATACTCACGAAACATGGGGAGTATCCCTCATCGCAGAGGCCGTGCAATGCAGGTACTGATCCCCATCAGCACCCGCTGGCCTCTACTTGGCGGAGGCGGACGTTAGTCCGCCCGCCGAGACGGTCCGCTCCGAGGTTGTAAAGACCTCTAAGCGGACCGCCCCGACGGCACCCCACCTCGTCCCAAAAGGGTCGAGGCAGGGCGCTTCGCCTCCCGTGACCTGTCAGCGGCAGGGGCAAGTGGGGGCGGCCTAGGGCCGTCGCCACCCCCCCCACCACCAAGAGGTCTACCTCGCGTGCCGCGCCTCAGCTGCTGTAAGCAGCTTTTACTGCCCGCCATGTGGTTGGCCGGTAAACCGGCGTCGCCACACGGCGCACAGTGAGGCGCAGCCGAGCACTCGGCGGCCTTGTGGCCCGGTCGACCGCAGCGAAGACAAACGTCACTGCGGTCGACTGCCGACGGGCACAGCTGCTTGGTGTGCCCCACACCAAGACAGCGGTGGCACATCATTGGGCGGCTTTCTGCCACGGAAACGCGGACAGTGCTCCACCCAACGGAAAGCCGGCCGCCCTTGCCGATATCCCTCGCCGCAGCCGCGGGGCAGGTGACCCTTACGGATCCCGAGCCCCACCGGCCGCGGCGAATGATGCCGACACGGACCATGTCACCAGGGACACATCCGGCACGAGCGATCGCCCCCCGGATGTCGTCCCCGGTGATTGTGTCATCCAGACCGGTCAAACGGAGCTCCCCCGTCTTGACCGGTCTGGTGATGACGGCGTCCTCGCCGATCACCTCCTGGAGGCGAGCGGCGAAGACGTCAGCCCTCTCCACACGATCCTGGCCCGCGATCGTGAGGACACGGGCACCCGTCTTCGTGGGCTTTATGCGGAGCTCCGGTACGTCGGAGTCTCCCGCGGTAGCTGCTCTCGCCCGAGTCAGGACGGACAAGTAGGTTTCCCCACGCCGCTCCGCCTCGGGCGAGAGCACCACCGCTATGGCCGCAGTGGTCGGCACCCGGATCCGGGCACCCGCCTTCTTCTTCCTCCTCCGCCTCTTCTTCCTACCGCCGGCCGCCCCAGGTGAAGGCTGCACTGGGGCTTGCGCTGGCCGCGTGTTATTGCGCGTAGCGCTGGCGTAGGTCACCCTCTGTGTGGGTCGCGCGGGTGTAGCACTCGGCGCGGTGGTCGTCGGTGTCGGGGCAGAGGGGGGCTTCTTCTTGGCCCTCTTCCTTCGTACGAGCGTGAAGCCGTCATGCTCCATGCCGTCGCCTGCCGTCTCTTCTATGGGAGCGGTTGGGGCACGCTCCACTGTCGTCTGCGGTGAAGGAGGAGCGGTGGTGGTAGTGGCTCTCGCCGCTCTATCCACCTCCGCTCGCGCTTCCAGGTAGCGCTCGACTACCCGTAGTATCCGGGCGTCCTCGGCGTCGCGCATCTCGCTGGCCGGCTCCAGCCTCTCCCGAACGTTGACTGCCGGGAGGTCCTCTTCTGCGCCGGTGTTCTCTGCAGCCCTGTCGCCACACGCGCACTCTCTGCTGGGCTCCGGTCTAGTGGCCACCGCTGCGGTCAGCTGGTCCACCTTCTCTTCCAGCACTTTGCACTCCGAGCGCAGCGCGTCTATCTGCGCGCTCTGGAGTGAAAGATCGCTACGCAGGCGGCTATTCTCCGCCTGCAGCCTCCTTACTTCGGCGGACGCTGACCGCTCGTGCAGCGCCACCACGGTGTCTTCGAGGCGGTCTGCGCTCTCCCTCAGGGCACGGACGAATGTGCCCTTCAGGTTCTTCGAGCGCATAGCCACTCGCGTGACCACCGCGATGTCGTCTAGTGCCCGGGCCTTCAGAAGGCTCAAGGCGGGGTCGTCGGGGCGCTCGCCCGGCGGGGGCATGCGGCAGCGCTCCCAGCTCCTCTGTGCAGCCTCCACGAGTCTCTCGATCTCCTCGTCGCTGCACAGGTTCGCGCCCAGCCAGCCGCCGCTGGCCGCCGCCTCCCTGTCTTCTGTGGATCGCCTAGGGTTATGTACCCTCTGTGGCACAGGCGACCCACTGGGCGTCCTGGGCTCCGAAACTCTGAGCTGACGCCGTCCTCTTTGTGCCGTGGGCACTTTCGGTCTTGAGGACTCCTCTAACGGGCTGGGCTTCTTGGCCGTCCTCTTCCGGCTCCCGCTGCGAAGCACACGCCCTTCCCGTGCTCCGTCCTCGCTGGCGCTGGCGGAGATGGCTTCGGAGTCGTCGCTGTCCAGCGAATTGCAGGACGCTCCTCCGAAGAACCTTTCCTCAACGTTAAATACTCCGTCCCGGGAACCACCGGCTTCCGCCCACGTCCCAGGACCACTTTCGTCATCGGTGCCGCTATACACTCCGCGGCTCCTTAACTCTTCCACGTTGTAGCGGAGGCACACAGATTGCGCGCCTCCGAAGCGAATAGTGCCCCCCCCAGATACGTTGGGGCTGTCCGCCGAAGCGGAGAGGGATTCCCCGGCCGCGTGGCAACCGGGACCCTCCTGGAGATTTGTATTACTAATCGCTTGTTGTTCCATTTTAATATACTCCATTCTTCGTCATCAAACAAAAATAAAACTAAAAAGATACAAGAAAGTAAGAAGAAGATATAAATAAAACAAAAGAAAAACAGAAAAAGAAAACCAAAAGATAGAAAAACAAAAAAGGAAAGTAAAAAGGTTCCGGGGCTTGGGACCGGGCTCCCCCCGGCCACTCAGCCTATCGCCACCCCGGGGAACTTAGGCTTAGGTCGGTGGCGGCAAAAGCCGTTGGCTGACCGAAGTCTGACCACCGAAAAACATCCGTCCACTCTGCAAACTCTCTTCCGAAGAGGAGAGTGCAAGAGCGGACTGGGTAATTTTTTATTGAGGTTTTCTTCCTCGCAGCCCGGCGCTCAGTGTGCCGGGCCCCCGACCCGTGAGGGCAACGGGCTAGTGTGACCGTGCAATGCCCGCCCTGATAGAACAGAGCGAGCAGCCACACTCTCCGCGACCTTGAAGGCCGCCATACCACGACCCGAAGGTCCGCTGCCCCCCAAGGGGGGCCACCAAAGGGTAATTTTTTAGAGAGGTTTTCTTCCTCGCGACCCAGCGCTAAGTGCAATGCGCCGAGCCCCCGACCCCCACGAAAACGTGAGGGCTACGGGATTGTGTAGCCGTGCAATGCCCGCCCTTAAAAAGACCAGGCAGCCACACTTCCAGTATTGTCCGCGCCGGCCGCAGCCGGTACCCCCCATATCTGGAGGGCGTTCCCCTATCCGCAACCCGGGGGACGCGTCCGATGGCAGACTGGAAACCGCACACGGAAACCTAACCTAACCTAACCTAACCTAACCTAACCTTTTTTTTTTTTTTTTTTTTTTTTTTACCGACGGAAAATGCATTTACGCATACCCCGGCACTTTTGGGAAAGCACCGGGGTTATGTGGGACTCTTCCCCCAGAGTGAGGGCCCTACCCACTAAAAACCGTCTCTTCCCCAGACAGGAGGCTGCCTACGAGGACGGATACGAGGAGCTTGTCGCATACTTTCGCGTCCGCCCCGCAGCTCGGCCGGAATCGGCCACCGCCACTCCCCGGAGGGATGGAGTACACGCCCGAAGGCTTTCCTCCCCATCTTTGGAGACGTTGGGTACGACAGGGTTCCCACCCCTGCCGCCGTCCCCCGCGAACCTTGGAGGCTCGCAAGCCACGACCCACCCAAGAGGGAGGGTCCGCTGGTCCTGAAAAGGACCGTTTGGGTGTGGCCGGCGGAGAAAACTCCGCCGCCACGGGCTAAGGTGCTGCTGTTGCGGGGACACAAGGGGCTTCAGCCCGCCCGGCGCCAACAACACCGTCGCCGAAGACGGCCGCATGAAGCGACCCGCCGGTCTTGGAGACCGGCCAACCACCGACCGCAAGGGTCCGCTAGCCAAAAGGCTCCACAAGGACGCAAAAGCGTCGCGAGCGAGTACCGCTCCCCTCTTTCCCGCCAAAAAGCGGGCGCAAGCTTTGCAAGCCTGCCAGACGACGACCAAAAAGGTCCGCTAGCCTTGACCCAGGCGTGGCGAAGGACGCGCATACGCGAGGCAAAAACATACCCCGCGCATAACCACGACCTCTCCACCCTGGTTGGCCTGTACCGTGCATGTGCCGAGCCAGAGACATACCCGACACATAGCCACGGTACCGACCAAACAACCTGAGACAAGTGAGCCCATCGTTAGCCGCTGAACGGCCCGCCACCTTGAAGGCGGCCAACCACCGATCAAAAATGATCACCGGCCCTGAAAAGAGCCTTTTCCCGTGGCCTAGAAGGCCACCATACCCCGTGTACTGAGGCAACCCATCGAATAAACAACGGTTGGGGTGTGAAAGCGGTGGGGCAAAAACACCCCACCACTCTCACACCCCACCGTGGACATGGTAAGCGGCGGTCCATGGGACGGAACCCACTGGCGCTTACACGCGGTTACCCTGTGCCCGGTTCCTTCGATGGACCTCAGCAACCGTTCGGACGAACAAACCCGTTCGACTACAGAGAGCCCCCGGGGGATTCGGAGGTTTGGGATTTATAGGCGGCTGCTTGATTTACATGGGGCGGCTAACACCATGGGTGCCCGGCGTCGCCCAACGGCCCAGAGGCCGGCGCTCACCCATCCTGCGCACCCAAGACACTGCGACTCTGTTTACCTACCCGCGCCAACCTTTGTGAGACTGGTTCGACCTCTACAAACTTTGCCGCAAAAGCGGCCGCGGGCCTTGAAGGCCCGCCAAACTACGACCGAAGTCCGCTGGCCCTAAAAAGAGCCTTTCGACTGAAGGCGTCGAAGCGCCATGAGCTTTCGCTCCCCACTGACCGCCACAGAAGACGGTTCGCGGGCCTTGAAGGCCCGCCATACCACGAGCCGAAGCTCCGCTGCCCCCCGAGGGGGGCCACCACTGGGTAATTTTTTAGAGAGGTTTTCTTCCTCGCGACCCAGCGCTAAGTGCAATGCGCCGAGTCCCCGACCCCCACGAAAACGTGCAGGGCTACGGGTTTGTGTGGCCGTGCAATGCCCGCCCTTAAAAAGACCAGGCAGCCACACGGTGTCAGAGTATTAGCCAAATACGTAGCAATGTCCTGAAAAGGACATGACCACGTAAGTGCCCGGGGTACACCAGCCAATCACATTGTGAGACCCACCGTTCGCGCCAGATGCAATAGCATCGAACGCGACTGGCGATCCCCCCAATGCAACCGACATGCGTGGAGGTTCTCTGACCTAGTACCCCAACCTAACCTAACCTAACCTAACCTAACCTAACCTAACCTAACCTAACCTAACCTAACCTAACCTAACCTAACCTAACCTAACCTTTTTTTTTTTTTTTTTTTTTTTTTTTTTTTTTTTTTTTTTTTTTTTTTTTTTTTTTTTGCGTCGGAAAATCCTTTATGGATACCCACACAGCGATTGGGGCCGCCGTGTGGGTTATGTGGGAGTCACTGGTGTAAAGAGCCAGCATACCCACTAAAAACCGACGTGTTCCTCTAGGTCGCAGCTTCGACGCACGGCAGGGAACTTATCGCAATCGCTGCCATGCGCCGAAGACGGTGCAACCGATGCCCGCAACCGGGCCCACCGGGGATAGGGAACTGCGCAGAACAAGACGCAGTTCCCCCACGCAAGGGCGTTTGGCGCAAGTGACGGAGCCCCACTCCGTCACCCGCCGCCCCCACTATGGCGGATGGAGCTGGCCGTGCAGCCGCCTTCTCCGGCCCAGCCTCCTTTGGCGGATCGGGTCCGCGAGGGGGTCTTCCTCACGGGCCCGTTCCGCTGCCTCCTTCTGCGACATCACCTCGTCGCAGAAGGTGGCCACCGCCTCCCAGTTTGTCTCTCTCGCGACCATCGCTTTTGCGACGGCCGGGAGAGAGAGGTCTACTCCGATGGCCGCGACCAGCGCACGACGCTGTGGCGCCCACGCCGGGCAAGCCTCCAGCGTGTGTTGCGCCGTGTCGCTGTCGCAGCCGCACTCGTGGCAGCGGGCACTGGTCTCCCTGTGAGCCGTGTTGTGCAGGTATCTGCCGAAACAACCGTGTCCGGTCAGAACCTGCACAACACGGAAGGTCAACACCCCGTGCCGTCGCCTCATCCACTCCCGGAATACCGGGCGGATGGCCTCCACGGTCCTGAGACCAGCCTTAGGCGCACTGAGGCGCGCAACCCACTCCCTCTCGAGGGTTCGTTGCGCCCTCCTCCTCCAGCGCAGAACCAGCTCCGGCATTATGCGCCGGTGCCCTATCTCTGCGCGAAGAGCTGCTCCGCGCTCGTACACCTCCGCTAGGACTCTGGCGTCGAGATCCCAGGGAGGTGTATTGGCCAACAGGCATGAAGCCTCAAAGGAGACCGTGCGGTACCCCCGGATCACCCTGACGGCCATGACTCTCTGCGCTCGCCGCAGCAGAGTCTTGTTCGGGGCCGAAAGGGCGTCCACCCACACTGGCGCACCATAGAGCGCCATCGACCGTACCACCGCTGTAAAGAGGCGGCGGCACGTGTCACCGGGGCCCGCCACATTGGGCAGGAGTCTGCTCAGGGCAGAGGTCGTCACCATGAGCTTGGGGGCGAGCTGCCGGAAGTGGTTGTAAAATTTCCACCCCGGGTCCAGCACGAGCCCCAAGTACTTCATGGTAGGGCCAATAGGGACCCTTACGCCGTTGAGATCGAGAGTAGCTCCCGAAGGTGGACCCTTCCGGGGCCCATGAAAAAGTAGGGCCTCGGTTTTATTGAGGGCCACCTGCAGTCCGAGCCTCTCGATCCGATGGACGACCTGTATCGTCCCGACCTTGCCCAGTGTTGCAACCTGTGCGAACGAGGACCCTCTGGCCGTTACTAGGGTGTCGTCCGCGTAGCAAAACACGCGGACCCCTGGTAAAAGGGCACCCCGTAAGGCCCAATCGTATCCGATGTTCCACAGGAGGGGGCCTAGAACCGACCCCTGTGGAACACCGCATGTCATGCGCCGCTCAAACACTCTCCCGTATCGGTCCTGGCAGGACACAAAGCGGTTCCTGAGATAATCTGCTATTATGAGCCGCAGATACCTGGGCAGCCCATGATAGCAGAGGGCTTCGGCGATGCACTCAAACGGCAGGGTGTTGAAGGCGTTGGCGATGTCAAGAGACACCGCCAAAAGCACCCCGCCGCGAGAAACTGCCTCGTTAGAGAGGGCCTTCACACGCATGATTGCGTCAATGGTTGAACGACCCTCCCTAAACCCATACTGGCAGTCGGCCAAGTCAGGACCTACCGACGACATGTGGCTAATGACACGACCCGCTATGATCCTTTCCAAAAGCTTACCGGCCTCGTCCAAAAGAACAATAGGCCGGTAAGCTGACGGAGAGTCAGCATGCCTGCCCGCTTTATGCAGTAAGACTAGCCGCCCCTTTTTCCATATGTTCGGAAATTTGCCAGACTCGAGACACAAATCGTAGATGTTGCGCAGACGAGGTTCAAACTCAGTGAGAGACAGCGCCAGAATACGCCCGTGGATTCCATCTGGACCTGGCGCAGTCTTCTTTGACCGCAGCTTTGATATGGCAGCATCGTACTCGGCGTCAGTGACGAGGGGAGCCGGGCTATCATCGGAAGTCTGGGCCCCACGGGGGACCATAGACGGTGCGAGATGTTCTTCGCGAGACGGGAACAGAGCTTCTACGACCTCATGTAGAAGATGAGGCTCGAGGGTCTCCGCTACCGGGGGACCCTGACCGCGCAGCTTATCACGCGCTGCACGGTAGGGTCGACCCCACGGATTTCTGTCGAGCGTCTCCAGCATCTGTTCCCGTGCCTCCGTTTTTGCCTTGAAAATGGCCACCCGCATGGTCCTCCGCGCCTCAGTGTAAAGGCTGTGTAAATAATCCTCCCAGACTTCGTCCCGTAACCCGTTGCGAGTACGATGCCGATATCTTGCTAGCTCTCGTCTCTTGGCAACACAGGTTGCCCGAAGTGCGGCGATCTCCGCCGACCACCAGTAAACGGCCCCCTTGCGGGGTTGGTGGCGGACTCGAGGCATGGCAGCATCGCTAGCGCGTTGTAAAGCTTCGCGAAAGCGAGCCGCCTCTGCATCGACGTCGAGAGACATGGTGGAAGGTGGAGAGCACCAGTCCTCGACCAACACCGCCTCCTCAAGACGTTCTTTGTTTAACTTGGTGAGCGCCCATTTGGGAAAGGGAGACACCAACGAACCAAGATTTGAACCACTCCGAGTGAACAAGCCAAAGGTGATGTATTGGTGGTCACTCAACGTCTCCGTCTCTTCAAGGACCTGCCAGCCAATGACGTGCGTGGCGAGAGCGGGGGTAGCGAACGTTAAGTCCACTATTGACCCCCCCCGCTGTCGCACGCAGGTATTGACTGAGCCCTGATTAAGCAGTATTAGGCCGAACATAGCCATCCAGGCTTCTACTGCTGAACCCCTAGGATCTGTGGCTGGGGAATTCCAAGCCGTGGATTTGGCATTGAAATCCCCCAGGACAAGAATGCGCGACGAGGAACTTTGTCGAACAACAACTCCCAATTCATTGAGGAACAACTCAAAATCAGCCAGTAGTCTATTGGGGGAGAAGTACACACCAATGATGGTAATGTCTCCCCATTTGGCAGCGACAAAGCCATGACCTCTCCGAAGAACCGAGAGGGGCGGAGATGTGTTAAGCGCAGACCTAATAATGACAACTGAGGCGTCCAGATCCCCAGCCCAGTTGGAACATGGGGGGATGTAGTAGGGCTCAGCAGCGACCGTTATACAAATAGACCGCTCTCTGCCGGTCTGCAGCAGGATATCCTGTGCAGCGGCAGAGTGGTTTATATTGCTCTGTAGGAAGCTAGTCGCTGGTTGCAGGTCCATCAGCGATTGGCGTCGTGTCCATGGGCTGCGGTTCTGCAACCTTTTTTACGGCCGGGGTCTTAGCAGCCGGAGTCTTCGCCTTCTTTGGGGAGGAGTTCGGTGCCTTGCAGCTCCTACCCCCCAAGATGTGTCCTGCAGGCCTCTTGGACGTGGCGCACACCACACAATGCGGCTCTGCAGTGCATTTGGCCGCCTTGTGACCAGAGGTCCCGCAGCGGAAGCACAAGTCGCTGCGGTCCACACCAGCGCACTGTTGTCGAGCATGCCCTCGCTCAAGACAACGGAAGCATTTCATCGGGCGTTGCTCTACTGCGCGGACTCGCGCTGAGCTCCACCCGATAAGAAGCCGACCAGCCTCCAAGATCTTGTTGGCCGCGCCAACAGGGCACGACACCCAAGCAGCTCCCATGCCACTGGGTCCGCGACGGATTTCGCCAACCCTGACCTGGTGGTGCGCACAGTTGCCCTTCTCAGCAACAGCCGCCACGACCTCCTCTTTCTCGATAGAGTCATCCAGGCCCAGCACGGAGATCTCCATACACTTCGTAGGCCTGGAGACCCGGATGTCTTCGCTATCGAACAGCGACCTAAGCTGTTGAGCCAAAGCGTCAGCCTTAGCACCCTGTTCCTCCCCAGATACTTGGAGGATTTTGCCACCAGTGACCGCCGTTGCAATTTTAAGTGGCGGAATGCCAAGCTCTTCAATTTTGATGGCAGACCGCGCCTTCCTGATGACCTCCGCGTATGAGAGGCCATTCTTCTCCGCATCCGCGCCAAGAGTAATGATCACGGCGGCCGTGCGGGGCTCCTTCACTTTCCGCGGCTTCTTGGCCTTTGCTTGACCCTGCGCCTTTGATTTCGGCTTGGGGTTTTGCTTAGGCTGGGAGGCCGGAGCATTTG
The DNA here is from genome assembly GCA_943193645.1 of Acentria ephemerella. Classification (NCBI taxonomy): domain Eukaryota; kingdom Metazoa; phylum Arthropoda; class Insecta; order Lepidoptera; family Crambidae; genus Acentria; species Acentria ephemerella. Next base: position 49,941 of record OW971882.1, read on the forward strand.
TTTGTGCCGTCTTCTTCTTTCCCCGTTTAACGACCGTGGTCCAGCCACCCTCTTCAGATGTTGAGGGGGCCTGGGGGGCGGTGGATGGAGAAGACTCCTCATTGATTGGCTTGGCCGGTTTAGCCACCGGGGCAGGCGCAGTCTTCTTCCCTTTGCCTTTGCCTTTGGCCTTGAGCCGCGAGTTCAGGCTAGGGACGAGGGTCATCGTTCCGCACTTAGAACTTATGGCGGGCGATTCCTTCGTTGCAGTAGCTGGCGGCGCTTTGCCCTTTCCTTGGGGCTGCACGGCCTGCTTCTTCTGCTCAGCAGCCAACGGTGGCCGCGGCCTATCTGCAGTTTTAATTCCATCGATGCGGGCGTTAATCATATTGGTGGCCGTCGTCATGGCCGCCCTTATTTTCTCGTCCACCACCGTGGAAACCGCTTGGAGTATTTGTGTGCCATCCAGGGTTTGACTAGCCGCAGGGACCGGGCGCAAACGTTCGGCACGCATTTCCTCTAGCTGCTTGCGCAGCTCGTCTACGTCAGTTCGAAGGCGCTGGTTTTCGCGCTCGAGTTTTGTGACTTCCTCTGACACAGAGCAGCGAAGGAGGGACTGTGTATAGTCCTCGATCGAGCTGGCCGACAGTTTTAGGGCTTTTTGGAATGTGCCCTTTAAATGAGTAGACTTCGCTGCAACCTCGAGGATCGTCTTAAGCTCATTCTGGACCGACTTATAGATTTGGGCCGCACTGGGCTCGTCATCCAGGGACATGACGTCCGAATTGGAAGCGGAGCGCGAGATTGAGCGCGTGCGTCTTTGCGCTAACTCTTCCGCGAAGTCCCTTTCTGCCTCCAGCCGCAGGGCCTCCCGCAGCTGGGCGTTATATTCTTTTTGGGCCTGAGCCAGCCCCGCGTACTCGCCGGTTTTAATGGGGCGGCCACGACCACGACCTTTACCCGAAGCTGCAGCCTTTTTGGGCGCAGCTGCCAACTCTGTGCTAGACGCACTTTCCGAACCGGACTCTACCACTCTCTCTCTTTTTCGTCCCGACTGGGACCCAACCGTGTTCACCGACAGACAAGAGCCGAAGTTCGATCTATTTCCGGCCTCATTGTCTGATTCACCACTCTCCGCGCCACTCAGCTGAGTACTGGGCGCCATCTCAACCTTCTTGCTCCTAAGGGAGCGACCTACGCACATCGCGTCAACGTCAAAACTTAAACTAAGGGGGGTTTTTTTGGGTTTGATATTCAGTGCCATAAAATTCCCACGAGTAGGAGGGATATACGTGGACCATCTGGGCGGTGCCCTCTGCACCCAGACTACTCTACTACACCCGAGGGGTCGAGCGGTCCCCCGGGGTTGGCGCTAGCTGGTGGACTTACCCAGCCCACCACCTTATAAATAAGGCGACCCGTCGCCACGTTCCCCAACGACAGGCCTTTGGGGTTTTTTATAGACGTTGTCTCGTCTTGGGCCGGCCGGTTAAGGCAAGCCCCCTGCTCCCTACGCCGTCCGCGAGACATGACCACGACAACGACGAGGGTTTACAGGTTGTCCGACGATGGCCGAAGCCTGTCCGACTACTACGACACCGCAGCAGCCGAACTCGCCGCACCGCGGGCCTTGAAGGCCCGCCATACCACGCCACCCGAAGGTGGCCACTGAGCCGACCAATGAAGGTAAGCTCCGTCGGGACCGGCCAGTTAAGGCAAGCCCCAGAAACGACGTGATGGGGTGTGGAAGCACCCCACGTCAAAGAACGAAGATCGTTCAAAAAGGCGCAAGAGCGCCGCGAGCGAAAACGCTCCCACCACAATCCGAAAAACGGACCGCGGCCAACTAGGCCGCCATCCACCGAGCCGAAGCTCCACCGGCCCCCACAAGGAGGGCCCCACCAGGGTGATTTTTTATAGAGGTTTTCTTCCTCGCAGCCCGACGCTCAGTGCGCCGAGCCCCCGACCCCCACAAAAGCGTGAGGGCTTACGGGTTTGTGTGGCTGTGCAATGCCCGCCCTTAAAAAGACCAGGCAGCCACACTTCCAGTATTGTCCGCGCCAGCCGCAGCCGGTACCCCCCATATCTGGAGGGCGTTCCCCTATCCGCAACCCGGGGGACGCGTCCGATGGCAGACTGGAAACCGCACACGGAACCTAACCTAACCTAACCTAACCTAACCTAACCTAACCTAACCTAACCTAACCTAACCTAACCTAACCTAACCTAACCTAACCTAACCTAACCTAACCTAACCTTTTTTTTTTTTTTTTATCGTCGGAAAATCCTTTATGGATACCCAGGGAGATATTGGGGGGCTTGCCCCCTGGGTTATGTGGGAGTCACTGGTGTAGAGAGCCAGCATACCCACTAAAAACCGACGTTTGCCACTAACCACATAATGGAGCGGGTCAGGGGAGCTCATCGCATTCCGTCCTGTCCCGCGCCGTGGCTGTCTTTACGACCCGTCTTCGGGTGGAGTGATGTGCCGTGGCAAAACAGACACATACTCCCAGTCTTGGGACACGTTAGCAGGTGGTAGAGCCCCCCTCTACCACCCCGTGCCCAGACTATGGCGGTTGGAGCAGCTGCTGCTGTGCATGCAGCCGCCGCCTTCGGCCGAGTCTCCGCCTCCGGAGCGGGTTCGCCGCGGGATCCTCCTCGCGGGCCCTTTCCGCCGCCTCTTTCTGCGACATCACGTCCTCACAGAAAGAGGCAACCGCCGACCAGTGTGTCTCACTGCCGACCATCTTGCATATGACGGCCGACAGGGACAGGTCACGACCAATGGCCGCGGTGAGGACTGCGCGCTGTGCCGACCACGCCGGACATGAAGTCAGCGTGTGCTGCGCAGAGTCCTCACCGCCGCCGCACTCATGGCAACGAGGGGTCGCCTCCCGACCGGCTATGCCACACAGGTACTTGCCGAAGCACCCATGGCCTGTGAGCAGTTGTGTGAGCCGGAAGGAAAGCGCCCCGTGCCTGCGTCTGAGCCATTCGCCTAGGTTAGGCCGAATGCCGTCTATCGTCCAGCGTCCAGCCGCCGGATGCTCTAGGCGGTCCCGCCACGTGCGTATCGTGGACGCTTCGGCTCGTTCGCGCCACCGCCGAACCATTTCGGGTGGGGGGCGTACTCCCTCTCGACGCACCGCTGCACTGCGCCGGTAAACGGCCGCCAGTGCTTTGGCGTCGAGGTCCCACGGAGGGGTACCTGCGAGTGCACACGCGGCGTCTCCCGAAACAGTTCGGTAGCCGCGCACGACCTTAAGGGCTATCATCCTCTGCGCTCTGCGTAGTAGCGCTGCATTCCTCGGTGAGAGGGTATCAGCCCAGACTGGGGACCCGTATAAGGCCATGGAGCGGACGACCCCCGTGTACAGTCTGCGACATGTGACACTGGGGCCGCCCAAGTTCGGCAAAAGACTGCTTAGCGCCGCCGCCGTCCCCACCAATTTGGGACAAAGACGGCGGAAGTGCTCATTGAATGACCACTTTGGGTCGAGCTCCAAGCCGAGATAGCGCATATGCGCTTTGACGTCTATGCGCACATTGTTTATTGTAATGTGCGCACTTCTGGGAGGTCCTTGACGTGGCCCGTGAAAGAGTAGGGCTTCAGTCTTGGACAACGCGACCTTCAATCCCAGGGACTCAATGCGTCCTACCGTGAGTGAGACGCCAACGGTGGCGAGGCGGGCGGCTTCCCTATAGTCGTCGGCCCTGGCAAGCACAAGTGTGTCGTCCGCGTAGCAGACGACGCACAAGCCTGTGAGCAGGGCTCCCCGCAACACCCAGTTATATCCGATGTTCCACAGGAGAGGGCCTAAAACCGATCCCTGTGGAACACCGCATGACATGACCCTCCTGATTAGGGTCCCCTCTTTTCCAGGGCACAAAATGAGCCGGTCTCGCAGATAGTGTGCGACCAATTGGCGAAGATACAGAGGTACTCCGTGATGGTGAAGAGCCTCTATAATGCAACTGAAGGGCAGGGTGTTGAAGGCGTTGGCGATATCCAATGATACCGCCATAACAACCCTACCCCTCGACACGGCGTCTTCCGCGAAAGATCGTACGCGGAGAATCGCGTCGATGGTCGACCTATTCTCCCTGAAGCCATATTGGCAATCGGCTAAGTTTGGCCCAATCGTGTTGAGGTGCCGGACGATTCGGGTTGATATGATACGCTCAAGGAGCTTACCCGCCTCGTCCAGCAAGACTATTGGACGGTAAGCCGACGGTTGGTCTGCCGGCTTTCCTGGCTTTTGTAGCAGGACCAGGCGTCCAGTCTTCCACACTTCGGGGAATTGGCCCGCGACGAGACATCTGTCGTAGATTCCTCTCAATCGGTCTTCTAATACGGACAGGGCAAGCGACAGAACGCGTCCGTGTACCCCGTCGGGACCAGGGGCAGTGTTTTTGGCCCGGAGTCTTAGAATAGCAGCGCCCATCTCTCCGTTTGTTATTGGAGGTGGTGGTTCTTCTTGAAGTTGCGCCCTTGAGGCAGGAGCCATCAGAGGAGCAACATGTTCTGCTTGCTCAGGAAAGAGGGCGAAAACAATGGACTCTAGGAGGCGGGGCTCTAGGGTTTCCGCGACTGGGGGGCCCTGGTTGCACATTTTACTGCGCACTGCGCGGTATGGGCGCCCCCAGGGGTCTGCATCCAATTCCTCGAGCCACCGCTCGCGGGCAGTTGATTTGGCCTGGTGGATTGCGACACGGAATGCGTGCCGGGCCTCTTTATATTCAGCATGAAGCTGTGACTCTACCTCTGGTACTCTACCAGTTCTCCGCCGGCGGTATTTTGTTAGGGTTCGTCGACGGGTTATGCAAACACGCCGCATGCCGGCCAATTCCTCTGACCACCAAAAGACTTCGCGCCTTGGTGGGCGGCGCTTAGTTCGGGGCATAGAGGAGTCACATATGCGTGACATGGTTTCTCCGAACTTCTGGGCCAATTCGCTCACTCCCGCCGAAGATGTTTGGGACTGGGTGAACCAGTCCTCGACGAGAGCAGCCTCTTCAACAAGGTCCTTCTTTAATTTGGACAGAGTCCAACGAGGGAACGGCTGTAAATGGGCCGACCTCGGACCAAGTTCATCAGACCTTTGAGAGGGAGACACGTCGAACATTATGTACAGGTGGTCCGACAGTGTCTCTACCTCCTCGTGTACCCGCCAGTTCGTCACGTGTGTGGCGAGAGCAGGGGTGGCGAACGAAACGTCCACCACAGAACCCCCCTGCTGTCGCACACAGGTGTTAGCAGAGCCACGGTTAAGGACTACCAAATTAGAGGTAATAGCCCATTCTTCTACTATCGAGCCTCGTGCGTCCGTTGATGGGGATCCCCAAGCCGAAGATTTAGCATTGAGGTCCCCCATAACGATAGTGGGACTGGGCGCAACACGCTGGACTGCCGCACCAACGAGGTCGATGTAGGTTTCAAAATCTGCGAGAGTGCGATTTGGAGAGAAGTATGTGCCTACCAGAACTATCTCTCCCCATTTCGCAGTGACAAATCCATGGCCCCGCTCCAAGATGTTCAGGGGCGGGGACCTCGACGATGACGATCGAATAATCGCAACCGTCGTATCCAAATCGGAAGCGTAATTAGAGCCAGGCGGAGAGGAGTATGGCTCCGCCGCAACCGCGATGTCAATGAACCACTCTGACATAGTTTGCAGTAGTAAATCCTGCGCACCGCCAGAGTGGTTCAGGTTGCACTGTAGAAGGTGTAGTGTTTGCGTACTAGCCATTAGGGGTCAGTATGCATAGCCTCTTCCTGCGGCTTGGCCTGCACGACTTTTGGAGCAGTCTGGGTTCTTTGGGCTGCGTTTTTACCTCGACGGGGAAGTGGAGCCTTGCAGCTTCTCCCCCGTATGACATGATTGGCCGGCTTTTTAAGCTGCGCACATAAAGCGCAGTGCGGCTCGGCCTTACATGAGACCATCTTGTGTCCGGGTTGACCGCAACGGAAACAAAGGTTACTACGGTCAACCTCAGACGGACAACGATATCGCGTGTGACCCACATCCAGGCAGCGGAAGCAGGTCAACTGCCGTTTCTCTTGCGCTCGGACACGGGCTGAACTCCAGCCAACCAAAAGTCGGCCAGCGTCCAGGATGGTCTTGACTGCACCGATGGGGCACTTAACAACGGCAGTGCCGAGGCCATCGGGACCACTGCGAATCTCGCCAACAGTGACATTGCCATGAGCACACCCAGTCTTCTGTGCCACAGCAGCGACGATGTCCCCCTTCTCGACTGAATCATCCAGGCCTGACACGCGGATTTCCGCACACTTGGTCGGCCTGGTGATTTTGATGTCAGACTCAAGGACCTCCCTGAGTTTGCTCGCCACCACGTCGGCCTTAGCACGATTGACGGCGGCGTCTTTGTCGACTGACACCTCCAAAATGCGGGCGCCAGTGGCTGCCTCCTTTATTTTAAAGCCTTCCGCAGAGAGGCCAAGCTCCTCTAAGTTAATGGCCGCTTTCGCCTTCTTAATTGTGGCGGCGTAGGTGAGGCCTTCCTTTTCTGCCTCAGGGTCTATCGTCAAAACAATAGCCGCTGAGCGAGATTCACGCAGTCTGCGCGGTTTCCTCGACGTGGCTGCCTTAGCCGGAGCCGCGCCACCCTGCTTTTGCTGGGGTCGAGCAGGTTGCGCAGCTGGCTTGGGATTCGATTTCTTGCCCTTTTTGCTACGCACCACCGTTATCCACCCCTCAGGGTCTGGACTGGGCGCTGACGCCGAAGGTGGTGTAGCAGTCTTTCTAGGGGCTGGCTTGGGGGCTGGGGTTGGCTGAGGTGCCGTTCCTTTGGCTACTTCTGCATAACCCTTGGCCTTGCCCTTACCCTTGCCCTTGCCCTTGCCCTGATTCGGGCCGGCAGATGTCGTCGGAGCGACAGGCCCTTTTGGTTTGGGGGCCGCTTGCGATCTGGGAGCAGGAGTTGGAACTGCTGCTGCAGCCTGTGCCGCCGCCTTCCTGGTCTCGTGTGCCAAGGGGGGACGGGGACGATCCGGCGTACTCTGGCTTTCCTTAAATGTTGCCAGTTTATTGTCCATCATGGCCCCCACTTGGTTCAAGATCGACGAGATTAGAGCCGATTGTGTGAGCTCCCCACCTGTGGAAGCAGGGGGGTCCGACTTGGGGGCTTGCACGCGGCTTACCCTTTTTGCACGTTGAGGCAGAGGCTCGGGGAACGGAGTCGGCAGAGAATCCTCGATCTCCATATCCGAACCCTGCTCAACAGCGACCGTCTGGGGCGCAGAAATTGGTGCGCTACTTCTTGCAGAGAGTTTTTGAACTGCGACCTTTAATTCTTCAAGCTCTTTGCAGAGCGTGTCAACCCTAGCCTTAAGTTGGGCGTTTTCCGCAGCCAGAATGCGGTTTTCCTCACTAGCGGTACGTATTTGTAGCGAGTCCACGATGTTGCCAAGAGATTTTGTGGCAATTTTAATATCACGTACAATCGTGCCCTTCACATTCTTGGATTTTCCCGCAGCTGTTGACACAACCTCCATATAGAGGCGCGCACTTTGCGCAAGCTGAGCCGCAGTCAAATCATCCACCATTGACTCTTCTAAAGCTTCTGGAGCTGTTTTACACTTGGCTCGGGCGGCGTCTGCCACCTCGAGCCTCCTGTGGACCTCCTCCTCAAGGTCAGCCTCCTCCTCCATCTCGCAGGCCCTAGCGTACTCGGCCTTTGCTTTGGCCAGGCCCACGTATTCGAAGGTGGTTGGAGGCCTCCCCCGTCCTCTGCCAGAGCCGCGCCCGCTGCCTGCAGATTCCTTAGGCGATGGGGCGGCAAACTCTACCTCGGAGCCAGAATCCGAGTCGTCTTTTGTTCTCGGGCGCTTGGCCCTTTTTGAACGCCTTCTTTCTTCAAAGACCGACCTACTGTCGACCGTGCAGTCCGTGTCCACTTCGGACGATGCGCGAGAATTGCGCTGACCAGTAATTTCGCTCCCGGCGACACTGGTCGCCGAGGCCCACCGACTCAAGCTTCCGGAGCGAGAGCTCCCTCCTTCAACATCTTTTTGGCGAAACGAAAGTTTTATTATTTTATTATCCATGCGATTCCCACGAGTGTGGGGGAAATAAAACGTCCACCCCGGCAGTGCCCCCTGTACCGGGGTAACCCTAATACTCCTGAGGGTCGGGCGGTACTCAGGGTTGGCGCTCGCTGGTGGACTTACCCAGCCCACCACCTTAAAAATAAGGCGACCCGTCGCCGCGTTGCCCAACGACAGGCCTTTGGGGTTTTTTATTGTGGTTGTCTCCACTCAGGGCCAGCCGATTAAGGCAAGCCCCCCTGGTCCACGCGGGGTAACAGGTTGCCCGACGGGGAGCCGAAGCCCACCCAGCGACTGCAAAACCACAGCCGCCAGACCCGCCGCGCACGCGGGCCTTGAAGGCCCGCCATACCACGCCGCCCGAAGGCGGCCGCTGAGCCGGCCAATTAAGGCAAGCTCCGTCCGGGACAGCCAATTAAGGCAAGCCCGAAAACGCCCCTCAAAGCACGAGGTGCCAAGTGCAGGGAAAATGCACATCCACAACAAACAATTCCGCGAGCACTGCTCGCCATCCACCGACAAAAAGTCCACTGGTCCTGAAAAGAACCTTTCCTCATAAAAGGCGCGAGTGCGCCACGAGCGACAAGCCGCTCCCGACTGAGTCCACCACAACAGGCAGACCGCGGGCCTTGAAGGCCCGCCATACCACGAGCCGAAGCTCCGCTGCCCCCCGAAGGTGGGGGCCCCACAAGGGTAATTTTTTATAGAGGTTTTCTTCCTCGCAGCCCGACGCTCAGTGCGCCGAGCCCCCGACCCCCACAAAAGTGTGGAGGCTTACGGGTTTGTGTGGCTGTGCAATGCCCGCCCTCAAAGAGACCAGGCAGCCACACGTCCAGTGCTGTCCGCGCCGGCCGCAGCCGGTACCCCCCATATCTGGAGGGCGTTCCCCTATCCGCAACCCGGGGGACGCGTCCGATGGCGTACTGGAACCGCAACACGGAACCTAACCTAACCTTTTTTTTTTTTTTTTTTTTTTTTTTTTTTTTTTTTTTTTTTTTTTTTTTTGCGTCGGAAAATCCTTTATGGATACCCACACAGCGATTGGGGCCGCCGTGTGGGTTATGTGGGAGTCACTGGTGTAGAGAGCCAGCATACCCACTAAAAACCGACGTGTTCCTCTAGGTCACGGCTTCGACGCACGGCAGGGTACTTATCGCAATCGCTGCCATGCGCCGAAGACGGTGCGACCAACGCCCGCGTCCGGGCCCACCGGGGATAGGGAACTGCGCAGAACAAGACGCAGTTCCCCCACGCAGGGGCGTTTGGCGCAAGTGACGGAGCCCCACTCCGTCACCCGCCGCCCCCACTATGGCGGTTGAAGCTGGCCATGAAGCCTCCTTCGCCGGCCCAGCCTCCTTTGGCGGATCGGGTCCGCGAGGGGGTCCTCCTCACGGGCCCGTTCCGCTGCCTCCTTCTGCGACATCACCTCGTCGCAGAAGGTGGCCACCGCCTCCCAGTACTCCTCTCTCGCGACCATCGCCTTTGCGACGGCCGGGAGGGAGAGGTCTCCTCCAATGGCCGCGACCAGCGCACGACGCTGTGCCGCCCACGCCGGGCAAGCCTCCAGCGTGTGTTGCGCCGTGTCGCTGTCGCAGCCGCACTCGTGGCAGCGGGCACTGGTTTCCCTGTGAGCCGTGTTGTGCAGGTATCTGCCGAAACAACCATGTCCGGTCAGAACCTGCACAACACGGAAGGTCAACACCCCGTGCCGTCGCCTCACCCACTCCCGGAACACCGGGCGGATGGCCTCCACGGTCCTGAGACCAGCCTTGGGCGCACTGAGGCGCGCAACCCACTCCCTCTCCAGGGTTCGTTGCGCCCTCCTCCTCCAGCGCAGCACCAGCTCCGGCATTATGCGCCGGTGCCCCATCTCTGCGCGAAGAGTTGCTCCGCGCTCATACACCTCCGCTAGGACTCTGGCGTCGAGATCCCAGGGAGGTGTGTTTGCCAACAGGCACGCAGCCTCAAAGGACACCGTGCGGTAGCCCCGGATCACCCTGACGGCCATGACTCTCTGCGCTCTCCGCAGCAGAGTCTTGTTCGGGGCCGAAAGGGCGTCCACCCACACTGGCGCACCATAGAGCGCCATAGAGCGTACCACCGCTGTAAAGAGGCGGCGGCACGTGTCACCCGGGCCCGCCACGTTGGGCAGGAGCCTGCTCAGGGCAGAAGTCGTGGCCATGAGCTTGGGGGTCAGTTCCCGGAAGTGGTTGTAAAATTTCCACCCCGGGTCCAAAACGAGCCCCAAGTACTTCAAAGTAGGGCCAATAGGGACCCTAACGCCGTTGAGATCGAGAGTAGCTCCCGAAGGTGGACCCTTCCGAGGCCCATGAAAAAGAAGGGCCTCGGTTTTATTGAGGGCCACCTGCAGTCCGAGCCTCTCGATCCGATGGACAACCTGGATCGTCCCGACCCTGCCCAGTATTGCGACTTCCGCAAACGACGACCCTCTCGCTGTTACGAGGGTGTCGTCCGCGTAACAAAACGTGCGGACCCCTGGTAATAGGGCACCCCGCAACACCCAATCGTATCCGATGTTCCACAGGAGGGGGCCAAGAACCGACCCCTGTGGAACACCGCATGTCATGTGTCGCTCGAGAACTCTGCCATCTCGGTCCTGGCAGGACACAGTACGATTCCCTAGGTAATCTGCGACTATGAGCTGCAGATACCTAGGGAGCCCGTGAAATTTAAGGGCTTCAGCGATGCACCCAAACGGCAGGGTGTTGAAAGCGTTGGCGATGTCAAGAGACACCGCCAATAGCACCCCGCCGCGGGAGACTGCCTCGTTAGAGAGGGCCTTCACACGCGTGATCGCGTCAATGGTCGAACGACCCTCTCTGAACCCATACTGGCAATCAGCCAAATCTGGACCTACCGTGGTCAAGTGGCTGATAATACGGCCCGCAATGATCCTCTCCAGCAGCTTACCGGCTTCGTCCAAAAGAACAATGGGCCGGTAAGCTGATGGCGAGTCCGCAGATCTGCCCACCTTTTGCAAGAGAACAAGACGCCCTCTCTTCCAGATCTGCGGAAATTTCCCACGCTCAAGACACGCGTCAAAAAGGTTACGCATGCGTGACTCCATTTCGATGAGAGACAAAGCCAATACGCGGCCGTGTATCCCATCGGGACCTGGGGCGGTCTTCTTTGACCGGAGCCGGGTTATAGCGGCATCGTACTCGGCGTCTGATACAACGGGCGCCGGACTGTCGTCGGAAGTCTGGGCCCCACGGGGGACCATAGACGGTGCGAGATGTTCATCGCGAGACGGGAACAGAGCTTCTACAACCTCATGTAGGAGATGAGGCTCGAGGGTTTCCGCAACCGGGGGACCCTGGCCGCGCAGTTTATCACGCGCTGCACGGTAGGGTCGACCCCACGGATTCCTGTCGAGCGTCTCCAGCATCTGTTCCCGTGCCTCCGTTTTCGCCTTGAAAATGGCTACCCGCATGGTCCTCCGCGCCTCAGTGTAGAGGCTGTGTAAATACTCCTCCCAGACTTCGTCCCGTAACCCGTTGCGAGTACGATGCCGGTATCTGGCCAGCTCTCGTCTCTTGGCAACACAGGTTGCCCGGAGTGCGGCAATCTCCGCCGACCACCAGTAGACGGCCCCCTTGCGGGGCTGGCAGCGAACACGTGGCATGGCTGAGTCGCTCACGCGATGTAAAGAGTCGCGTAAACGCTCAGCCTCTGCATCGACGTCGAGGGACGTGGTGGTAGTTGGTGCGCACCAGTCCTCGACCAACACCGCTTCCTCAAGACGCTCTCTGTCAAGCTTGGAGAGCGCCCACTTGGGGAAGGGAGTCGACGACGGAGTATTAGTCGAGCGAACAGAGTCGCTGCCAACGAACAAATCAAAGGCGATGTACTGGTGGTCGCTCAATGTTTCGACCTCTTGCAGGACCTGCCAGCCAGTGACGTGCGCGGCGAGAGCGGGGGTAGCGAACGTTAAGTCCACTATTGACCCCCCCCGCTGTCGCACGCAGGTATTGGCTGAGCCCTGGTTTAACAGAATGAGGCCGAACATGGCCATCCAAGCCTCCACTGCTGTCCCCCTACGATCTGTAGCTGGAGAACCCCAAGCCGTTGATTTGGCGTTGAAGTCCCCCAGTACCAGAATGTGCGACGTAGAACTACGCCGCACAGCTACGCCCAGCTCGCCGAGGAACAATTCGAATTCCGCCAATGTCCTGTTGGGGGAGAAATAGACACCAATAATGGTGATTTCTCCCCATTTGGCAGAGACGAAGCCATGCCCTCTCTGGTGGACTGAGAGGGGGGGCGAAGAATTAAGTGCCGACCTTATGACGACCACCGAGTTGTCCATGTCCGCGGCCCAGTTAGGGCAGGGCGGGACGAAGTACGGCTCGGCAGCCACCGCAATTCTAGATGACCACTCTCTCATGGTCTGCAACAGGAGATCCTGTGCACCAGAGGAGTGGTTCAAATTCGCCTGAAGACAGCTAGTGACTGGGCGTAGGGCCATCAACAATTGGAGCGGTGTCCATGGGCTGCGGCAACGGTACCGCAGCCTTTTGAGCGGCCGGGATCTTGGCGGCCGTGGTCTTCATCCGTTTTGGGGAGGCGTTTGGGGCTTTGCAGCTCCGGCCCCCCAAAATGTGTCCTGCAGGCCTCTTGGTGGCAGCACAGACGACGCAATGCGGCTCTGCAGAACATTTCGCTGCCTTGTGCCCTGGTGTTCCGCAGCGGAAGCAGTGATCGCTGCGGTCCACCCCAGTGCACTGCTGTCGAGCATGCCCTCGCTCCAGACAGCGGAAACACTTCATGGGGCGTTGCTCCACCGCGCGGACCCGCGCCGAGCTCCACCCCACCAGAAGGCGACCAGCCTCCAAGATCGTCTTCGCCGCGCCGACAGGGCACGACACCCACGCAGTCCCCATACCACTGGGGCCACGGCGGATCTCCCCCACCTTAACTTGGTGGTGCGCACAGTTACCCTTCTCGGCAACAGCTGCGACTACCTCTTCCTGTTCGACTGAGTCGTCCAGGCCCAGGACAGAGAACTCCATGCACTTTGTGGGCCTGGAGACTCGGACATCCTCATTCTCAAACAAGGCCCTAAGCTGCTGAGCGAGAGCATCAGCTTTAGGGCCTTGTTCTTCACCGGAGACCTGCAGGATCTTGCCCCCGGTGACCGCCGTCGCAATCCTTAGGGGCGGAATGCCCAGCTCCTCTATCTTAATGGCGGAACGCGCCTTCCTAATCGCCTCCGCGTACGAGAGGCCATTCCTCTCCGCCTCCGGACCAAGAGTTATGATAACTGCGGCCGTGCGGGGGACTCTAACCTTCGACTTCTTTGGTTTTGCCTTTCCTTGGGCCTGAGTAGAGGGCTTGGGGTCGGGCTTAGGCTTAGAGGTCGGCGCCTTCTTCTTACCCCGTTTCACAACCGTGGTCCAGCCGGCCTCTTCAGATGTCGAGGCAGCCGGGACGGCAGTGGACGGGGTTGGCACAGCTGGCATGGCCTTCGGAGCAGGGGCCGTTTTCTTGCCCTTACCCTTTCCCTTGCCTTTCGCCCTGAGTCGGGACGTCTGGCTGGGAATGATCGTCATTGTCCCGCACTTTGAAGTAATGGCGGGCGTGTCCTTCTTTGCGGTTGCTACGGGTGCAGCCCGTGACGATTGGGGCTGGGTTTGGGCAACGACTCTCCTCGTATCCGCGGCCAACGGTGGCCGCGGTCTGTCGGCAGTTTTCAAGCCGTCTATGCGAGCGTTGATCATGTTGGTGGCCGTCGACATGGCCGCCCTGATCTTTTCGTCGACCACCGTTGACACCGCCTGGAGAATTTGGGTTCCATCCAGGGGTGTTGCCGCTGCTGCAGGGATTGGGCGCGTACGTTCTGCGCGCAAGTCCTCTAATTGCTTGCGTAGCTCGTCCATGTCAGCTCTGAGGCGCTGATTCTCCCGCTCTAATTTGGTGACCTCGTCAGAAACAGTACACCGTAAAAGAGACTGCATACACTCTTTGATTGAGTGCGCAGACGTCTTGAGGGCTTTTTGGTAAGTGCCCTTTAGCTGGCTAGATTTTGTGGCCACTTCCAGTATGGTCTGCAGCTCAGTCTGCACCGACTTGTAAATAGCCGTCGCACTTGGCTCCTCATCAAGTGACATTACGTCAGAAAGCGATGCGGAGCGCGAGATTGCAGGAGAAGAGCGCGTTCGCCTTTGCGCCAGCTCCTCCGCAAAATCTTTTTCCGCCTCAAGCCGCAGGGACTCCCGCAGCTGGGCGTTATACTCCCTCTTCGCTTGAGCTAGACCAGCGTACTCGCCAGTCTTGATAGGTCGGCCTCGACCGCGGCCTGCGCCAGATGCAGTAGACTTTTTGGGCGCAGCCGCCAGCTCCGTGCTTGAAGCACTGTCCGAATCGGACCCAACCTCTCGCTCTCTCTTGCGTCCCACCTGGGACCCAACCGTGCTAATCGAGACACAAGAGCCGAAATTAGATCTGATATCGGCCTCTTGGTCTGACACCTCACTCTCCGCGCCACTCAGCTGAGTATTGGGCGCCTTCTCAACCATCCTCTTGCTCCTTAGGGAGCGACCAGAGCTCAACTCTTCTACACTAAAACTTAGACTAAAAGGGGTTTTGGGTTTTTTACTATGACTTGCCATGTGATTCCCACGAGTAGGAGGGATATATGTGGACCATCTGGGCGGTGCCCTCTGCACCCAGACTACTCTAATACACCCGAGGGGTCGAGCGGTCCCCCGGGGTTGGCGCTAGCTGGTGGACTTACCCAGCCCACCACCTTATAAATAAGGCGACCCGTCGCCACGTTCCCCAACGACAGGCCTTTGGGGTTTTTTATAGACGTTGTCTCGTCTTGGGCCGGCCGGTTAAGGCAAGCCCCCTGCTCCCTACGCCGTCCGCGAGACATGACCACGACAACGACGAGGGTTTACAGGTTGTCCGGCGATGGCCGAAGCCTGTCCGACTACCACGACACCGCAGCAGCCGAACTCGCCGCACCGCGGGCCTTGAAGGCCCGCCATACCACGCCACCCGAAGGCGGCCACTGAGCCGACCAATGAAGGTAAGCTCCGTCGGGACCGGCCAGTTAAGGCAAGCCCCAGAGACGACGTGATGGGGTGTGGAAGCACCCCACGTCAAAGAACGAAGAACGTTCAAAAAGGCGCAAGAGCGCCGCGAGCGAAAACGCTCCCACCACAATCCGACAAAACGGACCGCGGCCAACTAGGCCGCCATCCACCGAGCCGAAGCTCCACCGGCCCCCACAAGGAGGGCCCCACCAGGGTGATTTTTTATAGAGGTTTTCTTCCTCGCAGCCCGACGCTCAGTGCGCCGAGCCCCCGACCCCCACAAAAGCGTGAGGGCTTACGGGTTTGTGTGGCTGTGCAATGCCCGCCCTTAAAAAAGACCAGGCAGCCACACTTCCAGTATTGTCCGCGCCGGCCGCAGCCGGTACCCCCCATATCTGGAGGGCGTTCCCCTATCCGCAACCCGGGGGACGCGTCCGATGGCAGACTGGAAACCGCACACGGAACCTAACCTAACCTAACCTAACCTTTTTTTTTTTTTTTTTTTTCGTCGGAAAATCCTTTATGGATACCCAGGGAGATACTGGGGGCTTGCCCCCTGGGTTATGTGGGAGTCACTGGTGTAGAGAGCCAGCATACCCACTAAAAACCGACGTTTGCCACTAACCACATAATGGAGCGGGTCAGGGGAGCTCATCGCATTCCGTCCTGTCCCGCGCCGGTGGCTGTCTTTCGACCCATCTTCGGGTGGAGTGATGTGCCGTGGCAAAACAGACACACACTTCCAGTCTTGGGACACGTTAGCAGGTGATAGAGCCCCCCTCTACCACCCCGTGCCCAGACTATGGCGGTTGGGGCAGCTGCTGCTGTGCATGCAGCCGCCGCCTTCGGCCGAGTCTCCGTCTTCGGAGCGGGTTCGCCGCGGGATCGTCCTCGCGGGCCCTTTCCGCCGCCTCTTTCTGCGACATCACATCCTCACAGAAAGAGGCTACCGCCGACCAGTGCGTCTCACTGCCGACCATCTTACCAATGATGGCCGACAGGGACAGGTCACTACCAATGGCCGCGGTGAGGACTGCGCGCTGTGCCGACCACGCCGGGCATGACACAAGCGTGTGCTGCGCAGAGTCCTCACCGCCGCCGCACTCATGGCACCGAGGGGTCGCCTCCCGACCGGCTATGCCACACAGGTACTTGCCGAAGCAACCGTGGCCTGTGAGCAGTTGAGTGAGCCGGAAGGAAAGCGCCCCGTGCCGTCGTCTTAGCCAACCGTTTAGGTTGGGCCGAATGCCGTCCACAGTCCAGCGCCCTGCCGCCGGACATTCGAGGCGGTCCCGCCACGTGCGAATGGTGGACGCTTCGGCTCGATCGCGCCACCGCCGAACCATTTCGGGTGGGGGGCGCACTCCCTCTTGGCGTACCGCAGCGCTGCGCCTGTAAACGGCCGCCAGCGCTTTGGCATCCAGATCCCAAGGAGGGGTACCGGCTAACGCGCACGCTGCATCACCCGAAACGGTTCGGTAGCCGCGCACAACTTTTAGGGCAATTAATCGCTGCGCCCTTCGTAATAGTGCCGCGTTTCTTGGCGACAGGCTGTCAGCCCATACTGGTGACCCATAAAGGGCCATGGATCGGACGACTCCCGTGTACAGCCTGCGGCATGTGACACTTGGGCCGCCCAAGTTCGGCAAAAGTCTACTGAGCGCTGCCGCCGTCCCCACCAGTTTAGGGCAAAGGCGGCGGAAGTGCTCATTAAACGACCATTTGGGGTCGAGATCTAAGCCCAGGTAACGCATGTGCGTTTTTACATCAATGCGCACATTGCAGATTGTTATGTGCGCGCCGCTAGGTGGTCTTTGACGGGGACCATGGAAAAGTAAGGCTTCCGTCTTTTGCATGGCTACCTTGAGGCCGAGTGATTCTATACGCCCAACTGTGAGCGACGCGCCAACAGTGGCGAGGCGAGCGGCGTCCTTGTAATTATCGGCCCGAGCCAGGACCAGAGTGTCGTCTGCATAGCAGACAACACTAAGGCCAGGGAGAAGAGCACTCCGCAATACCCAATTATATCCGATGTTCCACAGGAGCGGGCCTAAAACCGATCCCTGTGGAACACCGCATACCATAACCCTTCTCATCATTCTTCCATCTTTGTTCGGACATAAAACCAACCGATCCTGCAGATATTGTGCGACAATCCTTCTCAAATAATGAGGAACTCTGTGATAACGGAGAGCCTCGATGATACAACTGAAGGGTAGGGTGTTGAAAGCGTTAGCGATATCTAACGATACCGCCATAACAACCCTACCCCTCGACACGGCATCCTCGGCGAAGCTCTTCACGCGGAGGATAGCGTCCACTGTCGATCTATTTTGCCTGAAGCCGTACTGGCATTCGGCTAAGTCAGGCCCCGTTGTATTGAGGTGCCGAACGATGCGGGTGGATAGAATACGCTCAAAAAGCTTCCCCGCTTCGTCCAGCAACACTATTGGGCGGTAGGCCGACGGATGGTCTGCCGGCTTACCTGGCTTTTGAAGGAGAACCAGGCGCCCAGTCTTCCAAACTTTTGGGAATTGTCCCGTGGTCAAGCAGAGGTCGAAAATTCCCTTCAGGCGATCTTCGAGCACAGACAAAGAAAGCGCTAAAACGCGTCCATGCACGCCATCTGGTCCAGGGGCTGTATTCTTTGCCCGTAATCTGAGGACTGCTGCGCCCATCTCTCCGTTTGTTATGAGGGGAGGAGGATCTTCTTGGATGGGCTCTGACGAAGCTGGAACCATCAACGGCGCAACATGTTCTGCCCGATCAGGGAAAAGGGCATGTACGATCGACTCTAAGAGCTGGGGTTCTAGGGTCTCCGTGACCGGGGGGCCCTGACTGCACAGTTTGTTTCGTACAGTGCGATATGGGCGCCCCCACGGATCCGCATCCAACTCCTCGAGCCACCTAGCATGGGCGGCCGCTTTTGCCTCGTAAATGGCTACGCGAAATGCGTGGCGGGCATCCTTATACGCAGCTTGAAGCTGAACCTCATGTGCTTCGGATCTTCCAGTCCTTCGTCTTCGGTACTTGGAGAGAGCCCGACGCCGAGAGATGCAGACACGACGCATATCGGCTAGGTCTTCGGACCACCAGAAGACTTCACGCCTAGGTGGACGGCGCTTCGTTCGTGGCATGGAGGAGTCGCAGATGCGCGACATCGACTCCTTGAACTTGCGTGCTGCTTCATCAGCTCCCGTCGAAGTAGTAAGAGACTGGGTGAACCAGTCTTCGACGAGAGCAGACTCTTCTACCAGGTCCTTCTTCATTTTGGATAAGGTCCAACGAGGGAACGGCTGAGATGTATTTGCCGGCCTCGGGTAGTTTCCATCAGACCCTCGTGAGGGCGAAACGTCGAATGTAATGTATGTGTGATCCGACAGCGTTTCCGTATTTTCGTGAACTCGCCAGTTCACAACATGCGTAGCGAGAGCAGGGGTAGCGAATGAAACATCCACTACAGAACCCCCCTGCTGTCGCACGCAGGTGTAGGCAGAGCCACGATTAAGGACTACCAGATTACTGGTAATAGCCCAGTCCTCTACAACCGAACCTCGCGCATCAGTCAATGGGGAACCCCAAGCCGAGGATTTAGCGTTGAGGTCCCCTAAAACAATGGTGGGACAAGGCGCGACACGCTGGACAGCAGCGCCAACAAGGTCGATGTAGGCTTCAAAGTCTGATAGGGTGCGATTTGGGGAGAAGTACAATCCAACCAGTGCTAACTCTCCCCATCTCACAACGACAAATCCATGGCCCCGCTCCAAGACGTTCAGGGGCGGGGACCTCGACGATGGCGATCGGATGACCGCAACCGTCGCGTCAAGATCAAAGGCGTAATTGACGCCAGGCGGAGAAGAGTAGGGCTCCGCAGCAACCGCAATGTCAATAAACCACTCTGACATAGTTTGCAGGAGAAGATCCTGCGCACCTCCAGAGTGGTTTAGGTTGCTCTGTAACAGGTGAAGGGTGTGAGTGTTGGCCATTTAGGGGTCCGTGTTCATAGCCTCCGCCTGCGGCTGGGCCGGCACGACTTTGGGAGCAGCCTGGGTCCTACGGGTTGCATTTCTGCCTTGACGGGGAAGAGGGGCCTTGCAGCTCTTTCCCCGTATGATGTGGTTGGCTGGCCTCTTCAACTCCGCGCATATCGCGCAGTGAGGCTCAGCCGTACATGTAGCGATCTTGTGGCCGGGTTTTCCACAGCGGAAACACAGGCTGCTGCGATCCGCCTCAGCTGGGCATCTAAACCGAGTGTGGCCCACGTCCAGGCACCGGTAGCATGTGAGTTGTCGCTTCTCCTGGGCCTGTACACGAGCCGAACTCCAGCCGACCAAGAGTCGGCCTGCCGCTAGGATGGTCTTACAAGCGCCAACAGGGCACTTGACCACCGCTGTCCCAAGCCCGTCTGGGCCCTGACGGACTTCACTGACCGAGATGTTGGTCTGCGCACACCCGGTTTTCTGGGCTACGGCAGCAACAATGTCATCTTTTTCGACTGAGTCGTCGAGGCCTGAGGCGCGGAACTCTGCGCATTTCGTTGGCCTCGCGACTCGGACATCCCCCTCGAGGACCCCTCTGAATTTGTCCGCAACAATGTCAGCTTTGGCATTGTTGACCGCAGCATCTTTGTCTACAGACACTTCGAAGATTCGCGCCCCGGTGGCGGCCTCTTTAATGCTGAAGCCTTCCGCCGAGAGGCCCAACTCCTCAAGATTAATTGCCGCCCTTGCCTTTTTAATAATGTCGGCATAGGTGACACCCCTCTTCTCCGCTTCTGCGTCAAGCGTGAGTACGATCGCAGCAGAGCGAGTGTCCCGCAGTCTTCGCGGCTTTTTCTGGGCAGCCTTTGCTGGGGCCGCGCCACCCTGCTTTTGCTGCTGCTGAGCAGGCTTTACAGCCGGCTTAGCGCCCGCATTCTTTCCCTTCTTGCTGCGGATCACGGTGACCCATCCGTCAGCATCCGGACCAGAACCGGACGCAGAGGTGGTGGCCGCTCTTCTGGGGGCTGGCTGTGGGGCTGGAGCTGGCTGAGGGGCCGGGGCCGGCTGAGAGGCCTTTCCCTTGACTACCTCCGCATAGCCCTTGCCCTTGCCCTTGCCTTTGCCCTTTCCCTTGTTCTTATTAGGGTCGGGGGTCAGCTTCAATGCGGGTTGCCCGTTTTGCTTGGGCGCCGCTTTCCCTCTGGGCGCAGGTGTCGGTCCGGCTGCCGACCTGGCTGCTGGAATAGTCGCAGCAGCAGCAGCGGCTGCCGCTTTGACCTCGTGCGCCAGGGGAGGGCGAGGCCGATCAGGCGTGCGCATACTCTCCTTGAAGGTCTCGAACTTATTGTTGAGCATCGCTCCCACCTGATTCATTATTGTCGAGATCAGGGCCGTCTGAGTTAACTCGCCTTCAACAGTGGAGGGGGGATCAGGCTTAGAGGGCTGCACGCGGCTAGCCCGTTTTGTGCGTTGGGGCAGGGGTTCGGGGAACGGAGTTGGCAAAGAATCCTCAATCTCCATATCCGAACCCTGCTCGACAGCAGCCGTCTGGGGCGCAGGTGCTGGTGCGCTACGCTGCTCGGTAAGTTTCTGTACCGCAGCTTTTACCTCCTCGAGCTCCTTGCAGAGCGTATCAACTCGTGCCTTAAGTTGGGCATTCTCTGCTGCCAACATGCGGTTTTCCTCGCTGGCGGTACGTGTCTGCAGCGAGTCAACAATACTGCCTAACGACTTTGTGGCGATCTTTATGTCCCGCATAACTGTACCCTTAAGGTGTTTGGACTTGCCGGCAGCCGTCGACACAACCTCCATATAGAGACGCGCACTTTGCGCAAGTTGGGCCGCCGTCAAATCGTCCACAGCCGATTCCTCCAAAAGCTCCGGTGCATCCTTGCATTTTGCTCGGGCGGCATCTGCCACCTCAAGCTTCCGGTGAACTTCCTCCTCATAGTCCGCCTCCTCCTCCATCTCGCAGGCCTTGACATATTCGGCCTTTGCTTTGGCCAGACCCACGTACTCAAAGGTGGTAGGAGGCCTACCACGTCCTCTTCCAGAGCCGCGCCCCTGGCCCGTAGATTCTTTGGGCGATGGGGCGACGAATTCATTGTCGGAAGCAGAATCCGACTCCTCTTTTGTTCTTGGGCGCTTGGCCCGTTTAGACCGTCTTCTCTCTTCAAAGACCGACCTGCTGTCGATCGTACCGTCCGTGTCCACTTCGGACGAAGCGCGAGAATTGCGCTGACCAGTAATTTCGCTCCCGGCGACACTTGTCGCCGAGGCCCACCGACTCAAGCTTCCGGAGCGAGAGCTCCCACCTTCAACATCTTTTTGGCGAAACGATAGTTTTATTATTTTATTATCCATATGATTCCCACGAGTGTGGGGGAAATAAAACGTCCACCCCGGCAGTGCCCCCTGTACCGGGGTAACCCTAATACTCCTGAGGGTCGGGCGGTACTCAGGGTTGGCGCTCGCTGGTGGACTTACCCAGCCCACCACCTTAAAAAAAATAAGGCGACCCGTCGCCGCGTTGCCCAACGACAGGCCTTTGGGGTTTTTTATTGTGGTTGTCTCCACTCAGGGCCGGCCGGTTAAGGCAAGCCCCCCTGGTCCACGCGGGGTAACAGGTTGCCCGACGGGGAGCCGAAGCCCACCCAGCGACTGCAAAACCACAGCCGCCAGACCCGCCGCGCACGCGGGCCTTGAAGGCCCGCCATACCACGCCGCCCGAAGGCGGCCGCTGAGCCGGCCAATTAAGGCAAGCTCCGTCCAGGACAGCCAATTAAGGCAAGCCCGAGAACGCCCCTCGAAAGCACGAGGTGCCAAGCGCAGGAAAAGGCGCTTCCACAAACAAATTCCGCGAGCACTGCTCGCCATCCACCGACAAAAAGTCCACTGGTCCTGAAAAGAACCTTTCCTCACAAAAAGGCGCGAGTGCGCCACGAGCGACAAGCCGCTCCCGACTATGTCCACCACAAAAGGCAGACCGCGAGCCTTGAAGGCCCGCCATACCACGAGCCGAAGCTCCGCTGCCCCCCGAGGGGGGCCCCACAAGGGTAATTTTTTATAGAGGTTTTCTTCCTCGCAGCCCGACGCTCAGTGCGCCGAGCCCCCGACCCCCACAAAAGTGTGAAGGCTTACGGGTTTGTGTGGCTGTGCAATGCCCGCCCTCAAAGAGACCAGGCAGCCACACGTCCAGTGCTGTCCGCGCCGGCCGCAGCCGGTACCCCCCATATCTGGAGGGCGTTCCCCTATCCGCAACCCGGGGGACGCGTCCGATGGCGTACTGGAACCGCAACACGGAAACCTAACCTAACCTAACCTAACCTTTTTTTTTTTTTTTTTTTTTTTTTTAATGTTGGAAAAACGTTTTATACGTACCCCGGCGTGATAAGGGGCCACGCCGAGGTTATGTCGGAGTCCTGCCTAAGAGACCGCAGTGTACCGACTAAAAAACCAACAGTATCCCGGAAGCGCACATGCCAGAAAATGATGCACCACACGAGGAACTATGTAGGCGTTCGCGTGGTGCACCGGCATCGGTCGTCGCCGACCTCTACTCCTCCGAGAGATGTCCCCGGGACACGATGGACATCCCTCACGCGCTGGGGCTGAGTGAATGGTGAGTGATGGGGCCCTATCCCATCACCCACCGCCCCTGACTAAGGCTGGTTCTGCTGGCCATAGAGCCGGCGTCTCCTGCCCGGTCGTCTCCTGCGGTTCGGGTCAGCGTCTGGCGCAGCCTCACGCTCCCGTTCCGCTGCCTCCTTCGCGAGCATGACGTGTTCGCAGAAGGAGGCAACAACATCCCACGACGTCGCGCTGCCGACCATGTTTTGGATCACGGTCGGCAGCGAGAGGTCACCACCAAATTTGGAGATGAGGGCGCGGCGTTGAGGCGCCCACTTGACGCACGCAGCGAGCGTGTGCTGCGCCGTGTCCTCATCCCCCCCACACTCGTTGCAGCGAGGGCCCGGCTCCCTGCCGAGCCTGTGCAGATACCGGCCGAAGCAACCATGGTTCGTCAATATCTGCACAAGCCGGAATGACAGAGAGCCGTGCCGTCGGGCAACCCACTCCGCCATATGCGGCAGAATTCCCGCAACGGTCCAGTGGCCCGCCGAGGGCGACTGCAGTCTGACCCGCCACTTCCGCATGACAATGCGTTGGGCCCTCTCCCTCCAGCGCCGAATGAGATCCGGCGCCGGACGCAGTCCCTCAGCGCGGACAGCCGCGCTGCGCCTGTATACATCCGCCAATGCTAAGGCGTCCAGGTCCCAGGGTGGGGTCCCGGCTATCAAGCACGCGGCCTCGTACGAGACGGTGCAGTATCCGCGTATGACCCTGACCGCCATGACCCGCTGCGAGCGTCGCAGCAGGGCCTTATTACGTGGCGACAGGGTCTCCGCCCACACCGGAGCACCGTACAAGGCCATCGACCGCACCACCCCGGTAAACAGGCGGCGACAGGTCGCGCTAGGGCCGCTGACGTTGGGCAAGAGCCGACTGAGAGCCCCGGCCGCTTGCATGAGCTTTGGACTCAAACGGCGGAAGTGTTCGTCAAACGACCACCGTGAGTCCAAAACTAAGCCCAAATAGCGCATGTGCGCACTAATACTCACGCGCACCCCGTTGATTAGGAGGTGCGCCCCGCCGGGTTGTCTTCGGCGGGGGCCGCGGAAAAATATGGCCTCGGTCTTCTCGACCGCTACTCTTAAGCCCAAACTCTCTATGCGTCGCACGACCTGGCTTGTGCCAACAGTGGCTAGGCGAATGGCGGCCTGGAAGTCCGCCGCCCTGGCCAGGACCAGAGTGTCATCCGCGTAACATACGACACTCAGGCCCGGCAATAGTGCACCACGTAGCACATAGTCGTAGCCGATGTTCCACAGGGTCGGCCCAAGCACCGAACCCTGTGGGACACCGCACGACATGCCCCTCTCAACGAAATTCCCGTCGCGGTCAACACACTGAATGCGCCGACCGCGCAGGTAGTCGCCAATGAGGCGCCTCAGATACTCTGGGATGTTGTGGTACCTGAGGCCCTCGTCTATCACGCTGAAGGGCAGGGTGTTGAACGCGTTGGCGATGTCTAATGACACCGCGAGAACAACCCTGCCCCTGGCGGTCTCCTCCTCCGCCACAGCCCTGACGCTCATAATGGCGTCGATGGTGGAGCGGGCCTCCCGAAAACCAAACTGAGAGGCTGACAAATTCGGCCCCGCTGAATTCAGATGGCGGGTGATTCTCCCAGCGATGATGCGCTCAAACAGCTTGCCTACCTCGTCCAGAAGCACAATCGGGCGGTAGGCAGCGGGTGAATTCAGCGGTTTATTAGGCTTTGGGAGGAGGACGAGTCGTCCCACCTTCCATGCGGCCGGAAATCTGCTGGACTCCAAACAGACGTCAAAAAGCCGACGGACGTGGCTCTCCAGCGACCCGAGGGTAATGGCCAAAATTCGGCCGGAAACTCCGTCGGGACCCGGAGCTGTGGATTTCGCCCGGAGCTTCGTCACAGCCGCGTCATACTCCCCGTCAGTGATGGTAGGAGGGGGAGACGACTGGTGGTCGTCGTCGCTGTCCCGTAGTTGGCGGGACGCACGCATTGGCGGGATAAACTCCTCTCTTTCCGGGAAAAGACACGAGATCACCTCGCGCAGGAGGGAGGGCTGCAGCAATTCGATAGACGGGGGGCCTTTGGACAGTTTGTCGCGGACCATTTTATAGGGCCTGCCCCAGGGATCCCCGTCTATTTCCTCCAGCATGCGCTCGCGGGCGGATGTTTTTGCCCTGCTAATCGCAATCTGGAGGATTTTGCGAGCCTCGCTCACCTCCTGCTGCATGACCGCATCGGTCGCCGGATCTCGGCCTGTACGACGCCGTCGATACCGTGTGAGGGCGCGTCGTTTAGCGGTGCAGTCCGCGCGCAGAGCCGCAACCTCGGGGCACCACCAGTAAACCTCCTTTTTGGGGGGGCGACGTGTGGCCCTAGGCATTGCCGAATCGCTGACGCGTGTTAGGGCTTCGCCGAGCCGAGTTGCCTCTTCGTCAACCTCCCCCATCGTGGGCCGGATGTTAATGGCCTCCACGATTGCCGCCTCAATAGCAAGGTCACGGTCCAACTTGGACTGGGCCCACCTCGGGAACTTGTGCAAGCCGCCCCTGTTAGGGGGCGGGTGGATGACACGGTGTTGAGGGGAGACGCTGAACCGGATATACCTATGGTCGGACAGCGTTTCCTCGTCCACGATGACACGCCAATCGTGCACTCGTGCGGCGACAGCAGGGCTAGCGAACGTGACATCCACTATAGACCCACCCTGCTGCCTCACACACGTGTATTCGGTGCCACGATTGAGGATAACGAGTCCGACCATGGTGGCCCATTCCACCAGCAGATCTCCCCGGGTATCCGTCCTTGGTGAGCCCCAGGCAGTGGCTTTGGCGTTAAAATCGCCCATTACAATAACCGGCCGTGGTAGAGCACGGCGAACGGCGATGGTCAACTCCCGCAAGTACTCCTCGAAGTCGGCCAGGGTTTTGTTGGGGGAAAAATACCCTCCAACTACCACAAGATCGCCCCATAAGGCAGAAACAATTCCGTAGCCTTTGTGCAGAGCGGTAAATTGCTGTGCACCTGTTCCACACGAGCCCACGACAGCCACGGCATTGGAATGATCCGTGACCCAGTATGGACTCGTGATGGGGAAGTACGGCTCGGAAACCACACCAACATCAATCGACCACTGCCTCGAGGACTGGATGAACAAATCCTGAGCGCCCGAGCAGTGGTTGAGATTTCCCAGCAAGAAGTTGATTGGGCGGCCAAGGTCCATCAGTGCTCCATAGCCACCTGCTGCGAACTCGCTGGAGGCGGAGCAGCACCCGACCCTATTTCACCCGCGGCCCTAGCGGGGACTCTACCTTTCTTTTTAATTGAGCGCGAGTTGCAGCTCTTGCCCATCATAGTGTGTTGCGCAGGGCGTTTTGCCTCTGCGCAAATAAGGCAATGAGCAACTGCCGTGCAGGCTGCCGATTTGTGGTCCGGCTTACCGCAACGGAAGCAGAGGTTGCTCCGGTCAATGGTGGACGGGCAACGCTGCTTCGTGTGGCCAGCCTCAAGGCACTTATAGCACTTGAGGGGCTGCGCGTCTAGGAGGCGGACCTGGGCTGCGCTCCAGCCCACTAGTAGCCTCTTGGTATCCGCCAGGGTTTTACCCGCCACCACAGGGCAGCGGACCCAGGCGGATCCCATTCCACCCGGTCCACGACGGATGTCACCGACGCGGACCTGGTCTGGCTGGCAATTGCCCTGTTGGCAGATTGCCTGCACGACGTCGTTCTTCGCGATGGAGTCATCCAGGCCGGTGAGACGAAGATCAACCGTTTTGGTTGGTCTCGTGACCTGGACGCTCGGACCAAGAATTTCCTTCATCTTGGCGGCCAAAAGGTCCGCCTTGGCGTTGTTATTTTCGCCGACGACGTGCAGGATTCGGGCCCCTGTTGCGGTCTCTCGAATCTTGAGAGGCGGGAGGCCTAGGGCTTCTTTCTCACCCTCAATACCTAGCCTGGCCTTGGTGAGAACGTCGGCGTAACTAAGCCCGTTCTTCTCATCTTCGGGACTTAGTGTTACGACAACTGCCGCAGATCGAGGGGCACGCAATCTCGGGGCCCGTTTCTTCTTGGGCTTGTCCGCAGCCACAGCCCCCTGTTTGGATGGAGGTTGGGCGTTAAGCTTGGCTGGATTCTGGGCGGCATTTTTGCCCTTCTTCCTCTTCACCACTGTCACCCAGCCGTCTGCGTCGGGTCCAGACTTGGACGAGGCCGACGACACAGGCGGGACAGGCTGGGAGACAGTCACGGGCTTAGAGGCCGCGTTCTTCTTATTGGGCTTGCCCTTGCCCGTTTTGGACTGCGGAGCCTTCCTAGGCGCGGGTTTTGGCGCAGCTGCTGGTGGGGCTGCAGGAGCAGCAGAGGTGGCGGCAATGGCAGCCGCAGCAGCAGCCGCTCGCGTCTCATGAGCTAGAGGAGGGCGCGGCCGGTCCGGCGTGCGCTTGCTCTCCTCGTACGTAGCAAACTTGCTATCAATCATCTTCCCCACTTCCCGGAGTAAGGCACGGAATGAATTCCCGTCGGGAAGGGGGGCATCCTCGGGCGGAGCGAGGGCGGGCCTGGCGGCAGCCGTCTGAGGCGATCTAAACTCGCTAGAGGACGGGGTGACATCTGGAGCGGCCAAACACGCATCCGTCTCCATGGTCTCCACTGCTGGCTTCTTGGGGATGGGCAGCCTGGGCAAAGATACCACAGGCGCCAATGAACCCAATTGGGCGACCGTCTTTTGAAGGCCCTCTACGGTTTTGCGGAGGGCGTCAATTTCGTGCTGCATCCGTTTGTTTTCTAAGACCAGCCTACGAGTTTCCTCAGTCGAGGTCCTCATACTGAGGGTTTCCACAATTCGCCCTAGAGAGAGGTTGGCGTTTTTAACGTCCCGCTGCATAGTCCCTTTGACGTTTTTGGACTTTCCTATCGCAGTCGAGACGACGTCCATGTACAGGCGCGCGCTGCGCGCAAGACTATCCGCCGACATTTCCTCAGCCTTCGCATCTTCTAAGGGAGGGAGGGCGCCCAAGTTGGCAGTAGCAGAATCTGCCTTTTTTAACAACCCGCTCACCTGAGCCTCTAGGTCGCCCTCCTCCTCCAACTCGCAGGCTTTTTTGAATTGGGCCTTTGTGTTGGCCCAGCCCACGTACTCAAAAGTTGTCGGAGGTCGACCACGACTACGACCCTTCTCGCTGATACACTCCTGCGAAGCGCTAAACTCACTGGAGTCTGAAGAATATGACTCCTCTTCTTGTCTTGGCCGTTTGGCCGACGACTTCCTTATGGACACAAGTCCACTATCAAGCGTCTCCCTATCAGTCGACGCGCACGAGTTGTGCCTACTTCTTGTTTTAACGCACTCAGCGACGCTTGCCGCTGAGGCCCACCTACTCAATCTATCCTCCGAGCCGGAGCTCCTCGTCATTTTATAACCTTTTTTTTTTTTTTTTTTTTTTTTTTGCGTCGGAAAATCCTTTATGGATACCCACACAGCGATTGGGGCCGCCGTGTGGGTTATGTGGGAGTCACTGGTGTAGAGAGCCAGCATACCCACTAAAAACCGACGTGTTCCTCGAGGTCACGGCTTCGACGCACGGCAGGGTACTTATCGCAATCGCTGCCATGCGCCGAAGACGGTGCGACCAATGCCCGCTACCGGGCCCACCGGGGATAGGGAACTGCGCAGAACAAGACGCAGTTCCCCCACGCAAGGGCGTTTGGCGCAAGTGACGGAGCCCCACTCCGTCACCCGCCGCCCCCACTATGGCGGTTGAAGCTGGCCATGAAGCCTCCTTCGCCGGCCCAGCCTCCTTTGGCGGATCGGGTCCGCGAGGGGGTCTTCCTCACGGGCCCGTTCCGCTGCCTCCTTCTGCGACATCACCTCGTCGCAGAAGGTGGCCACCGCCTCCCAGTACTCCTCTCTCGCGACCATCGCCTTTGCGACGGCCGGGAGGGAGAGGTCACCTCCAATGACCGCGACCAGTGCACGACGCTGTGCCGCCCACGCCGGGCAAGCCTCCAGCGTGTGTTGCGCCGTGTCACTGTCGCAGCCGCAGTCGTGGCAGCGGGCACTGCTCTCCCTTTGGGCCGTGTTGTGCAGGTATCTGCCGAAACAGCCGTGTCCGGTCAGAACCTGCACAACACGGAAGGTTAGCACCCCGTGTCGCCGCCTCATCCAGTCCCGAAAGATCGGGCGGACTGCCTCCACGGTCCGAAGACCGGCCCTGGGCACGCTCAGGCGTTCAAGCCATACGCCCTCTAGGGTTCGCTGCGCCCTCCTCCTCCAGCGCAGGACCAGCTCCGGCATTATGCGCCGGTGCCCAGACTCCGCACGGAGTGCCGCTCCGCGCTCATACACCTCCGCTAGGACTCGTGCGTCGAGATCCCAGGGAGGCGTGTTGGCCAGCAGGCAAGCAGCCTCGTGGGACACCGTGCGGTAGCCCCGGATCACCCTGACGGCCATGACTCTCTGCGCTCGTCGCAGCAGAGTCTTATTCTGGGCCGAAAGGGCGTCCACCCACACTGGCGCACCATAAAGCGCCATTGACCGTACCACCGCTGTAAAGAGGCGGCGGCACGTATCACCAGGGCCCGCTACATTGGGCAGGAGCCTACCCAGGGCAGATGTTGTTGCCGACAATTTGGGGGTCAGTGCCCGGAAGTGGTTGTAAAATTTCCACCCCGGGTCCAGCACGAGCCCCAAATATTTAATCGTTGGTCCAATAGGGACCTGCACGCCGTTGAGGTCGAGCGATGCTCCAGCAGGCGGACCCTTCCGGGGCCCGTGAAAAAGAAGGGCCTCGGTTTTATTGAGGGCCACCCGCAGACCGAGCCGCTCGATCCTGTGCACAACCTGGATCGTTCCAACTTTTCCCAGAATGGCGACTTCCGCGAACGACGACCCTCTCGCTGTTACGAGGGTGTCGTCCGCATAACAAAACACCCTAACTCCTGGCAACAGGGCGCCCCGCAGGACCCAATCGTATCCGATGTTCCACAGGAGGGGGCCTAAAACCGACCCCTGTGGAACACCGCATGTCATGTGCCGCTCAACGACCCTCCCGTTTCGGTCTTGGCAGGACACAATCCGACCCCTAAGGTAGTCTGCTACGATGAGCCGCAGATACCTGGGGAGCCCATGATAACTGAGGGCTTCGGCGATGCACTCGAATGGCAGGGTGTTGAAAGCGTTGGCGATGTCAAGTGACACCGCCAAAAGCACCCCGCCGCGAGAAACTGCCTCGTTAGAGAGGGCCTTCACACGCATGATTGCGTCGATGGTCGAACGACCCTCCCTAAACCCGAACTGGCACTCAGCCAAATCTGGACCTACCGTGGTCATGTGGCTGATAATACGGCCCGCAATGATCCTCTCCAGCAGCTTACCGGTCTCATCCAAAAGAACAATGGGCCGGTAAGCTGACGGGGAGTCGGAGGATCTGCCTGCCTTCTGCAGGAGAACCAGCCGTCCCTTCTTCCAAACTTGTGGAAATCTGCCAGACTCTAAGCAAGCGTCAAAGAGACCGCGCAAACGAGATTCTAGCTCAGCGAGAGACAACGCCAGAACTCGGCCGTGGATCCCATCGGGACCTGGGGCGGTCTTCTTTGAGCGAAGCCGGGTGAGCGCGGCATCGTACTCGGCATCGGACACAGGGGGTGCCGGACTGTCAGCAGAAGTCTGAGCCCCACGGGGGACCATAGACGGTGCGAGGTGTTCGTCGCGGGACGGGAACAGAGCTTCCACGACCTCTTGGAGCAGCTGTGGCTCCAACGTCTCCGCCACCGGGGGACCCTGGCCGCGCAGTTTGTCACGCGCAGCACGGTAGGGTCGACCCCACGGATTACGGTCAAGCGACTCCAGCATCTGTTCCCGCGCCTCCGTTTTCGCCTTGAAAATGGCTATCCGCATGGTCCTCCGCGCCTCAGTATAGAGGCTGTGAAGATAGTCTTCCCAGACTTCGTCTCTGTGCCCATTGCGAGTACGATGCCTGTATCTGGCCAGTTCTCGCCGTTTTGCAATACAGCAGGCCCGAAGTGCGGCAATCTCCTCCGACCACCAATACACCGCCCCCTTGCGAGGTTGGTTACGAATGCGTGGCATGGCTGAGTCGCTCACGCGATGTAAAGAGTCGCGCAAACGCTCAGCTTCTGCATCAACGTCGAGGGACGTGGTGGTAGTTGGTGCACACCAGTCCTCGACCAACACCGCTTCCTCAAGGTGTTCCTTGTTGAGCTTAGAGAGCGCCCATTTGGGGAAGGGTGTCGACGACGATATGACGGCAGGGCGACCAGAATCGCTGCCAGCAAAAAGATTGAAGGCGATGTACTGGTGGTCGCTCAGTGTTTCGACCTCCTCGAGGACCTGCCAGCCAGTGACGTGCGCGGCGAGAGCGGGGGTAGCGAACGTTAAGTCCACTATTGACCCCCCCCGCTGTCGCACGCAGGTATTGGCTGAGCCCCGGTTAAGAAGCATGAGGCCAAACATTGCCATCCACGCTTCAACTGCAGAACCTCTAGGATCGGTAGTCGGGGAACCCCAAGCCGCTGATTTGGCATTGAAGTCCCCCAAGACCAGTATACGCGACGACGGACTACGGCGCACAGCTACGCCTAGCTCGCCGAGGAATAGTTCAAATTCCGCCAGTGGCCTGTTGGGGGAGAAATAGACACCAATAATGGTGATTTCTCCCCATTTGGCAGAGACAAAGCCATGCCCTCTCTGGTAAACTGAGAGGGCGGGCGAAGAATTGAATGCCGACCTTATGACGACCACCGAGTTGTCTATGTCCGCGGCCCAATTAAGGCAGGGCGGGACGTAGTATGGCTCGGCAGCCACCGCAATTTTAAACGATCGCTCCCTCATGGACTGCAACAGGAGGTCCTGTGCGCCAGAGGAGTGATTTAAATTCGCCTGCAGACAGTTAGTTACTGGGCGTAGGGCCATCAACTATAGGAGTTGTGTCCATTGGTTGCGGTAACGGTAACGCAACCTTTTGAGCGGCCGGGGTCTTGACGGCCGTGGTTTTCGTCTTCTTGGGGGGAGAATTAGGGGCTTTGCAGCTTTTGCCCCCAAGTATATGTCCTGCAGGTCTCTTTGTTGCCGCACACACAACGCAGTGCGGTTCCGCAGAGCATTTAGACGCTTTGTGTCCGGGTGTCCCGCAGCGGAAGCAAAGGTCGCTACGATCCACCCCAGTGCACTGCTGTCTAGCATGCCCACGCTCCTGACAGCGGAAGCACCTCATCGGGCGTTGCTCCACAGCGCGGACTCGCGCCGAGCTCCACCCGACAAGAAGTCGACCGGCCTCAAGAATTTTATTAGCCGCACTAACAGGGCACGAGACCCACACAGTCCCCATGCCAGTGGGCCCGCGGCGAATTTCTCCAACTTTCACCTGTTGGTGCGCACAATTGCCTTTTTCCGCAATGGCCGTCACCACCTCCTCTTGTTCGACCGAGTCGTCCAGGCCTACCACAGAGATCTCCATGCATTTCGTGGGCCTGGAGACCCGGATGTCCTCATTTTCAAAGACAGACCGCAATTGCTGCGCAAGGGAGTCTGCTTTGGAGCCCTGATCATCACCAGAGACCTGAAGGATTTTACCACCAGTGACCGCCGTAACGATTTTAAGAGGCGGTATGCCAAGTTCTTCGATTTTAATTGAAGAGCGCGCCTTCCTAATTACATCAGCGTAGGATAGGCCACTCTTTTCCGCCTCTGGACCGATGGTGATTATCACAGCGGCCGTGCGGGGTTCCCTAACTCTTCTCGGCTTCCTGGCCCTAGCTTTCCCCTTGCCCTCAGTGTTGGGCTTAGGGTTAGGTTTAGGCTGGGTTGCCGACACAGTTGTAGGCGCCTTCTTCTTACCCCGTTTCACAACCGTGGTCCAGCCAGCCTCTTCTGAAGTTGAGGCGGTCGGAGCGGAAGTGGACGAGGAGGGTTCTGACACTTTCGGCGTTGGTGCTGCCGATTTAGATGCTGGGGGAGGCACTGTCTTCTTCCCCTTTCCCTTACCCTTGCCATTAGTCTTGAGTCTAGACTTCTGACTTGGGACAAGGGTCATCGTCCCGCACTTTGAAACAATGGCGGGCGAGTCCTTCGTCGCGGTCGCAGGCTGCGAATGGGAGGCCTGTTTCCTTTGATCGGCGGCCAACGGTGGCCTCGGTCTGTCCGCTGTTTTAAGCCCGTCTATACGGGCGTTAATCATATTTGTGGCCGTCGCCATGGCCGCCTTAATCTTTTCGTCCACCACAGTTGACACCGCTTGCAAGATCTGATTGCCCTCCAAGGGTGCTTGCGACGTAGCAGGGACTGGGCGCGCGCGTTCCACACGCATGTCCTCTAGCTGTTTGCGCAGCTCATCAACGTCAGCTCTAAGACGCTGGTTCTCCCGTTCCAACTTGGTGACCTCGTCTGAAACGGTACACCGAAGAAGGGTTTGCATGCACTCTTTGATTGAGTGAGCAGACGTCTTAAGGGCTTTTTGGTAGGTGCCCTTCAGCTGGCTCGATTTTGTTGCTACTTCGAGGATGGTTTGTAGCTCCGTCTGAACCGACTTATAAATCGTAGTCGCACTTGGTTCCTCGTCAAGGGACATAACATCAGAGAGGGAAGCAGAACGCGAGATCGCAGGAGAAGAGCGCGTTCGCCTTTGCGCTAGCTCCTCCGCAAAATCTTTCTCCGCCTCCAGCCGCAGGGCCTCGCGCAGCTGGGCGTTGTATTCCCTCTTCGCTTGAGCCAGCCCAGCGTACTCGCCAGTCTTGATGGGGCGGCCCCGGCCACGACTTTGGCCAGAGGCTGTTGACTTTTTAGGCGCAACTGCCATCTCTGTGCTGGAAGCACTGTCCGATTCGGACCCAACCTCTCGCTCTCTTTTCCGTCCCGACTGGGACCCGACTGTATTAATCGAGACGCATGAACCGAAATTAGATCTTGGTTCGACTTCACGGTCCGACTCATCATTCTCCGCGCCACTCTGCTGAGTACTGGGCGCCTTCTCGCTCATCGACTTCTTGCTCCTAAGGGAGCGTCCCGACCACAACTCTTCGACATCAAAACTTAAACTAAGGGGTTTTTTGGATTTATTAAACACTGCCATAAAATTCCCACGAGTAGGAGGGATATACGTGGACCATCTGGGCGGTGCCCTCTGCACCCAGACTACTCTACTACACCCGAGGGGTCGAGCGGTCCCCCGGGGTTGGCGCTAGCTGGTGGACTTACCCAGCCCACCACCTTATAAATAAGGCGACCCGTCGCCACGTTCCCCAACGACAGGCCTTTGGGGTTTTTTATAGACGTTGTCTCGTCTTGGGCCGGCCGGTTAAGGCAAGCCCCCTGCTCCCTACGCCGTCCGCGAGACATGACCACGACAACGACGAGGGTTTACAGGTTGTCCGGCGATGGCCGAAGCCTGTCCGACTACCACGACACCGCAGCCGCCGAACTCGCCGCACCGCGGGCCTTGAAGGCCCGCCATACCACGCCACCTGAAGGCGGCCACTGAGCCGACCAATTAAGGTAAGCTCCGTCGGGACCGGCCAGTTAAGGCAAGCCCCAGAGACGACGTGATGGGGTGTGGAAGCACCCCACGTCAAAAAGGCGCAAGAGCGCCGCGAGCAGAAAACGCTCCCACCACAATCCGACAAAACGGACCGCGGCCAACTAGGCCGCCATCCACCGAGCCGAAGCTCCACCGGCCCCCACAAGGAGGGCCCCACCGGGGTGATTTTTTATAGAGGTTTTCTTCCTCGCAGCCCGACGCTCAATGCGCCGAGCCCCCGACCCCCACAAAAGCGTGAGGGCTTACGGGTTTGTGTGGCTGTGCAATGCCCGCCCTCAAAGAGACCAGGCAGCCACACGTCCAGTGCTGTCCGCGCCGGCCGCAGCCGGTACCCCCCATATCTGGAGGGCGTTCCCCTATCCGCAACCCGGGGGACGCGTCCGATGGCGTACTGGAACCGCAACACGGATCATTTTATAACCTAACCTAACCTTTTTTTTTTTTTTTTTTTTTTTTTTTTTTTTTAAACGACGGAAAATGCGTTACGCATACCCCGGCACTTTTGGGAAGCACCGGGGTTATGTGGGACTCCTCCCCCAGAGTGGGGGCCCTACCCACTAAAAACCGTCGCTTCCCCAGACAGGAGGCTGCATACGAGGACGGACGCGGGGAGCTCATCGCAGACGTCCGCATCCGCCCCGCAGCACGGCCGAAATCGGCCTCCACCACTCCCCGGAGGGATGGAGTACTCGCCCGCAGGCTTTCCTCCCCATCTCTGGAGACGTTGGATACGGCAGGGTTCCCACCCCTACCGCCGTCCCCCGCGAACCTTGAAGGCCCGCAAGCCACGACCCACCCAAGAGGGAGGGTCCGCTGGTCCTGAAAAGGACCGTTTGGGTGTGGCCGGCGGAGAAAACTCCGCCGCCACGGGCTAAGGTGCTGCTGTTGCGGGGACACAAGGGGCTTCAGCCCGCCCGGCGCCAACAACACCGTCGCCGAAGACGGCCGCCTGAAGCGACCCGCAGCCTTGAAGGCCGCCCATCCTACGTCCCACCGGACAACTTCCCGCCGCAGACAAAACGCCGCACACCCGTCTGGGCCGCGACTTACTGTGACGCCGGAATGAGGTTAGACTTACGGGCTGGAAGACACCCCCCGCAGAGGTTGACGAAGCCTCCGCGGCAACCAGCCCTGCGTTCCCAAAGACCGGGTCGGGTTGCACGGACACCACCACGTGTGCCCACGGCACGGACTACGGCGCGGGCTCTACCAAGCCCCAAACTACGACCCGAAGGTCCGCTGGCCTTGCCACAGGCGCGAAGAAGATTACGCATACGCGGGGCCAAAACATACCCCGCGCATAGCCGCAACTCCTCCGCCCTGCCTAATGTGTACCGTGCATGAGCCAAGCCCAACGAAACACTTGACCCATAGCCACGGTACCCACCAAGCAACCTGTGACAATTCCGCCCAACACTGGCCGCTGAACGGCCCGCCACCTTGAAGGCAGCCAAACCCACCGATCAAAAAGATCCGCCGGCCCTAAGAAGAGCCTTCGTCAAAAGGCGACGAGGCGCCATGAGCTTTCGCTCCCCACTCGTCCACCATAGAAGGCGGACCGCGGGCCTTGAAGGCCCGCCAACCCACGAGCCGAAGCTCCGCTGCCCCCCGAGGGGGGCCACCACTGGGTAATTTTTTAGAGAGGTTTTCTTCCTCGCGACCCAGCGCTAAGTGCAATGCGCCGAGCCCCCGACCCCCACGAAAACGTGCAGGGCTACGGGTTTGTGTGGCCGTGCAATGCCCGCCCTTAAAAAGACCAGGCAGCCACACGGTGTCAGAGTATTAGCCAAATACGTAGCAATGTCCTGAAAAGGACATGACCACGTAAGTGCCCAGGGTACACCGGCCAATCACATTGTGAGACCCACCGTTCGCGCCAGATGCAATAGCATCGAACGCGACTGGCGATCCCCCCAATGCAACCGACACGCGAGGAGGTTCTCTGACCTAGTACCCCAACCTAACCTAACCTAACCTAACCTAACCTAACCTAACCTAACCTAACCTAACCTAACCTAACCTAACCTAACCTAACCTAACCTTTTTTTTTTTTTTTTTTTTTTTTTTTGTCGCAGGGGAATGCATTGACGCATTTCCTTCCCGATTCGGGGAAACCGGGAAGGGGTATGTGGGACTCCCGGGCAACGGTGCCCGTCCTACCCACTAAACCCCTGCGTGTTTCGACACGCTGCAATTGGCGCTGCCATGGGGTGCTCATCGCATTCGCCACAGCAGCGTCGCAGCGAGCCCTTGGCGGGCTCTTCCGCGAGGTGGTATGGGATACTCTCAAAACAAGGGGAGTATCCCTCATCGCAGAGGCCGTGCAATGCAGGTACTGATCCCCATCAGTACCCGCTGACCTCTACTTGGCGGAGGCGGACGTTAGTCCGCCCGCCGAGACGGTCCGCTCCGGGGTTGTAAAGACCCCTGAGCGGACCGCCCCGACGGCACCCCGCCTCGTCCCAAAAGGGTCGAGGCAGGGCGCTTCGCCTCCCGTGACCTGTCAGCAGCAGGGGCAGGTGGGGGCGGCCTAGGGCCGTCGCCACCTCCCCCACCACCAAGAGGTCTACCTCGCGTGCCGCGCCTCAGCTGCTGTAAGCAGCTTTTACTGCCCGCCATGTGGTTGGCCGGTAAACCGGCGTCGCCACACGGCGCACAGTGAGGCGCAGCCGAGCACTCGGCGGCCTTGTGGCCCGGTCGACCGCAGCGAAGACAAACGTCGCTGCGGTCGACTGCCGACGGGCACAGCTGCTTGGTGTGCCCCACACCAAGACAGCGGTGGCACATCATTGGGCGGCTTTCTGCCACGGAAACGCGGACAGTGCTCCACCCAACGGAAAGCCGGCCGCCCTTGCCGATATCCCTCGCCGCAGCCGCAGGGCAGGTGACCCTGACGGATCCCGAGCCCCACCGGCCGCGGCGAATGATACCGACGCGGACCATATCACCAGGGACACATCCGGCACGAGCGATCGCCCCCCGGACGTCGTCCCCGGTGATTGTGTCATCCAGACCGGTCAAACGGAGCTCCCCCGTCTTGACCGGTCTGGTGACGACGGCGTCTTCGCCGATCACCTCCTGGAGGCGAGCGGCGAAGACGTCAGCCTTCTCCACGCGATCTGGGCCCGCGATCGTGAGGACGCGCGCCCCTGCCATCGACGGCTTGATCCGGAGCTCCGGTATGTCGGAGTCTCCCGCGGTGGCTGCTCTCGCCCGGGTCAGGACGGACAAGTAGGTTTCCCCACGCCGCTCCGCCTCGGGCGAGAGCACCACCGCTATGGCCGCAGTGGTCGGCACCCGGATCCGGGCACCCGCCTTCCTCTTCCGCCTCCGCCTCTTCTTCTTTCTACCGCCGGCCGCCCCAGGTGAAGGCTGCGCTGGGGCTTGCGCTGGCCGCGTGTTATTGCGCGTGGCGCTGGCGTATGTGGTCTTCTGGGCGGATCGCGCGGGTGCAGCACTCGGCGCGGTCGTCGTCGGTGTCGGGGCTGAGGGGGGCTTCTTCTTAGCCCTCTTCCTCCTGACGAGCGTGAAGCCGTCGTGCTCCATGCCGCCGCCTGCCGTCTCTTCTATGGGAGCGGTTGGGGCACGCTCCTCTGTCGTCTGCGGTGAAGGGGGAGCGGTGGTGGTAGTGGCTCTCGCCGCCCTGTCCACCTCCGCTCGCGCCTCTAGGAAGCGCTCCACGACCCGCAGTATCCGGGCGTCCTCCGCGTCGCGCGTCTCGCTGCTGGCCGGCTCCAGCCTCTCCCGAACATCGACTGCCGGGAGGTCCTCTTCTGCGCCGGTGTTCGCTGCGGCCCTGCCGCCGCACGCGCACTCGCTGCTGGGCTCCGGTCTAGTGGCCACCGCTGCGGTCAACTGGTCCACCTTCTCCTCCAGCACTTTGCACTCCGAGCGCAGCGCGTCTATCTGTGCGCTCTGGAGTGAAAGATCGCTCCGCAGGCGGCTGTTCTCCGCCTGTAGCCTCCTCACTTCGGCGGACGCTGACCGCTCGTGCAGCGCCACCACGGTGTCCTCGAGGCGGTCTGCGCTCTCCCTCAGAGCACGGACGAATGTGCCCTTGAGGTTTTTTGAGCGCATGGCCACTCTCGTGACCACCGCGATGTCGTCGAGGGCCCGTGCCTTCAGTAGGCTCAGGGCGGGGTCGTCGGGGCGCTCGCCAGGTGGAGGCATGCGGCATCGTTCCCAGCTTCTACGGGCGGACTCCATAAGCCTCTCAATCTCCTCATCACTGCAGAGGTTTACGCCCAGCCAGCCGCCGCTGGCCGCCGCCTCCCGGTCTTCTACTGACCGCCGAGGGTTGTGAATCCTCTGCGGTACCGGCGACTCGCTCGGTGTCCTCGGTTCCGACGCCCTAAGCTGGCGCCGTCCTCTGTGTGCCGTGGGCACTTTCGGCCGTGAGGATTCTTCGGTCGGGCTGGGCTTCTTGGCCGTCCTCTTCCGGCTCCCGCTCCGAAGCACACGCCCTTCCCGCGCTCCGTCCTCACTTGCGCTGGCAGAGATGGTCAGGGAGTCGTCGCTGTCCAGCGAATTACACGACGCTCCCCCGAAGAACGTTCCTTCGAAAACTCCGTCCCGGGAACCTCCGGCTTCCGCCCACGTCCCAGGACCACTCTCATCATCGGTGCCGCTATGCACACCGCGGCTCCTCAACTCCTCCACGTTGTAGCGGAGGCACACAGATTGCGCGCCCCCGAAGCGAGTAGTGCCCCCCCCAGATACGATGGGGCTGTCCGCCGAAGCGGAGAGGGATTCCCCGGCCGCGTGGCGACCGGGACCCTCCTGGAGATTCGTGTTTCTGCTCGCTTGGTCCATAATTTTTAACTCCCAAAACATCGTCAAACAAAACAAAAACAAAACTAAAAAGATGGAAGAAAACAAGAATAAGATATAAATAAACAAAAGAAAAACAGAAAAGAGAAACAAAAAGATAGAGAAACAAAAAGGAAAAATAAAAAGGTTCCGGGGCTTGGGACCGGGCTCCCCCCGGCCATTCAGCCCATCGCCACCCCGGGAAACTTGAGCTTAGGTCGGTGGCGGCAAAAGCCGTTGACTGACCGAAGTCTGACCACCGAATATCCGTCCACTCTGCGACCTCTCTTCCGAAGAGGAGAGCGCAAGAGCAGCGGACTGGGTAATTTTTTATTGAGGTTTTCTTCCTCGCAGCCCGGCGCTCAGTGTGCCGGGCCCCCGACCCGTGAGGGCAACGGGCTAGTGTGACCGTGCAATGCCCGCCCTGACAGAACAGAGCGAGCAGCCACACTCTCCGCGGCCTAGAAGGCCGCCATACCACGACCCGAAGGTCCGCTGCCCCCCAAGGGGGGGGCCACCAAAGGGTAATTTTTTAGAGAGGTTTTCTTCCTCGCGACCCAGCGCTAAGTGCAATGCGCCGAGCCCCCGACCCCCACGAAAACGTGCAGGGCTACGGGTTTGTGTGGCCGTGCAATGCCCGCCCTTAAAAAGACCAGGCAGCCACACGGTGTCAGAGTATTAGCCAAATACGTAGCAATGTCCTGAAAAGGACATGACCACGTAAGTGCCCGGGGTACACCAGCCAATCACATTGTGAGACCCACCGTTCGCGCCAGATGCAATAGCATCGAACGCGACTGGCGATCCCCCCAATGCAACCGACATGCGAGGAGGTTCTCTGACCT
This sequence comes from Acentria ephemerella, assembly GCA_943193645.1. Taxonomy (NCBI): domain Eukaryota; kingdom Metazoa; phylum Arthropoda; class Insecta; order Lepidoptera; family Crambidae; genus Acentria; species Acentria ephemerella. Next base: position 89,853 of record OW971882.1, read on the forward strand.
AGTACCCCAACCTTTTTTTTTTTTTTTTTTTTTTTTTTTTTTTTTTGTCGCAGGGGAATGCATTGACGCATTTCCTTCCCGATTCGGGGAAACCGGGAAGGGGTATGTGGGACTCCCGGGCAACGGTGCCCGTCCTACCCACTAAACCCCTGCGTGTTTCGACACGCCGCAATTGGCGCTGCCATGGGGTGCTCATCGCATTCGCCACAGCAGCGTCGCAGCGAGCCCTTGGCGGGCTCTTCCACGAGGTGGTATGGGATACTCTCAAAACATGGGGAGTATCCCTCATCGCAGAGGCCGTGCAATGCAGGTACTGATCCCCATCAGTACCCGCTGACCTCTACTTGGCGGAGGCGGACGTTAGTCCGCCCGCCGAGACGGTCCGCTCCGAGGTTGTAAAGACCCCTGAGCGGACCGCCCCGACGGCACCCCGCCTCGTCCCAAAAGGGTCGAGGCAGGGCGCTTCGCCTCCCGTGACCTGTCAGCAGCAGGGGCAGGTGGGGGCGGCCTAGGGCCGTCGCCACCCCCCCCACCACCAAGAGGTCTACCTCGCGTGCCGCGCCTCAGCTGCTGTAAGCAGCTTTTACTGCCCGCCATGTGGTTGGCCGGTAAACCGGCGTCGCCACACGGCGCACAGTGAGGCGCAGCCGAGCACTCGGCGGCCTTGTGGCCCGGTCGACCGCAGCGAAGACAAACGTCGCTGCGGTCGACTGCCGACGGGCACAGCTGCTTGGTGTGCCCCACACCAAGACAGCGGTGGCACATCATTGGGCGGCTTTCTGCCACGGAAACGCGGACAGTGCTCCACCCAACGGAAAGCCGGCCGCCCTTGCCGATATCCCTCGCCGCAGCCGCAGGGCAGGTGACCCTTACGGATCCCGAGCCCCACCGGCCGCGGCGAATGATACCGACGCGGACCATATCACCAGGGACACATCCGGCACGGGCGATCGCCCCCCGGATGTCGTCCCCGGTGATTGTGTCATCCAGACCGGTCAAACGGAGCTCCCCCGTCTTGACCGGTCTGGTGACGACGGCGTCTTCGCCGATCACCTCCTGGAGGCGAGCGGCGAAGACGTCAGCCTTCTCCACGCGATCTGGGCCCGCGATCGTGAGGACGCGCGCCCCTGCCATCGACGGCTTGATCCGGAGCTCCGGTATATCGGAGTCTCCCGCGGTGGCTGCTCTCGCCCGGGTCAGGACGGACAAGTAGGTTTCCCCACGCCGCTCCGCCTCGGGCGAGAGCACCACCGCTATGGCCGCAGTGGTCGGCACCCGGATCCGGGCACCCGCCTTCCTCTTCCTCCTCCGCCTCTTTCTCTTTTTTCCGCCTGCTGCCCCAGGCGAAGGTTGCGCTGGGGCCTGCGCCGACCGCGTTGTGTTGCGTGTGGCGCTGGCGTAGGTGGTCTTCTGGGCGGATCGCGCGGGTGCAGCACTCGGCGCGGTCGTCATCGGTGTAGGGGCAGAGGGGGGCTTCTTTTTGGCCCGCTTCCTTCTGACGAGCGTGAAGCCGTCGTCGCCTGCCGTCGTCTGTTCGGTGGGAGCGGTTGGGGCACGCTCCGCTGTCGTCTGCGGTGAAGGGGGAGCGGTGGTGGTAGTGGCTCTCGCCGCCCTGTCCACCTCCGCTCGCGCTTCCAAGAGGCGCTCTACGACCCGTAGTATCCGGGCGTCCTCGGCGTCGCGCGTCTCGCTGCTGGCCGGCTCCAGCCTCTCCCGTAGGTCCACTGGCGGGAGATCTTCCTCTGTCCTGGCGCAGGCCGCGACCCCGCCGCCGCACGCGCACTCGCTGCTGGGCTCCGGTACAGCGGCCACCGCGGCGGTCAGCTGGTCGACCCTCTGCTCCAGCACCTTGCACTCCGAGCGCAGCGCGTCGATCTGTGCGCTCTGGAGTGACAAGTCGCTCCTGAGGCGGCTGTTCTCTGCCTGGAGCCTCTTAACCTCTGACGACGCTGACCGCTCGTGCAGCGCCACCACGGTGTCCTCCAGGCGGTCTGCGCTCTCCCTCAGTGCACGGACGAATGTGCCTTTGAGGTTTTTGGAGCGCATGGCCACCCTAGTGACCACCGCGATGTCGTCGAGGGCCCGTGCCTTCAGTAGGCTCAGGGCGGGGTCGTCGGGGCGTTCGCCCGGCGGGGGCATGCGGCAGCGCTCCCAGCTCCTCTGTGCAGCCGCCATGAGTCTCTCGATCTCCTCATCGCTGCACAGGTTCGCGCCCAGCCAGCCGCCGCTGGCCGCCGCCTCCCTATCCTCTGTCGATCGCCTGGGATTGTGTACCCTCTGCGGTACCGGCGACTCACTTGGTGTCCTCGGTTCCGACGCCCTAAGTTGGCGCCGTCCTCTATGTGCCGTGGGCACTTTCGGCCGTGAAGATTCTTCTGTCGGGCTGGGCTTCTTGGCCGTCCTCTTCCGGCTCCCGCTCCGAAGCACACGCCCTTCCCGCGCTCCGTCCTCGCTGGCGCTGGCGGAGATGGTTTCGGAGTCATCGCTGTCCAGCGAATTGCAGGACGCTCCTCCGAAGAACCTTTCCTCTACGTTAAATACTCCGTCCCGGGAACCTCCGGCTTCCGCCCACGTCCCAGGACCGCTTTCGTCATCGGTGCCGCTATGCACACCGTGGCTCCTCAACTCTTCCACGTTGTAGCGGAGGCACACAGATTGCGCGCCCCCGAAGCGAGTAGTGCCCCCCCCAGATACGATGGGGCTGTCCGCCGAAGCGGAGAGGGATTCCCCGGCCGCGTGGCGACCGGGACCCTCCTGGAGATTCGTATTACTAATCGCTTTATCCATGATTTTTTTTTAACACTCCAATCTTCATCATAAAAATAAACAAAACAAAACTAAAAAGAGACAAGAAAGAAGAATAAGCAAAAATAAACCAAAACAAAACAGAAAAGAGAAACAAAAAGATAGACAAAATAAAAAGGAAATAAAAAGGTTCCGGGGCTTGGGACCGGGCTCCCCCCGGCCACTCAGCCTATCGCCACCCCGGGGAACTTAGGCTTAGGTCGGTGGCGGCAAAAGCCGTTGGCTGACCGAAGTCTGACCACCGAAAAGCATCCGTCCACTCTGCAAACTCTCTTCCGAAGAGGAGAGTGCAAGAGCGGACTGGGTAATTTTTTATTGAGGTTTTCTTCCTCGCAGCCCAGCGCTCAGTGTGCCGGGCCCCCGACCCGTGAGGGCAACGGGCTAGTGTGACCGTGCAATGCCCGCCCTGATAGAACAGAGCGAGCAGTCACACTCTCCGCGACCTTGAAGGCCGCCATACCACGACCCGAAGGTCCGCTGCCCCCCAAGGGGGGCCACCAAAGGGTAATTTTTTAGAGAGGTTTTCTTCCTCGCGACCCAGCGCTAAGTGCAATGCGCCGAGCCCCCGACCCCCACGAAAACGTGCAGGGCTACGGGTTTGTGTGGCCGTGCAATGCCCGCCCTTAAAAAGACCAGGCAGCCACACGGTGTCAGAGTATTAGCCAAATACGTAGCAATGTCCTGAAAAGGACATGACCACGTAAGTGCCCGGGGTACACCAGCCAATCACATTGTGAGACCCACCGTTCGCGCCAGATGCAATAGCATCGAACGCGACTGGCGATCCCCCCAATGCAACCGACATGCGAGGAGGTTCTCTGACCTAGTACCCCACCTAGTACCCCAACCTAACCTAACCTAACCTAACCTAACCTAACCTAACCTAACCTAACCTAACCTAACCTAACCTTTTTTTTTTTTTTTTTTTTTTTTTTGTCGCAGGGGAATGCATTGACGCATTTCCTTCCCGATTCGGGGAAACCGGGAAGGGGTATGTGGGACTCCCGGGCAACGGTGCCCGTCCTACCCACTAAACCCCTGCGTGTTTCGACACGCTGCAATTGACGCTGCCATGGGGTGCTCATCGCATTCGCCACAGCAGCGTCGCAGCGAGCCCTTGGCGGGCTCTTCCGCGAGGTGGTATGGGATACTCTCAAAACAAGGGGGAGTATCCCTCATCGCAGAGGCCGTGCAATGCAGGTACTGATCCCCATCAGTACCCGCTGACCTCTACTTGGCGGAGGCGGACGTTAGTCCGCCCGCCGAGACGGTCCGCTCCGAGGTTGTAAAGACCCCTGAGCGGACCGCCCCGACGGCGCCCCGCCTCGTCCCAAAAGGGTCGAGGCAGGGCGCTTCGCCTCCCGTGACCTGTCAGCAGCAGGGGCAGGTGGGGGCGGCCTAGGGCCGTCGCCACCCCCCCCACCACCAAGAGGTCTACCTCGCGTGCCGCGCCTCAGCTGCTGTAAGCAGCTTTTACTGCCCGCCATGTGGTTGGCCGGTAAACCGGCGTCGCCACACGGCGCACAGTGAGGCGCAGCCGAGCACTCGGCGGCCTTGTGGCCCGGTCGACCGCAGCGAAGACAAACGTCGCTGCGGTCGACTGCCGACGGGCACAGCTGCTTGGTGTGCCCCACACCAAGACAGCGGTGGCACATCATTGGGCGGCTTTCTGCCACGGAAACGCGGACAGTGCTCCACCCAACGGAAAGCCGGCCGCCCTTGCCGATATCCCTCGCCGCAGCCGCGGGGCAGGTGACCCTTACGGATCCCGAGCCCCACCGGCCGCGGCGAATGATACCGACACGGACCATGTCACCAGGGACACATCCGGCACGAGCGATCGCCCCCCGGATGTCGTCCCCGGTGATTGTGTCATCCAGACCGGTCAAAAGGAGCTCCCCCGTCTTGACCGGTCTTGTGACCACGGCATCTTCGCCAATCACCTCCTGGAGGCGAGCGGCGAAGATGTCGGCCTTCTCCACACGATCCTGGCCCGCGATCGTGAGGACACGGGCACCCGTCTTCGTTGGCTTTATGCGGAGCTCCGGTATGTCGGAGTCTCCTGCGGTAGCTGCTCTCGCCCGAGTCAGAACGGACAAGTAGGTTTCCCCACGCCGCTCAGCCTCGGGCGAGAGCACCACCGCTATAGCCGCAGTGGTTGGTACCCGGATCCGGGCGCCCGCCTTCTTCTTCCTCCTCCGCCTCTTCTTTTTCCCTCCGCCTGTCTGCGCTGGGGCCTGCGCTGGCCGCGTGGTATTGCGTGCGGCGCTGGCGTAAGTGCTCTCCTGCACGGATCGCGCGGGTGCAGCACTCGGCGTGGTGGTCGTCGGCATTGGGGCTGAGGGGGGCTTCTTCTTGGCCCTCTTCCTCCTGACGAGCGTGAAGCCGTCGTCGCCTGCCGTCGTCTGTTCGGAGGGAGCGGTTGGGGCACGCTCCGCTGTCGTCTGCGGTGGAGGAGGGGGAGCGGTGGTGGTAGTGGCTCTCGCCGCCCTGTCCACCTCCGCCCGCGCTTCCAGGAAGCGCTCCACGACCCGCAGTATCCGGGCGTCCTCCGCGTCGCGCGTCTCGCTGCTGGCCGGCTCCAGCCTCTCCCGGACATCGACTGCCGGGAGGTCCTCTTCTGCGACGGCAGCAGCTCTGTCGCCACACACGCACTCTCTGCTGGGCTCCGGTCTAGTGGCCACCGCTGCGGTCAGCTGGTCCACCTTCCCTTCCAGCACTTTGCACTCCGAGCGCAGCGCGTCTATCTGCGCGCTCTGGAGTGAAAGATCACTACGCAGGCGGCTATTCTCCGCCTGCAGCCTCCTCACCTCGGCGGACGCCGACCGCTCGTGCAGCGCCACCACGGTGTCTTCGAGGCGGTCTGCGCTCTCCCTCAGGGCACGGACGAATGTGCCCTTCAGGTTCTTCGAGCGCATAGCCACTCGCGTGACCACCGCGATGTCGTCCAGTGCCCGGGCCTTCAGAAGGCTCAGGGCGGGGTCGTCGGGGCGCTCGCCCGGCGGGGGCATGCGGCAGCGCTCCCAGCTCCTCTGTGCAGCCTCCACGAGTCTCTCTATCTCCTCGTCGCTGCACAGGTTCGCGCCTAGCCAGCCGCCGCTGGCCGCCGCCTCCCTGTCTTCTGTGGATCGCCGAGGGTTATGTACCCTCTGTGGCACAGGCGACCCACTCGGCGTCCTCGGCTCCGAGACCACATGCTGGCGCCGTCCTCTCCGTGCCGATGGCACCTTCGGTCCGAAAGACCCCTCTGAAGGGCAGGGTTGTTTGACCCTCCTCTTGCGGCTCCCACTGCGGAGCACACGCCCCTCCTGCGCTCCATCCTCACTTGCGCTGGCCGAGATGGTTAGGGAGTCGTCGCTGTCCAGCGAATTGCACGACGCTCCCCCGAAGAACCTTCCTTCGAAATCTCCGTCCCGGGAACCTCCGGCTTCCGCCCACGTCCCAGGACCACTATCCTCATCGGTGCCGCTATGCCGGCTCCTAATGTCGTCGATGTTGTAACGGAGACGCACAGATTGCGCGCCCCCGAAGCGAGTAGTGCCCCCCCCAGATACGTTGGGGCTGTCCGCCGAAGCGGAGAGGGATTCCCCGGCCGCGTGGCAACCGGGACCCTCCTGGAGATTTGTATTGCTGCTCGCTTGTTCCATATTTTAACCTTCTCCCAACTTCATCAACAAAACAAAAACAAAACTAAAAAGACAGAAGAAAACAAGAAGAAGAAATAAATAAAACAAAATAAAAACAGAAAAGAAAAACAAAAAGATAGAGAAAATAAAAGGAAAAATAAAAAGGTTCCGGGGCTTGGGACCGGGCTCCCCCCGGCCACTCAGCCTATCGCCACCCCGGGGAACTTAGGCTTAGGTCGGTGGCGGCAAAAGCCGTTGGCTGACCGAAGTCTGACCACCGAAAAACATCCGTCCACTCTGCAAACTCTCTTCCGAAGAGGAGAGTGCAAGAGCGGACTGGGTAATTTTTTATTGAGGTTTTCTTCCTCGCAGCCCGACGCTCAGTGTGCCGGGCCCCCGACCCGTGAGGGCAACGGGCTAGTGTGACCGTGCAATGCCCGCCCTGACAGAACAGAGCGAGCAGCCACACTCTCCGCGGCCTAGAAGGCCGCCATACCACGACCCGAAGGTCCGCTGCCCCCCAAGGGGGGGGCCACCAAAGGGTAATTTTTTAGAGAGGTTTTCTTCCTCGCGACCCGGCGCTAAGTGCAATGCGCCAGGCCCCCGACCCCCACGAAAACGTGCAGGGCTACGGGTTTGTGTGGCCGTGCAATGCCCGCCCTTAAAAAGACCAGGCAGCCACACGGTGTCAGAGTATTAGCCAAATACGTAGCAATGTCCTGAAAAGGACATGACCACGTAAGTGCCCGGGGTACACCAGCCAATCGCATTGTGAGACCCACCGTTCGCGCCAGATGCAATAGCATCGAACGCGACTGGCGATCCCCCCAATGCAACCGACATGCGAGGAGGTTCTCTGACCTAGTACCCCAACCTAACCTAACCTAACCTTTTTTTTTTTTTTTTTTTTTTTTTTGGCGCAGGGGAATGCATTGACGCATTTCCCTCCCGGTTCGGGGAAACCGGGAAGGGGTATGTGGGACTCCCGGGCAACGGTGCCCGTCCTACCCACTAAACCCCTGCGTTGTTCCGACACACTGCAATTGGCGCTGCCATGGGGTACTTATCGCATTCACCACAGCAGCGTCGCAGCGAGCCTTTGGCAGGCTCTTCCACGAGGTGGGATGGGATACTCTCGAAACAAGAGGAGTATCCCTCGTCGCAGAGACCGTGCAATGCAGGTACCGTTCCCCTTGAGTACCCGCTGGCCCCTACTCGGCGATGGTAGACTGGCATAGGAGAAAACTCCCGACCAGCCCGCCCGCCGGGACGGGAGACTTCAGGGTGTAAAAAGCCCCGAAGTAACCCGCCCCGACGGCCCCCCCCATCATCGTCCTAATAAGGACGGTGTTGGGCGGGGCCTCGCCTCCCGCGATCCATCGGTGACAGGGGGGGCGGCAAAGGACGGCCTAGGGCCGCCGCCGCCACCCCTGCCAGCGAGGGATCTGCCTCGCGTGCGTCGCTTCAGTTGCTGTAAGCAACTTTTACTGCCCACCATGTGGTCAGCCGGTAAACCGGCCTCGGCACATGGGGGGCAGTGAAGCGGCGCCGAGCACTCGACGGCCTTGTGGCCCGACTGGCCGCAGCGGAAGCACGCTCCACTGCGGTCAGTTGCCGACGGGCACTGCGGCTTGGTGTGCCCCACACCCAAGCAGCGGTAGCACATCATGGGTCGTTGCTCCAGCACGACAACGCGCACGGAGCACCAACCCACGATGAGCTGGCCGTCTTTGCTGATGAGCTTCGCCGCAGCCGCAGGACACGTGACCCTTACGGATCCCGAGCCCCACCGGCCGCGGCGAATCTCACCAGCGCGGACCCGGTCCAGGGGACACTGTCCGGCACGAGCGACCGCCGCCCGAACCTCGTCCACCTGGACGGAGTCGTCCAACCCGGTCACGCGCAGATCGGCGCACTTGACCGGGACGGACACCCTGACGTCGTCGCCGAGCACCCCACGGAGGCGCTCGGCGAGGAGGTCGGCCCTGGCCGCACTATCCGGGCCCAAAACCTTCAGAAGGCGGGCCCCCGCCATCGTATGCCGCATCCTAACGGTAGGGCGGTCCGGGTCGTCCCTCGTCGCGTCCCTCGCCCGGGTCAGCGCGTCCGCGTATGTGACGCCGCGCTCGACGGCCTCAGGCGAGAGGGCAAGGGAGACGGCAGCAAGTGTCGGTACCCGTAGTTGGGCACGCTTGCGACGCTTTCTCCTCCTCTTCTTCTTGCTGTCTCCAGACGGACGCGGCTGCGGCGCCGGAGCTTGCGCCTGCTGCTGCACGGGAGTTTTGGCAGCGCTGGCGTATGTCTTTCTGGCGGCCTTGGCTGTGCCCTGTTGCGCCCGCCTCGGGGCAGGCTGGGGCGGCTTAGGCGTCGTGCCTGTGGCGACTGGCTGAGCTACTGCGGCGGGGTTGATGTTACCCTGGCCTTTTCGTCCTCTCTTCTTCTTGCCGACGAGGGTGAAGCCACCTTGCTCCATCACAACCTCGTCGACAGGGGCACGTGGTGCAGCCTTCTCCTTGGGCCGCAGGTCTGTGGTCCGTTCTAGTCCGAGGCGCGCATCCAACACGCGCCCAAAAAGACGCATGAGGCGCGCATCCTCGACGTCGCGGTCCAAATCTGGTCCAGGCCTGTCCTCTCTGACACAGACTGCGGGGAGCTCCTCCATCTCAACGCAGCCTGCTGGATCTTCTGGTGCTGGCAGCACGGGCGGGGGCGGAGGTGCGGGCATGAGGGCAGCCTCAAGCCGCCGCTGTAGCCCCTGGCACTCCTCACGCAGCCCGTTGCACTCCCCACGCAAGGCATCCATCTGCGCGCGCATCAGGTCCATTTCGCCGTTCAACTTACTGCTCTCCGCCTGCAGTCGCTTGACCTCCGCTGTAGCCGTCCTCTCATACATGGCGTCAAGCGTGTCTTCTATGCGGCTGGCGGCCGCTTTCAGGTCTCGCACCCATGTGCCCTTCAGGTTCTTGGACCTGACAGCTATGCGACCAATAACTGCCAGGTCGTCCATCACGCGGCACTTCAGCAGTCCTAGAGGCGGGTCTGTTGGTCGTTCGCCCGGTGGCGGCATTCGACAGCGAGCCCAGGAATCGCTCGCATTCTTCGCCAACTTGGCGATTTCCTCGTCGGAGTCCAGAGTGGCCAAAAAGCCACCTCCCAACACGGCTTCCCTTTCCTCCGACGATCGGCGTCGAACGGTGACGTAGCCAGGCGCCTTCGGCACCGGTGACGATGATGTCGAGGCCGGCGGTGTCGCACTGTCTCTCTTCGCTCTAGGGAGTGCTATCCTTTTGAGCACAACTTTGGCCTCCGGCAGTCCCTCCTTAACACTGGGGGGTTCCGCTGGTAGCCGCTTCCGACTTCCGCTTCGAAGCAGTCGTCCACCAATCATCCGCTCCGAGTCCGAGTACAAGGTGTCGTCACTATCCAAACCACTACAACTCCTGGACATTTCCTCCTCAACCTCCGAGTCACAGCCCACACTGCTGTCCCGGCTCCTCCCTTCCTTCTCCTCTACTCCAACCAAACGGTGACGCCCAGAGGCGCCCCCGACGCGATAGTTGCCCCCCCCAGAAACGGTGGGGCTGCCCGAGCCAGAAGGCCCGGGGAGGGATTCTCCGACCGCGGGGCGGCCGGTACCCTCCTGGGGTAGTATGTGTTCACTATGCGCGTTATCCATGATTTTTAATACTCCCGAAACTAAACGTCAAAACAAAAACAAAACTAAAAAGAAACAAGAAAGAAGAATAAGAAATAAATAAACAAAACAAAATAGAAAAGAAAAACAAAAAGACAGAAAACCAAAAAGGGAAAATAAAAGGTCCAGGGCTCGGGACCGGGCTCCCCCCGGCCACTCAGCCTATCGCCGCCCTGGAAAACTTAGGCTTAGGTCGGTGGCGGCAAAAGCCGTTGGCTGACCGAAGTCTGACCACCGAGAGTGTAATTTTTTATTGAGGTTTTCTTCCTCGCAGCCCAACGCTCAGTGCGCCGGGCCCCCGACCCGTGAGGGCAACCAACCTAACCTAACCTAACCTAACCTAACCTAACCTAACCTAACCTTTTTTTTTTTTTTTTTTTTTTTTTTTAACGTCAGAAAATCCTTTATGGATACCCAGGGAGAGACGGGGGGGCTTGCCCCCTGGGTTATGTGGGAGTCACCGGTGTAAAGAGCCGGCATACCCACTAAAAACTGACGATACCCATCAACCCACAATAGCGCGGCGCGACCGAGGAAGCTTATCGCACACATCTCAGGTCGCGCACTGTGGACGTCTTTTCAGACTCAACTTGGGGAAAAGTACCATGGGTATGTGGTACTTTTCGGCCGACAGCGGGGCGTGTTTGAAGCGAGTGGTGGAGCCCCCCTCCACCACTCCACGTCCCTAGCTAGGGCGGTTGGCGCTGCCCGTGAAGGCGCCTCCTCCGTCCAAGCCTACGTCTGCGGTTAGGGTCCGCCGCGGGGTCGATCTCCCGCACCCTTTCCGCAGCCTCCTTTAGGGCCACTACCTCCTCGCAGTAGGTGGCGAACGCCTGCCACGACGACTCTCTGCCGACAATCTTTCTTATGACGGCCGGCAGGGAGAGGTCTGTCCCAATTGTCGCGGTAAGGGCGGCGCGCTGCTCGCTCCACGCTGAGCATGAGCTCAGGGTGTGCTGCGCGTCGTCCACGTCGCTTGCACAGTGATGGCAGCGAGGGTTGGCTTCGCGGCCGATCTTCGCCAGGTAACTGCCGAAGCAGCCGTGCCCCGTCAGGATCTGCGTAGCACGGAAGGTGAGGGCGCCGTGTCGCCTCCGCAGCCACCCGTCAAAATTGGGGTGGATGGCCTCCAAAGTCCGTAGGCCGGCGACGGGGTTCTCCATCCGTCGCCGCCAGGTCCTCATAGTGGACAATTCAGCCCTCTCTCTCCACCGGCGTAAAAGTTCCGGGGGAGGGCGAATGCCCTGCTCGCGCACCTCTGCGCTGTGCCTATAGACTTTGGCGAGTGCCATGGCGTCGAGGTCCCAAGGTGGGGTACCCGCGAGCGCTGTGGCAGCGTCGCCTGCGACCGTTCTGTAGCCGCGTATCACCTTAATCGCCATCACGCGTTGTGCCCTGCGGAGCAAGGCGGTGTTGCGCGGCGAGAGCGTGTCTGCCCAGATGGGCGAGCCGTACAGGGCCATAGATCGTATGACCCCAGTGTAGAGCCTGCGGCAGGTTACGCTGGGGCCACCCAGATTCGGCAGAAGCCGCGATAATGCCCCGGCTGCACTGACCAGCTTTGGGGAAAGTCCGCCAAAGTGGTAGTCAAAGCTCCATCTGGAGTCGAGTTCGAGGCCCAAATAGCGCATGTGCGCTGCGACTTTAATACGCACACCGTTGATGGTCAGGTGTGCGTCTGACGGTGGCTTGCGCCGGGGCCCATGGAAGAGTAGGGCCTCCGTCTTGTCCAGAGCCACCTTTAGCCCCAGACTTTGTATCCGGCCGACTACGATGGAAGTGCCAACAGTGGCAAGACGGGCTGCCTCATTGTAGTCATCGGCCTGTGCCAAGATGAGTGTGTCGTCGGCATAACACACGATGTCCAATCCAATTGGGAGCGCTCCACGCAACACCCAGTCAAATCCGATGTTCCACAGGAGTGGGCCAAGGACAGACCCCTGTGGAACACCGCACTCCATCACCCTGCGTAGAGCGCCTCCATTGCGGTCAACGCACACAATGCGCCTGTCGTGGAGGTAGTGCGCTATTATCCTCCTTAGGTATAGGGGCACATGATGGTACAGGAGTGCCTCCCCTATGCAGCTGAAGGGCAGGGTGTTAAAGGCGTTTGCTATATCTAGCGAAACCGCCATTGTCACCCTGCCCCTAGACACACCATCGTCAGCGAACGCCTTTACCCGGCGGATTGCGTCGACGGTGGACCTGTTCTCCCTGAACCCGTATTGGGAGTTGGACAGGTTTGGCCCGACTTCGGTGAGGTGTTTGACGACGCGGGTGGATATAATTCTCTCGAGGAGTTTCCCCGCGTCGTCAAGAAGTACAATTGGCCGATAGGCCGATGGACTGTTCGCCGGCTTGCCGGGCTTCTGGAGTAGTACCAGCCTACCCAGTTTCCATGGCAAGGGGAATTGGCCTGAGGACAGGCATCGGTTGAAAATTCCCTTCAGTCTGCTCTCCAGGACCGAGAGTGCCATCGCCAGGACGCGGCCAGGTACGCCGTCAGGGCCAGGAGCAGTAATTTTGGCTCTCAGCCTTCGGACTGCCGAGCCAAACTCTCCTTCCGTGACAGGAGGAGGGAGGCTGTCCTCGGTGGTGGGTATCGAGGTGGTGGGGGCCATGTGTGGGGCAACTTGTTCCGCGCGAGCCGGGAATAAGGCCGTCACCACTGACTCAAGAAGCCGGGGGTCTAGGGTCTCCGCTACCGGGGGACCTTGACCGCACAGCTTATTTCGAACTGTGCGATAAGGGCGTCCCCACGGATCCGCTTCCAGCTCCCCAAGCCATCTTTCGCGAGCGGCCTCCTTCGCTTCATGTATGGCCACGCGGAACGCATGGCGAGCCTCCTTTAAAGCGGCATGAAGCCGAACCTCCTCCTCAGCGCTTGCCCCAGCCCGCCGCCTGCGGTACCGGGTATATGCTCGACGTCGGGCGATACAGGCTTGCCGCATCACAGCAAGCTCCTCAGTCCACCAGAACACCTGCCTTTTGGGTGGACGCTGTGTCGTTCGGGGCATGGACGCATCGCAAATTCGCGTCATAGCCTCACCGAAATTTTGGACATCAGCATCCACTCCCAGTGCAGAGTCTGTGGACTGGCAGAACCACTCCTCAAGGTGCGAAGCCTCTTCAACCAAGTCCTTGTTCAGTTTGGTTAGTGACCACCGCGGGAACAACTGAGCTGGACGATTTCGAGGCACATTGGTGTTAGCAGATCCTCGGAGAGGTGACACATCAAACGTGATATATAGGTGGTCAGATAGCGTTTCGACGTTTTGGTGGACCTGCCAGTTTTTCACGTGTGATGCGAGAGCGGGGGTAGCAAACGTTACGTCCACTATTGACCCCCCCCGCTGTCGCACACAGGTGTTGGCAGAACCACGATTGAGTATCACCAGGCCTAAGGTTGCAGCCCAGTCTTCAACTTCAGAGCCACGAACATCCGTGGAGGGGGAACCCCAGGCCGTGGATTTGGCATTGAGGTCCCCCAGCACAATGACATGACTACAAGCCGCGCGAAGAACAGCGGCACCAACTTCCGCGATATAATTTTCGAAGTCAGCTAGGCTACGATTGGGGGAGAAGTAACAGCCAACCAGTACTATGTCTCCCCACTTCGTAGTGACAAAACCATGGCCCCGCTCCTTGATGGTCAGAGGCGGGGACCGAGAGGACGCAGCACGTATGATGGCTACGGTTGCGTCCAAGTCAAAAGCAAAGTTTGGGCCCTGCGGAGCAGAGTATGGCTCCGCAACCACTGCAAGATCTAAGGACCACTCCGCCAGGGTTTGCATGAGCAAATCCTGTGAGCCGCCGGAGTGGTTAAGATTACTCTGTAAGAGTTTGAGCGGGTGTATTGCCATTATTGGTCGGTGATCATTTCTTCGACCTGCGACGTTGCCAGTGCAGATGTAGAAGCGGCCTGGGTCTTAGGCGGCGCTTTCTTGCCTTTGGGAGGGGGAGGAGCTTTGCAACTTCTACCCCTCATTATGTGGTCCGCTGGACGGCTGGAGGAAGCGCAAAGGGCGCAGTGTGGTTTTGCCGTGCAGGTTGCCGCTTTGTGACCTGGGTTGCCACACCTGAAGCAGAGTGTGCTTCTGTCTATCGCTGCTGAACACCGGTGCCGCGTATGACCAACATCCTGGCAGCGGTAACAGATCATTCGTCGTGGCTCCTGTGCACGCACGCCAGCCGAACTCCAACCTACCAATAGGCGGCCCGCATCCAGAAGCTTCTTTACCGCTCCTACTGGGCATTTGGCCCAAGCAGAACCCAGACCGTCGGGGCCGCGGCGAATATCCCCAACCGTGATGTCGCTATGCGCGCAACCCGTTTTTTGAGCGATTGCTGCTGTGACCTCCAGCTTCTCCACTGAGTCGTCGAGCCCAGTTATGCGGATTTCCGCGCATTTCGTGGGCGTGGCAACTCGGATGTCAGGCGACAGAATCCCTCTCAATTTCTCCGCCAGTGTGCAGGCCTTCATTCTGTTATCGGCCGCAGACTCCGACTCCGAGATTTGGAGGATACGAGCGCCCGTGGCCGCCTCCCTGATTTTAAATGGCGCTAGGCCCAGTTCGGCGAGATCAACGCGCGATTTGGCGTCTTTGATGACATCGGCGTATGTTACGCCGCGTTTTTCCGCCTCCGGATCGATGGTGATCACTACAGCGGCCGAGCGGGGCACGCGTAGTCTGCGTTTCTTTTTCAGCTGCCCTGGCGGTTGGGCCGCAACAGGAGCAGGAGCGGGCGCAGACGATGAGGCCGCCGGTCGGATTTTCTTTTTGGCGCGCCTGACCACAGTGCTCCAGCCTTCACCGTCACGTTCAGGCTCAGCCACAGACGGAGGCGCTTCTGTCACACTTTGAGACGTCAGCGGTGGGATAGACTGTGGAGCTGGTACCGCCTTCTGACCCTTCTTTTTTCCCTTCCCCTGTTTAGTTTGTTGGACAGAGGAGGCAGCTGCAGGTTTTGTCCCTGACGCAGTCTTGGAACTGGTGAAAATTCTCGATGGGGCGGTCTTTTGAGAGGCCGCCGATGTGGACGCAACAGCAGTGGAGACTTCCATATCTCTCCTCTTATCCGCGGCGAGCGGAGGCCGATGGTTTTTGGGAGGCAGAAGCCTCTCATCGCGCTCTAGTCCGTCAAACTTTGCAGCAATCATATTGCCCATGGATTTCATAATAGAGCGCGACCACTCCTCAAAGTATGCTGGTACACCCGTTTCCGGTTGGGCCAGCGGGGCCGATGCATCGCGCCACTCTCTAGTGCGGAATTCACTTCGCAACTCTGCAAGCTCTCGCCTGAGCTCAGCCACTTCACGTTTTAGGCGTTCATTGTCCGCCAGCAGCTTGGTGTTTTCAGACGAGGCCGAACATTTCAATAGAGCACGTGTGCTGTTGGCTATCGAGCATGTGGCCTCGTTAAGAGCCTTCTGGAATGTGCCCTTGAGATGGCCTGATTTTTTGGCAACCTCTCTTATAATATCAAGGTCGCCTTGCACAGACGCCCCGATATGTGTTGCAAGCGGGCCTTCATCGGGGGACATAAATACGTCCATACCACCCGTCGAGCCAGATCGCAAGCTCCGTCTGTCCAGACGATCTGCCAGATCTTCTTCAGTTCTCAGCCGGAGTTCCTCTCGTTTGGCCGCATTAAGCTGCCGTTTAGCTTCGGCGAGACCTGTGAGCTCTTCTACTTTTGAAGCGCGGCCTCTGCTTGGGCCGGCTGCTGACACTTTCGATGCTAAGACCGATTTAGCGCTGGAATCGCTGTCTGAGTCAAATGTACGTTCCCGTGTGGGCTCATGTGGTCGCTTTCTCCCTGATGTTGTCCCTAGGATTGTACTGCAAACAGATGCCGAACCATCATCGTCCGACATTGCGACATTGAGGCAGTCCGTGAGAACCACCTCACACTCTTGCACGCAGATGGAATGCGCCTTCTTCTTCAATCTACTACTACTTCTCCTACCACTCCTTTCCTCTCTCTCCTCAACTACCGGGCTAGGCCCGAAACAGTGGGCGCCCCCCCCAGAAACGGTGGGGCAGCCTGCCGCCGAAGCGACAGGGAGGGATTCTCCCCCCGCAGAGCGGGAGGTACCCTCCTGGGGTAGTTCTATTGTACCTACACTGTTCATGATTTTTGACCGCTTACGGGCGCGGTGGCCCCCACTCTCCACATGGAGGGCTTGGCACCGGCGTAACCCCGCCGGACATTCATCCCCTCGGCACCCTCCTGAACCTTGGGATTAGGGGATTTTTAGTGTGGTTTACTCCACTTGGCCCGGACACAAGCCCCGACAGCCCCCGGTCCCCACGAGGGGATAACGGTTTGCCCGACAGCTAACAAAGCGAGCATGTCGCGCCGCAGACCTTGGAGATCTGCCATACACCGTGCCGAAGCACCACTGGCCCTGAGAAGAGCCTTGCTACAAAAAGGCGCAAGTGCGCCACGAGCGAAAGACCGCTCACGACCGAGTCCACCGCAAAGGCGGACCGCGGGCCTTGAAGGCCCGCCATACCACGAGCCGAAGCTCCGCTGCCCCCCAAGGGGGCCCCAAATGTCCGACCACTCTGCAAACTCTCTTCCGAGGAGGAGAGTGCAAGAGTAGCGGAAAGGGTAATTTTTTAGAGAGGTTTTCTTCCTCGCGACCCAGCGCTAAGTGCAATGCGCCGAGCCCCCGACCCCCACGAAAACGTGCAGGGCTACGGGTTTGTGTGGCCGTGCAATGCCCGCCCTTAAAAAGACCAGGCAGCCACACGGTGTCAGAGTATTAGCCAAATACGTAGCAATGTCCTGAAAAGGACATGACCACGTAAGTGCCCGGGGTACACCAGCCAATCACATTGTGAGACCCACCGTTCGCGCCAGATGCAATAGCATCGAACGCGACTGGCGATCCCCCCAATGCAACCGACATGCGAGGAGGTTCTCTGACCTAGTACCCCAACCTAACCTAACCTAACCTAACCTAACCTAACCTAACCTTTTTTTTTTTTTTTTTTTTACCGACGGAAAATGCATTTACGCATACCCCGGCACTTTTGGGAAAGCACCGGGGTTATGTGGGACTCTTCCCCCAGAGTGAGGGCCCTACCCACTAAAAACCGTCTCTTCCCCAGACAGGAGGCTGCCTACGAGGACGGATACGAGGAGCTTGTCGCATACTTTCGCGTCCGCCCCGCAGCTCGGCCGGAATCGGCCACCGCCACTCCCCGGAGGGATGGAGTACACGCCCGAAGGCTTTCCTCCCCATCTTTGGAGACGTTGGGTACGACAGGGTTCCCACCCCTGCCGCCGTCCCCCGCGAACCTTGTAGGCTCGCAAGCCACGACCCACCCAAGAGGGAGGGTCCGCTGGTCCTGAAAAGGACCGTTTGGGTGTGGCCGGCAGAGAAAACTCCACCGCCACGGGCTAAGGTGCTGCTGTTGCGGGGACACGAGGGGCTTCAGCCCGCCCGGCGCCAACAACACCGTCGCCGAAGACGGCCGCATGAAGCGACCCGCCGGTCTTGGAGACCGGCCAACCACCGACCGCAAGGGTCCACTAGCCATGAAGGCTCCACAAAGACGCAAAAGCGTCGCGAGCGAGTACCGCTCCCCTCTTTCCCGCCAAAAAGCGGGCGCAAGCTTTGGAAGCCTGCCAAACTTCGACCAAAAAGGTCCGCTAGCCTTGACCCAGGCGTGGCGAAGGACGCGCATACGCGAGGCAAAAACATACCCCGCGCATAACCACGACCTCTCCACCCTGGTTGGCTTGTACCGTGCATGTGCCGAGCCAGAGACATACCCGACACATAGCCACGGTACCGACCAAACAACCTGAGACAAGTGAGCCCATCGATAGCCGCTGAACGGCCCGCCGCCTTGAAGGCGGCCAACCACCGATCAAAAATGATCACCGGCCCTGAAAAGAGCCTTTTCCCGTGGCCTAGAAGGCCACCATACCCCGTATACTGAGGCAACCCATCGAATAAACAACAGTTGGGGTGTGAAAGCGGTGGGGCAAAAACACCCCACCACTCTCACACCCCACCGTGGACATGGTAAGCGGCGGTCTATGGGACGGAACCCACTGGCGCTTAACTCGGTTACCCTGTGCCCGGTTCCTTCGATGGACCTCAGCAACCGTTCGGACGAACAAACCCGTTCGACTACAGAGAGCCCCCGGGGGATTCGGAGGTTTGGGATTTATAGGCGGCTGCTTGATTTACATGGGGCGGCTAACACCATGGGTGCCCGGCGTCGCCCAACGGCCCAGAGGCCGGCGCTCACCCATCCTGCGCACCCAAGACACTGCGACTCTGTTTACCTACCCGCGCCAACCTTTGTGAGACTGGTTCGACCTCTACAAACTTTGCCGCAAAAGCGGCCGCGGGCCTTGAAGGCCCGCCAAACTACGACCGAAGTCCGCTGGCCCTAAAAAGAGCCTTTCGACTGAAGGCGTCGAAGCGCCATGAGCTTTCGCTCCCCACTGACCGCCACAGAAGACGGTTCGCGGGCCTTGAAGGCCCGCCATACCACGAGCCGAAGCTCCGCTGCCCCCCGAGGGGGGCCACCACTGGGTAATTTTTTAGAGAGGTTTTCTTCCTCGCGACCCAGCGCTAAGTGCAATGCGCCGAGTCCCCGACCCCCACGAAAACGTGCAGGGCTACGGGTTTGTGTGGCCGTGCAATGCCCGCCCTTAAAAAGACCAGGCAGCCACACGGTGTCAGAGTATTAGCCAAATACGTAGCAATGTCCTGAAAAGGACATGACCACGTAAGTGCCCGGGGTACACCAGCCAATCACATTGTGAGACCCACCGTTCGCGCCAGATGCAATAGCATCGAACGCGACTGGCGATCCCCCCAATGCAACCGACATGCGAGGAGGTTCTCTGACCTAGTACCCCAACCTTTTTTTTTTTTTTTTTTTTTTTTTTTTTTTGGCGCAGGGGAATGCATTGACGCATTTCCCTCCCGGTTCGGGGAAACCGGGAAGGGGTATGTGGGACTCCCGGGCAACGGTGCCCGTCCTACCCACTAAACCCCTGCGTTGTTCCGACACACTGCAATTGGCGCTGCCATGGGGTACTTATCGCATTCACCACAGCAGCGTCGCAGCGAGCCTTTGGCAGGCTCTTCCACGAGGTGGGATGGGATACTCTCGAAACAAGAGGAGTATCCCTCGTCGCAGAGACCGTGCAATGCAGGTACCGTTCCCCTTGAGTACCCGCTGGCCCCTACTCGGCGATGGTAGACTGGCATAGGAGAAAACTCCCGACCAGCCCGCCCGCCGGGACGGGAGACTTCAGGGTGTAAAAAGCCCCGAAGTAACCCGCCCCGACGGCCCCCCCCATCATCGTCCTAATAAGGACGGTGTTGGGCGGGGCCTCGCCTCCCGCGATCCATCGGTGACAGGGGGGGCGGCAGAGGACGGCCTAGGGCCGCCGCCGCCGCCACCCCTGCCAGCGAGGGTTCTGCCTCGCGTGCGTCGCTTCAGTTGCTGTAAGCAACTTTTACTGCCCACCATGTGGTCAGCCGGTAAACCGGCCTCGGCACATGGGGGGCAGTGAAGCGGCGCCGAGCACTCGACGGCCTTGTGGCCCGACTGGCCGCAGCGGAAGCACGCTCCACTGCGGTCAGTTGCCGACGGGCACTGCGGCTTGGTGTGCCCCACACCCAAGCAGCGGTAGCACATCATGGGTCGTTGCTCCAGCACGACAACGCGCACGGAGCACCAACCCACGATGAGCTGGCCGTCTTTGCTGATGAGCTTCGCCGCAGCCGCAGGACACGTGACCCTTACGGATCCCGAGCCCCACCGGCCGCGGCGAATCTCACCAGCGCGGACCCGGTCCAGGGGACACTGTCCGGCGCGAGCGACCGCCGCCCGAACCTCGTCCACCTGCACGGAGTCGTCCAGCCCGGTCACGCGCAGATCGGCGCACTTGACCGGGACGGACACCCTGACGTCGTCGCCGAGCACCCCACGGAGGCGCTCGGCGAGGAGGTCGGCCCTGGCCGCACTATCTGGGCCCAAAACCTTCAGAAGGCGGGCCCCCGCCATCGTGTGCCGCATCCGGATGGTTGGGCGGTCCGGGTCGTCCTTCGTGGCATCTCTCGCCCGGGTCAGCGCGTCCACGTAGGTCACGCCGCGCTCTACGGCCTCAGGCGAGAGAGCCAGGGAGACGGCAGCAAGAGTCGGTACTCGCAGTTGGGCACGCTTGCGACGCTTTCTCCTCCTCTTCTTCTTGCTGCCTCCAGACGGACGCGGCTGCGTCACTGGGGCTTGCGCCTGCTGCTGCGCGGGAGTTTTGGCAGCGCTGGCGTACGTCTTTCTGACTGCACCTTGTTGCGCCCGCCTCGGGGCAGGCTGGGGCGGCTTAGGCGTCGTGCCTGTGGCGACTGGCTGGTCTAACGGGGCGGGTTTGGTGCTACCCTGGCCTCTCCGTTTCCTCTTCTTGCCGACGAGGGTGAAGCCACCTTGCTCCATCACAACCTCGTCGACAGGGGCATGTGGTGCCGTCTTCTTCGTTGGTCGCAGTTCGGCTGTCCGTTCCTGTCCGAGGCGCGCATCCAACACGCGCCCAAAAAGACGCATGAGGCGCGCATCCTCCACATCTCGATCTAGGTCCGGACCAGGCCTGCCTTCGCTCACACACACTGCGGGAAGCTCCTCCATCTCGACGCAGCTATCGACCCTAGCTGCTGGTTCTTCTGGTTGGACGGGCGGGGGCGGAGGTGCGGGCATGAGGGCAGCCTCAAGCCGCCGCTGTAGCCCCTGGCACTCCTCACGCAGCCCGTTGCACTCCCCACGCAAGGCATCCATCTGCGCACGCATCAGGTCCATCTCGCCGTTCATTCTGTTGCTCTCCGCCTGCAATCGCTTGACTTCCGCTGTGGCCGTCCTCTCATACATGGCGTCAAGCGTGTCCTCGATCCGGCTGGCGGCCGCCTTCAAGTCTCGCACCCACGTGCCCTTCAGGTTCTTAGACCTGACAGCTATGCGACCAATAACTGCCAGGTCGTCCATCACGCGGCACTTCAGCAGTCCTAGAGGCGGGTCTGTTGGTCGTTCGCCGGGTGGCGGCATTCGACAGCGAGCCCAGGAATCGCTCGCATTTTTCGCCAACTTGGCGATTTCCTCGTCGGAGTCCAGAGTGGCCAAAAAGCCACCTCCTAACACAGCTTCCCTTTCCTCCGACGATCGGCGTCGAACGGTGACGTATCCAGGCGCCTTCGGCAACGGTGACGATGACGTCGTGGCCGGTGGCGTCGCACTGTCTCTCTTCGCTCTAGGGCAGTCTATCCTCTTGAGCACAACTTTGGCCTCCGGCAGTCCCTCTCTAACGCTGGGGGGTTCCGCTGGTAGCCGCTTCCGACTTCCGCTCCGAAGCAGTCGTCCACCAATCATCCGCTCCGAGTCTGAGAACAGCGTGTCATCGCTGTCCAGTCCACTACAACTTCTAGACATCTCCTCTTCCACCTCCGAGTCGCAGCCTACGCTGCTGTCCCGGCTCCTAACTTCCTCCACTCCTGCCAAACGGTGACGCCCAGAGGCGCCCCCGACGCGATAGTTGCCCCCCCCAGAAACGGTGGGGCTGCCCGAGCCAGAAGGCCCGGGGAGGGATTCTCCGACCGCGGGGCGGCCGGTACCCTCCTGGGGTAGTATGTCTTGACTATGCGCGCTATTCATTTTGGTTACAACTCCCGAAACTCAACATCAAAAACAAAAACAAAACTAAAAAGAAACAAGAAAAGAAGAATAAGAAATAAATAAACAAAACAAAATAGAAAAGAAAACCAAAAGATAGAGAAATAAAAAGGAAAATAAAAGGTCCAGGGCTCGGGACCGGGCTCCCCCCGGCCACTCAGCCTATCGCCGCCCTGGGAAACTTAGGCTTAGGTCGGTGGCGGCAAAAGCCGTTGGCTGACCGAAGTCTGACCACCGAAAGTGTAATTTTTTATTGAGGTTTTCTTCCTCGCAGCCCAACGCTCAGTGCGCCGGGCCCCCGACCCGTGAGGGCAACGGGCTAGTGTGACCGTGCAATGCCCGCCCTGACAGAACAGAGCGAGCAGCCACACTCTCCGCGACCTTGAAGGCCGCCAACCCACGACCCGAAGGTCCACTGCCCCGACTGGGGCCACCAAAGGGTAATTTTTTAGAGAGGTTTTCTTCCTCGCGACCCAGCGCTGAGTGCAATGCGCCGAGCCCCCGACCCCCACGAAAACGTGAGGGCTACGGGATTGTGTGGCCGTGCAATGCCCGCCCTTAAAAAGACCAGGCAGCCACACTTCCAGTATTGTCCGCGCCGGCCGCAGCCGGTACCCCCCATATCTGGAGGGCGTTCCCCTATCCGCAACCCGGGGGACGCGTCCGATGGCAGACTGGAAACCGCACACGGACCTAGTACCCCAACCTAACCTAACCTAACCTAACCTAACCTAACCTAACCTAACCTAACCTTAATTCACGAAACTCTTATTCCCTTTATATCCTTGATGCACAAACCTTAACAGCGCGATTCAGAAATGTACAGTGCCATCTGTTATATGATGACGTCTAATAATTATTTATATTGGATGTTATGATGCATTTTCAGTAATGATTACTGATATGTATAATGACGAATTTTTTTTTTTTTTTTTTTTTTTTTTTTTTTTTAAACAACGGCTCTATGGAGGGTCTGGTAATTTTATGCTTATTAGCAAACTACTAAATATGAAATGATTATTTTAAATAAGCTATATATTTATGCTACTAGTAATTGTAATTGTTAAAACATTAACATTAATTCGATACATATTTTTTTTTTTTTTTTTTTTTTTTTTTTTTTTTTTTTTTTTTCCAATGTTCCATTTAACATTGTTTTAAAGGGGGGGTAGTGAGGAAATAAAGAATGCTTAAAGATAAATAGAGTATGCCACCATGAAATATGACTTTTTAATCCAATATAGACGTAATTTGTGTAAACAGCTAGTCATAAATAAATAATTATATTATTATTCTTCAAAGCACCGGGCTACCAGAAGATTTGTACGTTTCCACACAACGCATTTCTAAAGTCTTGGGCGCTCTTCCGTGAGATCTGATCGCGTTTCGGAATGTGGTAGATAGCTAGCTATTTAGTTGTTATATTGATATATACTGGAAACTGTTCACTAAATTATTACTAAACGGATTATTGGCTGAGTTATATTTAATTTTGAGGGAGTTGTTTGTTTATCTACAGTTCAAAATCCTTTATGTAAGGATGTAGATTGTAAGCTCAGGTGGTTGCCTATCTGCCTTCACTAGAATACTCTCGTTCTTTCCATGATGTACTTAATCCTTTTAAAACCTTCATCACTTTAGTATCTTAGAGAAATATTTACACTTGCTCACGAATGACATACACGGTTATTGAGATCTTCGGAGAACATTTGAATGGGAATCCTAATTCCACCAAACTCTGTTTGCAAAACCATTTTTATGAAAATGGTTAGTATTTCAGAAGACTGATCAATAAATACTATTTGTCATTGCAGTTTGTAATCTATTGTTTTACATACGTTTTGTATACATATAAGTATAAATTATTTATAACTAATTACTAAGTATATGAATTAGTATTTTGACTTGTAGTTTATACGTTTATGTGTCGTTGTCATGACATATAAGTAGTACTCTTGCTGAGTCTTATTACTTCTTCAGTGCGTTAGCGAATCCTTTGTATTATTTTTGACGGAAAAAAAAAAAAAAAAAAAAAAAAAAACGGTGTGCGACTGTCGGCTACGGACTTTTTTTTTTCCCGTCAAAATAATAGAAAGGATTCGCTAACGCACTGAAGAAGTAATAAGACTGAGCCACAGCAACATAGTTTTTGCGTAATAGAGGTTTCGGTTGTGTGTGAATGTGTTCATTTCATATCAATATATCGAGAAATATATGGAAGTTACCTTATTAAAAAAAAAAAAAAAAAAAAAAAAAAAAAAAAAAAAAAAAAACTTGAAGGGTAAAGGATACATCACTATGGTATTCCGGAGCCAGAAATAAAGAAATATTCCAATAAGATATGGCTGTATGGGCTTTAGTTTCCCATTACCTATACTTGGAAAATTAAATAGAAAAAAAAAAAAAAAAAAAAAAAAAAAAAAAAAAAACGGAACTGTCAAGTGTCAAGTCAAGTACGCTAGTATTCCTAAGTGTCAAATATATTCTTTCTAATCTGTGGTTCGATACAAAATGTCATTAACACGTTGCACTGCTTCGGTGGTGGTTCCGGTTTGTCTGAGTACATTGAGACGTTTGCGATACAGCATTTGTGATAGGACTTGCCTTAAAAGTTTACGATATTCGAGTTCAAATACAGTGACCAACACTAGAAGTGTAACTAACATGTACATCACAGAAGAAAGAGGTTCAGCGTATGCCCCCGACTATCGGGTATATTTCAGTGAGTTATCAATGTAATAAGAGTTGTATTAACACTCCAAGCGGCTCCCACACCCGGCACGCGCTGTTATCTCAAGTTGACCACTCTTGTACAATCTTATTTAATCAAACGCACGTGCTGTTCATATTATATCTCAAAGGTCAAATAATACTTCAAACTAGAATGACATCAGTATGTATGGTAAGGGAATAGGTAAATTTCAGTTAATGTTAGCAGTTAATCATTATTATTATAAATTTATTTACAAGTTTTCTTTTATAAGTTAGTATTTAAAGGAATGAGAATTATACTTTTGTACTGATTATCAAATGCAGTAATCATTCATATTACAAATTATTTCATTAATTTAATTTAATAAAGTAAAAGACACGCAGCTCAGTCAACTCCAATTTAATATTGCAGAATTGATAACCTTTATTACATTATAGTAAGAGTTAATTGATCAAATTAGAGATCAACTATAAACCAATATGTGTAGTAGCATAAATAGATTGTTAAGGTAGGTTCAGTGATGAAAAAGTCCCACAAAACTGAATAGTCCTTAAATACAAGTATTAATACAACATATATTGTAAAAGCAACTAACCAGTATTTTCTACTTTACTAAACAAATTTTTTAAAGCAAACATTATTTTTATTGAAATAAATAGATTGTCAAATTAATGAGCTTTTTGTGCCTACACACTTCATATCATAATGGATTTATTATAACATAAATTTATTTTTTATCAGCGTCCCCATGCAAAAAGTAAGGTATTTATAATGTTTACCGATTAGAACCCTAATGAATTTTTATTTCCACAAATTTGTCAAACTGAAAGGACACATTATTATTAATTCATATGACAAGTTCTGTTTAATAAACCTTAGAACTATGTAAACTCAAAATCAATATATATTTTTTTTTAATAAAATAACATTTCAATTTAAATATCTAAACAGTTTTTTTGCAGTAAATAACTTGGAATTACCACTATAGTAAATACTGTTTAAATATCTTGTAAATTTCAATAACAATAATATATTTATAAAATAAACTTAGAATGACAATTTTGTTCAATAAAGTATTTCCCCTGCTAATACAAAAATTATCACCTGCATAATGAAAATGTATAAAATTGTAGATAAAATTTGTCAATTTTATTATTTATTGATATATCCAGTCTTTCTTGCCTCAGCTAACCAAATTTTGTCTTGCACTGGTTCATCATATTGTTAATTATTATCTTTGTAAAATTCTACATAATCTCTCTTCCCCATCCTATCTCTGTGACCATTTCTAGTTCACATGATGTTGTAACGATGTGGCCTCCTTCGGTCTATCGATTTATAATGGCTGGCTCTTTTGATTGGGACAAACATTTAAAAATTATACATTTCAAAATTGACATCTGTGAATGTATCATTCAATATTTAAATTTTAGTTGTGAAGCTCTTTTAAAATTTATCTATCGCTATCCATATTATAAAGGAACCCGTAGTTTGGGGTAAGTAACAATCATCACATCATCACCATCACCATAATTAATCTCACATCATTACCTATTTTATATATAACTTGTAGAATTATAGTATATTTACAGTTTGTAAGGTTTATTAAAAGAACCAAATGCAATGACTATCAATGCTAAATTAAGATGTCCATTAAAATCAGTCTAAAACGCTTTAACAATATTGATTGAATGTCAGATAAAAATGAAAAAATCATATTATATAATATGTTTGGTGCTATCGGTGGTTGCGAGCGTGACGCGGTTTTTGTATTCCGTGGCAGAGGACGAGAGCGGACCCATCTCGCCGCTGCACGACATCCCGCTGTGGGCCGACCGCGCCCAGCGTCTGGTCAACATGGTGGTCGAGGTGCCGCGATGGACTAACGCCAAGATGGAGATCAGTCTCAGCGAGCCACTCAACCCCATCAAGCAGGACGTCAAGAAGGGTGCGCTGCGCTTCGTGAGCAACGTGTTCCCGCACCGCGGCTACATCTGGAACTACGGCGCTCTGCCGCAGACCTGGGAGAACCCTCAGCACGTGGACCCAAGGACGCAGGCTCGCGGCGACAACGACCCCATCGACGTCTTGGACATCGGACAGAGGGTGGCCGCGCGAGGAGACGTCATACAAGTCAAGGTATGCTGGTGGCGGCACAAACCAAAATTAATTTCAACCTGGTTTTTAAATTGTCTTCCTCGAGTTTGAACCAAAGGAAAAAAAAAAAAAAAAAAAAAAAAAAAAATTAAATAAATTCATTATTTATTTTAAATGAGAATTTTTTCGAATAGATTTTGGGAACGCTGGCTCTGATCGACGAGGGTGAGACTGACTGGAAGCTGATCGCGATCGACGCGCGGGACCCTGACGCAGCGCGGCTGGAGGACATCGGGGACGTGGAGCGTCTGTTCCCGGGCCTGCTGCGGGCCACCGTCGAGTGGTTCCGTCTCTACAAGGTGCCCGACGGGAAGCCCGTCAACCAGTTCGCCTTCGACGGAGAGGCCAAGGGGAAGGAATTCGCCTACAACATCATCGATGAGGTGAGATCGGTTTTTATTTATTTCTGGTTAAATAGAGGGCTTTCGTTCGTTCGTTCTTCTTAACCGAATTCAAGAAAACAGCAGCTTCTTTGGTTGACATTTTTTCTGTATGTACACCGATGTCGCTAAAGTTTCTGTTCCGATTTTCGTGATTATTTTTTTGTTCGATTCGGTCATCATTTGATCCCACACAAATTTAATTTAGTCTGTCCCAGTAGTTTTTATTTAATGACCACTTCTGTTACGTCGAACGATCTATTACCATTTTAGATCATTGCTATTTCTTTATTTTTATCAATATAATATTGAAACTTGTTTATAGACTATTCTTTTTTCCATTCAATTTGTCGGATGTTCACCCGTCGAATGCTATAATTATTTGAATTGAATTATTTGTCTTTAAGTGTATATAAGTTTATTTACTTTTCACTCCAAGAGGATTGACAAATTTATATAAAATAAACTATGTTGTGTTGCTCTGAAAACCAAGTTTATTTTTCTTAGTTATTATAATACAAGGTTACTATTACAATAATAATTACACAATATGTATGTAAAGTACAAACCTGAAAACCAAGAAACGACATTCAAAGTTTATATTTAAATAGGTTTGTCAATTCTCACATGTAACTTCCAATTTATATTTTACTTTAATGTAAGCAATCTTTTAACTTAAACTTAATACTTTTTATAACCTCTCATATAAATGTCACGCTTCTTTACTCATACACCGTAACGCGGGAATTTAAAAATTAAGACACTTTTACCTACAATATGAAACCTCTTTACCGACACGTTACGGCCAGTTCTAAACTTAATAAAGAAATACAAAACAATTTCTTTAAAGTAGGTTTTAAGTTTTATTTAAAATGTTAGTATGTTAATGCAAATAGTATAAAAGTGTGAGCATTGTATCAGAGGTGACGTTGGGCGAGGGTTGTATGAGACATGTGACTCGGGGCTTCCTGCAGGTGCACCAGTTCTGGCGCGGGCTCGTGGCCGGCGAGGCGGGGGCTGCGGGGGCCGCGGGGGCTGCGGGGGCCGCGGGGGCTGCGGGGGCCGCGGGGGACATCTGCAGGTCAGTGCCGGCGATGAGGCTATGTCTACTGATAGTTTATCGGATGTGGTTGGTGACGTAAGCGTTAGCATTTAGCATTAGCGTCGTCTTACTCGTGCAACGTTATGTAATGGTTTTCTTATTATTAAAGTCAGTCATTCTGTAAAATAAATCAAGTCCATAGGAACTTTTTATTTCCTCGTGAATGTTAATTAAGTTCAAACTGTTTATGTAAGTTTAAATTAGAACTAAGTTCAGATAAATATATCACTCAGTCCGTTAGTTAACTAATGATCATATCGGGAAAACCAATTTAAAAATAAATATGGTCGAAAGTAACTATGTAAATGTTGAAATCGAGTAAAAAAAAAAAAAAAATAAGTAGTGGTAAAGACATTAGCAATTTGATACTTTAACATGATTTGGTAACAATTTTGGGAAAAAGATGTATTGTGACGGTGCACTAGAAGCGGTCCGTTGTGTCCCGACAGGACCAACGTGTCGGTGGAGACGAGCTCGTCGCGCGTGGACCGCCCGCAGGCCGCTGCGGTCCTAGCGCGAGCCCCGCCCGCCGGACCACAGCTACAGCCGCCGGCCTCGGGTAATACTTACAC
Organism: Acentria ephemerella; assembly: GCA_943193645.1. Lineage (NCBI taxonomy): Eukaryota > Metazoa > Arthropoda > Insecta > Lepidoptera > Crambidae > Acentria > Acentria ephemerella. The sequence goes on from OW971882.1 coordinate 118,598, forward strand.
TTACACTTACACTTACACTAGTCATGTACGGGAACTACTTGTTTAACGTTATATTGTTGTATCAACACCTAGACCTACTTGCCCCGCATCAGTCGCTCGCTTAGAGAAATCTGTACTTATATCTTGAACCCTTTTTTGATTATTTGATTGTTTTAAAGAATCGAGCTATCGAATCTTGCTCTTTGAAAAGTAAAAGTAAAAGTGTTGAAATAGTAAAATAATATTGTAAGAATTTTCAAACCAACAGTCAACTTGTTGATGAATGTGTCGTACATCGCGCGCTCCCTCCGTGCCGTGTACGGACATGTGACGTACGAGAGCGGCGTCTGAGCACGTGCTTTATTGTTTCAGTGGACAAGTGGCACTTCCTGGCGAACCTATAGACTGACAACACTGGACCGATCCTACTGAATACGTGTATATTTATGTATTTAATAATAATTAAAGTTATTGTCTTTTACCTGTATTGTTTTAATAAACAACCATATTTTAAAACTACATAAATGCTATTTACAGTTGAGTCATAAATGAATCTAGGGAGAATTTAATGCTTACATTTATTTGGACTACTATATAAATAAAAAAATAAGGGTTTCTGTGTGCTATAATTTATTTTAAGCGTAGGTATTTGTGCAAAGCAGAACAGTACGTGTCAATTGTGTGAATGAAGTGTTTCGTTTCTGTGGAAAGGTGTATCTTTAATTAGTAAAGTATTGACAAACTGAGCGGCGAGTTTATTTATCTATGACGATGGTTTTCAATTTCATTCTTAAAAGGTAGTATATAAAGCAATCACTACACTTGACTTTGGATATCAATAATAACTGTTATGTAAACATTATATCGTGTCATCGTGATTAGTCGACTTTAACTATTACTTATAAGTCAATTGATAACGAATGCGGTTCTTTTAGCTAGATAACGATTGATATAATGAAATATTTTCATGACCACGAAAATGGACAAAACGCATTTGAGGTATTTTGTTGAAAATCTCGTATTTTGTATTAATTATGCCGTGATTGTGTTAAACCGTCGACCAACTGTGTTAGATCTATGATATAATCTTAACAAATGCAGTCGATCAGCGCCACGAATACACACATACACACACACACACACACACACGATGACCTCCAAACCTGCCCTACAAGTTATTTAAAGCTTACGTATTTTGTTAGACCCGTAGACTGCGCCATTATTTTGCATTGTAGTCCGAACTTGTTTAAAACTTTGATTCTGCACAGTTAACGATGTAGGTGTATTGACTTTGTTGTCTCATTTTTGTTTGTTAAATATATCTGTAATTTCAATGACTATGGTGGGAGAATAAACTTTATTAATATGATTGGGGCGTACATGTTGTTAGACGATGATTCCTTGTTTGCATATATTATGACGATACGCATACGATTGATCTCCCCGATCGTGCTAGGAACATATGTATGAATCTTGTTGACACACTGGTTTTCGGAGCATGTCGTGACCAGTGGCCGATGAAGGTAGATCGGCTGCTGAAGGCGGCCGTATTGTATACATGTATCGTTGCCCCGAGTGTCACGGCGACGGCGACGGCGCGGCGGCATCGATCGCGCGACCACGACGACGACGACGACGCTACGCTGTACGGCTACCCCTGAGAGTGTTCATATTTTGGCTTTTTATCTCACTGATTTATTGAAATCACCATTCTGTCGATACTTATTCCTTTAACATTTTTTCTTATTCATTAATTAAAATAAAGAATTGAATTAAATTTAACAAATTATATAAAAGGAATAACTGAAAGTTGATAGTTCCGGTTTAGAGAATGCATGAATGACGCGACCCCCCCCCCCCCCGCGACGATCATTACATCGGAACCTGTTCAAATGATCCCAAGGCTCTCGCGGAGAGGCTCGGGACGCGGGATGCCGACACAGACCATCGCTCGCAGACACGACAAGCTCTCAGCATTCATAAAGTACTCGTCATATTAATGCCTAAGAAATAGACCACTAGATCACATGAATGGTCAAATGAATTAAACATAAAGTACCGACTTCCAGGCTGAACACTCACTATTGTGAAAAATAGTTATAAATGAAACTTAAAACCAGTATCAAAGCACTAAAACGGCTCAAATAAATCAATTTAAGCAGTTATATGATTTCAAATGATTTTTCCCGTTTGGGTGTATTGATATTGGTTTATAGTAAAAATTGAGTTGAGGATATCGTGCTTCCGTAATGGGAGGCAGCGAGCCTCTGAGAGGATAGAGGCGGTAGGCATGAAGGGTGTGATGAGGGCCGCGAGGGGTGGTTGGGCGGCAGTGACGGGCGCGCGGGCTCCCGCGGCGGTCGTGTGTAGTCAGTGTCGTGTGTGTCGTGGCTGTCGTGACTGTGGCAGGAGGCAGGAGGCCGATGCAGGCGTGGGCGGCAGCGGCGGCCGCGCTGCTGGCGCTGTCCCTGGCGCTGGCGGCGGCGGGGGCGGGGGCGGGGGCGGGGGCGGCGCCCCGCTCCGACCAGGACTTCGAGTTCGACGACGACGCGGTCAGTGGCTGCGTACACCAATCTATAAACTATGATACATATAAAACCTTTTTCCTATTCTCATACAGAAATATCAACTTGAAAAATATCCTTCTTTATGAAGGGCTAACTACGATTTCCTTCAAATATTCCAAAACTTTTTGTACAGATTCTAAAAAAGGGCTACTTAAACTTAACGGTACCTGAGCGCAATAACTAATAGAATGTCAAACTTTACTAGTTATTACTAAAATTATCGGGTTATATGTATTCTATGTTACACAGTATGTGAACATTTACAGAGATAATTTTGTATGAAAAAAAAGTACAAAGGTAACATTATTTCTATAAAGATATTGGGCTTCTTCATCAAAAACAATTAGAATTCCTGACTCTACTGTACATAAACTGCGGTTGCGGTGACGGAACGTAACGAACTATGTACTTAATTAGATTAAACATCATGTATCTAATACATACATTTATTGAATGTCAGAAATAGTTAAATATTTTTTTTACCAATTATTTGGCCTGGTTAAGTCATTTACATTAATAACATTTTCAAAATTGATTTAACAGCAACTTAATACTCAGGTCACAAGCCAAACTGTCAAAACAGCTAATGAGTTCTTAGGGCCTTCGAGATGGTTAGGTATTATAACGGAGGTAAGGTACAGCATGTAAACGTAAGTTCTAGTGTTTGTTTATTTGTAAACGCGACACGTTACATTACGGTATGATGATAATTTGTTAGTGGAACTAAGTAGATATAAACTTAGGTCGCATCTTAGTAATCACTTTTTTTTAAACATACAGTTTGATTCATAAACGATTTATGCTGTCACATATGATTGTTTTAAAATTGCTTCTAGTTCTAGAAGGGTACAGAACAATATTACTCCAAGTTACAGGGGTAACCAGTTTAAGTACTTCAGTACTTTCATTATTGTTATCTCACAAAATTATCAGATTTCAGATGGAATTGATATTCCATTACCATTATTGTACCGCCGGTGGGGTATTAGAGGTATGATATCGTTGTTTTACAGGAACAACATATTGTAGGTATGCAGGACCGGATTTAAACTTATTGCCGCCCCTGAACACTGAAGAAAATGCCGCCCCATCTAATCACTGAAATTTTACTTAAATTCATAGTTTTGATATCTTAATTTTAAAAATTGAAATAACTAATTTATTGCAGAAAATTTATTATATAAATTATCTATATAATATAATCTATTCTTCAATAACATAAAAAAATATTTAAAAGTATTATCAAAAATCAATTAATAATATCAGACAATTTTGATAACACTGTAAAATTTTTATTTTCAACTTTCCTAATTTTGCCGCCCTAAAAATTTGCCGCCCTGGGCACTAGCCCCGACTGCCCCTAGTGTAACTCCACCACTGTAGGTATGCATCCAATTATTTGTTTAAAATACTTGTATAGATATAGATTGTACGAGATCTGGATCAGGCGCGTGTTTTTACAACCTTTCCGTCTTCAGTTTTCTATATTAGTTAAAGTATTTGTCTACTCCATGCCTGCGTTCCATTTTCAAATCGACCCTGTCTGCGCGGTGACTACGCGGTGGTAAATGGAGGCGAGGCCCTGCTGTGATAAATACAGTTGCGCGCCAATTTTACACCGTTTCATTATTCGATTGTCTTTTTTATTTTAATTACATTATGCGAACTTATCGAATATTATACGATTTTATAATTGAAGATTGCCTTTATCGCACATATACGACTAATGTCCATAACAATATTTATTTAATCACACAAGTTAATTACGCATGTGAGGTGGAGATTATAGGTATAATAGATAAATAAGAGTTAAATACTGTTCGTATTCATCTCACGATAAATATCTGCTAAAAGGGACGTACACGTTGGATTGTGATCGAATTTTCGAAGTTCGTAGGTCAGGTAACTAGTTCCTCTGTGGATGCATTTCCATCACGGCCTTATCATCACTCGCTATTAGGTGAGATGAAGGCTAAGAACTCTACTTGACTCTACTATAGAGTCAATACAAAGTTATGTAGTAACCGTTTCAATGTTTACAGGATATAATCGCCGATGTGACGCCATCGCCGGCGCACTCGCGACGACCGCGGCGCTACATCTATGATCCCTATAGTTAGTACATTCTTTCAAAAATCTACTTTAGTATTCTCTCGAATCAAACCGCTTTCAAATTGATGTATGACGTTTTACCGACAGATTCGCTGTGTCAGTCGCTGGTGTGCAAGGGGAGGGAAGTATGCTTACTTCGGGATGCGTTTACTGCCCTTTGTGCTAATAAGAAGGATATTATACGGAAGGGGTGAGTAGTTGCATGTTCGTTGGAAAATGTTTTATAGTTTATGAAGATTGAAGTTCAAGTAAATAGTAATTTTTATAACAATGAAAATGTATATATCGGAAAACATTTGAAAAGTAGGTGTAAAAAGAAAAGAACTAATCATCAGAACCTTTGCCCTTGCTAGCGGCCGCTGGTTCTGATCAAGAAAGTAAGCTAAACGCCATCTAGCAGTTATCATCGTTATGATTTACGTTTTAAAAAAAGAGGCTAAAATAAATAAATTGACACTTTAGATTTATTACAAATAATAGTTAAACTAATTTTTAGAACAAATTAGAATATTAAATTTATTCAAATCTGACATGAATTTACTTACAGATATATTCGGCTTGAAAATCTCGTCCAGACTGACTTAGTCATTCTATTTTTTGCCGCTTGACAGTGCCATCTTTGCCGCCTAAAAGAACTGTATAACGGGCGTCAGATGGCGCTGCAAGCGCCGTACATTTGAGATCTATTTTATTTAATTATTAACAAGCCAGTAGTTACCACAAATAATCCAGCTTCTAAATTCATAATCTGATTAATAGAATCTATTTTAAAGTAGTATGTAACAAATAGCCTTATAATATGAATATTGTTACTTATTTTGATAACTCTGTGTAACGCGCCTCAGATGGCGCTGCAAGCGCGTACGTTTCATATCCAGTTTAGTTAATTATTAACAAGTCAGTAATTACAACTTATAAAACAACTACAAAACTTGTTATCTGATTAATAGAAACTATTTTCAAATAATATAAAGCATTTAACATTAGAATATGAATATTGTTACTTATTTTGATGTACCACAGAGTACCCTATCTACATAGGTTTAAATTAACAACTATTTGTTTTAAATTTCATTCCAATCGAATAATCATCACACTTTGAAAACTTGTTTAAGAATTTTAGGATAACATTGTGAAGCTATATTCTTATGACAAACACTATTATTAATAAATAAAATAATTAATGTGCGCCAGTTGATCGCTGCGGCGACATATATAAATATATTTTAGGCTTAGTTAAATTGATTTGTTAAAATATTTAACAAAAAGTTGATTTGGCTTATGAAAAGAAAGAATATATTGTGAGATTGTTGATTTTATGTTTCGTATTTTAGTTTCTATATATTATATTGTTAACGGAAGCAAATATATTTTTTGATTGTTACTATTTGGGCAAATAGTATTTCAAATAATATTATTCGAACACTTGTTCGATTGTACATGCTCTGTTGAATCATGTCATACTTAAACATATCCTCGAATATAGTTACAAATTACATTGTGTGGGTCAGCAAGCCAAGGCAGTAATAAACTTTGACAGTTCTACTCAAATTGAATTACGAGGCTCATTAATTAATCTACGTTATGTTATTGACTGTATATTATGGGATATTACAGTATTTTAAATTCTTTATTTGTTTAGTAAAATATAGCCTAAGGTTTCTCAGCGAAATATGAGCGATTTGTTGTGGCTTACAGCGACACGATAGTAGCGGCGAGCGTGCGCGACGACGACGACGACGTGTTTTACGAGGGCGGAGCGGACGCGGGCGCGGACGCGGGCGCGGGAGAGGATGCCAGCGCGGCAGCGGAGGCGGGCGCGGCGCGCTGCGTGGGGTGTGGCGAGGGTGGGGGCGGAGGCGGAGGCGGGCGCGCCTCGTTCCTGTGCGGCTCCGACAACCGCACGTACTCGTCGCTGTGCCGCCTCGACCTGCACAACTGCGTGCGCCGGGCTTCGCCCCCCGTGCGCCTCGCCTGCCGCGGCTTCTGCCCCTGCCGCCGGCCCCCCCGGCCAGCGCGGCCCCCCCGACCGGCGCGGCCCCCCCGACCGGCGCGGCCCCCCCGACCGCGGCGCCGCCCACACGCGCGCCTCAGCACCCCCTACGTACGTTGTACCGGAGGCAGCGCTCGACACGCGAGCACGCACACTAGTGCAGGCTGCCGGCTCAGGCGGACTCTAATCCTTTACCTTTGCGGTGTTCATTAAAAAAACCACCGCGCTAGCCAAAAATCCAGAACGCAAAGCTTCTTAGATATAATTGACTACTAGATACAACATTGTATTCAATCGTGCTGTATTAATTATAATTCATAAAGGGACTCTTCTTACCACTTACTTAGGCGGTGTGATATCACAGGTGTCCGGAACAATCCCCCAGTCCTATTAAAATGTTATTCTATATATAAGTACGGATATTGTCTGACAATTAATAATATATTAAATATCACAGGAGTGGCGACGTCGTAAGGCAGAAGCGGAACAGAACGAGGTACTCCCCGAGCGAGCCCCGCGGCCCAACGTCGAAATAGGTCCGTACAACCTCACAAATCTGAAGTAGTGTATTTATTAGCACACGGACATTTATTCTTAAATAACTAAACAATAGTTAAAACTTTTAGTACTCGGGATGTGCTGTGGGTTTTTACAACACAGTTTTTTTATAGTCCAGTTAAAACAACCATTAGTTTATTGGCAAATTATGTAAGTCGCACAACCAGAAATAAAGAAAAACTATGGCATCTCGCGCGTCCTGACACGAGCTCCGATCCAGTGAGCCTGCCTGCCGGTAGTTGGTCCGGTCCAGTGCAGGTTACTAAGTATCCGTGTCGCTCGTGCGGTGAACGTCCAACACATGCTTAAAGGGACATATACACGCACGCCACAAACTATAATATCATTTATTACATGTCGAAGGATTAGAGTGTATTTCATTAATTTCCTTTCGTTGTTTTTTTTACAAATGTATTTAAAAAAGTCGTTCGATGCATGTGCGTATCTTCATTTCCACTCGTGACCGTGACCAACCGAGACCCGTGAAGAAATGACATACTTTCCGCATTTGTATAAAATAAATATATTTGTTTTTTGTTTGTAAATATACAATTGTTGTAGAACTTTTCTTTGATTTCACAGCAACGGAGGAGTGTGCGCTAGACAAGATGGCCAACCGGTTGGTGGACTGGTTCTCCGTGCTTATGGAGGAGGCAGGAGAGACGCAGGCCCCAGAAGAAGGTCAGCATATTAGTTGCTATTTTTGTGCTTACTTGGTTTAGATTTTAATTTAATGTTATTGTTGCGTCACAGGCTTCCCGAGCGATTGCAAGCTGGAAGTCCGTTGGATGTTCGCGCATTTGGACACAGACGGCGACGGAGTCCTCTCTGCGACCAATCTCTATTCGTTAAGTGAGTCATTTATTCAACTTTGATTAAAATAATGTTCACTTGTAAAACAGATCAAGATTGCGAGATGTTAAGAAAGGTTGGAAAAAATTGTATATGTCAATTGAATTTACTGCATTCTAAGTTTTTACTGGCATTTGCTTGTTGAGTCATAAATATTCTATTTTACGAGTATAACATTTTGTGCTTTTAGTTAGCGGGTATTTCAAACGTAATATGTATTGTAGTACATATTAAGTTTTAGGGTACAAATTTTAAAATAGTTATATTTTGACAGTAATAACTGCAAAAGTAAGTACAGTTGATTTAGAGACTTTTCAACCATTAAGGTTGCTCTTATTTGCCCGTCTTAACAATATGTATATTAGGGTTTTTTATGATTGAACATTTTTACAAATGTTAGAAATTATTAAAGAAAATTAATATTATACCTTTCTCGTCGGGAGTAATCCACGTTAAAAATATTGTTCTCGTTGAGCATTAAATCGTATGAACAGTTTATATTTTCGTAGTTCTAGAGGTGTTTTAGTAGAGAAGTTTTTTATTTTAATGTTTTGACTCTTTTATTGTTTAAAGACAAAATGTTAGACGAATAGATGACATCTGATGCATTTCCAATCTGTCTGTTTATGGATATACTGGCGATACGGAGAATCACTACTACTTTCAACTCCTTCTGTATTCAGTTTGTGGTTTGATTTTACTGGTGTGTTGGTATTCTGGGCGGAGAGATGACATGATAATGTTTCTTTGCCTCGTTAGTGTAGTGGCTACTTTTCTTGTAATATCGAAGCATAGCGAATTGTTGCACGGCCGAAATAAGAGAGGCGTGAGAAGTCGTGCTCACAGCAACGAGCTAGTACAGTGAGCTTCCTTCCGTGCGCGCAGGGCACGACGAGCGCGAGCGCTGCCTGCGGCCGTTCGTGACGTCGTGCGCGACGGGGGGGGCCGCCGGGGCTGGGGGGGCCGGGGCCGGGGAGGCCGGGGGGGCCGCGCTCGACGTGAGCCGCGGCGCGTGGTGCGCGTGCCTGCGGCGCGGCGTGCGTCCGTGCGCGGCGCTGGCGCGGGCTCTGGCGGCGCGCGCGGGGGACACCGGCGGTGACGGCGCCGGCGGGGGGGGCTACGTGCCCGCGTGCGACGCGCGCGGCTACTACCGGCCGCGCCAGTGTCACCGCGCGCTCGGCGTGTGCTGGTGCGTGGACGCGCACGGCGCCGAGCGACCGCGCACGCGCACCCGCGGCCGCCCCGCCTGCCCGCCGCCGCCCCGCCCCGCCGCCCCCGGGACCCCCGCCCCAGCCCCCGCCGCCGCCGCCGGGGCGCCCGCCGACGACGAGGACGCGGCCGGCAGCGGCGACGCTGAGCTGCACTTCTAGGCGGCGCCCGCCCTACGGAGCGACGTGACCGGTGCGTGAGCAGGTTCCATGACGACCCGCCCTGCTCAATCTCGGCGCTCGATTATTCCCACAGAATTCTTACATGTTCATTAAAATTCCGACCACGAAGTAGAAAGCGCAAAAAATAACTCTGCGAAGGGATTCGCAGGACAGCGTAGTCTTAGCCCCTATTACAACTCGTTACCGCAAGCTGTACTCTGTATTCATGAAAATGAATCGTGTTCGGTCCACTGTTCCTCTATCAGTCGCCGACGAGCATCCGACTACCTAATAACAAGTTGGAATCGACATCGTTGTTGACATCGGCATACAATTATATTAGGTCGAGGAAAAAATATTTTCGCACAGTGTATGTATAAACTTGTAATAGAATATCTTTGGTCGTCCTATTTGTATCTGGTTGGTTTTTATGATATTAAAAAGGTGAAATTACAAAAAAGGAACCAAAATAAGAAAATTTTGTTTACCAATATTTCATTTGTTTTTTTCTGTCAAAATGAAAGAATCGAATAAAAAAATAAGATGCATTTTAAAATTTTATTACTACGAAAAAATTTAACGCAAGCCACGAAAAAGAGCTGTCTGTAAGAATAGCACAAAGTTGGTTTAAGCGTTTTCAATCCAGGAATTTTGATGTCAAAGATGCACTTCGCTCTGGTCTCGGTAGATCGGCATATCCGCCGTTACGACATAACTGCAGAACTGGGAATTGACCACAAAACAGTTTTGACCCATTTGAAATAAACTGGGTACACGAAAAAGCTCGATATTTGGGTGCACTCGAGCTTACTGAAGGAACCTAATGAACCGTGTACTCATTTGCCATTCTTTATTGAGACGTAATGAAACCGAACCGAAGAGATTGATAACTGGTAATGAAAAGTGGATCACGTATGACAAGAACGGGCGAAAAAAGTCCTAGTCAAAGGTTGGTCAGGCTTCACATTCTGGGGCAAAACCTGGGTCAACTCGCAATAAGGAGATGCTGGGTTTATGGTGGGATTGGAAGGACATTGTTCATTATGAGCTTTTACCGCCGGACAGAACTTGCTGATGATTTTAGCTTGATGAGATTAAAGCAAGTAGTTGAGAGAAACAGCTGGAATTGATTAATAGAAAGGGCGTGGTCTTTCATCACGTTAACGCTAGACCACATGCATCTTTAGCCACTCAGCTAAATTAAGAGTTTGGCTGGGAGATGTTAATGCATCCGCCATATAGCCTTGACCTTCTATCGTTTTCGGTCTCTTCAGAATTCTTTAGGCAGTGCCAAGTTAACATCAAGAGAGGACTGCCAAAACTATTTGTTGCATTTTTTTGATCAGAAGTCCATAAATTTTTACAGCAACGGGATCATGTCTCTACCTACAAGATGGCAGAAAGTCTACGAACAAAATATACTGTAATTAAATGTAAATTAACATTGAAAAAATGTCTTGAATTTAATATAAAATGCAAAGAAACTTTTTCTCCAACCTATTATACAGCATTAAATGATGTCCTTAATCTGATTATTGTTGTTATTAAGTACTGTGTGCGCAGTGTAGTCTATAAATGATAATAGATCGATAAGTACTATGATGTTATACTGACAAAACTAAGCTTATGAATGTTTAATATTATATAATAACTAGTATACCTGCCTATTTCATAGTATTAAGTCAATAGATGAAAACTTGTAAAGATCTAAAACATAAAGGTCTAACTTCTGTAACGTCTACAACTAACATTTAACAACACTAAAACTGACCAAATTATTTTATTGCCATGTCGAATGTCGTAAAATGTATTATAATAATAAACTTATCGGCCTTACATGTACACACTCCAGAAGGTATACCTATAATAATTAAACATGGTAAAATAAGATTGTCCACTTTGTCCATACATCAGGCAAGTTCTTTAAAATAGGTATATTGAGTGTTTATGGATTACATAAGGCCGTGTCTTAATAGCTTTTAGCATAATTACATTAATTAGCAAGTCTAAAGACAGACTTAATTTTTGCGTCCTCTCTCAGTCCCTGGCCCAGTTGAGATCAATAATACATTGATCATTATAAAATTATTTAAAGACTGTATTAAACATGTTTAAATTAAATTCGTAGATGTGTTGTATGAAGAGTTGTTTTGTAAATTATTATTGTTTCATCGTATATAATATTAATAATTAGGTACCTATCTGCCTACTAAACAATATGAATAGTAGACACACCTTTATTGTAATTCTATTTAAAGTGATACACAACAGTATTATATCTGCACATTTGATGATATTGGACTGATTTTATGAGTAACAATATTTAAAGTTGTGGGTACATTAAAAATATTCTACTTACTACCTACAATAACCACTAGTATTTAATGAAAAAACAATAAAGCAATACTGGCCTATACTTAATTAAGTTTTAACTAAAAAAATACATAAGTACCCTTTAAACAGTAAGTAAATAGTTTAAAATTCAATAAATTTGTACTTCCTTTACAGGTATATTGACATCAATGTAATATTATTTACTGTTTGGAACTCGTAGGTGTGGTGGTGCATCAGTGAGAAGTTATAGTGTGCTTAGTCTTAAGCGTTATAATAATATTTTTTATGTTTGACTTTCATGTCTTCTCCCTAGTAATTTTATTACTGTAATATGTATTAGATATTTAATTGTACCTATAGATTGATTGTTTGCACTTTTTTAAATTACAATCACTTTAGATATTGTAATAAAATTCTTGTACTATGTACTTGTGAACTGTGTATTTTATTATTAAAACCTAAACTTTATGATTACTGTATTATGATAATTTTGAACGGGGGAATTAATAAAGCTTTATCAGAATGCTAATCTAATAATGCAATCAATATCTATAAATATTTCAAGCATTCCTGCAAGTACCGAGAACAAGTAGCTTAAGGGACAACACTGGCATAGTCATTGTCTGTGTACTGAACCCTTGTCAAAATTTAGAAAAAACATAGTAAGCAATCTTATTTGAGCCATTGTATAAAACTGGTTCTCTTGTTTACAATGAGCCATATTGCAATATCACTATTATATGACTTTTTGTAATTGCCAACTTTATAAAGGATTACTTTGCAAAAAAGCAACCAGCAATTGATCTAAAACTTAACTATTGGCTATTATAGATCAATTGCTGGTTTATTACCTACTATTCTCCAATATAATATTTTCCTGACCTATGAATCAAATGGGTTGGCCAGTGGCACTATACAAATAGTGTCACAGGCAGCTTGTTTCACAGGACTTCTACATTGAAATTGACTATATTTTACTGCATAGGATGATGCAGGCTCATTTTTCATACTCGTTGATGTCTTATGAATGGTTACAAGGTTATCTATTTATTAAGAGTTCTTAGAAATATTTTGTAGTTAATATAAAACAAAAAATATTTTAGGTGAATAATTTAGTCTTTATTTGTGTCTTTTATCACTTACAAAGATTTGTGATCTTGAATGTTATCTAATCCAACTTGAATCAGGTTGATAATGCCATGAGGCTTAAAATTCAAGACCAATTTTATCAGCTTATTTTGCTTGTATAAAATCGCTTGTAAGGTGAACATGAGCCAAATTTGTACTGAAGCAACACTTTTATTTTTGATGTATACTATGTTATAGTAAATTTTAAATAAAGATGATGTACAACTTACTATGATTTTGATAAAGGATAAAATAATTCTCGAAGTATGTCGGCTCGCACCACTTAAAGAATAAAACATACACTCTGAAATTAAACAAACACTGTTTGCTTACAATTACATCTATTTATTTATACTAATATTGGTTATAAAGGTTTATTCACTTTTCATTCTCGAGACCCTTAAATTTGCCAGAATAGTACGGGATATTCGCCACAAACACCTTCCAGTCGGTGACGTACAGCAGAGTCAGGAACGCAGCACCCCCAAACCCGCTTGCTGACGTAAAGAAAGAGGAGGCAATTTCCAGTTGCTTTCTACCCAGACGGCCCAGCATTTTGAATTAAATCTAAAGATTTTTAATTTCAATAAGATTACGTAAAAGCAAGAATCCTTCACTCAAATTTCTGGTTTGACGTTATTTGTTCCTTGTTTTAATCTCCCTATTGTAGGGAAGACAAAGGGAACTAAAGCCCATACAGCCAATTTTAATGTAATTATTTATTTATTTTTATCTTCGGGATACCAACATAGATACATAAAACATACAGATACATTGAACAATTACGATGAAGAGCAATTTAACAGATATCTTATATATATTAATTTAGGCATCACAGAAATGTGACCCTGTGTAAAGTATCTTTTTGCCCCATGGCGATTTTGGCAACTAATGGCCGACACCGTTTTGTTCATGAATTACGAAAAAAATTTAAAGACTTCCATGATATAGGTTATAATAAAATTAAACATATATGAAAATGGCATAATACGAGAATCATACAGAAATAAAATTATACTAGAAATTAACGAACCAAAATAAAAAAATTAAACAACCATAATATATAACCAAGCATAATGGAATTTGTATAGCAGTATATATGTTGTGAATATTTTATGTGAATGGTGTTAGTTTATCTGTGACGATATAAATCTGTATTAATAACTGGGTTTTCATGTATGTTCCTGGCAGTTATAATTCATTAACTAAGCAAATTAATTATTATATAGTACAATAAATGGCTTTATTGTGAACTCAACAATATCCTTTTTGACATAAAACAACACCATTCTCACTAAAAAAACAATGACGAATATACGAAATAAAATATACTCAATCCAAAACTAAGGCTGCCAAAAAGCGTCAAAAACTAACTATTTTTTTTAAATAAGTTCTTCCTATTAGTTTACTTTATGATGAAGAAATACTATAAAATATTTTGTTAATTCCTCACTGGTTTACTTGCTTAGTTATTATACAGAAAACAAGGGGAATTACTGCTCACACAGTCTTTTCTTAACTAGTTATTTCTCATTTATTCATGAATCCAGGTAACTTGTATAACTTTTTCTTTGTATCATGGAGTTTTAGTTATACGATTAAAGGGAGTCATTAAGTAAATGACTCACGAGACAAAAATGTCTGTAATGTAATGTTTTGGAACAGATAGATTAATGAAATTATTAATCTGTAATTTCATATTGATATCTTTGAATTCTTTATCACCAAAAACTGTAACAGACAAAGGGATACCAGGATATGTCACACTGGTACCCGTAGGCGGACATAAGAATAAAAACCTCCGTAGAACATGGCTGTAAGGTTTTAGACGCCTTTGCCTTATGTTAAAAATTCTTTGTTGATATTTAAGTTGTCATTTTATGTTATTGAAATCGGTGAAGCTGGTTTTATTCACTGTATTTCACTTATAGTGAATGGTAAATAGTTCAGTTCTCAAATTGATAACGATTGTAGTATTTATAAAATGTCAGTGAGTTCGGCCTAGATTACTACAGTGACTTTTTTCCATCGTACGATCACGATTGTTGTTCGTCTATTTCCAATCGACCAGAGGCATCGGCAACCTAGCAAGAGTAATCGTCGGAAAGGCGTCGGCGCCTCCCGTGGATCGCTAAACGCACGATGTGGGACTCGGCGACATTCCTCGGGGCGCTGACGCCCAAGTTTTACGTGGCATTGACCGGCACGTCGTCGTTGATCTCGGGGCTGATTCTTATCTTCGAGTGGTGGTACTTCCGCAAGTATGGCACGTCATTCATCGAGCAGGTGTCGTTGGCACACTTGGGTCCGTGGCTGGGCGGTTCCGAGCCTGACGCTGGCGCAGAGTGCAAGGTGTGGCGCAACCCACTGGCTCTATTGCGAGGTGCAGAGTACGCCCGCCTGTGGGCCGCTGCGCGCCGGCCGCCACTCACATATTACGACATGAACCTATCCGCGCAGGACCACCAAGCCTGGTTCTCCTGCGGTGCCGAGGTACTCATTCGGACCCAATACAACTAAACTTATATATAGAATCTGGTCTATGGAACCCTGTATTTATTGTAAAAATCTTATAATTTCTATACACTTAAGTGTAGTTCGAGAAACTATTGTACCTGCTTTATTTTACTTTGATTTTAACATGGATGGCGACACTTCTGGCATCAGAAACACTATTGGGGCTACAAATTTTGTCAGAGGCTTCTATGTTAAATCATAATTGCCACCTTTTTGTTATAAAACTTGGCATATTGGCAAACTGGTAAGGGTAAACTGGTAAATTTAACTGAAACATGGCTCACCATTTAAATTTAAACAACAGAAATTGGAAGAGTAGCTCAATATAATATAGATTAAAGATAGATTTCAATGTGGTTGGGACGATTCTAAACTTTATGGAAAGTAACTAACCAATCTGAAAACTTTGTTATTACATTACAGAAATATAAGAGTAAGAAAAAATAAGAGTATGATATAACATTTCTCACACTCACACCTATTATTAAGCCTAAGCAATGCATCTTTAAGTTATTTTGTTTTATGAATAATAGATAACAGAGAAATATTGAAATAAATATGTTTATAAATATCAGAAATATTCTAAATATAAAACATACAAACATAATTCACGGACTAATATTCATACTCATCATAAAAATATCTGTCCCTACCAGGCTAATCCAGGTACGGACATATAGTATAAAAGGGGAAACAGAGGTTCTGACCAGTTGAGTAGATGCCTAGCAGATGGCTGCAAGAGTAAGATATAAAATTGTTAATACCTGTGACACATGACAGACTATTTATTTAAAATGGGTGGTAATATGAGGGGAATAGTAACTTTCTAGGGTGTTTTTATCACCTTTCACAAAAGCTAAAAAGTTTAAGTATAACTAAAGAAAATATAGATATTGGTAACTTTCTGCCAAACATATAAATTACTAGTTAAATTCATTTAAGATTTTAGAAAGATTATTTACATAACTCATAAATCAATAATGTAGCCATCGGGCAACACTTTTGTGTTAGTAATGTTTATAGGAATTTAAAAAAAAAGTAATTTTGATTTTTTATTCAGCCTATTTTTATTTGTATCACCATAATTATTTTTCTCATAGGACATATAGTACCCTCCACCAACCCATGGTCCTGCCTACCTTGCGGCATACGGACCGAATCACGGGAGAGCGCGAGGGTACTTGCATAGGGCTCTTTCCCCTTCGGCGCTGATCTGTGCTCCCTACAATTATCTTTATGCGTCCCTTCTGTTGCCAACTCTCCCCCTTCTGGGGCGTGACGACACAATATGTGACTTCGCGTCGGGCTGCTCTGTGTGTTTTACCTGATTCCTCCTATTCGTATGATCGTCTGATGGTGTGCCAGGAGTGCGCAAACTCGCATTTTTCTCATAGGACAGTGGGTTTTAAAAAAGAAGGGGTACTTATATGCCTTTCTGTGGTAAGGGTCCAGCGGAGGAGGCGATGGCACGAGCGTGGCGCGAGCGGGAGCCCGGCGCACGAGTGGCCGCCGCGCGCGCCGCGCTCAAACTGAGGCCGGACGACGCCGCCGCGCTACTACTGCTGGCAGAGGAGGACGCTCCCACCGTGCAGGAGGTGACAGTATGTCGTTGGGTGACCGTGGTCACACCGTGCAGGAGGTGACAGTATGTCGTTGGGTGACCGTGGTCACACCGTGCAGGAGGTGACAGTATGTCGTTGGGTGACCGTGGTCACACCGTGCAGGAGGTGACAGTATGTCGTTGGGTGACCGTGGTCACACCGTGCAGGAGGTGACAGTATGACGTTTGACGACCGTGGTCACACTGACAGGTGTTGTATAGAGTATATAGATATCTAGATTTATACTAAGTCGCGTTCTCTTCTTGTCGGTTAGATTTTTTTGGCATGCTTGTTTTAGCGAAAAAGGTACACAATTATTTAGGGACACAATTTCTTTGAGGTCGCAACGATTAGCAAGTATACGAGTTCCGCTACTATATATATTCCGGGTAGTTCCTTAAGGATAAATGTTATCATCGGTTCAGGTCCAAGTGTACTGGGTCAATCCGTGGATGTTTGTACACGTTACCAAAATGACCTGGCTGATATAAAAACGATTTTCTTATTGAACAAAACACGTAAGAGATAGTGGTAGTAGTGATCATGATGGTGGCCGGTCGGCGGCGCAGGCGGAGCGCGTGCTGCAGCGGGCGTGGCGCGCGGCCGAGGCGGCGGGGCGGGCGCGGGCGGCGGGGGCGGGGGCCGGGGCGGGGGCGGGGGCGGGCCGCCCAGCCGGCCGTCGCGACGCCGCGCTGCTGGCGCACATAAAGCGTCGCGCCGCGATGTGCGCGCGCCGGCTGGGCCGACTGAGTGACTCCGCGCGCATGTTCCGGGAGCTGGCGCGCGACGCGCCGCCCGCCCTGCACGCACTGCCCACACACGAGAACCTGCTCGAGGTACGCACACACACGCACTGCTGGAGGCGCGAACACTCAGTGAGTGAGTGAGTGAGTGGGTGAGTGTGTCGGCAGGTGTTGCTGGAGCAGCGCGCGTGGTCGGAGGCGCAGGCGCTGGTGTCGCGGCAGGCGGCGGGCGGCGCGCCGCGCTCGGCCTGCATGCTGTACACTGCGGCGCTGCTGCGGGCGCGCCAGGCCGCCGGCGGGCCGCCGCGCTCCGCCAGCGACACGCTGGCGCTGGAGGTACCAGGCTGCTCGCGAGACTTCTGCAGCGCACGACTTACCGTTCAAATTTAATTACCTCTCACGGCTCTTTGAATATTAATTGTAATATACTACATTCAGTAAACACTGCTTTAATGGAACGTTTACTGAATTTCAGTACACGTTATATATTGAACCGAAATTTATTTGAATTACTAACTTTTTGGCATTTAAATACGTAGTATAATTGGCATATATAGTAGTAGTTTATAAATATTACTATATATGTTTATTTTTTATGTGTATATATTTATTTATGTAGTAGTTCTTTTAAGAATTAGTGTGAAAAAAGTTAAGTAGAATTAAAATACTATATTTGTCAACCAAACTATAAATTGTACTCAAGTTTAATAATAAGGATATTGAATCTCGAAATTATAAAGATTCATTTGACATCAGACGGACACCTCAATCGCATCGAGTAGGAGTCCCCCTGTGTAGCCATGTCCGTGTCGTTTGTGTCGTGCAGGCCATGCGGCGCGCCATCGAGTACAACCCGTTCGTGCCGGAGTACCTGCTGGAGCTCCGCGGCCTGACGCTGCCGCCGGAGCACGTGCTGCGGCGCGGCGACAGCGAGGCCGTCGCCTACGCCTTCTGCCACCTGCGGCACTGGACGCTCTGCCCGCACGCGCTGCGCCTGCTGGCGGACGCCTGGGCCCACGGTACGTGCGCCCCGCCCGCTCCGTGCCGTCTGCCAAAGGAAACATTCAATAAGAATTATTATATTCTTACGTGACTACATTTTACAAGAGCGTCTAGTTTCCTTAAGATAGGTGCATGAACACCCCTAACGAGACGACTGTCCCCGCAGCGCCCCGGGGCCGCGGGGGGCGCGGCGCGGGGTGCGCGCAGTGCGCCGACCGCGAGCTGCTGCCGCCGCAGCACGCGCCGGGGGGCGCGGCCGGGGGGCCGGGGGGCCTGGGCCTGGGGGCGCGCCGGCCCCCCGCGCTGCTGCCGCTGTGTGCCGCGCTGTGCGCGCTCACGGCGCTCCTGGCGCTGGCGGCGCACCGCTGGGGGGGCGCGGGGGCCGCGGGGGGCACACTGTGGCCGCGGCAGTAGGCGCCCGCGCTACGTCGCTCGCTTGTATATATAATAAATATTTATTTATCGACAACCTGCCTTTCATTGTTAGTTTAATCCTACCACGAAGGATGTTAAAAACATTATGAACGGTGCGGGACGCCTCCGCCTGATGAATTCAAAGATGACAATGTTTTGCAGCTCACCTTAACAGATACTCAATATTTAACTACCGATCTCTCGAACTGAAATTAAAGTGTGTTTCGTTTGTTAATTTTACCTTAAAATAAAAAAGATTTAAAATTATACCAGACACTCAGCTGATCCATTTTATATATCAATATTTTTAAAAGATTTTTTAAAAAGTGAACGACCATAGTAAATTATTACTTTCGAACGGTGGCAACAGATGGCGCTGCACCTTTGTGAATCGCGCAAGCGAAGATTACACATAGAAAATATATATAGGCTTAAGGAAATTCTTTAGAATACTAGCTGTCCATTATACTTGTTGTGTACAGTTTTTGATATACTGTATGTTCGTATACACTCGATCTTTGGATGACCTTAACAACTGATGGTTGTATAAAAGATAAAATTGATTCCAAACGATTTAAATATCAAATACCGCTTCTTCATTCCGCATTAAGACTTTTTTACTAAATCATAGCCAGATAAAATTTGTTATTAGTGACGTATTTTGACCTTAAATACTGGCAGGAAACCATTCGTCGCTTGATGCCAGACCTATTGTCAATTACACTGACTTATTTATTTTCTTTTTCTTAAAATAAACATAAATAATAACATGGTATAAAATATGTGGTTGTGAGCCTATTGAGTCTTGTAACTTTAACTAAAATCAAAAAACAAAAAACCAAAAGCCTGACAAAATTTAATTTTTGGTGTCATATTTTTACAAATAGCTGCTGTATTCTAAATTCAAATCTGTGATGGGGACCCATCTAGGACGATCTACACCAAACGTTTTTCATACATGAAAATACAGGCCAAATGACATTCAAATATTATTTTTACGCAACGCCTCTCTCAGAACTCGAACCATTAAAGTCATATTTAAATTTACATTTTTACATATTTATTAGACAAATTCTATCATAATCAGTTCCAAATTCGAAGTGGACAAAATGAGTAACAGTTTTAAACTACAATATTTACAAAACTAAATCGAAGTTACTAAAGCAACTACGATGAAATAATATTGTGCTAGACATACCTAAATAATCATCAAACTCAAAAGCTCATTATTTAAAATAGTTGTTTAGCAACTTATCTACATGTCAACACTGAGCACAGTGTTCCATGCCTATGATAATATTATAAAGATTAAGATATTGTTTGGTTGAACGCGCTAATCTCTGGAACTACTGGTTGGAATTGAAAAATTGTTTTTTCGTTGGATAGTCCATTTAGTGGGGAGCGTTATAACCAAGTAGGCTAGCTTACGCTGTAACTTCTCCATGTGAGATGATAGTTGAAAACTTGATCTGTAACAACCGGGAGCAACTGCTCGATGTCCTTTCCGAACAAGGAACAGCTGGCTGAGATTACGTACTTTTATATTTTCACTGAGATAAATTTTTCACACACTTATGAGATACCACATCTTTGTACGTTAAGTAAGATGTAGATCTGATGCTCATTGAACTTGAATGTTTGCAGAAAATAAAACTTTCTTTTGGTATCTTAATGGACATAGAGATATAGAGGTTTAGTACATGTTTCTAGAATTTAAGAGCTCAGAAAAAACTTCTACTACTGCCCATAACTTCCTGCTACTACTATAAGTAGAAGTTTGGACAGGTTTTTTTTTAGATTAGGACAGTCTTCTTTTCCTTAACATTGAAATCCAGCCAACTGCTTCAAGACCACAATTGGAAAGGCGATGATAGGTAGTGTATTCACCGACGACGAAGACCGAGAATAAGAATGGTGCATAATTATTAATATTTAATACATCAAGATTAGTGTATGAAATAAAGTGATAATAATGGTAGATCGCGTGGCTCGCTGGTGCGTCGTGCGGCGCCAGTGTCCACGCCGACGTCGCCGGCCAGCGGCAGTCGGGCGCCGCGCCGCGCACGGAGCGGTCGTCGCCGCTGCGTCATGTATCGTGCACCACGTACGCCGCGGAAACATTTACGACTTGCGAACTTGCTAAAGTTTTTTACTCGTGACCAATTTTATTATAGTGTGGTAGGTCTGCACCTGTAGTGTATGAAATTTTGTTTTTAAAAGTTGCAGAAGTTAGACGCGATTTTACAGAGAGTTAAAGACCAGTTTGGGTTTTCAAAGAACTTTAAAAAAGTTCATTTGTTTGGTTCGAGTGATTTCGGACTAACGGATAGATATTAGTTCACCGAGAGTTTATGAGCTTATTGATACATTGGAGATGAGTGATGTTGTGAGGTAGGCATCGCGCGGTAGCGATGCCGAGGCCGTGATGTGAGCGCGAGCATGGCCCGGCGGCTGGTGCTGAACGGTCTGACGGCGGAGGTGGGCTCGGCGGAAGGCTCGGCGCACGGCTCGGCGCACGGCTCGGCGGACGGCTCGCCGGACTCGCTGGAGTTCTACCACGAGCTAGAGCTGTACCGGCAGCTGCTGGCGCTGCCGCCGGCGCGCCGCGCCCGCACGCCCGACCCGCCGCCCGCGCCGCGGCCACGAGGTCAGTGCACCACACCACACCATACCATACACTACACTACACCACACTACACTACGCCAAAACGTATAGCTTCACTAATGCTGGCGCCTAATAATCTATCTACATATGGTTGTGCTTACGAGGTGTTGAAATTTGACATACTTCACATATGAACTTAGAATACAGAAAGTTGTCCGTAGTAAGAAAGAAACCTCAACAAAGTTAACTCTGTAAATACGTTAGGTGCGCCACGCCCGCGGGACGTCTTTGCACTTCAACCCTATCAACATTTGTTGGAAGATATCCGTAAACGCTGGCACATTAATCATTAATACAACATATAGTATAGTATCTGCAGCGGATAGCCTGAGACATGTATCAGGCCCTTAAATGTGAAAGTTCTTGATTTCGTCGTATTTTTTGTAGAGTTATATATTACATTGTACGTGTCATTCGTTCATTTCAAGCTTATGAAAGTATAATTTACAGAATTTTAGAGTTACAATTTAATAAACTTTGACGATAGATCTTAGAGAAGAACTATTTTTTTTCCAATTTTCAACACCCAACGGAAAAGCACCATCATCT
Organism: Acentria ephemerella; assembly: GCA_943193645.1. Classification (NCBI taxonomy): domain Eukaryota; kingdom Metazoa; phylum Arthropoda; class Insecta; order Lepidoptera; family Crambidae; genus Acentria; species Acentria ephemerella. The sequence continues at coordinate 140,982 of OW971882.1, forward strand.
AACTTTTTAATCTAAACAGGCAGACTTGTCTCACGTTCTGGCATCATTCCGCATAATTTATGTATTTGGTTCACCAACCAGTTATGCACTAATACATTTCCAGACTGTACTAACATAAAAGGATTTTAGTTACTTAATATATAATTGATATAAACGTTAACATCACGTGCATTACACACTCACAAGACTAATAAAAATGGTGTTAGTTGTAAAAAGTTCAAAAATACTAAACACACTCAGAGATCAAACTATTCATATAATACTATTTAGGCTTAGCTCTTGTACAAACAAACATAGTCTTATGTATAAACCCATGCATATGGTGATTGATTAATTAGGAATCAGAATACACCTTAATTATTATATGCATTCTATAAACAATGTTAAGGAGTCTACCCAATGAAACATGGTTAATATCTACTATTTCGTTTATTTGATTGTAAAATTTGTTCATCCTACAAACCGGAAAGCATGATCCCAAAACAATGCGCCCAATGAACGATAGAGTGGTATGATATACTAAAGTTAATCCTTTGCTTAAGCTCAGAACAGTCTATGTTTTATGCAATAATTTAAATAAAATAACTAATGTAATACCTCTCATCGTTGTGACAAGTCAGTTGTCATGTTGAAGTGCTTAAGACGAGTCTCGTAGGATATGTCCCGTAGATATATAGGAATCCATCGCGAGCGTACAGTACTGACATGTCGACAGTTCAAAAAGTAATTATTTGTCCTAAAGTCGATCGGCTATGATATTGTAAATATAAAGTGTTATAATAACTAACTTTGCACGACTTCAAGCTCCAGTGTAACAAAGTTGCGGTGACTAAAAAGATTTGAAAAAGCGACGCTGTTTTTGTGCCGCTCACACCACTACCTCGAGTGATTATTACAACTCCGATCTACAATGAGTATCGAATGGATGCGGCGCTAGTACTATAATGGGTAGTTTCCAAACAAATTTATTAAAACTAACATTGGAAAATTATATTTATGAATCTCCAATAACAAATCGCAACAAGCGCTACGTTGTTGTCTCCATATTTACTAAACATGTAAGCACTTTAGCGTTAAGTCTGTTTTTTACACACTAATAATTCAAATTGTTAATTTGTTGATCGGCGGTATACTCACGGATACCTCGAGATAATAGAAATTTACCTGGATTGTGCGCGTTGGCGTTTACTATGATAGGCTATTATATCAGCATAGTTAAACCTCTGTATGATGCTTAAATGTCAAGTAAAGAACTTTAATGCTGGGTTTCAACAATCTAGTTACGGATTTTTTTGTTTACTAGACGTGGAATTTTGACATATTTCACAAGTATAGTAAAATACAACTTAGAAACATATTTCTAAGTTGTATTTTATTTAATTTTATTTAGTTTAATTCTATTGTCATAACAATAGAATTAAACTCACATGAACACTCATAAACACACACACGCACGCAAATACATGCACACAAACGCAAAGCAAATGTAATATTAAATGTAATTTAAGGAAAGTGCTTCTGGAGGTGGGCGTTAATGACTGCGACACAGTTTTTATAACTAATATTACACTATATTTAAATGTTTTTGTCAACAATAAATTAAATAAAAAATATAAAAAATATATATGTTTCGTAGGCAAAACCATGCGTAGATCAACGTCTTTGGGATAAATAGATTATTGAAACCCAGCATAGGCGGTGTTAATAGGAGACCGGAGTTACGTGAGTTGCGCGAACTACCACCGTTGCATGATGAGTTGTATAAGTATAAGTATAAGTATAAGGTAACGCGCAGTGTTGCCCGTTGCAGTGCGCCGCAGCGGCACGCCGGGCCCTCGGCCGCCCGCCGCCGGCCTCCACGCTCGTCCAGCGACGGTGAGTACATGACCTTCATTACTAACTACTTATCAAACACACACTTTTTGATTGCGAACGGCTTGGAACATTATAAATAATAAAAAGGCTAGTCCAATTTTTTTATTTCATAACAGATATTAACTGTTATCGGTTTTGTATAAAACCGATAACAGTTAATATCAAATAATATTTAAATAAATGTTTTAGTAGTTTATTAAATAGATAACCTTTATGTTCGTCCGCTATTACCAGTATCACTCCCAGATTCCAGTTTGTATTTCAATGGGAACACTTAGCCAAATTATTTATTTTTGTGACCAGCAAGTGCTTATATAAAACAAGACTACTACTGTGCAGAGATTTTTCTTATTTTATTTGTCGCTATCCATAAATTATGTAAGTATTTCACAAAATCTTGCAGGTATCTGAGAGCCTATTTACCTTTCGCCGTCGACTGGTGAAGTTCCAGCGAGCAGACGGTTCATTTAAACAACTTGAAGGGCCATAATCATGTCCGGCTCGTGGCGGCTGCGAGCGCGCTCCCTTTGATCTGGTTTCTTGTTTCTTTATATTTAATAATCATAATTTTAATGTCATAATTTTTTTCGTATTATTGCTTAATTAAAGGCGTCATAATTGGCAACTAAAAAAAATCTCGTTATAATTTAATAATACGACAATTATACGTCTACATTAACTTTATTGACATTACTAATTTCTACTACAGATCGGTATTTATTTTAAACACAAGCTAATATATTCTCCTTTACATCGTCTTGTACTATTTTTGTTTAAATAGCGACGTTCCTTTGTTTTTTATTCTAAGATATAGTTCATAAACCGTCTCGTTTATTTTTATAACTTTATTTTTAAAACAATCATCCTAGAACTTTGAAGGGCCCTCCAATTACGCTGATGCGAGCTTGTATGTGAAATAGTCCCACGTTTATAGTATTAATAAGCTAGGACTTGTGAGGAGTGCTGCTTATAAACCTGTATCAAAGATGGTCATATACTGAGGACGATAGATTTGTTCGAAACTATAAATGAAGTTCATATTGCTACTATTAATTTTAAAAGGCGGGACTTCTTTTATATACAAAATTGGAACAATTTTTCACCTTCAAATAAACAATAATTTGTTTAAGTGGATAATTTGGGTGGGAAGATATCTACATCCGGATTCCTCGATAACCATGCTGCTAATATTATTGTTATGGCGACAGACTTGGAAAAGATGGTTGTTGCTAGCGGTCTTTGATAAAGCTCTACCACCAACATTATTTGAAGATGATATACAAACTTACATTCACATAAGGCGGTGTAACAATCCGCCACTTGTTAATGATTACGTTATTCACTTTTATGATAGGTCATATTACGAATGAACATTGAACAATGGCCACCATCATCGGTACCTACTATATTACTCTTTCCTCTCTGCTTCTAAAACATGTTTATGAACAGACTACCTCCCTTGTTAATATTATCAATGGTTTCTGTTCTTCTATAAGAAAGAAAAAAGAAGATTCCTTTCTTTCTTGTACATAAAAATCAATGGCTATTCGTTATTTTCGCTAAAAATTCAGGGGTGGATAGAAAATAAAAATAGCTGTTTTGTCCTAAAGAAAATATTAAAAATGTATGTAACTGGTTATTCTCTATGGAAAATCGTTTACAAATCTTTCATTTCTTCAGTACTGCTTTGGGTTACTTTTGATAGATGGCGTTACAAAGATGATGGCGTGGATACAAAGTTACAGGGTCAACTAGTATAAATATAGAAGTACACCGACGATCATCGAACGATATTCTCACCAAACATTAGTTCTATAGTGGGATTACTGATATTTACTGACTCAATTGATTAACATCCGAATTTCCTCGCATTTTTGTCAATTCAATTAAATCATCTTGTATTGCATTGTGTTAGAATTTTTCAAAGCCGTTATTTATACAATTACATCTTTTCTTTTTTGGGCAGTCGTTGATGAGGATATAACACTGAATTTGCACAGCAATGACATAAAAATGTCTGTTAATTGTGGTATGAAATATAGCAGTGTCGAGACGCCGCCCCGACGACGACGGTCGTTGCTAATTTGGCGCGTCTTAGCGTAAATGGCGTCCGCAGCGGAAACTGTCGACCGCGGACGCAATTACTGCTCTCAAGAGCAGAAAGGGATTAGGTGTCGACCCTTCTTTTACCTGCATGCCATGATGACAAGAAGGGTTTTTGAAGCAACGCGTTGCCGTTACTTACATTGCGTTACGTTACAGGTAGTCAACTGCCTGCGGTAACTGCAGCCTGTCTGCCTGCCTGGATTACTTTCTTCTGTAATATGTTCGGTATATCTACAAACATCTAGTACTAAATTGGAATAATAAATAAATATAAACTTTGTTGAAAAAGCCTACTAACCCATGTCCACAAGGTTCACATATTAGATTTTCTGATAGCGACCCTTCTGCTGCGCCGCCTGTAGATGCACTGTAGATTTAGTATATAAAAATGTTTTACTAAGACTTTTAAGTTTTAGTCTGTTGGAAATTAATATTTTATTATGACGACACTTCCGTCGATCGAACCACTGTCAGGTGAACGGATGACCATTTTAAATTTCCATTTTGAGTTTGGATCATTTACCTGAATACATAACAACAAATAGTTGATTGACAGAAAATATGTTGATGTATGGACTGGCGGCGTACTGGCGTCCGTCACACGAGGTAATACCTTTAATAGGTAGGTGATATTGAAGGAGGTAATATTGAATTTATATCACTTAATTTTCCGCTTGTTATGTCATGTCAGCTTCGCTTAGACCGCGCGCGCAAATATGCCGCTGTTGAAAGTAGGTATTTCTAGGCAGCAGATTTGATGAACTAATTCCTGGTTTCATGTGGACGTTCCATGGGTTTGTGTGACACTTATCGCCATTTGACACTGCCTAAAGAGTTCTGAAGAGACCCAAACAGGTGGAAATCTGAAGGTGCAAGGTCAGGGCTATATGGCGAATGCTTCTACACCTCTCAGCCTAACTCTCTTGATTTTTTCTGAGTGGCTAAAGATGTATGTGGTCTAGCGTTACCGTGATGAAAGACCACACCCTTTATATCAATTAATTCCGTGTTCTCTCAACTACTTGCTTTAATCTCATCAGTTTTTGGCAGTAGAGCTCCGAATTGATAGTTCTGCCCGGCGGTAAAAGTTCCAACAATGCTCTTCCAATCCCGCCTTCATTCCACTTCCTTCCTTTATCACATTCCAGATACAGCATCACCTTATTGCGAGTTAACCCAAGTTTTGCCCCAGTCTGTGAAGTCAAGTGACCAACTTTTACCACGACCTTTTTTGCACGTTCTTGTCATATGTGATCCACTTTTCGTCAACAGTTATCAATTTCTTCAAAAACGGTTCGGTTTCATTACGTCTCAATAAAGAATCGCAAATGAGTATACAGTACATTAGGTTTCTTTCGGTGATCTCGTGTGGCACCCAAATATCGAGCTTTTTTGTGTACTCAGCTTTTTGTCAAATGGGTCAAAACTGTTTTGTGGTCAATTCCCAGTTCTTCAGCTATGTCGTAACTGCTGATATGTCCATTTTTAAAAAATAGCGTCCTTTTTATTATATTTCCATTTGTCCATCAAGACCAATACTGCCTGTAATGGATACAATCTGGCTATAATATAACAATGATCTATTCAATTTTACTTTTCGTGAAAAATTCATAGTTTGTAGAAAGAAACATCTGAAAGTCGTTTTTTAACGTAAGCAAATTTATTTAGTTTGATTCGTTTCTCTTCGTTCGTTTTTTTATATGCGAAGGTATTTCATTGTATATATCGATAGCCATGAACTGTGGACTGTCACTTGCCATTTTTGTTCGTTTATTTAGTTAGGCCTGGTGTTAATGTTGTGAGTTTTTTTCCATTATTGATGAAATTCTTTCATGATTTTTAATATGAAAATACTTGCTTTTGTAGGTGATGTACTTATCTATAATATATAGCTTTATTTATATATCTATAATGGATAGTAATATCTGTTTTTTTGTAATATATAATATTTAATGTTTTTTTTAAATTATTAAAAAATATATATATATATATATTTGTCATAATTCAAGGAGCTAAGGTTTCCTTGCTGCGGCCGAGTGTCGTCCGGTGGCCCTGATAGCTAATAGACATCAGTGTTATTCCACTTTAATTCGCCATTTTCCGCTGACGCCGCTTTTTATTGGCCGTAAAATAAACTCTGGATAAAGTGTGCGTCGTCTTGCGAAAGCTTATTACAGTGCGATCCTGTTTATTGACATTTTTATGTGTGATGTGGAGCGGCGGCGTTTAATAACGGCCGCGACATGTCGTCGGCGGCGCGCACGCGTTCAGTACTCGATACTGTTTTGACGCGATATTATGTCTTTTTTCACTCACTAGGTACTGCTCTAGTTTAATTATCTATCGACGCAAAACGAAGGTTGTTATAAAGTCGACGTCTCTGTATGTGTGTTAGTGTGTCGGTGTGTCTGCCTGTGGCATCGTAGCTCTTAACATTAAAGCCGACGTGATCGAAATTGTTCTTAGCTAGTTATATGAAGATCTGCCCACAATATTTTAAACCTCGCTTTTAATGAATTTTATTCCTTGCGATTGCTTTGAATATAAAATAAAACTTACGTAACATCATTTGTGGCGTGTTGGAATCTCCCTCGGCTGTTATATACGCGGACATTGACCTGGAAAATTTACTTTATATTTGATTTCATACAATCCTTTTGCAAGGAAAACGAACGCTGCCCAACAAGGCGTGTTTCATGCGATTCGAGGATTCATAGACAGCAGATTAGTTTTAAAAATTAGCAGTAAGTCAAATCAGCTCGCTCAGCAAATATTTGTTTATGACAAATTTCTTGATATGTATTTGTGACGATTAAAATCTAAAATCGTGTAAAATAAATATCATTTGTCCATACGAAACACTTCCACGTTATACATATTGATATTCAACAACACATGGTTTCGAGATCTGGAACCAATATAACACGTTTTCATTTCAGCTATAGTGAATAGAAATTTAAGATCACTAAGTACCTAGCTATTTGGCTGCGATCATATGTAAGGTGTAAGTAATCCCAAATCAGTACCATGATTGGAGTCAGGCATATAATAAGGTGTCACACTGAGACAACATGATTGACAGAATCATTCGTTTATTAACTAAGCTAGGGACTTCACTTATTAAGTTAACTATTCTCAACGATAAGGGCACTCTCAGACGAGATCGGCCGCATGTGGCGTGTAGTGTACGTGACACAGTGTAATTGATTGATGATTGTACGGAGAGCCGCCCCACCCCTCCCCCTCCCCCAGCCCCACTGGGGGGGAGGGGGAGGAGTTCTGCTTCCCGGCTCGTCGTGCACCTGCCGCCGGGCTCCTGGCTCCCGCGGGATCGGCGGTGACGAGACTTACACGTATTATTCACCAAGTGGAGCAATTGAAAGTGATTGTCGCTCAGTTCGTGTCGCGCTCGTTTACGAGCGTACGCGGGCCTTGTTCCGCTGCCGATTTATTTATGGAACCGCTCTGGGCTTGAGGCGAGTCAGTTTTTGAATGTAATTCCATTTTAATGGTGGCCCGGGCTTGTGCGGAATAATTTCGTCTTTATTTTGCATATTAATAACTTTCAATATTGGTATTTCACTTTCAATTACACTGTACATTCATTAAAGTTTAATATTGTTAGACGCTTCATGTTGTTTTCTTATCTACCAAAAAAATCCTGAATGAAAAGTAAAAAATTTAATAAAAAAATCTGTTTTACTTGATTTAAATGGATTGAAAGATGAGTAAGTGCATTTAAACTGTTATCATTTATAAGCAGCTTAATTTCAGGAACAAAAGTGATTTGAATTCTTGTTATGTCTCGTAGATGCATCGAAATAAACCTTTGATTTAAATTATAGCATACAATTTAGAGAGGTGCTTACAATGAGCCTCAAAGAGGTGCTAGTGGCTGAAAGGCTCGTCCTGAATATTCATGGCGGCCCGAGTAGCGCGGCCCTGGCTGCCGGCGAGCGGCGACACGTGGCCCGGCGGCTGCCTTCCTTTGACGGTCATTAGCTTTGTTACATAGATGCTACTCAGAAGCTTTTAAAGTGTTTCCTAATACCATTTGACGGGCAGGATTGTTATATGACAACCGTACTATACTCAAAACTTACATCTGCAGACCAAAGATGTCAAGTGTTTATATATTCTTTGCTTACTCTCGACGTTACCGATTTCAAATTAAAAATAAACCATAAGTAGTTGGTTTAATTCAATTTGAAATGTATTACTGTATAATCAAAGTATTCAAGGCAACAAGTAGCAGTAGAAGTGACTTTGTAGTCAATCATCATGATATGATTGTAAATTAATAATTGTCAATCTGTAGTTAGTATCAGAAATTATCGACACTTATTTATCATAAAATTTACTAACAAAGTATATTTTTTCATGGTAATTCTCATTATTTATAGCGGTATCGTACAGCAGCCCATAAAGTTCTTTAGTGGAATAAAGTATTGTGTTGGGAACGGGAAGCGGGGAGATTTATCTCAAAGTATGTAAAGACCACACTCTCTTATTATTTTCACATGTGGCCAACACAGCCTCTACTACTTAATGTCATGGTTGGTTGGTATAGTGGTTGGTATAGTTCGGAGTTCTAGTATGGCACACGTATTACTGATAAAACACAGTGTTAAGGATTATTAACAATAAATAATTATAAGGAAGCCACAAAACATATTTGGTGGCCGTCACTTCATCCGGAGCGTACTACATTAAATAATATAATGAAATTCCTCAGGAAACAAGTCCAATAGCTGGGTAAAGTTGTCTATTTTAAGTGAAGCTCTGAATAGTTGCGGCCGCGGCCGAGGCAGAGCTCAACCGAGCGCGGCTGAGGTGGGCGAGCCGAAATAACTCGGTAGCCGATGCTTTATTTACTTTATTAAATAGAGGACAGTATTTATTACTTCTCTTGGAAAGATTCTTCCACTTAAGAAAATTCCGAATAATGGTAGATAAATACAAAAAATTAACGCAATTGAACTTTACAACATGCCAACAGTTTCCACTTATACTCGTAGCTTAACATCCCAATGAAGACGGATATTATTTGATAAAATAGACAATAACAACAGTAATCATACCCGTCTCAATGACCTTGTCCCAACTTCTCTTCGCGACCTTCTGGAGAGATTCGGACGGAGTACAGGACCGTTAATTGCGAGGCTCCAGTGGGCGGTCTTGCTTGATACCGACAGGATTGTCCGCCGATTTTTCTCTCTGTCCCCTCTGCTGAAGGGTATTCTCATGTCCTTTGAGTCGTCGAGGGATTGGGAAAAATTATACATTTTTTTATATATAATAATAATATTCCTCACATTTACAACCATCATCTAGCCCAAAGTAAGCATCAACAAGAGCTTGTGTTGTGGATACTTGATAACAGAGAAATAAAGTTAGTAATTATTGACATACTTAGAATAAGCACGATTTAACAAGAAGTCCTTTTGATAAAGTGTGTCATTGTCTATAAGGAATATATTTTATAAAATAATACACACAGCTTTCTGTATTAATGCTCATATAAGATACTAATCTCGCGCACTGCACGGTCGCCTGTAGGTCGCCGGTACCACAGCTTTACTTATGTCGGTCGTGAAGTTGTGTTCAGTGTGAAGGGAACCTTAGCTAGTCCAATAACAGGGCACGGGGGCACCAATACATTCTGTCTCCAGAATGTCGAAGCACGAGAGGCATAAGCGATGGTGACCATTAACTATAACCGAGGGGTATTTTAATTCTTAAGGGAATTCATCTCTCGTGAAGGAAGATAAGGTCGAAGACGGAAGCGAACTACACCCGGATTCCTCGACCACAGAAGAACAAAAGAATAAAAGAATGCTGTTAATATTAAATTAATAAAAATATTATAAGTATAAGTATCTTTTAGTTGTTTTCAATATTTATAGTATAATAGGTCTGTTAGTTATTAAAATAGTATAGGAGTACTATGTTATATGCGACTGTTTGTATCTAACTTAAATAAATAGATCTTTACTGTTATGCAGGCTGACTTAGGTAAGATGGTGGTAGCTAACCAGGAGTGACTTTGACTACTTCTACTGTAAAATGAATTCCCGATCGCCAGATCTGAAATAGATGGTCTCAGCTACTAGATTACACAAACGACATTTGCTTGTTTCATATTCTATCGCCTACAAAAACCCAACGCAATGATTCCTCCATGAGATTTGATAAGACTGTCGTATTCTGAGGTGAACGTTGCGTACATATTTTACGGATCATTTGGATAGTGTCACCAAAAAATATAGTATAGAATAGAATAGAATAGAATATATCTTTATTGTACATCAGCCAATTCAAAAAGAGAAACAAAAAAAAAACTTTTAACTAATTTTGTACAAAGGGCGACCTTATCGCTAAAAGCGATCTCTTCCAGGTAACCTTACGATGGACAGGATTCAAGATAAAGTACTTGAGGGAAGTTGGCGACGTATAACATGATAAAACTTAATAAATATAATATAAGGTCAAAAATAAAAAAGATAATAATAAGTCACAGTGAAAGTATAAGGTTTTAGTTTTATCTACGAATATTTCTTTTGTTCCAATTTATTTAGTTATTTTATATTATTTATTTTAAAAAAACGTTATATCAATAACACAAACTCCAGACTGTTTCTACTCCACAGCTCCAGTTGTGTGAGCAAATTTTAATTAAAATTCTTAACTGAATGTGATTCAATTCCTGGAGCAGAAGTAAAAGGTCGAAGCAATTATTGTAAAAGAAATAAAGTTACTTAAGCAGCTTCTAGTGATTAATGTTTTAATATTTTGTGAAAAATTGATGAAAGGAGCTGGTCGCGGGACACGTGGACGTAACTAGATGAAAAAAGAATAATACAAAAGAGTGTTGGAGGTTTTGTAAGAGGAACCGTCAACCTTCCACTAGAGATGGAACATGATGATGACAGCTAAGTTTATTTTTGGTGCCATCCTTCCCTTAAAGTTAATCTATATATTTTAAAAGCTTTCAATACTGCTGAACACATCATTTTCATTTGGTCTACCCTTTTATAGTTCTTTTAGAATGAAGATGACTGTGAAGGATTATATCGGGTCAAATTTGAATTGGTTTGGCCAAAGAAAAAATCTATTTTTTTTTCACGAGGAGGAATCCATTTATGGCTAAGTTGGCTAAGCGACGGGCGTGTGTGGGGCTCACTTAGTACCTCAATAGAGCGGCACTGAGAATATCTATTAAAACTCCTCGGTAACTCCATTGACCTTCACGGGGTAACCTGGGTTTTTGATGAGCAAATTATCAGGTCAAGGCCAAAGAAAAATCTAAATTAATAACAATGAAGGTCAAAGTCCAAAGTCAAAACAGAGTCCCGTTCACCCCATTCCGAAATCAGATTTTTTTGCTCGCTTATAGATGATATGTAGGTTATGCCCAACGGCAAAAATATCGCCAATATGTTTTTACAGACTGTACCACTTCTGAACATAAACAAATTTATCGTAAAATAAATATGTATTTTCTGATTGGAGAGCGTCCGTCTAGGGAAAGAACTCTACTACAGATGATAACTGACGCTACTGATGTGTTGTGTTGGGTTGTCTGATTGTATTTTACATGAACTTTTGAGAAAATAGACGAAACATAATCTCTAAATTTTTATAAAATTTTACAATTACAAATTCCAGAATGTTCTAACATCACTAAAAAGAAGATTTACTGCGATATTCTGTCGCGGTCCCGTAGCGATTCTGTAGTGATCCCGTAGCAGTCCCGTAGTGATTTCGTAGTAACTGCTACGATGTAATCTCGTAGCAAATAGCTTTCTGCTCTTATGACATTTGCGTATTTATCTATATTAAATTATATACTAGCCTTGTTGTAATGAATTGGGTCGCGTGACACCCTAAGATATTTATTTTAAGGGCAGTCAACAAAAACACATACTAACAAAAATATTAAACTGTAGCGTAGACATTAAATTAAGTATAGTTTTTAATTACAGACAGCCACGGCATGCGATGTGGACTAACAGTTATAGTTATGATATCTTAGGTTTATATATGTTTTTAAAGTTAATATAGGAACACCGATTACAGGGGGTTTACGTTCCTGCTAAAGATTTTGAAGTTAGCCTTGTATTTTCGTGCACTAAGGTGAAATATGTCCAACTCTCCTACTTTATTGTTTCGAGAAAGAATGTTATATATTAAAAAATTATGTCTGGACACTCGCATATAACCTATTAAGTTTTTAACACGCTAGATGATAAACCGGTTTTTTTTCGATCAAAGTACAGATTTGACAAACTAATTGTCAAATCTGTTATAAACCTTGTAGCGAGAAAAAAATTAAATCTTTTGTGCTGTTTTTGTGTGTTTGAGTAATTTTGTTCGTCGATCCATCACTTAAGCTATAATATTTGTTCTGATACATTCGCGCCTTCGTACATTAAGTGACGATGATGGTGCCGTTTCTGCTCCGCAGTATTTCCTTTCGTTAATCAAAACAGACGCGGGTGTAATGCGGATATATATCGTGTAACACTAAAACTAATTGTTTAGTAATTAGATCACGTGACGGCGATCGCTGGGAGTTATTGCAGCCCAAGTGTTGTGTTATGTAAGACGGACACTAAAATTTCCGCACGTGACGACGGTGCGCGTAGACACCGCCAACAGTCCAAACGACTGGATATTTGGGGTGTCTCTAAGGTTGTCGATATCAAGAACTATTAGGCATAAATGTGATGACAATAATATATCTTTATTGTACATTAACTAATTCAAAAGAAATATAAAGGGAATAATATAACAATTAAATACAATAAAACAACAACACAATATCATTAACAATGCAGATTTTGAATAGGAAATACTATTTAAATGGTTTTGGTAATATGAAGTTCTATTAGGCTACTGTACTTCCTCAATCTGAATGGATGGACCTGCACAATAGATAATCTATTGTTTCTGAAATGATGGTCTTTATTTCTGGTATGGTTTGTTCACGGTCGTGTTCTCCAGGCATATACGTGTATTTTGTGCCATTGTTAAAGTTTTCATTATGTCTTGTGGCGCTAAAATTACACATTTCTAAAAATTTTCTATTGTATGTCTGGCTGGCTAGTGTTGACGACAGGTCAATTTATTAGGATATTTTTGACACATTTACTAGCATCTATAAAGAACCCTTAAAATATTAATTATAAAAGAATCACTTATTTTCCCATTTAATTAGCTAGCTTACGTGATTATCAATTCACCGAAGTTGTCAGTAATCTATTTAAGATAATAATAGGGTTCCATCCCGCGGCGATCAATCGACAGCTTAATACTAAGATAAGTTCGGTAACAAATAATCATCACATTAATTATAAGCAGGGACGCGGCGAGTCGCGGCCGATGGATTGTTTGATATAACTAACGGGGGCTACAAGTGGGACAAAACTCGAGAAGAACCTTACAAAAGTAGAGTAAAGTGGCTTTTAATGTTGGGTTTAAAAGTTAGCTAAATATTTGTTATATTTTTTGGTGTAGGGATACAATAACAATGTTTCAAATTGATTAAAACATTAAAGACAATTTTAAGTTAGTATTTGTATCAGCCTATGTTGAATAAATATTAGCAATTTGAATTTGAAATTAGAATATGCATGTTCTAAATTGTATCAATATGTAACCGCTTGACGAGCAGTCCACACATAGTAACGTTAGTTAGGACAAATGTGTAAGGATTTTCCAATTTACATGGCGCCGGTGCTCAGCACGTTTGACATGCCCGAAGTCCTGGACCCTACACCCTGACACGGGTCACACACTATTTATGGGTCTCTTAATCTAACAGCAACGGTCGAATGTTTGTTTCAATGATCAAATCTGGATGTAGCAAAGAACATTCCCGTACTAACTACATAACTATGCTTCTTAATTTTTTAAAGATTAGTATCAATTGAACTCTAAATCAGTAGAATGGTTCGAATAGATTTTTTAAAATCTGAAACATTAATCTTATTTCTTAGGGCTTATTCTAATTTATTTTTTTGATCTTTTTTAATAAAATTTTCGCATTTTTAATGATTGAATTAATGTTTTTATTTTTTTTGAGCGAGACAACAACGCCTGTAATAACAATTAGGACGAACAGCTCACCGAGCACGAGGTAGTCCGGACAAGTTAGAACCTTTCAGATTGTGTTTGACCAATCAGGCTTTATTTACCTTTACCAACTCACAAATTCTATAATAGTAGGTACTCATTTATTATCGACTTTTGCTATCTTTGAATGAAATCATCTTATCTTGATATAGGGCCAGGATTATTCCCGGGGCACGTCGACCCAATAGGAACTTTTGTGCTTCCCTAATCCTAGTGTCTGCTGTCCCAGAATACCTCGAAGATGTACTTACTGAGTATGCTCGGAGTCAGCCTTATATGTTCAGGACTAGGGTAGACCAGTCCAACCAGTCCATTTGTTCTGTGTGCTCCCCAAAGGCCCTACACAGAGGCGATTCAACTAGCTTCATTTTAAATAGCAGACTATTCATGTGATAGTGGCCAGTAATAGCGCCACCTCAGCCACATAGCCTGCTACGTTGTAAGTTCCAAATTGCCTTCTAAGGGCCTCCAAATGCATACATGAATCTTTTGGAGTGTGCGAGAGAGGCAATCCCATCCCATTCTTCTGTTTGCTTCATCTGCACATACTTCCTGAATACCAATCGCACAGCACTGGATGAGACTCCAACACAGGGTTCGGGTTCAGGCATTATACTGCTTACCCTGCTATGATTACCGAGCCTGTTCAGCGTTTGTATATAATTCAGGATTAGCTTCGAATCCACCCCATGCGAAGTTAGAGCTTTCAACCTAGCTTGGCTGTTACTGAGGATGTAGATAGTTCTGACATTCCTATCCACATTCTGATTGATTGCAATCATGGTAAGTGAAGTTAATCTATACTATTTATACTAATATTATTTGAAGAGTTACATTTAACTCTCTTATCGCAAGAGCTATTGATTCAAATTGAAAATTTTATATGTAAGACAATTTGTTATTTTTCGATATCCATTCGAACGAAGTCGTGGGCACAGGTAGTATGCTTACATAAATGTTTGATTGCCTTGAATCCTGCTCCAGATCCGGGGACTCCTCTAACTGATCAGCTCGGCACTTAGCGCGCCTTATCATGCACTTATCAATTAATGAACAACTCCCCTCCCTCCTCTTCAGGCTGCGCCCCCCGCACGCCCTTATCAGACCCATCGAGAACGATTTACTGCTCTCCAGATGTAGAGTATACAATCAGAAACTATCTAACATGTGAGAAGGGTGCAGTCGACACAGTAATCACTGAATCTTTTAAATCTTTGTAGGGTTGTCAACTTGCATTGGAAGCAAGGTTCTCTTTTGTTGTTATTTAACCTTATTGTCATTGACCACTTAGTTTGTAGACCGAAATGAAATTCTCCCTTATTAGTAATTCATGGCGAAATAACTGTTTGTTTTATTCAACTGAATTAATTTATTTAATACATCTTTAAATTCTATAACTAGGACAATTTGTAAATATCCGGTTAATACCCACTTAAAGTTATCACCTTCAATTACATTTGTTTATTTTTTCTCATACATATTCCCTGTTATAACGATTTAAAAGATTTTAGTAAATGAGTATATTTAAATAAAGATATATACATGTCTTCATTGTTTTTCTTCTACTAAATACAAATTTTATTATATATTCATTGTTATGTAAAAAGTAACTTAGTTACTTGTATCTATTGTGACACCAAGAGTACAGATATGTTGCCCATCCTATAAGAAGTAAGTATTACTGTCTCTACATTTACAAAATGTAAAAGTCTCCACGACCCTGTCGCCTTCATCCTAAGAATACAAATTGCTTTTCTTATTGTACAGTGTAAATTATAAATTCGAGTAGAAACAAAAACTATACGTCAATTACTTTTTATCGATGTAGGTTCTGCGTGAAATTTAAATTAAATTTTAAAGCGCATAGAAATTGTTTTACTTAATAAGTATAATGCCAGATACTATTAGTGAGTGTCTCGCGACTGTAAACAGGTACAGTAGTTTGATCAACTCTCTTTTAGCAAAATATGAGAATAATATTATTTTGTGCTATGCTCGTATTTATAACGTGGACTCTGGTCACGGGGAGCGTGTGTCGAATAGGTAGATCAGTTGGTCCATTAAGTGTGTCCGCCGCTAACGGGCGTGTCCCGGCAGTAAACTACAGCCTTAGCAGGAGACACTCGTTTGTTGCACGCCTCAAGTCAATGACGCATCAGGGCAGATCAACTATTTACCCACAGTTGTACTAATTACAAAAGATTGTGTTCCTTACCGTTTGATGGTGGTACGAGCTCCTAGTCTCCTCTAACGAATGTATTAGAGCTGGAGTGATTAGATCAACAAAAAGTTAAATTATATTAATTTATAAAAATACTGATGTTGGAATGGCGATGTGATGTGAACAGCAAGCTTATTAATACGAGTAAATATAAGTCTCTATACAAGACGGCTTTCGTCAATAGACTGTATTCGTCAAAGTGTTCTTCATTATGTTATTGATAAATGCCTCAGCCATCCTCACAGGTTACGATAACCGCTAATCTTATATATTTATGGTAATAAAATGTTTTGGTCCATGCCGATGAAGATGCTAAAAATATTTAAATAACTCTAAAGATGGCCTGCCTGAAGGAGACCGGCCTGAGGTGGTGACGAGAAGACCTGGGAGCACACCAAGAGGGCTAGTTCAAGGTGGCGAAACAGGAATAAATTCTAAAGAGTTACGACTGAATTTTACCCAGCAGTGAGATAGTGTAGTATGCAGTTATAATAAAAATAATTCGTCAGCTGAATCTGCCACAATATTGTATTTAATAACAGAAACTATTACAGGTACCTACACCTACATCTACGGTAGGGTAAGCTCGTGTGGGCACTAAGCCTACTCAAATAAACAGAAGCTGTAAGGAATAGTTGTGAATGACCTTGAACATAAGTGGGCTGAAATCCCCAAGGGCGGCCGCCTGTCTCTTTGTGTGCGTTCTAAATCTAGCGGAAAAATTGCTTAAATGGCGATCTGTTACGACGCGCGACGGTCGGACAGAATAACATTAGGATTGAAAGTATACGAGCGCTTCGCTGCTTGGGACAATGTACTACACTTAGTAACATGTTGGAATACTCATACTTATTTCATACTAATTTATTAAAGGCAATGGTTGAGCTAGTATTTAGAATCGTACATTAATATTACCACACACCACTTAGAGCCACGATTCTGACATATTTTTGTTACGTCATATTTCGTTCCTTATATAATTATCCTGTTAAAATTTCCGGACAAGATGTTTAAGTATTGAAAAATTAGTTCACAATCAATACTCATTATATCCGGTAACTCCGTCGTACGGTTAAATGTTACTTAAATATCTATTACTAACTTCTTAATCAATAATTTTTATCTAAACTAAAACGAAGTGCTCCTTCGCTAAACCCGAAGCATGATAATCCTAAAAACCTTACTTTAGAAAACGTTTCATGGACCCTTCGAGATTATGCTAAGCCTTGAACCGACTCAAATACGATCATTTCGCTGTCAATTTTGTAAACAGTCGTTTAGGAAGGTATAACGCTAAAATAGAAATATATAATTTACGTACTCAGCATACCCAGCGTACTAAATATGCGATCACAGAAGGACTGTTCGAAGCAGATAGCGTGCTAGCTTACGACCAAAAATTGGAGAACGATTTTTATGTTAAGAACTGTGCGGGTCGGTAACTAGATACGTTGATTTTGCATATTCGTCGGGGCTTATGTGTAGGTATAGTTGGTTTTCAAAACAATATCTATAAATGCCTATAAAATAAACGCATTTAACATTACTGTAAAAAATAAAGAGAAAACGTTGACAGCATACGGAACGAGATCCTTCCCTACTTACTTATTATTAAGTTAGCTACAAAATTTGCCAAGAACTCATTGCTCTAGTTCCCAAGAGACAGAATTACCTAGTTTGTGGGCTATCAGTATTCTCATTGTTACGTTTGGTCCTATCACCAGAAAAAGTTACTGGAAAATGTTACAATGATAACTCCAATTAGGAGTTTAATTAAGCGTGGTTAGAATTTCGTGTATTTTTGTACACTGTCTGTGTACTTTCATGTGAGAGGGTACATACTTGCATCATACTGATGTGTGTTGACTGTGGGACGCAACAATGTTACAAAGGGTATCTAATTTAATATTAAATTTGAAGCAAATCTAATACTGTTCGCATGTGAGAATCACTTTGGAGTATGCTTCGCAGATCTAGATCCTCAGTTTGTCATATATGAAACTAGAATTGAAGAATTTAGAAAAATATTGTAAGACATTGATATTATCGATAAAGATATCGATACATCACCGAAATTTAAGAAGATCGATGCAGAATGCTACATCTCTTGCCTTCAGAGTTGCGGCGTAATTTATAATAGTTAATATTACGTTTTCTATGGAACTTTCTAGTAGCAGTATCGATAGCCATACTTTATTGTCAAAGCTATTGTTTGACATACCTCGTAGTTTCCGTCGTAACGTTCCATTTTAATTGCCTCTGTGTAACAAATAGTCTTATTCCGATGAATAATTGCTTACTTTAATAATTTTCAATATTTGCTTACTGTCTCGATAGACAGTAAGCAAATATTGAAAATTTTAGACCATGATATTAATAAAAATTCCAATCAGCGAAGGAATCAATTAGCAGACTTTTTCAGATATAAAGATGTTATTAATATCATTTACATTGTTTTTAAATTGTTTACATCAAGACAATACACATCTATTAGTATTTCCATATTAACTTTGAGTTGCTCATATAACTACACGTGTGAATCAGTAATTAGCTTGATGTTAATACAAGCTTTAACTATCTCTTGATACTGACTGATTGTTCACCGAATAAAATAAAACACTCACAGAGGGTAAACATTCTTACAAATAATTAGTCTGTATATCGTCATTTCTGGCCTTTTTATTTTTATGTTCATAGTCTTCTAGTGTATAATTTCATTAAGTAATTCACATGACAGTTTCAATTTTATATATATAGTTATGCCTTAGAAACAAAGTAATTACTATTTAATGATAGGTTGTTCCATGGCAAATCAGTCCGGAAGGGACGGCTCTCAAGCAGCCTCAGTAGAGACCTTCATTGTAGGCCGTTATCGGTTCACACGTGACGTCACACACCCCTTCACAAAGAATCCGTTCCTTTTATTCTTCGAAGCCACCTTTTTAGTTGATTTCCAGTTAATCCAGAGCACGTCGTGTTGACCAGGGGGTGCCAACATCGCTACAGGAATTTCTACTATACATTTTGTACGCGGCCGGATGTTGAAACGACACCTTTAGAATAAGAACCGAAGCCTTATATAAGAAATCCACATCAAGTTTAGAATTACAGGTTATCACGTAATTTAGTAACCTTATTCAAATGGACACAAAAGTGATTCGTTATGAATCCACCATTTTATTTATAACGTAGTCTCTAAGAGATCAGCTCGCCAACTTCTTATGAAGAAATCACTTCAGGTCACCCCTAAGAAAGTCGTCTTTGAGACACAAAGCACCGTACTGCTTAAGACCTGCTATTGTCCTCTTGGTATTGAGGCCTGGTATGACTTTCATCACTCCGTCGAAAGCTTAGTCCGCATAGCGCATCAAGAAG
The DNA here is from genome assembly GCA_943193645.1 of Acentria ephemerella. Taxonomy (NCBI): domain Eukaryota; kingdom Metazoa; phylum Arthropoda; class Insecta; order Lepidoptera; family Crambidae; genus Acentria; species Acentria ephemerella. The sequence continues at coordinate 160,696 of OW971882.1, forward strand.
TTAATTCGTGGAACTGACGCGGAAGTCCAAAATAAAACAATAAAACTCCTATGTAACATTAAACATGAAATTATTGTACCCTATCCTATCCTACTCTATCCTATCTTATCATAGGGCTGTGTAACAAAGCTGCCATAAGCCTCCCTAATTCTTAGAGCCTGTTGTCTTTCGGCTTAAGATAAGTCAATTCAAGGAGACTGATTCTGTTTCCCTTCAGGACGTCACTTAGAAACAGTAGGTGTTGTATTGAATCCTGAAACTGCCCCGCATTTCCAACACGTTAACCAACCGTAAGTTTTATAAACACGGGTATTTATTTTTAGATAAATTTGTTTGTGACACATATAGATAGAGAGATATCGACACCTCGTAATAATGTATACAAAACATTAAAGTAGGCAGGTTTATCAAATAAACACCCAATATAAATTGCTCGGCGAAGAAATCCGACCACCTGTTTGATTTGAGCCCAAATCAGACATACGTAACACTGTCTGGGGTCCGTACAAACAGCGCAATGTGACTAGAATATATCATATTATTTGCTCGTATGTCAGGTAGCAAACATAATTAATTAATATTCTTTATTTGTTACGAAATAAGATTGAATTCTTCGCGTTTGCGTATTATTTTATAACGTTCTATTTTAACTAATATCTGTAACTATTTGTTAATTACATTGTCATCATCATCGTCATCATCAGGCCTGTCCCCAGCAATGGGACGTCCCATTTTGATTCAAGAGAAACACATGAAGAGTTTGGACCATATCTACACTACAAATAATGGAGGTTACGTTTAATCATTTATTTAATTACATTCCTAAATATGGAGGGACGTCGACCGCGCTGTTGGCCGCATCAGAAGCTCGCTGGCTTAGTGGTCGGAGTGCGCGTGTCGATTAAGAAAACAAAGTAATTGCTGAAGTGTCTGGTCTCGGTTAGGTGAATCAATTTTTTATCATGAGCTCCTCCGTGCCTCAGACCTTGGCATGGTGTGAAATATTCTAAGCTAATAATTTCGGTATACTAAACTAGCCTAGGCTTTGTTAGCTTCAGCAGCGAGTCAGTTAGACTTGAAATGCATTTTGATGATTGAAGGTTTATATATGTTTGTATGATGCGCAAGAAAGATAACTCCATTGTAGAACAGGGCCTGAGGAAATATTTACGGTACACCGGGCGTGCTTGCGGAGGAATATTGTATGCTATTGATTTTATCGGTTGATTTAGTATAAATAATCCAAATTTGTGAGGTTTATGTGGTCGCATTCACCTGAGCTCTATATGCATTATTTTGACATCTAAATAAAATCATAAGTTGATTATGTAGCGGTAAATTTAAAATGTTACTTGCTCTGAAACGTTACTGGCTTCTCCCCGGCAGTAATTCTATCGTAAAGCTGTTGTTTTAGCACCGCCCTCCGCTGCCACACCAGACACTAGTGTACTCAAACGATCTGTAAACACTTAACAGCGGACCTGATCTTAAGTGCATCCTTCACTTATAATATCAGTCCCTGGTAATAAGATAAAAGTTTTGATAAAATTATCATTAATTTTCGTGTTAGTGATATCAAATAACAGGCAATATTATACAAAATTAAAGATAAGATAAAAATGGTCCTTTGAGCCGGATTTTAATCAGTGCCATTATTATTAAGCAGAAAGTATTAAACCAATAGTGCACAGTGTGAACTGCTAACAGACTGAATTTTTTTTTAAATTTTCTATCTTATTTCGTATTGCTGGTCTGCGTGAAGAAATGTCGTTGCGAAATAAGCAGATCCTTTGTGCTTACTGTCCACCCTTTAATTGTATGGTTATTTTGTTATGTGTGCATAAATTAAATAAATAAATAATAGCATAAATTGTATGCGAGCCTGTCTCTGATCAGACAGTTTGAGACAATCGACCATTATCTTGGGTGATATTATTAGCTACAACTTTTTTAAACAGTTGTCAAAACGTGCCTTTAATTGACAAATGACTCGACACCACATGATGATAAGCAGTAGAGGAGTCCACATGTAAAGATAGCTAGTGAAGCATGCGACATACTGCCCTAGCCATCCTCACCTTGCCGGCCAAAGTGTATTTTCACGCCTCTTTTAAAGGAACTTTCCTCTTTTAAAGTTCTTATATACCTTAAAAACTCGCCACTTTTTAAGGTATATAAGAAACCATAACCCATATTAATTTATATGTTAGGAACGATTCTAAAATATTTATTTAGTTAATGTTTACATTGCGGAAGCACCGACCGGGTCCATCTTTGTTTGTTATTTTACTAATGTATTGGATTCAAAGAAAGTTTTTGTGAACATAATATAATATTGATGCCAGTTGTATAAAAATGTGTCGCAAATATAACTAATATCAAAAGTTAATGTATACGAAACTAAGGACCCAAAACTTAGAAAATATACTTTACTTTGTTGGAGTAAAATTTAGATCATTATGTTAACTATACAAGGTTCGGCTTGTGTTATCACGCGATGATTGTAACAGTTGGACCAACATTGACATTAATCTAGATTCAGATGGGTGACCTAATAGTCTTACTTGCGCAAGTAATTTCTGCCACGGTATCTATTGCTATTAGCGTTAAAACTCAATGACCCTATGCCCTGTAAAGAATCTGAGACCCCTGGCAACATTCGTTATGTTCATCGTTCTCAGTCGACATCAACACACTTCCAACCATTTCTTCCTTATTGCTCCAATTCAAATGGCCTTACTCATTACTAAAACACGGCAGTTAGAGATTAAAACATATCTCTTTAAAACACACCGTGTTAACTATAAACTAGTAGAATAAAAATAATATTTTAAAGCGAATTAACAAAATCGTCAAAACTAAACCAAGTTATTAGAGAGTATAAAATTTCATAAAGGTATTAATAAAAAGGTAAGTTAAATTTAATATACATCAATAATAAAATCTACTAGTGACGGATGCCTTCCACAACCGTTATCGATCTCTTAATAGAAAGTGTAGTATTCAAAAATGGCGTCGTTGACAATTTTTAATAAACTCAAAAGAAATATGTCGCTATTTAATATATATTATTAGGTGTAGGTACTGCTCTTGGATGAAAAAATATCAGTTAATAATTCTTTAATTTGAATAATTTTTTTAATAACTCGATTTCGTTTTCAAATATTTTTCATATTATAATATTTCAGTCAGTGGCAAACGTAACTCTGCTGACTATGTATCAACCTTATGTAGTTGCAACAAGAGCGAGCGAGAAAATGCTCGGCACCCAGGGTTTGTTTGTACAGCGGGTGTGTGACCAGCAGCGCCGGGTTTGATTTCCCGCGGGACTCACGATTCAATAAGCCATCAAACTACCGCATCTGGGTTGATTGACTTGTTAATTTAATACTTTTTACGTTATATTTTTCATCCAACAAGGAATAAAGATTTTGTAATTGTTCTAGTCTTGTTTCAGCTTGGAGAGCTCGGCCACATCTCATCAGATTGTATCTATTTATTGGAAATATTTATAAACTTAGTGCAGTATATCCGTTTCGATATTTTTGATACGTTAATGATGTAGGTGTGGACTATGGACTGTATATAGGAAAATAATATTAAAATATCAAAAGAAATAAAAAACTAATTATTGTTGGTGGTAGTCAAGGCGACAACAAAACTTTACTCTTCTTAAAAACAAAACAAAAACCATAATCATAAAAAATACATCAAAAAAGGTGTGCATCCGGCACATGGTCCCCTTTTAAACAGGTAGCCGAATCAACTTCTTCAATGGTCGTCGCAGAATACCAGCGCCAGTGGTAACATCAGCCACCCGTATCACACCATCCTTTCCGGGATATACAGCCGCCACTCGACCTTTGGGCCACGACCCTCTTGGCAAAGACCCGTCAGCCACTACTACTACGTCTCCTACCGCGAGCAAGGGTATATCTCCAGCCACTCTTCTTGGGCTTAAGGTAGGCAAGTATTCCTTTAACCAGCGCCTCCAAAAGATATCAGCCATTAAAAGCGCCCTACGCCATCTATCTCTACTGCATGCATCTGAACTAGTAAGAGTTGCTGGAATGGGCCGACCAGATGAGGAACCAAGAATAAAATTAAGGGGTGTCAAAGCTTCATGGTCTTCGCGATCTACGGAGACATGAGTTAAGGGACGAGAGTTGACAATCCCTTCCACTTCACACAAAAGAGTAGCTAGAACCTCTTCAGTTGGAGTCCTGTCTCCAAGAGAAACCTTGAGTGCTGTCTTAACTGACTTGATCAGCCTCTCCCAAGCACCACCCATGAAAGGTGCTGACGGTGGAATAAATTTCCAGCGTATCATCTCAGCAGTGGAATAAGCGGAGACTGTTTCGTCGTAGAGTGCTCTAAGTTGTCTATTCGCGCCCACGAAAGCAGTCCCGTTGTCAGAATAAATTTCGGTCGGGGTTCCACGGCGTGCGACAAATCTTCTTAAAGCCATAATAGCGGCGTCTGCCGATAGTGAATGTACTGTCTCTAAATGAATGGCTCGGACTGTCAGGCAGGTATAAAGTGCCACGTACCTTTTCTCCCTTCGTCTACCGATGGCTACATTAATAGGGCCAAAATAATCCAGGCCAACGAAGGAAAAGGGCCGGGAGTGATGTGCAAGTCTTGCTTCTGGTAAGTTTCCCATCGTAGGTTGGAAAGGAGAAGCACGACGAATTCGACATAACTGGCAATTGTACGCTACAGCTCTCACAGTGTTTCTTAGACTCAAAATCCAGTACTTCTGACGTAGCTCATTAACGACAGTCTCGTTGTTGGCATGAGCGAATCTTCGGTGGTAATATAGCACAAGCAAACGAACCGCATGGTTTTTTCCATCAAGTAATATTGGAGACTTCGTCCCTTCTTCCACACCAGACACTGCAGTAATACGAGATGAGAGGCGCAGCAAGTGATTTTCGTCAATATTACAGGGCAGTTTTGATAATCGGCTGCGGGCTGATACGGGTTGACCACTAATAATACAACGAGTTTCTGCAGAAAATGAATCTAGCTGACTTTGTCGTAGAATATGAATCTCTGCTAATCTCAAGTCATCTGCTGTTAGAGAATTCCGAGGACAATGAAGTCGTGAAGCCAGTGAGTCTTGACGCCTATAGGTAAAGATAAAATTTTCTACTCTACATGAATAATCTACGGGCATGCCTCTATTTTTCAAAGCTCTAAGCCGTAACAATGAAAGGTACCGATGAGCTTGTGCTGTGGAATGAAGTAAGCGTGACCAGGAACTAAAACGACTTGCTACTGCGGAAAGTGGCATGAAATGATCAACTTCTAAGATGAGATGATTATGAACTTTAGCAGCAGGTTTGAGTTCTATAGTTGATGGGATCACAGCTGGCTCAGTAGGCCAATCAGAGCTTAATAGAAATTCCGGGCCTTTGAACCAGCGAGAATCTAGTTTTAAGCCTCCTCGCTTGAAGCGCGTTGCATCGTCGGCAACATTTAAAATGGTTGGAACCCATCGCCACTCGATAACATTGGTAAGTTCAATGATCTCACCAATTCTATGTGCCACAAAAGGCTTATAGCACCGCGCGTCATTGCGAAGCCAGCCCAACACATTCATGGAATCACACCAAAAAAAACGGTTCGTAATTTTATATCTGGTGGCTTCCACTACAGTAGTAGCTAAACGAGCTGCAATTAAAGCCGCCTGAAGCTCTAACCTAGGAATACTAGATGGTTTTAAGGGGGCTACACGAGACTTACTACTAACTAAAGAGAGTTGCACATGTTCGCCGGGAAAAATAAAACGGAAATACGCGACTGCTGTATAAGCCTGTTCACTGGCATCTGCGAACGTATGCAGCTCAATCGTTACGGATTCCGATCCTTTCAGATTGTAACAGCGCGGGATTTTAAGCTGCGAAGCAGCTATAAGATCTCTAAACCAATCGTTCCACGCTGCTACTTCTGAATGAGGGAGCTCCGCGTCCCATCCTAAATTCATCTGCCAGACATTCTGAAACATTATACGACCACTAATAACTACGGGAGCCAGAATGCCCAGGGGATCGAATACGCGCATTAGAAAAGACAAAATAACGCGTTTGGTAAGCTTTGACGGTAAGGTTTGAGTATTGGTGTTAAAGGGTATATTAAAACCGATAGTGTCAACCGACGGCTCCCATATCAAACCTAAAACTCTAGTAGAAGCTGGCTTACTAGACGTTCCGTTTTGAGCTATGAAATCAACTGGTAACAGCTTAAGCGCAGCTGAGTTATTCGAAACCCACCCTCTCATTTCTAAACCAGCGCGAGAGTGAATTCTGACGATATCCCTAGCCAGACGCGCAGCTTCATCCACAGAATCCACAGAACCAATATAATCGTCCATGTAGACATCGCTAACTATAGCGTGAACTGCCTGCATGAACTGATCTTTAACTTCTTCAGCATTCTTATTCTTCATATAAATTGCCGTGAATGGACTACACACAGCTCCGAAAATCATCGAGGACATTCTATAAATACCAAGAGGCTCATTAGGGCTGTCCCTCCATAAAAAACGTTGAGCATCCCTATCTTGCTCAATTATCTTAAATCTAGGAAACATTTCTTTGATGTCTGCTGTCATAGCTATTCTACCTTCCCTAAAACGAAGTAAAATATCAAAAAGATTTTGTAATAGATCAGGTCCAGTTATCAAAAGGCTATTTAAACTAACACCATTGGACCTAGCCGCGGCGTCATGAACAACACGCAACTTATTGGGTTTATTAGGATTCGTTACACCAAAATGCGGCAGATACCAACAAACAGAACCAGGGAGCGATTCGTGACTACATTTCTCCGCATAACCTTTGGCAAGCATTTCGTGTATATTTTGCTTGTAACGTTCGGCATAAACTGGGTCTTTCATCATCTTCTTCTCTAGACCTAAAAAACGTGAAAGAGCTAGGGTGTAGCTATTAGGAACTACGGGATTCTCAGATTTCCACAAAAGACCGACTTCAAATCTCCCATCAGGAAGACGGTTAGCAGTGCGCTCTAAAATAGCTATGGCACGTTCATCTTCGGCACTGTGTGGTTCGCGTTTGGTGATTCCTATAGAATCCAGCTTATACTGATTTTTGACCATATTTTCTAAGGTGTCGTTATCTGAATCATATAAGTTAGTACTTAGCGAAAAGTTGACTAGTTCAACTGGATTAGTACGACTACTACTGAATCCGAAAAGTACCCAACCAAGAGCGGTCTTAATAGCCACTGGCTCAAGTTTAGTACCTTTCCGAACAGCTTGGGGAAATGTGATGTCCCAATTGTCGATACCTAAAATTATCTTTGGTTGTATATCATCGTAACATAATACTGGAGCTAAATCTACTAAATACGGAAATTTGGAAACAGTATCGTGGCAAACAGTCTGACGTCCTAAGTCTAATGATTTGATACAGCGCGCCTTTCTTACCTCGTGAGCAACATTATTATTACGACCCTTTATACTAAAATTGACATATTCAACTTGAGTGTCTTTAGAAAGACCGCCTACACAGTTAAGCTTAATATGTGAAATAGGTCCTTTAGCTCCTATATCGGCCGCAAGATCAGCATCAATAAAAGTAGCCGTCGACCCGTCATCAAGCAGTGCATATGTATCTACGCTGCCTAATGGGCCCGACACAGTTACGGCTATCATTTTTAACAAAGGACGCAAATGTAACTTACAAAGACTAGTAGTGTGTGCGACGATATCCGAAGATTGTTTGTGTAAATTGTCTGATGACGTCTGTGAGCGTGGCAACTCTAAGTCAGAAGTGCCAGCTTCGACTTCACCACTATTTACCAGTAAGTGAGAAACTATAGTGGTTGGGTCATGCAAAAGAGAATGATGTTTAAAAATACAATTTTTTACTTTGCAAACCTCTTTAGACATTTTACAATTTTTATAAATGTGAGAACCTTTTTTCAAACATTTATGGCAAAGCTTTTTCTCTCTAACAAATTGCCATCTGTCAGAAACTGACAATGACTTAAAATTGTCACAACAATTCAAAGTGTGATTTTTATCACAAAATGGGCAAGATTTATTTACAGAAACACGAATATTTAATGAATTTACAGGTTTTTCAGGTTTATTCGAAATTGATAAATCGTTATTAGAATTTACTAAATGAACTTTTTCAAACCTTTTAATCGAAGTTGATGAATCAGTGATGATACCAAACTGAAGCTGAAGGTCTACTTCACGTGCAAGAAAATGGGCCAGAAGCTCTAGCTTTGTCATTCTGTTCTCGCACGAATAGTTAGCATGACCATAGTCTGACCATCGAGTTCGCAATAAAGGCGTTAATTTATTCAAAATAGTTTGATAAAGTTCGGGTGATTCAAGATATGGCTTCTGATTAAGTAGCTTCATGACCTCTACGCAATTGCGGACTCGACAGGCAAACTTGTTAAGATCGCTACCATCATAACTAATCCGCGGTAAGGCACGAATCGAAGCTGTTTCTTGCAAAACAATTAACTCAGGTCTACCAAATCTTCGATCCAGCGCTTGAATAACATCAGAAGGATCTCGTGCAGAAACTAGAAGTACTGCTACTACCTCATGCGCTGCTCCCCGAAGTGCCATTCCAATACGTGATAGGTTATCAGAAGGCGAATAAAACTCTTTTGTGTCTTCAAAAACACGCTTAAAAACTAACCAATCTAAAGGCTTTCCATCAAAAGTAGGGAGGCGTCCATCTCCAACTTTAGGCCTAGACGCTCCGCTTCCAGCTAATGACTTTATTGCTTCTGCAAGTAACTGAATATCAGATGGAATATTAGTAGTTACACAGGGAATATGTCGAGAAGGACTCGTGTAACTAACGGTGTTTACAGCATTACTAGTAGATGCGATAGGATGAAAAATCGGCTCGGTGCTAACCATATTGAAGTAACCTGTAGAAGTTTGCTGTATATTAGTGGTAACACAATTATTACTAAGCACATGAGGCCTCGTGTTATCCAACAAAGTATTAGACGTAGGAGGATCATTTATAGCCACACGATGAGAACTAGACAACATTGGCCTTGTGTTGACTATAACATGATCACTACCACGTACGTCACCAATCTCAGAACGTTGAATTTTAAAAGAATCGAGCTGGGATGTTCCCACTCTATTAACGTTTTGAGAAAGATTAGCCACTTCTACGTTAGGAGGTATAGCAGAAATACAGTCATCTAACCAGTTGTGAACATCCTCATTTGACAACTTACTTCCTTTTTTACTGCTGCGCTTGCTACGCATACTTTTATGTTCCTCAAGAATGGCAATATCTGCCTGCATCTGCAGTTGCAGTGCAGCACGCTCTCTCTTCATTACTTCGCGCTCTCGTTCCAGAACAGTGCGTTCCATTTCAGCAACTTTTTTGGCGTAGTTTGCTTCAAGGGTTAAGACCGCACTATTGACAGACCTAGAAGTACCTGAAAGAGAACTTGAGGAAACGTTGCCTTCTACTAGATCCTGAGAGGTGTGTGGGTCATCTTGTATGACGGCAGAACTAAGTTGACCCTCCATCATATCCACTCTTTTTTTGCACTGGGATCTAGTTTCTACCACCATTTACGATTCAGAAAAAAACGGTAGATGGACCACAATGTGGACTATGGACTGTATATAGGAAAATAATATTAAAATATCAAAAGAAATAAAAAACTAATTATTGTTGGTGGTAGTCAAGGCGACAACAAAACTTTACTCTTCTTAAAAACAAAACAAAAACCATAATCATAAAAAATACATCAAAAAAGGTGTGCATCCGGCACAGTAGGTATGTGTGACCCTCGGTGATGTCAACATCCCTGTCTATTGGTAGAAAATGAAGCACCGACTCCGAAAATGTAAATTTATTTGCTTTTTAGTGTAAAATATAATGGTAGAGACAAACAGCATCGATTGTTCGCTATGTCTGCGCGTCCCTTCATCGATAATGTCACACACCTGGTTAAGTAAACACCTTGATTAATCCAGAATCATTTGAGAAAACACGTCGTCGGTGATTGAAAACAAATCTCTCCGTGCGCGCATCGCTCGCCAATTTTCACTAAACCGTATATTTAGTTAGGATCAAAATTGATTTTACCCAACATTTACATACACAGAGATCAATCTCCATTTTAATTAATTGAAGAAATCGACCGTCGATGAGGTATTTTTGATACTTTTGTCATATTGAATAACTTATTTGTATTGTATATCATAACATGAAACGTTAATTTGAACTCACATTGTCTTTGCTTTCCTTAAACAAATACTTTATATAAAACTACAAACAATTACTTCATATTGCCGGCGCATTATACTTCTGGATGTCAATGCTTCATATTGTATACATCAGTATCACGATTTTCTCAAAATATTGTTATTCCATCTGGGAGCACTGTAGGGACTCGCCAAGACGAGCCAAGCAAAGCGCAAGGACCTATCTACCTTTTTCCAAAGATTTATCCAGAGTTCATTAGAGAAGCGTCAATAGTATATTTATTAAACATACAAAGTGTCAGTTACATGTAACTCTTATACTTTAGATTTTATTCTTATGTAAAAGTCTTATGTCGTCGCTGATTGACTCACTGATGATCATCAAAAATGCTTAAGGTACTTCCTGAAATCCTGCAAGCAATAGGTTTAGGTATAATATTTGTTTGGGCGCAACCAACTACATCTAGCGGCAATTGGGTGAAGCTAAGCGCGCAACCAACTTAATGCGATAGCTGCGGGCGATAACTTCACACCGGTCTTCATCTGTTTGTCCCCCCCCCCCCCCCACTCTGACAATGATATTCGTACTTATAACATGTAAATTTAAATAAACGTTAAATATTTAAAATATCGTAATAAAATTCGTCATTGAAGAGCACCTTAGGTCCCTAACACATTAAAAACATTTAAAAAAGTTGTTCAAAAGTTATTAGATCTCACGTATATCACTATACTCGTCCCAACGTCTTAATCTCCACACCTTAGACAACACACGTGGCATGGCCGTTTCATTCTATAACAACTATTGTATAACAGAACAATAATGTGACCGAAAAATTTTTCATACGCCCATGGGAATGTAGTGAAATGGCCAAGACATATATTTCGACTGAGGAGTAGAGCTTCTGAAGTTAACTCTTACTCTACACTTAGCTCAACATGATAAGGTCTAGTCTTACAACTCTCAACTACTACATGATCTTATTTCCATAACATAATCTTTCTTATTTATCTTTTGCGCCAAAATATTACATCTGTATATTTCATTGATATAATTACTTACCTTATACCAAATAAATCTGAATATCTCATTCCCATATCAGTATTTCAATAACTCTCCCTAAGTTCTTTACATTCACACATTAAATTTCCGTTTACGTCCGTTTCGTATGGAGGTACGTACCTCAGTGCTCGGAACGATGATAAAATCAAAGGGTTATAACGAAGTATCGTATCCTTTTGCCCAGGGTAACGCTGCACGTAGCAGAATGGACACCCGGGAGTATGGTAATACCTACCCGGACTGTATGGACCACGTGCACGCGTAGAGATGAGATTATTTATTAGTTGTAAGGTATTACTAGTACATCGTCAATTTCAATTCGATATAGATATGTTAATATAGAAGGACCACTGGTATCTGATAAAATGTATTTCTTAAACATTCGTTTGTAATACGAATGCACGACAGGTCAATGCCTTACCGTTCAGGCAGGTTTTGTTCAGTGAATAAATCGAATATTAGGCAAAGGAACGGCGAGTATTCACCGGAAATTATGTTTTAAATAAGGCTGGCCAAACAAGTGCGACAATTTACATTTAATTTTGTAACCAATAATATTAATGCTACATTCAACCCACGTGTTGGTTATAACGTATCTTTATCTTATAGTCTATAACCTTTAACACATCTATAAGAAAAATCATAGGTTTCTTCAAATCCTCTTCCTCAAGTTTACGTTCGCATCCTGCCCAGAACATGTATTTTTTCTTGCAGACTATTCATTATAACTTTTGAAAACTGAATTGTAATAATTTAATAAAAATACATTACCGATGTTAAGTCAACAATACTCATTAGACGGAAGTGACTTTGTTCAATAAATTCTTTTAACCCTGATGTCTTAAGTGTGCGCGTCGTGCAGAGGTTTGGGACGTAGCTAATGGCCCGAGTCGACGGACAAGGAGTTTTCATATAACTATAATATAAAGTATCGATACCCTTGAATAATAATTATTTAAAGGTATCGATACTTAGCGTAGTTATGCGACGGGTATAGCGGACCTATAAAGTGCCTGCGGTCCATTTCTGACAATCCGACATTTATTTGCACATTCGAGTAGGTAGAGCAAATTACTATTGCAAAAATATCACTTTACTGGTTTCTATTTATTTTTAAACAATTTCAAAAAATGAAGAAGGTCTATCGTCGCCTGCATATTTTTTTTTGATAAATTTGATATGTGCGTATTACGTGTTTTATATATTATTTTTCTAAAACTATTCAAGATTTTTTACCAAATACAAACAGACCAGAAAGTCACCAATACTGACGGTCACCCATCTAACTTTGATCTTCGAAACTTACCACTAATAATTATAAAAAAAATATTTGTTTTTAACATAACTAGAAAAAAAGCAAAAATTTTAATAATTTTCGAATTTATTACTTATACAACTTTTTTAGAGTTGGTGTTAAGATGATTCCATAAACATTAGAAGTGAAGCAAAAGTAAAGCTCTAAAAACAAGTTTAAATTGGTCGATCTCTTTGATAGAATTACCTTTTTAGTGTTTTGAAGGTAGATTTTAGCTTTGTAAAAATATTTTTTATAAGTATAGGCATAAATACATGGCAACAAAACTTTGGTCAAAAATTGAACTGGAGTTAACCCCAGAGTTAAAAACTTTATAAAGGATATATATATATATATGATACGATTTAATGTCATTTTCTGCAAAATATACAATAATTTATTTCCAGTCTTCTATTGTGCAATATTTGAGTTTGATTTTTATACATATGTATATAATAAATGTCGTGTATGCTTATTTTAAAATGATAATGACGTCATATTTAGTTTTTAATAATTATGAGTAAGACAAGAAAAACGAGTTTTAGGTAAAATATGTTACAAGTAAAGCCGTTTAACGTCAAATTTTGTCACTTATTGTTAATTCTATTATTTGTAAAACTTTTCAATAACCTTTATATCAAAGCGCCGACAAACAAAAGAACTGTTAGAATAATACATACCGTCCAATAGGAGCGTACATCGTGTGGGACACGTGACGTTGATACGGCAGCGGGACACGGCGGGACAGGCGAGATGGGACCACGTACTACACATTACTCGGCCTCGGACGGGATGAGCGCTAGGATTATTGACACACTTGTTATTACTGTCTGAGGGTCGGCTCCCAAACACGAAACACGCAAACGAAGTTTTGTATTTTCACAGTTTCTATTATCTAGTCCAAAGTAAGCATCATTTTGAGCTTGAGTTATGGATACTAGCTAACAGAGAAATATAGAAAATAATATGTATATAAATATCAGAAATATACTAATAAACATACAAATATCCATGATATGTGAACAAATATTTGTACTCATCATACAAATCGCTTTCCCTATCGGGATTCGACGCCGGGAACTTTGGCTAAGAAGACATGGGTACCGACCACTCAACCAAACGGCTGTCAAACATTTAATTGTTACAATAAATATCATATGTTAATTTATTGCATATTCTACTCCATTTAGACACATGGAATATGTACATTATATAATTCTTATTGTAATTGTCATCATATAAAACGCTAGACGAGTGCAACAAACAGTTTTCGTTCTCTTTTTGAATGCCGATAAACAGTGTATTTATTTTTTGACACACGAACAAAAAATATATTTTATCTAAATGCAACCTTAATTATAGGTATACTTGTTAACATTTCAGAAAATATCATGAGTAGTAAGTTTATTGTTTGCTGTCGTATAGTAGTTATTGCGAATGAAGCTATATCAAATACCTTCGGTCTCTTTCTTCCGTAATGCCCACCGTGTACATGGTATGTTATTGGCATAGAGTCATGATACAAGGCCACGAAATAATAAGGTAGAGAAGGTTAATGGTACGTTCAAACCGTACCTACGGTGGACTCAAATTAAGTTAAACGCCGAGCTATTTCCTTTCCTTTTGTTCGGGCGCGTTTAATTTCATATAATTATAAAAGTACTTATTGTAACGGATATAACGTCCATTGGATAACATTTTTACTTCTAGTCTAAATATTCCTCCTAAAACAATATAACGTATATTATTTATTTATAGTACACCTAAGTCTGATTTTACACGGTCTTTTTGTACACGGTTTTGATATAACACGGTTTGAAAATTGAATATTTATAATTTTTTTACACGATTTTATTCCATTTAGCACGATTTGAAATTATATAATATTCAATTTTCAAACCGTGTTATATCAAAACCGTGTACAAAAAGACCGTGTAAAAACAGACTTAGGTGTACACATATTCTAAAAAAACATTTGATATAATTATTATATGAAATTATATTACTTGAACTATATGTATTAAACATTACACGCGTTTTTACAATTTTAAAAATCCAATAAATTTCCATTATTTAGTGAGATTAGCTTTTATTAATAAAAATAATACTGAAATACGGCTGTAAATGCTTGTTAGGGGCTTGTCTGTACCAAATATTTGGAATCAGCATTGTATATAAATAATTTATATTTTACATTCCATATAATTTTGTGAGTGCGTGTCTTTCCTTAGTTATTTTTATCCAAATATGAAAACTTTCTTTACATCTAGGTATTACTGTCCATCGTTATCTTGTTCATCTCAAGGTTACTAATAAGATAAGGTCGACCTTTGCTAAAAAGTTATATTATTCCTTTTTGAATTGGTTGATGTTAAATAAAGATATTCTATTCTAAGTAAAAAATTTACTTTACTGCACATATATACATGGATTGTGTGCGTCTTTTGTCTTTGGAAATAGATGATACAGAAGGTTTGCATCAGAAAAATGAAGCAGACCTTCTGTTCCATCTATTTCCAGCGGCGACATCCCATAAATCGCGTTCGGTAATTTTGCTTCCAAACAACGTGTGCCAGCAGACTAAGTTGCCAGCATATTGTCTTCGGGTATCGAGGACAAAACGAGCCCGTCACGTGTTGGTAGTGCGGGCACGCGTGCCACGTCAACAATACTGGTGTCGCTCGTCGCGCGTCTACGACAGGGGTAATCCCAGCACGTGCTATCAAACAGGGACTTAGTAATAAAAATTGGAAGCGACGGCGACGTGCTTTTAATAAGACACGTCGTGTGGTACGTCATTGAGAGAGATCGCGATCGATCAGGGGGGCTACTCCGCCTTTCAGAGACAGGGACAAATTTTCGCAGAATAATTCTGCTTTCCAGCAAAATGGTGACTGTTTCAAATTATAAAATTGTTATTGTTATATTTGTAGAAGAGTCTATAGAGAAAAAATAGAAATAAGTGTCCTAAATAAACTGAGTGACGTAAGATAACAAATTAATAACGTGTATATATTATGATGTAGCTACGATCTTCTGCTGCGTCTTTCCACTGCCTTACTTGTGCCGTACCCGAAGTAAATACTTTACGTCATACAGCCAACGTTCCGTCTTCGGCTCCGTGGTTCTTCTAACTGAATCAGTAACCAAATAAGTGCGCTCTCGTAGAATATTCAGCTCAAACCACGGCGCGCTAATTACTTTGTCATCACATTGTTCTGCAACAAACTTATTTAGATGATACGTGTTCATGAAGAATGTTTGTAGCGCTATTTTCTGTTCAAAAACTGAGTCTCTTAGTTGAGGTAGAATAATCTCATGTTCTAACTACGTGTTAATCTTCAGGTTCTACTAGCTTTAATCGATACTCATCTTGTATATTCCAAAGTTTGTCTGGAAGAGATTGCTACTGCCTGTATTTGTGATTATTGGTGTAAAATGTAGCGTTCTATCTAAGTATCTTCCATATTGATGATCTTTTCTATGAAAAATGGAAAAGGTCGATAAATATGTTTATTATGACACGTGTTTCTCGTCAGTTCTACGTCAAAAGTCACCAACTCTTAGTCCCGTAAGGATAACATACGTATTCCTCTTCTGATGGGAGATTCTTAGAAAGTACACCTGTTTTGTATGTGTTGTAAGATCCTTGTGTCCAGGGAACCGTACGGCGCTATCCAATGCTTTACTCCAACCAAACCGAACAAGAACTAACCAACCTGATGAACAAGCGATACTTTTGAAGTGGCCTCATTGTAACCAAGTCAGGATCTAATATAAGATTCCAGGTAAATCAAGGGCAACCCTCAAATTTTATAGGCGCGTGTTTTATGTTAGTTTCTAAAACTATATGAGTATTTGAATGAGAAATAAAAAGGTAAGTTGATAATACTGACAGTCATACACCTTTGACCATAGAGACTTACCATTCAAAATTGTGAAAAAAGAGTTTAACCCAAAAATAAAAATCTGCTAAGTTACCAGAAACAATTGAAAGTGAAGCCCTGATTGCTAATAATAATTTTAATAAATGAATTATGCAGTTTTTATTTAGTTTAAAACAAGTTGTTTTCAGCATATCTTGAAGATTAAAAAATATTATTACCGAGTATAGTCCCATCATGTTTTAGAATGTCCGAAAAAACTTGCAAATTTTAACTTAATGACCTCAATGAGTACTGACCCAAAGACAATAAAAGCGTTAATATAACAAAGTAACTAAGAACACATTACAGATTGCATCGTAACATTGTCGTCGCTTACGGGACGTTAACGACACGGTTCAGCGGCAACTGGACTCCGGTACCGTCGTAAAGGGCTCTCAGGAGCTGAGCTTGTTAACAGCCTATTGTACTATATATACTACATTTATCTAACTGTGTCTGACCGACTTTGACAGATCTAAACATTTGTTACAGTAACACGCATCAAAAGTAACGGTTTATGATTCATTTTAAGTTATCAATATATTTGATGTTACCAAGTGTTGGAATAAGTCTTAAGTTAAATAAATGGTTTGATATTTTAATCGTATAAACCGACTGATTCGTTTTTTAATGCTCATTATTTTTTTAATTAGATTGAAAATTATTTGACTATATCATCATCAAAACACCATTTACAACCTTTAGATAACAAGTTGGTCTAATCTATATAGTTCATGTTTTGACAGATTTCATGTCTGTTGCAATGTCTAAATTATTTACTTGCCGTAAATTATATCTGTGAATTGAAGACTTTGACTCTAGCTGAATAATTAAGTTTTTAATACGAAATATTATTATATTTAAAAATAATTACCCAAAGTAAAACAAATTCAGGTTTTTTGTATTTAAAAAAAAATGACCCATGACTTAAGCACTGTTTATTATAAAAGAATCAATCATAGTGTAGGTACTAATGAATGTACGATTATTTAAAAATCATGCATGGATAACTGAGATATCTTAATTTACTATATATACTTAATTAAAAAATCTCAGTATCAAAGATAAAAGTACTTAAAACTTATATACAGAAATATTATTTTTACCCTAAACTATAATAAATACAAAATTATTAATAATAATATTATATTTGCTCTTAACTTCCAAAGTAATAAAGAGAAAAGTAATAGAGATAAATTTAAGCTCTTATAAGATTCACACAGAAATTAATTTGTATAAATTTTTAACGATATAAACTTACCTCCTAGCCTATTTCTCCGCACTATTTCATAATTCCGCCAGCACGTGGAATATTAACTTTAAGCCAGGTGATGCCGATATAGCCGCCTCGCATAATAACCCCGCAACGCTAATACGCCTCTGCTACGGCGTATCACGCGCCTTAGCTACGACGCTACGACGCTACGACAGCCGCTACGAGCTGCGAACTGCAAGGGAACGCTTTGATTAGCATAATATTAGAGGAAACATTGACTGTTCCAGAGAAACACAGAGATATATTTATATCAAATCAAAACTGAATATTTTATTTCTACCACTTTAATGAAAGTAAATAATTAAATTTTTAATAGTTGATGCTTATTATTAACGAATAAGTAGACTATTATTATTTTTTTCGGAAAAATTAAATATTAATGATATGAAGATTTTGTATCAAAACGAAATTAGTTGTGAATGAATTGAGGTGAAGCTTTATGTTAACAACGTAGAGACAAGTCCTCCTGAACCCAATAGAACGCTTTCTTTATAAGCTCAGGTGACTTTACTCACTGCAGGATTAAAAAAGCGTAAACTATTTGATCTCAAACTGTTAAGAGGAGGAGGTACCTATATAAGTAGGACGGTTTTTATCTGATTAGAAGATATCACTATATCTTCACTTGATGATGTTATTCTATAACCTTCTACTGCTATATAAACTACGTTTAATTAATATGAAACAAGTTGCCTTCAGATTATTTATTCAGAAATGTCATTGAAGTAAAGTTCAACTTTAAATTAAACTAGTTTATGTAGTGATTTAAAAAGAATGGTAATGGAATATTCAATTTTAGCATGTAAATGGAAACCTTAATAACAACACTAATAATACGAGGGCTACTGAACGATGATTACGTTTCATATGGGAATGGTTGATGACGTCGTCTCCTCAGTGTTATTATTGCAGAACCCTACTGCACGGTGATAAGGGTGAGACTTGTCTAGTGCCGTGTCTCTTATGCAGGGTTGCCACAGAGCTCGTCACCGTTCGTCGCGTTTTTATGATAATAGCGTTAATATTAATAACGTGGCGGGGTCGTTAGTTACTGTCGCGGTTACACGGTGGCTGAGCCTCTCCGTACGCGGGACATGTCACTCAACAGTTTGTTTCAATAATAAAATTAAGATTAATTTTATAAAATAATAAATAATTCGAAAGTATTCACAAATGGAAATAATCTGGCGCACGTACGTATCTTTGACAACCCAACCCTTGTATTTATTGCAATGAGGGCCGGGGGATGCGCTGCTAATAATAATTAGCATTCCTTATAGGACTTGTGTCGTTGATCTAGCAAAGAAACTACAGTATCTACCTATAACTAGCTTGCATATACACAACTATTAATTATTAAATAAAAATATTTTATTGAACTTTTGTAGTAGGTAAAAACATAAAATAAGTATACTTAATATTTCTTTTCACGATTAAATACACCATTTCGTAAATTATCTAATTTTGTTTTTTATCAGCAGTTTTATTCATAAACGACCCTAGTGTATGATATATACATTTTAATTCCTCTTGTAAGCGTAATTCTACCATATTATTGTATGATGCTAATAAGTGTCGAACGTCACTTTCCTGTATCTAGGTGTTTTTTTTGTAAATATGTGTGTGTATATGCGTCCATGCTTGTAATTTTTTTTACATAATTATAAAAAAATATTAAAAATATCTATAACGCTTTTTTACGTAATATTATCCTTTACCTTTACCAGGATAATTATGAATATTGTTCACGTCAAATATATTATAATATATTTTGATAAAATGTTGATGTCAAAAATCGTTTATTTGTTAGACATTTTATGTTATAAAATATATATTTAAATAATGTTACCGCTCGTGTGCCCGCTGCTCCTGTGTCCACGACCGCTCCCGCCCGTCACGCGCGCATTCCTCCTCGGTCCAATAAAACACCCGTCGACTAATACGAATGCTTTCCTACTGCTTCGTAACTTCGCTGAAAGTCATCCAGTTTATATATTTGCTACATTATGCGAATGGTTACTTTGTTATTGACGTGTTTGGTTAACGAAATAAACCACTTGGTATACGTAGCGGTTTATTTACTTCCACAGAAATGCTAACAGAATACCATTGTTCGTGCGAACAATAATACAATAGATTGAAGTAGGATATAATATAATATTAAAATTAGGTAATTTACAATCTATTGTAAAAAATAAAAGAAATAGTAGTCAGCAAGAACAAAAAAACAAAACGATCGCCGATCTCGGCTTTATTCTAAAACAGTGACACGCCGCTCATCCATACTTCAAGGAGGCGGCATGTCTCTCGCTACGAAGCCTCCTTGCGAGCTTGCGCGTGAACAACCATATACGTATGATGTCATTTATCTTCGCTGTACTTTGATTATTCGTAACTTTTTTATATTATGGCACTTTGCCACGCGAGTGAATCTATATTCATGTTAATAACATACGGTGATGTTACTCAGAATGGATCTCGATTAGTAAATAAAAGATAGTCTCAAAATCACTACCAAATACACAAGTGAAGAAGGTCAGCTCTATACTCCAGACACTATTAGCTATATACATACGCAATCTTATCTCAAATCAAGGATATAATTCTTAATATCACTCTTAATTATTTTGATTTAAACTCGCAGTTAAGTGTGTATCCTACCCTCCTATACTTATTTTTTGTGGCATAGTACTTTAGTTTATTTCTTCAGCAAAATGTACACTCCAGCACAAAGAGTATTTCTAGAAAGATTTATACAGCAGCCGTGTCATTAGCAAATGGACACTATATAACGTAACCAAGAATTGTTGATCAGACAAAAGTTGTAAAGTAAAATGTATAATACAGAAAAAGTAAGTAATCACTCTCGACCATCCGAGCTTAACTCTTATTCCTAAAGAGATAAGGTCTAAGAGAGATTAGAAGTGGGATAACATATTTCTGCTGGTATCTAAAATTACTAAACCGCGATATAATACCTCTAGGGACTCTAGGGATAGGAAGGAATTATTTATTTATTTGTTGTGTCTAAATTGTTCGTGTTCTCAGGTTAAAAGCATAGTTTAGTGCATAGTTTTACGAAGTAACTCACTGACTTATAATTTCACGAGAACATTATTTCCCATGTCAAACATAGTATACGAGCAGACAGCAAGCGGTTATAAAGTGCCGCATGCCGCAAGTACATTTCAATTTTTTTTCTATGTATTATTTCTCAAAACTTCATAATTTTTTACAGCAATATAAATATATTCTGTTCTGTTATTTAGTATTAGAGTTATTTTTTAAATTTATAAATTTAATTGTAATTAATTCACTATACTTATTTTAACAATAAGACATTATTAATTTGCGGAATTAAAACAAGTAAAAAGTTAATTTATTTCAAGTAAAATACTAATTACAACAATAATTTCAATTCTACTGTATGCAGTGAAAATATTCGAATTAAAACTCCTTTTCATCTTTTTACTACGTCATATTTGTTTAAAAACAATTTTTAGCCACTTCCCAGACTTATTCTAAGAACATTTCAATTGAAAGTAAAGCCGCTGAAGGCAACAGCAAGAGCACAATAACTTTAAAACAATGGGCTGAATGACCTTATGAACTCTGGCTGAGTATATGCAGCATATGCATTTTTGTCAATAGGTTTTCTTTCTACAATTTTGAATATTTATTGAATCTCCAACATCACGTAGAAAAGTATCTGTCGATGAAGAGTTATCTGTTTCGTGAGAGGGCATCGTCGGACGGGCTCCATTCCGTCTGCGCCTTCACAGCTAACGGTTAATGTAAATATCCTGAAAACCCGGCTTGAAGGACCAATATGTTAAATATCTCGATAGTGGTGACAGGCGGTAATAAAATGTGGATTGTGTGATATGTAACCAGTATAAACCAAGAGCCCTAAAATTTTACAGGACATTTAAACAAACCGTTCACTGTGAAGCTGAAGACGAAACGAAGATCGGGGTGATCCTCTCTCACGAGGCCAGTAGACTCCTCGTCTCCACTTCCACATCACCACGCCGCTTTGGGTCTGGCAATAGTTCACGCGTGGACAGTATCTCTCATTCATCTTACACAAGTTCCATTTCTTCCCTCGCTTACTCTTACATAAGACGGACCTTCTGTGCCTGTGTATTGTGTGTGGTGTCTATATACAAGCGCGAGTGGCTCGTGCTCGTGCTCAGGCCTACCGCCAGGACCTATCTCACACGTATATCTCGCAGCTCTTATAAAATTTAACGATCTCACCGTTGACGCCTTTTCAAGAGACCCATAAAAGTAAACGAGGACAAACAACAGATATCTTAGTGTGAGGTATATTGTTCTGTGCTTATTGGAAGAAAGGTAAATACATTTTATTTGATTATAGATTCACAAAAATCCTTTAGAGGTCAGAAGGAATTTTCTGATCTAGTTAAATAATAATACTTGTATAAAAATATCTATTACTATAATGCTTATGCATATTCCTAACTTAAAAAGCGAGTAATCCTTTAAGGCCATAGTTGGAAATATAAAGGAACTCTCCATTATGCATAAAAATAGTAAGAATTAGAAGTCAAAATGAAAATTATCGCCCTTATGTTGTTTTACTATGTACACCAATGTGACATGCAATAAATAATTTAAATTTGTAGAAATACTCCGAAAGCTCGAACTAATTGAAGATATCATAATCTACGCACGTAATTAACAGCAATAAGACAAGAGACAGGCAATCTGTTAGAACTCTTCTAAAGCGCTGACACCTGTCACATAGAAACCGGCCGCAGCGCCGCCACCGCCCGCCGGCGTCTATGTAGCACAGCACGGTCGCTACTAACTTAAGTATTACAAAATTGTTTCCGATCCGATTTAGAAACCAGGCTTCAGTGAGTTCAGCGCTTTAATGCTTATAGGCTTTGACTGTTGATACAAGTCTTCAGGTTTATATTTATTATCATCCTTCAGTCATTGTGTACCTCAAGTTTTGTGTTGTCTCTGTTACCAATCCTCCATTAGCGGTGGTAACTCATCTGTAACTATTTTGATGGTGATTAATAGCCGACAGCTGTTGAGAAGTTACTAACGGCTAACATGGATATAATTTATTTATTTATTTTAAGGGCAGCCAACAAAAACACATACTAACAAAAATATTAAACAGTAGCGTTGACATTAAATTAAGTATAGTTTTTAATTACAGACAGCCACGGCATGCAATGTGGACTAACAGTTATAGTTATGATATCTTAAGGTTATACATTTTTTTTTTAACGTTAATATTGTATAATAGTATAATCAATAATACAGTCACTCTTAGGATCAGCAGTCGGTATCGTATGACTTCAGTTAGACCCACCATCAAACGTTTTCAGAAGGTTCTGAACAATATCAAGCGCCTCTCGTATTTGTAAATATTATTTTCTTTCCCAAAAAGACTTCTCCATTAGTCTAGATTAAAACTTGTAAACCTAAACCAATTTAATGATTACTTTGTGTTTCGACTTCTGTCTCGCTCATGTTTGGTATTTTTGTGGTAGTATTGTGATCTTAACTTCACCTATTTTTGATCGAACGATGAAAGTGATAGAAGTAGAAGTTAGTAAGGCTTCGTTTTGATGTTTACTATGTAGTCATCTAGTATCATTAGTGATATAAACTTTTATACCCTTATGCGGACTTTTGTTGACAACAAAACTAATAGTTGTCAACGTAAAAAACGGGTATTCTTCGGTATCCTTTTTGGAATAATTTTCCACGAATTGATGGTTATTTCATACTAATGAGGTCCTTAGCAGTAATCTTAAAATAAAAATATAAATAACGCATTTACAGTACCAAATATATTTTTAACTCACTGCCAGGTGCAGTGGTGGTTAGCTCACAATCTGTTGGTACAAAAAATCACTTCTGTGGTGTGTAAAAAGTAATCAGCGCGGGATATGAAGCTCCGTGTGACGCTGCACGCAGTCAGGGATGGCGCGCTTAGCTTTTAGTGAAGATTTTAGTAGCATTTGTAAAAAGATAAGACTTAAGAGAAGATTACTTGCTGTGGCTGTGATTAATGGACATCATCGACACCCCATTATTTTTGTAGGGTTTTAGTGATAACAGGTAAATAGTGCTGATGGTACAATCTATTGCTTTGTACCGACTATACCAAGGCGTGTATTCTGAGGAGCATTTCTCCCTTAACTAACCTTAACCCTTTCGTCTTAGAACGACGCGTCCTTGCTTACGTTGTCAAAAACTGTGGCGACCATTCCTACGTGTACAAAGAAAATTGGTATATCGTTTGTATGTTGCACACATAAAAAATGGAATTCTTTGCCAGCACACGTTTTCCCTCCTTCTTACAATCCTAGGTCATTTAAAAGAGGCGTAAAGAAGTCAGCAAGTCAGGTCGGCAAGATCAAGATGGTGTGCGATTTTACCCCTTGGGTCAAAATTTCCTAGGGGTAAACGAAAAGTTATTCACTGCTTTAAAATTAGTAAGTTTTTGTATTAATAGTAAAAAAAAACTAGGAAAAGGATTTTTATAGTAATTTGTCTATGGGAGTCTGAGGTATCAGTTTATTTTAGAAAATTCTAGGAATTCTTGTCCTAAGTAATATCTCATTCAACCTAGCCTCCACATTAGGTTACACGCCATTTTTATTGAATCTTTTCGATAAATTTATATTTATTTATTTATCAGGGACTTAGTCGTCAACCTTACTGACATTTGTGCTGGCGGTCGGGGGCGGGGTGCGGGGGGCGGGGAGCGGGGCAGGTAGTTCCATGCACGTGGCAGCGGGTACGCGATGCCTTATTGAAACTGACCCGCAAACGGTTACGTTTTTGTCTTCGGTGCCCTGTAAATGGGTGCTAATGGGGCGGGACTGGGTCATAGCCGGTCGCGGGTTAACCTCACTATCAATAGCGAGGAGGTCGCGGGGAGAGGCAGGCATCTCTTTAATATCGCCACCTCGTATCTGCTGAATATCATAGGTAAATCGATTGGTTATAACGTAACACGTGTTCGACGGACAATAAAGGCATGTCAATTATGTATATAGCTGATAATAATTTAATTTATAAAGAATTTTGCCAATAATTTATTTACGATTCAATATATATTTTACAATATAAAATCTATTTATTTTACACAACAATCATTATTACATTGAAAGTTTTTGGTACAGTCAGCGATGAAAGTTTTTAAGTTGTCCACCATCTTCTTCCCGATTAAATAATATATCTTTTAATGTTTTTACCTGATTACAATCATTACTAATCCTTCTTTCACACGTAATATTTGGTAGTAAGGGAATATTTTGATAGACGAAATGGTTACATGAATGAAGCCAGGAGCTGTACCTGGCATAAACGTCATATTGTAGCAGAGAACCGACCAGGCTTTGTTTTTTTGTCTATGCGGATATTAACACTATAATCTTTTGAGTTACGTTTCGTTAGGGGATATTGTGGATGATATCGCGGGCTCTTCAAAGTCATTATTGGCTATTCATTAGTAAAATGATTTGTTTGGATGTTGAAATAGAATTATTTTGACGTTAGCTTAATATTAAAAACTGACTTATATAAAAACAGTATTCCTCCAGTAAACCACTTTAATATTCTCGTCCAACACTTTGTTCACAATTCACAAATACACCTACTACCCTTAACCATTAACTTGTTTACACTTTCGTAACAAAATAAAATTTGAACTCTGTAACTACGTTCGCTCCAATCTTAAGCCTTCTACCACAAAAAATAACGGCAACCAATAGCGCCATCTGGCGAAAGATAACCATATAATGATAACCAAAAAACTTATAATCTTCTTTTTTTACAAGTAAATATTATTATATAGTTAATTTAATTTTAAAATTACATTATAAGTATGAAATTACTAAATACGTTTAGTATTTATTGTTATTATAAATATAAATATTTCAATGACAGTCATACGCAGCTGCCATCTTTCTTGTTAAATTCGGATCCATTATTCCATTTAACATTTTAGCATCTTTAATAAAGTCGGTTTTATCAACATACAATAACTTACAAAATATTTGTATATAATCTCAAATGCCATCTGAGTCCTATAAGTCGAAAGTGGTGAGAGGTCAAATGTTTCCAATTTGGATATTTCTTTAATGACGGTTTAAACTGAACTCAACCAAATTTATTAAATACCATTACTTTCTAATTGTTACACTATAATTATTCAAGTTAAAGTATCTAGTATTTACATTACATGTGGCTGTATGTACAATTTTCTCGAGGTAATTTTCGGTACGTGTGTACACACAAAGATAAATTCGTCCAGTAATCCTTCTTCAAACCAACTCAATGTCTGCGCGACCGCGAAAGGACGCGAGACAACTGGTTGTTGTAACATACTATTTATATGGACGCGAAGTGGAATCAACATTTTGAAGTATTCGTGTGATATTGAACTTTATTTTGCAGTTGATTAGTTAGTATTCACTTTGTGCAGCTTCCTTCGTGAGGCATTTTAAATGCTTCAGCCGACTTTTATTAGGTGCTTCTTAAAAAGAGAACTGTCATTAAAACAAGTTTTGACATCGTTGCCTTCGTATGTAACACTTTTGTTAATTAGCTCTGAACATAGGCAGTGAATTAGAGTATCGACAGGGGTAGGTTATGTCCACGAGGCATATTGAATTAGATGTTAATTGTGATGCAGGTATTGTAATATATGTTAAATATAACCATTAATTATGAAACAAGTTCTTATATACGCCATTTTTAAAGTACTTACGGCACATCAAACGTCAAATGTGTAACAATAAAGTGTATGAGTATTACACGGGGACGTAAGGAGGTAGTATTCCGCAGTGAATGCGTCTTTTCTCGCGCTGCCATCAGATTTGTACGTGGTCTCGGGCTATTAGCACTTTGGTATTCCTATTGGGTGCGCGTTATTGGCTGTAGCGCACAGGCTCGGGCCTTTGTGATCGTCCACATATGCCACTCTGAAGCGAATGAGTAATCGAATGCGAATTGAATTCAGGAAGAGTTGATGCCGAAAATGTCTAGTCAAACTTGCCGAAATGGCGTCGCGCGTGGGTTGTTGTCCAATATGTGAATTGGATTTAGAAAAATGGAGATATTTTTGTGTTGCTCGTTACATTATGTAATATGGTACTCAAGATAAATAGGTAGCTACAATACCTTGTAAAGAAAGAGTCACTCAAAATTGACTAATACTGTTAATTCAATTGTTAAAATTAGTCGTTGAATTTTGTTACAAAAATTTGATATTGGGCCTAATTCCGATGGCATTGAAAGTTAAATTTACATTCAGTACAACCCTCTCTCTTATTATGTTAGAAAGAAAAGGAAAGCATGAATAACAAATGTCCTATAAGATAAATTAACACAAGACAATCTTAAAGGAATGAAGTCAATTTTAAAAGAACCGTTGACACCTTTAGAAGGCAAGTAGGAAGATATATCTTGAAAGCTGTATAAAGCACCTTTCTTAATGTCACACGATATGCTTGCTCTCCTTTTCGTAATCATACTGATAGAACGAGATACAATGCACTTAGTTTAATTTTAAAGTGTGTATATCAGAATTGGGCCCAATATGAAGTTAATTGAAGACAGTTTACTAAATGGCGATCAATCAAGTATAATTCAACAATTATTTTCTTTTTTTTATTATATCCTTTTCTATAAAATATATTTTGATTATTTATGATACTCGAGTGATACAACATTATTATTTTGCATTATTTATTTACAAGATTGCAACTTTATGATATAAACACGCTTACAATCACATATAGAGATATTTGTATTACAGATTATATAAAATCAAAGTGCATAATACAATCGGTTACCAATTATACACTTGAGAAACTAATAGATCGATAATTAGGTTTATCAAATTGAGCCCAACATAACGTTGTAATTTGTAACAATTGTCTTTCATATGTTTTTAATGGTCGGATCTTTAGTAAAATTGATATTGAAATTTATATATTGCACTCATGTGTTTACGTAGGTACTAATTTTAGTGCCGACTACGTAGCACTCGAGTTACTGTAGAGTGAACATTAATTAAGCTTTGGTTAAGTTATTTTGGAACCAACGTACGCAGCGCCACATCGACAGTTTCCGACCCCATAGAAATGCGTTGTTTAGTAAATAATAAAACCTGTTTTTAAATAAAATTGACAAACCGTAAAGCGTCATCTGTGATGGAAAATATCAAAACAATTTATTCTCTACCAAGTTCACACGATTCAAGTCTTATTTATGTCTACGATTAAACTCAAAGTCGTGACACAGTATCGGGGTGTTAAACTTTTGTGTACAATCAAATTGTTTGTCTCGCTGTAATCTCGTGGGACGTCGCCAGCCGGTGCTGCTTACATCGAGGGCGTGCGTGTGTGTGTGTGCGTGCCCTACAGCGTTATACTAACAAGTATCAAGAAAATGTTTGTTGCTATAACGTTCGGAGGATGTGTGTGAGTTGTAAGATTATCAAAAAGTTCGGGCGCTGCGTGACGTCGATGACACACACGACAGTCATGGCTGGTTTAAATTCGGTTTCAGGATGAGTTTGGATACTTTTCTTAATATCCTTCATTTTTTTATGAAATTTCAAGGTAAAGTTTAACAAAATACACTTTTTTCATATCTTCTTCCTTAATTAAGCTTAGTACTTTGAATACATAGACTTTTTAATGACATAATATATAGAATATATAGAGAGAATACTTTAAAGTAGTGCACTGGTAGATAACTTTGATGGAATGAATACATTTCTGTTAAGTTTCCACAATTAAACTTGTCGGACATACATTTCATCCTTCCTTACTGTACGTATAATTGATCAAAGTAAATAAAATGAAGGACAGATTGACATATTGACTTTATTTCGACGACCGGTCGTAAGTGTCCCTGTCTACTTAGCCAGTGGTCCCAGGTTCAAATCCAGGTATGGGCAGATATTTGTTTAATGAGTATGAGTACGTGTCATGCATGGTTGTATGCTTTTTAGTATATATATGATATTTATACACTTATTACTATATTTATTATTCCGCTATCTAGTATCCATAACCCGAGCTCTTAACGATGTTTACTTTGGGCCAGGACTTGTTGAGGAAGCGTGTGGACTTATCTCCTATTCTGCCAACAGGATAGTCTATAATTGAATCAAACATATACATGTTCATACATAAATATTGTGGTCCCGACTATAGCTACATAATTAGCGGCGCTAAGCGGCTGCTATTAACGTGAGCGCCGAGGTTGGACCCGTCGTCGCCTTCATTGCTTTCTACTGTGGCTGACTCCATTGAGAGTGCGAGAACGAAAATTTATTTAGAAACTATTTTTGACACTACCTGGTGGTGCAAAAATTTACTTCCACCATGAGCTGGTTATATAATTAAAGTAGTGGACTGTATTTGTTTTTATTTATTTTTGACTTGCAATTATCTCTGTGTGGTTTAGGGACGAAGAACACATGAGAAAGAACCATGGAAAAAAAGGATAGGAGAACATGCGCACTAACCTTTGTATTTCAGCAGTCACCTCCTTCGTGTTCCCCAGGGGAATTGCAACTTCTGCACTACACTGCACAGCACGGAGTCTACTCGATAAATATAGTTCTTATCACAATTAAAAAGCGTGAATATAAAATCAGTGTTTATAAACCGTCCGCTCAGAACGTACTTGAAGAACGACTGTTCACACCAGTATGCGTGCGCATGAGGGTATATGGAAAAAATTGGGAAGGATTACTCAAAGATAACTGCAAGCTACCCTACGATCAAATAACGAAATCCACCATTCTCCCGGCCTTGAAGTAACCCTTCAAAAAAAAAATGTAAAAAAGAAAAATAAATGTATGTAGAACTAATAGCAATTAAGCGACCTAAAGAAAACTAAGTATATCTGTAAGTGGCAGATAAAAAATACATATAAAATATAAATAAATTTATAAAAAAAATAAAAAAATAAAAAATAAACTACTGCGTAGGAAGGGGACACAGGCGCACAACTGGGCGTCTGTAAAGGCCAGTCCTTGTTTTCACTTCCGCAACACGTATCACACCATCCTTTCCGGGATATACGTTAGTGATTATACCCAAAGGCCATTGTAAAGGTGGAGCGTTATCCACATTTAATAACACCACAGTACCAACTGTGATCGGATTTGACGGAGTATTCCATTTTTCACGCATTTGCAAATTATGTAAATACTCTGTTTTAAATCTTTTCCAATAGGATTGTATAATAGAATCCATCAAAAAAAAACGTGACAATAAGTTCGTTCGTTCTTTGGATAAATCCGCAGCAGGGAGATGCTCTAAAGGAGCAGTAGTCAAAAAATGCGCGGGTGTCAGAGCAAGTGGCTCCGACGGGTCGGAGCTTAGCACGTAAAGCGGACGACTATTGAGAATTGCTTCTACTTGAGTAAGAATAGTCGTTAACTCCTCCAAAGTGAAAAGTTGGGTTCCGATGACCCGAAATAACATTTCCTTCGCGCTCTTAATATTTCCCTCCCATATTCCACCAAAATGGCTAGCAGTAGGGGGGTTCATTTTCCAAGTAATGCGGTGTTTTGCAAGTTCATTGTTAAATTCCTGATAATAACTTTCAGATTGCATGAACTGATGAAGTTCATTAAAATAACCTTTGGAAGAGACAAAATTCGTCCCGTTGTCGCTATACAGGAACGAACAAGGACCTCGACGGGATATAAAACGTTTGAATGCATCTATAAAGGCAATAGAAGTTAAATTAGAAACGAGTTCTATATGGACTGCCTTGGTCACAAGACATATAAAAAGACATATATAGACCTTGACAGACTTAATGCCTCGCTTACGGTAAGGAATAGCGTACAGTGGTCCCGCCATATCTGTTCCCGTATGCAAAAATGATTTACACTGTTCCAATCTGCACTTAGGCAAATCAGACATTAGAGGAAATGTAGGTCTCGGATGCAACTTGAAGCAAGTGTTACATTTGTGTATGCGCTGTCGAATAAGACGTCTAGCGGATATAATCCAATATTTGGATCTAATTAAAGCGGTTAATAACTGTGGGCCAGCATGACAATTCACGCGATGATAGTGATCAATTAAAAGTTCAACTATACGTCCCTGTTTCGGTAATAAAATTGGGTGCTTTGATGAATAATCCAGTGACGAGTTTGATAAACGTCCACCCACACGCAAAATATCGTTAGATAGAAATGGATATAGTTTTAAAAGTCTAGAGGAACACTGCTTTCCTCTTGAAATATTCATAATATCTTCGGAAAAATAAACTAATTGCAAGGCTCGAATAATTTCTATCTCAGAAGCAATTAAATCGCCGGCTGTAATGACATCATTTCGCGGAAGCTTTTTCATAAACCGAAGAATATAAACACTAACTCGAATAAGTTTGTTCCAAGTAGAGCAACGAGATGCTAGTGCTAAAAAAAGGACCTTCATTTTCGTTTACTGTGGTAACATGTGAAACAGTTCTTTCTTCAGGCAATGACGCTTTGTTAGGTATGAACCTCTGTACAGG
Source organism: Acentria ephemerella (assembly GCA_943193645.1). Taxonomy (NCBI): domain Eukaryota; kingdom Metazoa; phylum Arthropoda; class Insecta; order Lepidoptera; family Crambidae; genus Acentria; species Acentria ephemerella. The sequence continues at coordinate 192,037 of OW971882.1, forward strand.
CCATAATTCTACTGGTTTAGACAGCCAAGACGGCCCTTTGAACCACAAATCACTTTGGATGAGTTGCGAAGGTTTAAGACCACGAGACACACAGTCTGCTGGATTTTGTATTCCAGGTACGTGGAACAATTTCACAGAATCGATATTAGACTGAATTTGTGAGATACGATTTGCCACATAAGTGTCAAATCTATGCGGTGAAGCGACTGACCAACATAACGCAACTTCAGAGTCAGAGAAGGCAAAAATGTCTCTAATATTATGTCTTGTTGTTAAAATGTCGTGAACAGATCTAAGTAGTCGCGAAAGCAATAGTATACCATTAAGCTCTAAGCGGGCTAAAGTGATCTTAGGCTTAACAGAAGCGACTCGCGATTTAGAACAAATAACTGTTACAATTGGAGGCCGGTCACCATTTACAACGTGTAAGTATATAACACAGCCATAAGCAGATTCGCTGGCATCTGAGAAACCAACTAAAGATACTCTAGATTGCGGTTCTATTCCTACGTGACGCGGAAAAATAAGCTGTGATATTAGCGGTAATTCTGACAAATATTGTTGCCATAAATTCATTATATGCAAAGGGGGTAAATCATCCCAATCGAGATTGAGCAGCCAAAGTTTCTTTATTAGTAATTTAGCGTAAAGAATAATAGGTCCGACGAGCCCTAAGACATCGTACAGACGAGCGGTAGCTGACAGTATTGCACGTTTCGTACAAACAAGCGGCGGACTTGATATTTGGAAAATAAAGGCATCACGTGCTGGCAACCAGCGTAAACCTAAAATCTTAAAGGTACTTCCGCCATCAAAGGAAATATCTTCAGACTGTCGGTGCGTCTCTGGTATGTGCTTGAGCATTTCGAGTGAGTTAGAGGTCCATTTCACTAAATCAAATCCACCAGTCTTAAAAAGATGGATCAATTCGTCTGCTGTCTTGACTGCTTCCTCGACAGAAGAAGCAGAAGAAGCTAAATCGTCCATATAAACGTCTCGTTCTAGCACGGCAGCACCAGTTGGATACACGTGCCGTTCATCACTAGCGAGCTGACGTAGTGTGCGGAGTGCCAAAAACGGGGAAGACCTAAGTCCGAACGTAACACGAGTAAACTCAAAGACTTCTATCGGGTCAGTTTTAGAAAAACGGTATAATATCCGTTGAAATTTGCGGTGCGGTGCATTTGTATGAATGCATAAGTACATTTGTTTCACGTCTGCAAAAAATGCAATGCGGTAAATTCGAATGTTTAAAAGAATGTGAAAAATGTCAGCCTGTAAATTGCAGCCGGAATACAAAATATCATTTAATGATAATCCCGTATCGGTCTTGGCACTTCCGTCCAAGACGGGACGAACTTTAGTAGTTGTTTTATCGTTGCGTACTACAGGATGATGCGGCAAATAAAATCCAGGTTGATCATCCCTATCAGGTGAGCGGACAAGAAACCCTTTATTTAGGTATTCAATAATTATTTTGTCGTATTTTAATTTTAGATCCGAATCACTATCGAATTTTCTTTCCAATGATAAGAAACGCCTTCTAGCTGTTTTGTAAGAGTCGCCGAGCTTACTTGGATCATCTTTAAACGGTAGATCGACGGAGTAGCTACCATCAGAATTTCTAATAGTTGTAGAACTATAAATAGCTTCACATTTCTGTTCCTCAGGGCTCAAAAATGTGCGCGAGGGCAATTCCTCAATCGCCCAAAATTTTCGACAATTTGTTGTAACGGTTCGGACGTAAACGTGCAGAGGGCACGAGTAGCACGAGAAGGCTGCGGCGAAATTATAGGAGCGTCACCCATAAGTAAGTAACCCAAAGTAGTTTCAAATGCTGTGGGCATATCGGTAGAATTTTTAATTTTATTAAAAAGTAAAATTTCACAATAAATATTTACACCCAAAAGCATATCTATAGGACCGGGTTGTGAAAACTCATCATCAGCAAGCGGCAGATTGTGAATAAAATGCATAGCCGAGATGTCGACGCGTGTATCTGGTAGCTGTGACGTAATCTGATCGACGATCATGGGCTGCACAGAATATTGTTGCCTATCGTCATATCGGGATGTGAACCTTAATGTCGTAATACCAATAATTTTTTGTGAGGCTCCTCCTATGCCTTGAACTTGCGAATAGCGGGTTTGTTTGTAAAAAGGAAGCGAAAGCCTTTTACAACAAGAGACGGAAATATAATTACATTGAGATCCTGGATCAATTAAGCATCTCAAGTAATGTGTGCGGTTGGAAGAATCGATAACTTTAATTTTTGCGGTTCCTAATAAGGTTGTAAATCTAGAACTATTTCCATTATCATAAGACAGGGTGCACAATGATGTATTATTTTCTTTAAGTTGCGGTGAATCTAAATTAATCTTTGGTGCTATAGACACAGAGTTCAAATTATTAGTCTGCGTAGCGGGAGAATTAGTTACAAGTGTTTCGCAACGTGGTGATGCGGTCGCGTTATAAGCGGAAGCGGGGTAGGACACGCAGTCAGATACGCTTACTGCGTTGGCACCGAAGTTGCAGTTAGAATTCGTTATTGAATTAAAATGCAACAAAGTATGATGTCTCATGGAACAATGAGAACAATTATGCTTAGAAGTACAAGCATAAGTTTTATGTTTTACACTTAAACAGTTGTTACAAAAATGATTGTTTTTAATAAAATTATATTTTTCATATGGAGTGAGTTTTTTAAACGCTGAACATAAATATAAATGTTCGTGTTGATTATTGTTACACAATGAACACTTGTCGCTTCCGCTTGTAATACTTGGACCCGACCCTAAGTCAGTATTAACAAAAGATTTTGTGAATGGTGTTGGAATTTTCCTTTCTGGTGGTTTACGAAGCGAGTGCGAGTGATCAAACGATCTATTTGTAGCGATAGACCGAGACAGAACCTTACTTTGTTCTTTAATAAATTGTATTAAATTTTTATAAGTAGGTATTTTTTCTTTACGGTAATTTAATTCAAATAATTTTATTGTTTCTGGGTCTAACTTTTGAATTGCTAAGTGTAAAAATATAAAATCGGTTAAATCATCAAGTTTTAATTGCTTTAAGGCTTCTACAGACGTGTTAAAATTATTAATAAAGGAATCGAGACCAATTGAACTAGTGTTTACTAAAGGCTTAAAATGTAACAATTGATTAAGATAAGCGCAGGCGAGCGAGCGAGGATCATCGTATTTCTGTACGAGAGCCTCCCAAATAATTATGTAATTTTCTGCGGTAGGAGCTAATCCCGCGCAGACTGATGCTGCTTGTCCAGTTAATTTGCCTACAAGATAAAATACCTTTTCGCTATCGGTAAGCGACTCGTTATCATGAATCATACTTTTAAATTGTTGGTAGAACAATGACCAATTCCTGACATCTCCGTTAAACGACATTAAATCAATTGGCGGGAGGCGCGGCTAGGTTTTTGTTAGATGTTTCGGTGATGGGCTTAAATTATCTTTATCATTTTCTGATAAAACCTGTTTGACATAGCAGTACATTTCTTCAAATGACGTCCATGAATCATAATCAACTTCAGTATTGGAATGCAATTGTAAATTTAATAAATTATATGAATCTAATACTTCTTGATAATCGCTACGTAAATTTTCTATTGTTGAGGCACTGGCACAAAATGATCTGTAATATTGCTTATCTTTTTCCGATTTTTGAGCAAGCTCATAAATATTTTCCATACGCTTGAAAATGACATCGCGTTTGACTATGTAAATGGCAAGTTGATTTTTGTTGATATCATAATATAAATAAGCGAAGGTTTCAGTGGTGATGACCACTGAAACCTTCGCTTAACCTTTTCTTAGATTTAACCATTGTATTTGGTTAAGCGATTAACTTGAAGAAAAACTATGAAACTATTTAATCAAATTTGCATTTGAGTATAGCAAAGGATTGTTCAGAGAATTATTAATATAGTTAAAGTTACAACAATAAATAAATTATGTTAACTAAATTATGTTAACTAGATTATGTTAATTAAATTATGCTAACTAAATTTCTTTTTTAAATTACTTTATTTACCTTAATTTATTTATTTTTGTTACTTAGTATAGAAAAGTAATACGGCAACTTATGAGCGATATGATATGAATGATAAAACTATAGAGAGTTAAATAAAATTGGCGGTTGGCGAATACTAGAAAAATCTAGAAGCCGATAATCGATGTTATTCAAAGTACGAACGAACGAACATATAAAAAAATGGCGGAGGGTAACTAACCACGTTTAAACATGTATGATACAAATAAATATTGCAATGAAATAACCAATAGGTACTTGTACTATGTGAATGCGAAGCGGAAATGAAAAAAAAAACAAAGGAATAGCGGTGCGGGGATAAGAAAACTAAAAAAGACAAACTATTTCATTCACTCAGTACTGCGCCCGTAAAGTTATTTTAGCGTTGTGATTTATAAATTAATTTCAGAAAAATGAATTGATTTAAATAAAAATTCGAAATAAGGCTTCGGCCGAAGTGACCAAATATATGGTGGTGCAAAAATTTACTTCCACCATGAGCTGGTTATATAATTAAAGTAGTGGACTGTATTTGTTTTTATTTATTTTTGACTTGCAATTATCTCTGTGTGGTTTAGGGACGAAGAACACATGAGAAAGAACCATGGAAAAAAAGGATAGGAGAACATGCGCACTAACCTTTGTATTTCAGCAGTCACCTCCTTCGTGTTCCCCAGGGGAATTGCAACTTCTGCACTACACTGCACAGCACGGAGTCTACTCGATAAATATAGTTCTTATCACAATTAAAAAGCGTGAATATAAAATCAGTGTTTATAAACCGTCCGCTCAGAACGTACTTGAAGAACGACTGTTCACACCAGTATGCGTGCGCATGAGGGTATATGGAAAAAATTGGGAAGGATTACTCAAAGATAACTGCAAGCTACCCTACGATCAAATAACGAAATCCACCACTACCAGTGACGTCATCGGGGACGACGTAGGGACTATGACATTTTCAGCACCAAAACTAACCTAACTGTTCAATAATCAGCCCACGGAAGGGGTTTTTTTTTTAAACGAAACAGTTAAATTTTATGATTCACATATTTCAACACCTCGTAAGCATAAGCAGGTAGATTAATGAAACTCAAAATATTAGAATAACCAAACCAACAAAGTTATAAATAGTATAAGAAATAAATGACAGAAGAGAATATAAGAATATAAACATTAGTAAGTATTATGATTGAATCAAAACTAACTGATTTGTAAAAGGAACTGTACCAAGTAAGTGTTGTGTCCTTTAATATATATAGTTTGTAATAATTGTGAAAGTTGTACCGGCTCTTGTTTAACACATTACAACACAATAAAGACGGGACTTAACGCGCACATTGCCTTTTAACACAAATTCAATGTTCATTTAATCATTCCACTTTTATTTGATTCGGAATCGATGTATTTGAAGCAATGCTTACTGTCGGACAGTAATGATAACGTTATTCCATCTCAAGTTTTCAGTCAATTGTTTCCTCGCGGCACATATAGAGTAGCCGCGTACCGGGAGACGCATCGAACCGTCGATCTGGTGAATGTCGCGGGAAGCTGCTGGATGCGGGGAGGGCTGGACCGATCGTCTTTGAAATCCTTAGGGGAGGCATATGTACAGCAGTAGACGTTTTTGGCTGATATGAAGATGTGGATGACACGGTTTTTCCTTTATTTAACATGGGGAGTGAAACAGTAACTTTTGAGTTGGCTAGGGCAGAACATCGCATGCTGCACTAGCTATATGTGTTGACTTCTCTTACTGCTTAACAACAGAAAAGGTCATTTCTTTTGCATATTTTAAATCAAATGAATCCGGGAAACTAATATCAGCACAAAAATAGATAGTGGAGTTTTGTATCGTCATAATATTCTTTGCGATTTGATATAATGGTGTTTGAAATGGTTCATTTTTGAACCTCTAACCTATTGAGTATTCAATTTAGGTCTTAGTTGCGTTGACATAGATTTCACATTCATCGCTCTGATTTCCCAGTCGATGTTTGAGGCTTGATAAAGCGGCGTATGATGTCAGCCAGCACAACCGAATTAGCAATATTGACAGATGCGGGTCGCTGCTGTCTATAGCACTGCTACCAATATATCGATGACATTTTAATTTAATAAGCGGAAAGGTTAAAGACGATCTAGTTAAATAAATAAATAAAGATTTCAATTCAAGCAAATAATATTAGAAGTAAATAAAATACCATAACATGTACTTTATTAACGCGTTCTGTGTCACTCATTAAGGGTCATTTGTTGATCGTAATTGTTGAGGTTAATTAAGAGGTAAGTGCGGCCACGGGCTCGCCTCCGGTTGTCGGTTTATACATTATAATTAGTGCTGTTACAGGCGTTTGACGTCCGACCTCTTCCTCTATTTGTATGGAGCTTTGATCATTACTTTTATGTAATAGCAGCTTATTATATTCTAATTTTTAAGGTTCTGCGCCACAATAGCGTAACCATGTCTTTTTGTTACTTTAGGTGTATTTTTGTAATTCGGCTCAATAGCTTTAACTATAGGTAATCTCAAATAGATATACGAGATATTGTTTAATTTTGAAATTAAAATTGTAGTCAAGAGTTATATGGTAAATAAAAAAATTGAGAGTATATCTTTATTTATTTTTTGCAATTTTCAAATTTAATTTATCTCCAACGTGATTGGGACGATTCTGAAATAGTTGTTCTGTAAGGAAAATTATTATCTTTCATACTATTTCAACTACACTTAAATAAAACCTAGTATAAAACACCTATCTGAAACTTCGGAAAAAAAATTACATATAAAATATGAAACACGTATCTATCAGAACCGTTAATTGGAAATAATCCGTTATAAAGATATGCGCCAATTATTGGACGGATCAAGGAAAGGCTGTTAGGGAAATTGCTGGAAATGAATCTTACAATTTTTGCAGCCGAAAATCACAGTTCAAAGAAACTGCACAGATTTAAATTGAGATAAAACTGTGCTGAAAAATAAAAATGCTACCTGTACTAAACTAAATTATTATCCAGTAATACAAAATAATTGTTCATAAGCGTAGTGCTGTCAGTAATTTTTTTTATATGTAAAGCTCAGCAAATGACTCGACACCACCTGATGATAGGCAGTAGAGGAGTCATTATGTGAAGATAGCTAGTGAAGCATGTGACATACTGCCCTAGCCACCCTCACCTTGCCGGCCGAAGAAGAGCTTTTGTTATAGTTTGTAGATAAGTTCATTTTCTATTCATAATACAAATATGTTCAAACTTACCGCAAACTGTTCAGTAGTTTCGTAGCTCACTAGTGTGAAACGCATTTGGTAATGATATGGTAAAGTTGTTATTTACTTATGCGGTAATAACCCTAAATACTCAACAGTTTTCGTAAACTCAAACGTGTGCATAGTTAAGCTGTTGGTTAGTGTTCCCGAGTTTAGTTAAGTGTGGAGTGTCTCCTTAAGGGACGTTTGACTGAGGAATGCGCACAGAGAGACCACTTCAAAGTGGCCAGCGCATTATCATTCGAATGAGTTATATACAGAACAGAAACATCTATGTACAGTTAAATACTATACATTCGCCACAAATTATTATACTATACATTCGAACTCTGGAAACCAATTGAATATGGTTGCTATAGTCGTGAATTTACGAGTGATATGTATTTTCGAGGACCTTTACCAACTTGAAGACGTTTGAAATTGAATTAAGCTACTAATTGATAACTACAATTACTGTTTGCAACAGCATATTAATCATGTTATTTTTAATTACGGGTTTCGCATCTTTCAGTAACAACAACTGTACCTTCGGAACCAGTTCATAGCAGTAGTGAGGATGAGTCTATCAAATATTTGAGTATCAACCGTGAAAAGCGTCAAAGAATGTGGGTACATCGATGTGTCTGTTCGCATTGAAGTTTGACAACCGCAGTTTCGATAAGTTTCAAATATTTCATATAACAAACTACGTTATAAATATCGCTTTGATAAATAAAGCAAAAACGACGTATGACGTCACGACGTGGTATTTTGTATGTGTACGTGGTACATTATATAAAAGTTAAAAGGTTTCATAATAAAAACTTATAGAAATTGTACCGTTTATTCCATTATCTTATTAATGAATTTAGTTATTTTAAAATGATCTTACAAATTCCACTACATAGTTATTAATGATGATGATGGTATCGATAAATATAAATGATATTTTGTTTTGCTTGTTTTAGTTCATGAATACGGCATTAATCTTTGTCGTGAAAATGACATGTGTAAAAAATGTTGAAATTCTTATTAAATAAATAAATAAATAAGGTATTAAAGTAATGCTTCTATCATAGTATTTTTTTTGTATTTTGTCTTGATAATATATAATTATTACAATCCGTCAATCTGTCATCACTTCGTCTTTTAAATTTGTATGAAATAAACCATGAAAGTATAAAGAGTAATATAATAAAATGGCTGCACTCAAGCATTTTACGAGTGATGTGTACTACCGAAGACTGCTACCAACTTGAGGGAGTTTAAAATCAATTTAGTGATTGATTTGAGCTGAACACTATTGAATTTTAATAGTGAAATGCAAGTTAAGGTCTTTAAGGGTAAAGAGTTGAAATTCAACAGTATTTTATTTCTATAGATGTTTGACTGGAGAGGTTAGTCTCGTAGACAACGACGCCATTGATTTCAAATCTTTACCGTTCATACATTGTTTCTACTTCGAATTCAAAATGAATTAATAAATAATTCTGTAACTTTTAGTTTCCCTTGTTGTTTTTATATAAAAAGAAGTTCAAGAGAACGCATCTTATAACTTGTTCACGGAGTTCTGAGGTATCAACTAAATACATTCAATTGAATTGAGAACTTCCTCCTTTTTTGAAGTTTAAAACTTGAGTACCTTCTAAAATTCCATTAAAATCAGATAAAGTAGTTGTTGAAATAAAACAGGCCATCCAGCAAGCACCTAGTAATGCGGGTATTTATTGTTAGTGTCAACACCGTCTCACATTTGGCCGCGCTTCGCTCCGGTCTATATTATCGTGTGTTGCCCGCTCTCGGCCGCGGACTCCCGCCAGATGACACACTTTAATCTAACTTTGTTTCTTTTGTTCTTTACAAAGTAATTGCATATTATATGAATTCTGTCCCTTTCCAGTGGACATTACTTCGGAAAATTAAATTACCTGGATATTTTGAAACCTCTTCTGATATAATACAGACTAGGAAATTATAACTTAAGCTTTTAACGTAGTCGTCTGTCTGTTAGTACGCTTATAACTTAAGAACCAATTAAAGGATTTTAAATTAATGACTATGATTACGAAATTAATTACTTTATTTAACAATTATCTTTTTATTTATTTTCAAAATCAGTTTTTAAATGTCTTGCAATGGACATTTACAAAGGAGTTGAAGTCCTCATGGTGCGTCAATTATTCATTCTTAAAACCTCTTTAAATGCTTACAAACGTTTATTGTTCTCTGAAAATTACAAATTTTAGTTAAAAAACGTGTTCTAAGAATCCCAAGACCTATCGCGAAGGCTCACTTTGTAAGCAGTTTTGGCGATTGCTTCACAGAACATATTTATAATAAAGTACTGAGCTTTCGTGCCATAAACAGCTGTTCAGTCTCGGAAGCAAAGTAAAGAAAGAGAATATCTTCACAGAGGTTACAAGCTCCGTAACATGTTTATGGTTGGAGAAAGTAGTGCAATCAGAGTTTTAGTGAGGCCCGTCATAGTGCTGGCCAAACTTGATGAGATACATCAAAAGAATGCGCACTCGAGGGAGGAGGAGTCACGAGCCGAAGCTAAGATGTACAAAGTTATGGATGTTGGATAGCATCAACGGTAACTAGTTGAAATTCTTAGTATAATTTGCGTGCAATTAAAATAGGGTAACCCCTAGAGAGTTATGGGATTACCCCAAATGAAACTAATCTCTCCCAGTTCCGGCCAATGAAAACTTTAGAATTTATAATAATTAGTTTGCCTTGAATATAGTGAGCTTGGGAATTTAACTCCTAATACTTTTATATATTATTATTATATCATTCTACTGTCAGTAAATATATTCCTAATCACATCATTCCTGATCTTAGTTAAATCTTCATCATGATTCAATATACAAATAGTATTTATTGATAGTTAGCTAGCACGACTTCCAGATTAGAAAAAATTAAGTTCATCGCGGTCTTGATTTTAACTTATCATCTTTACATTTTGACGGCCGTTTGGTCGAGTGTTATGTACCACTATGTCCCCGGTAGAGGCAGATATTTGTATTCGCCGTTATCTGGTATCCATTTCACAAGCTCTTAATGATACTAATTTGGGCTGAGAAAGAGATGTGAGTGTGAGAAATTATTGTTTCAAATTGGAAAGGTTTTTAAATTTTGTACTGAGTATATAGCTCAATCTTTAGCTTCATTGTCTATTCAACAACAAATTACCTATTGATATTCATACAATTTCTTGTACAGCGATATGTATTAATCTCAAAGCGCTTCGATCTTTATCTACAAGTTTGAATGCTTACATATTGTGACAGGTACATAAAACCGATCCACAAGAATCACAGAGAAAATTGCGAGTACCTTTGAGGAACAGCTTCCGCCTGGGAGAGTGACGACGTTCGAGCGACCTGCGAGTGACCAAAATGCAAAAATTCACCCGATAAAAGTTGCTCCCCTAAAATCACCCTTGTTAGAACTGAATACAGTTTGTTTGACATCTGAATGTTCGTCTATTGTAACCGCGTTAGATTTACTGCACCCGCTGTAAAATATTGGAGGCTGCAAACTTTAGGACTGCATAATAATAAGGATGGCGCTCCGTTGGATGTTTACTCGTCCGAGCGAGCGCTGAAATTTGATAAAACTGTGTTCGTTGTCGTGTAATATCGCGACACGAACCTCAACTCAGGAATTTGTTATAACATGAAATGTTCGCAACTCACGGAAATAATTCTATGTGATGGTGTCACCTGAGATATATTTTTATCTGTTATTTAGTTTTGGGGCTATTCAAGGATCTATTTTGGCCACCGACAGGTTAAAGTAGCTCCTAGTTTTGTGCTCTTCTCATGATAAAGATCTTCCTTATTTCGCAATTTCATTTGGGTCAATTATGTGTCTCTTTAGTTGAAGGCTTTTCTTTTCGGGGTGAGGAAGTGATAACGCAGGAGATTAATTGGAACTCCACACTCATGTCCACAATATTGTAAGGATTAAAATCTTTAAACTGTTATACTTATAGTTTAAACTGCCAACTTAAATAAAAATAATGCAATTATGATTATTCAATTACTTTTCTATTGTCTATGGTCTGTTCAGGCGAAATTATTTATGAGTATAGTTCGCAAAAAAGTCGGTCAAAAACTTTTACAACAACGTGGCAAATTCGTATAAGATCGTGCCATTCTGCTCATAGCAGTCGCCTGGAGTATAGAGTGTCAGTGTTAGTGTAAATATATTTTATGGATTATTTGTTAAAGTGTAATAAACTATGAAGCTAGTGATCAGAGGTTTTACTTTTGTGACTGACACCCTGTTCTACTGCAGTATTGATATACACCATGATTATTTAATTTCCAGTTGATAACGTTGAAAGCTAATCATTGTACTTGTGTTATTCCTGCTTAGCTTTATCGTCTCTTTAGTGCTGAGAGTTATGTGATAAATATATGATGTAAATTAATTTAGTCTTTTTCTTTATGTAATTTTTCTGTGTTTAATTCTCTAGTTGAACTTTTTACTTTTTTATATAAAGCACAGCAAATGACTCGACACCACCTGATAATAAGCAGTAGAGGAGTCCATATGTGAAGATAGCTAGTGAAGCATGCGACATATTGCCCTAGCCACCCTCACCTTGCCGGCCCAAAAAGTGCTTTTTCACGCGTCTTTTAAAGGAACCCATGTTATAAGAAGGAGGGAACTCCGAAGTAGGACTTCTTAGATACTTACGGGCACGTCGTCACATTAACACACGTCACGAAAACTATTATGAAAAGCATTTGCTTTAGAACTCATGTAACTAAATGAGCTATCTCTAAGCCGAAAAATGTCCAACCTTTTTTATAAAATAATATAAGAACTGTTGTTTAACAAATACCAGTCGGCAAGCCAAGTGATTAATAACTATGATATTGTTGAGAAAACCAGAAATTTTGTTGTCCATGAAAATCCATCCTATTATAAATTCACTTGTAAAATTATTAAAATTATAGTTGTAATTAAAGTTGCTCCATTTATATATTGTGGTATTACATTATTGATTATACATAGGTCACATCTACATTCTGTAGGTGGTCTGGTTCGTTTAAAGAGAATGCATTTAAAAATCTTTGAATGCCGTTGTGTTTCAGCCCGTTAAGTCCTTGAGTAAAGTTAAATATTAATGAAACGAAACACTTAGACAGGAGCGGAGCGGTGGTCCGGTCCCATTGAGGCGACGTAATCCTAGCATTGTCCGCGCGCTCGTAAATCAGACCGTTCTGTAAAGAGCAGTATCGTCTCAAATTTATCGGTTTTGTACGGAATAAATTTAATATAACTTTGTTTATAAGAGCGTGGTACATTGCGCTTCATTATGGGTGAAAGCGAGCGACGATCGGTTACCGTGTATACGTTCTAAAACAATGAGTGAAGCTGCATCTATATTTAATTTAATATTATATTATTTGTAATAACAAAAAGCTACATAATGTAGATTACAATAAATAGCTAATTAACAGTTATAGTTATTGTATAAACAAAAGCGCTGTTCTCAGCGTACACACTGAATCAGTCGAAACAATAGCGTTTACTATAATATCATTAATATTTAAATATACACTAGTAAATGTATCATGATCAAATACCAGGATTAAATATAGGTTCAGTAGTACTTACTCCTTCTTTACAATCCGATTAAAAAAAGTCAGATGAGAAGTGACGCCATTTTGTATATTTGTTTTATTCCAAAGCGCATTACAAAACATGAACACTGAAATAAGTGAGGAGTGCATGGAAGAAGGTCAAGTGACTACCATCTTGATGGAGCATCAAAGTAATTTTATTTACTTTGCTTATTTTCCTATTCCTCCCATAATTGATTGGAAGGAAAGAGACGGACAACCCAATGTCATGTTCAATTGAATGCTATCAGAAATGCCGCCAATGCTGTTTAACGAGTATTATTTGTTTTTAATTAAACTTGTTGAATTTGTGCAGAGACATAATATCTGACTCATCTTACCAAATTTGAACCAACATTCGTAACAACGCGCATGGACGCGTTTGTTTGGAGATCTTGCTGTGGTGCTGGATATATGCCTCCCCCAAAGATCTCCAAACTGTAACTGAAAGAAGCGTGATGGTACCTTTTGGTCTCGCAACGTGGAGGAAGCTAGGACAGTATGTCATCTGCGCAAATGGACTCCTCTTACTGCTTACCAACAGGTGGCAGTGAGTCATTTTTTGAGCTGTTTATTAAGTAATGTCAGTTTATTGTTGTACCATAGTGGCACTGCAGATAATTGTTTAAATTGATAATAAAAAACGTACTAAAACCAATGAGGCTAATTTTGCTCTGTCAGAGCGCAGATTAATCTCAACTTATCTATTTGTAATAATCTGCAATAGTGCCGCATTCAATGCTCGTCATTTTCATTATTTTCTACTCTCATTAACCGTGTGTCAGTATAACACTCGCCATTTTGTAGCCAAAACATTAGTAGTTAATGGTCATTGTTATAATTGTGCTCACGATAAAGCCACGCTGTTGACGGGTCCGTTGATGTACAGTGGAAATTTGATATATGATAACAATATCTCTGGGATCATCACCACATGACAACATAGTCAAAAGTAAGTGTTCATATCATTATTGGAATTGCTAGAAATCTGCTTGCACACAAACACAATCACAGGCGAACACATACATACAAGACAAAAGCACTTATATTTCCTAGAATAAAGATATTCAATTGCCTACCAATTTATATTAAGACATTGGAGGGTACATTATTTAAACAAAAATTAAAAGAATGGCTATTACATAAGTGCATGAAATTGTAAGATCTATTGTACACAGAATCACAATAAAATTTTATTTTATCTTATCTTATCTACAAATATACGAGTGAGATAGATTTTATAATAACTTTACCGTTGTATTAATCATTGTTGTATTAAAAAAATAATCCAGCGTAGAGCCGACAATTCGACTTTCAATCAAAGCATTGTTTGTTCATCATCATGAGCAGCTCATATACGTCCGCACTGAGGACGAGCTCCTCAGTAACCGGTCTACACCAAGTAAGATCGATTAGGTCTCAGTCAACCTCAGTCACTTGGCCAGCCAAGTGCGGGTTGGTGACGTCACACACAACCTAAGAATTTCTTCATAGGTGTGTATGAAGGTTTCCTCACGATGTTTTTCTTTAAAGCGTACATATAAATTCAAAATTTGATAACTCGTGTATGTACGTGGCGGGGTTCGAACTGCTGCCATGCGGGAGGCACAATTTGCTAAGTTTCTTACCTGTTCTTCTTAGGACAAGATCCCTTGTAGATTTACGAACAGATGGCTTAGATTGACGTGTATTAAGTGTTTATAAATGTACCCAAGTTTAATAAAACATTTTTATTTTGACCTTGGTTTAAATGGTAGTTCGACCCATAAACATAATTATATAGTTGGACGCCTGTCGGCAACCAAAAGCTTTGCCGGGTACTTTCAATGGTTTGCGGATGTAGGAATACCAATCCAATTTTCACACAGACTTAATTTCACAGAAATCCACACCAATTAATATTAAATAGTGGCTTTTAGTTGTTATTTTGATGTTCATACTCACGGCTACATCCAGTTGGCGCGGCCCCAGCGCCGGACCTCGTGAACAGCCGGCGCGGGCGCCGTGTCGTCCGGCCCGGAGTGCCGTTAACATTTTACTGCCGTCATCGAGTGCGATCGTTGCCTGCGATGTGCTGCCAATATATCGCTTAACGACTTTGCTTTGGGGACATTGTCCCGTAAATTGTTAAAGTTTAAAAATCTTTATTAAGTGTTATTGTTTAATTATGTTCTTTCTATTTTGAATTCATATCTGAGCTCATATCACTTTATAAGTAAATCCCTAAATACATAGTGTTTATGAAGTAATCTCGTCCTTCATTACCTGATTTATCTCTGACAGACGTACTCTATGTTTCACCGCGTCCTTCTGTGCATTATGCTCCCTTTGAATCCTTTGATGTTGTGCATAAATAATTGGGATTTGGTACCATCAGCACTGGGTGATACAACGGCCTCAGAAGTGTACATACTTACAGTTTTAACTTAAGAAGTTCATACTTTGGTACCATGTCTCACTAACCAGTTGCAGTCATATTATACTACGTACGTCAACTGATGTGACCCTGTACTAGTGATAATCTACTTCTGAGCACAACCGTACTTTATACAATAAGAAACATATTACTGTTCCAAATAGTATTTACTAAAATAATTAGGAACAATCCCACTACAAAAACCAAACATTGTTTTCCCATCAACTCCCTAATTAAGGTCGTAAGCTTATATAAAGTATTGATATTCCGCTACGGTAGCACAAACAATAGTATGCCATATTTCATAAATCTTCATTATATTGAGGAAGTGAAAATAATGCTACAAGGAATTACATTACATCTCAACTACTTACAGTGTGGGGGATTTTTTTTCTTTCATGCTAGGCGAGTAGTATTTCAAATTTCGTTAATTTTCTTGTAAATGTTTTCATTATAAGTCCTCATTGTATAATTAACTCTGAATACGGCGGATAATTGATCTCATATACTAAAGTATAATTGTCTACCATGATTTCGAATAGCGTATCTTAGTCTCAAAGACGTAAGCTGGAGAACTACAGGATCTTAATGTCCTAAGGCACTGTTACATCAATCATCGGTTACCACCGATCAACATTTTCATCTTTGCGTCAATTCTGTACCTGAAATTCTAACGAGTAAATAAATTTCATTCATTAAACTTCATTGTGATACCTTTGCTGTTTTATCTTTTATACCGTTCGCGTGTGTAGGCTAGTTGCACACATGTTTATTTTTTATTTTTTGTTTATTTATTTATTGGCTTTAACAAAATAAGAAAATATTAAACTAATGACCAGTACCTCCTTTTAAGCTTTAATTACTTAAAACTAGAATGTGTGTAAATGTGTTTAAATAAGTATGTAATACTGTGTGTGTGTGTATGTGACTTTACCTTAAAAGAATTTGTTCTAAAAATATTTTAATAGAATCTATCGTACAACCAATTCAACCCAATTCCAATTCCATTGATAATCAGAACCCGAAAAGAATTATGTGTTTAAATATCATTCTTAATGACGTTGCAGCGAGTATAGAACAATGCCGGCCCCTTCAGAAGACGTTATCGCTCCTCCACAAGCGATAATAAATAAATAATTGTTTATTTTGTATCCACAACGACGGTTTCAGAGCAAAAGCTCTACATGTTTTCTTTCTTCCCGTTATCTAGTGAACAATAAACATTAAACTGTCAGGTGAAGTGTTATACCCAGACTTTTTAGTGTAGATTGCGGGTTAGGTTAAATTTTAGTGCCACAAAGTCTCTTGAAGCGAGCAATGCAAGCTATAAAGTAGTACTATTCAAACCGCTGCCGTCGGAAACATAAATACTGGAAGTAAACTCGTTACAAACAAAAACGATACTGGAACAACTTGAGCTTATTAAGCTGACTTGTGAAATTTAATTTTAAATTGAAGGGAAATATGCGAGTACGTGCCTCTTAAATATACGTTTTATTTGGTAGATGCTTAACGTTACTATTAATAACGTAAAGTTTAATTACACTATTATTTTAATATTTATTATAAAAATGGAGCACCTTTTGAACGAATCCCTAATTTGATACAAATTTTAAAGCTAGAATTTGTAGCCTGACAATATTTAGGATTACTAGAAGCTAGACCCGCTTGTAGCTTGTTTAGAAAGGTTACATATCCTTCCCTTCGGTCTTGAAGCTATTTGCTATGTTTTAGTGTGAAATGAAAGGTAGCTAGTGTAACACAGCATGGCAATCATTCCTCAGTTGTCTCTCTCATATTAAAATAAAAAATCACATAAGTAGCCTGATCGTAAAAGGTTAATTTATGCTATCGTAGACGCTTGTAAATATTAATAGTGAGCGTTATGTCGACCGCCGGTGTCATTACCGTACATTGAACTGAGACTAAATACCTACTTACGTAAGGACATACAGAAACATTACCGATACGAATATTTTTCTTATGATAGCTTATTTTCAGTTTTTTTTAAAGCAGTTTAGAATTAACTTCAAATGAGATAAGTTCTTAAATTGAATTATTTTTGAAATCGTTCTAAGTATTGTGTACTACTTTGAGTGGTCAGTTTCGAAGGTATTATGGTCAGTATGGTCGACTTTCCTGACTAATCGAGCTACATTGAGGTGAGATCATAATCTAATAACTTGTTGAAACAAACTATCGCGTCCAAGTTCTTAAAAATGCTTATTAATTGAAAACTACTGCGTAAAACCGTGAGAAATGTTATGGGAGCAAATGGTAATTATAACGCATCGAACAAAAAAAATCGTATCAGATTCTCGCCGCTATCGGTGCACATATAATACATATAAAAATAAGATAAATTTACCAAGCGATTTGAGAACTTCCTCCTTTTGATTGTCGGTTTTATATCTTTAAAACTTTTTGTTTACAATAACTTGAAATTATAGAATTACACTAATGTTTATGCAACCATTGATGAACAAGATTTATGGAAAAAGAGGAAAAGAAGAGAGGTTTAATTTATAAATTGCTCCGTTGTTATTTTGGAAACTTAATTGATTGGGCGTCTAACAAGTGTTGTGATAGCTGATTAACTGACACGAACCCGATCCACTTGAATCCCCACGATAATGCTTTCATTAATATAGACGTGGGCGGAGCCTGTGTGACGACAATATGTAGATAAACTGGTACTATTGTTACACTCGGTAGATGGTTACTTAATTCATAGATTTTTACACGTCCAGTGCGGTCAAGTAACGTTACCGTTATCTATAGATGCTTACTTTGTCAAAATCATGGACTTTCTTATTTTTATTTCCCAGATCTTCTTTAGAAATAATGTTTCATTATCCATGATTAACAATTAACACAATATTTGCCATCAAAAGTCATATTTTAAATTCATTATTTTATTTATTAAATGGTCAAGATAACAAATTTGATTGTTGTTTTTCGTAACACAAACTAGAGCACTCGAACCACAAACCAGAGCACTCGAACCACAATGATCCTTTTTGCAAAAAGTGTGGGCAGTGATAGTTCCACCAACAAGGAGGACCTACAAAAGAACTACATGCAAAACTTTCGTTCCATATTTTTTCTGGAAGAATAGAAAGCCTAGAACCTAGATTAAAAATGGAGCAACTTCTTTTCCAATAACAATGTGTAACGAGCAAACAACTCCCTCGCTACCGTTAAGCCTGATACATATCTTCTTGTGTTTGTGTATTTTTTGGAACAAGTAATCTGCGGAACTCGATACATACTATTACATAGTGTAACACTATTGTTTTAGAAATAGACCACAATTAAAAAACCAGGAATAAAATTAAAGGACTGACCCCACAATATTTTCGCTTACGGCAGCTACTGGCCTTTACTGGCCTGCGGGCCAAAGATTAAAGAAAAATAGTTTTTTAATAATTGAAATGCAAAAAAAGCATATATTTGCTTAGGTCGCGCATTTTGCAACTATTCTAATCTAGAAATATAGTTAAGGGCAGAAAAATTAAAACTGGTTTGGCCCTTGGAACAAACTGAAAAATCATTATGGCCCGAAAGCTTCAAAGTTTGGAGACCTAAGGCTTACGGCAACCGCTTTCGCCCCCCCACCCCGCATTGGGCCAGCGCGGTGATGTTACAGCCCAAACTTATTACGTGCTCACCCACGTAGGTATCACTGGGCTCAGAGTGGGACGTATATAATTTGTTGATGATATGATAACCTACTTAAGTCATTAATTATATATGTTGTTATAGATTGTTTAATAAAGGATATTATTGATGATGCAACGTGATATATTACGTGTGCAGCTCTCTCCTAGTATATATGTTGTCAGATTTACATAAAATATTATTAAGAGAAAACATGCATACAGAATAAATATATCAAAAATCCTTTATCATCGTCGGCGACGTCCAGCTTAAGTCGTAGATCACGTCTGGTGACGGCTCGCTCGGTTGTAAAATACGACGAAAATACGACGCACTGTCTTGGATTAGCATATTGCAATAAAGGATGATATTTGAATTTAGAGCGCAATCTTACGAATTATAATAATCTGAACAATAACCCGTTTAAATATAACAATAGATTTTTAATGTTTCAAATATAACAAAAGACAATCAAATATAGCGCACTATGGCAACCCCACACATGCGCAGTACGTCGTGCCTTTTTTGAACAAACAGGATTGGGTAGTTAAACACCATATTTCTAATCTTTAAGTCGCAATGTCAAGACACGTCACTGAACAATACACTCAGTATTGTGCGGTATATTATTTATAATCTGTAAAAAGCTACATAATATTTTGATATAACTAAATTATTAACCCTTTAATATGTTTCAATAAAACAGAATATCGACCTACATACAATACATTTTAACAAATACCCACTCTGCTACATAGTACTGAATTATTACAATAACAAATCAGACCTGTACACATTTCATATATGACACTCTTCAACTGCTCTTTTGTGAGAATTCATCAATATCCACAGCCTCTATAAGTCCTACAGCTGGGCATGGGTCTTCCTACACGGGAGAAACACTTAGGAGTTACACTTAGGAGGACGCTAACACTGACACGAAGAGATGACGGAAAATATCAACATGTTTGTAGGTGGATAGGTTACATGTTTATTGAATATCTTAGTAGGATGTAAACCATGCTTATAACAAATTTGACCACCAAAAATATAATAATTTAATGTAATGTGAGATTATCTTAAATATTAACGGCGAACAATTCGGGCATGCATGTTTTTTTAATTTATAAACTTTAACCGTTCACGCGGCGCACGCAACGATAGCACTCAAAATAAATATTCTGTCCCCGTTTTTGCAGAATTTTTCATTGATGCTCAGCTCCTATTAATTGAAGCGTGATTTAATAAAACTATAGCTTTCCCCGACGATGGCTGAATCTGACGGAAAGAATTTTTTTTTTATTTAAAAAATAAATTCTTTCCGTCAGAATTTTTTTTTTGGTTGAACGCGCTAATGTCAAGCCCTGCTGATTCAAATCAGCCGAAACATCTTCATTTATATAATATTAGTAGTAGATAAAAGCACATAACGTTAGTTTGATGTAAACATGTTTTGTGTTTCGTTTATATAATGCAGGCGTGTGTGCTTATCTCCGAGCCTGTTTCAAATATTTTGTATAGGGAGAGCGTTTACTTTCTCCGGACGGTTTGTTTTCGTGCAAAATATAACAAAGTTTTGCACAAACAACAATTTAATGGCGGCAGCTGTTGTGTTATTGTTGTCATTAGTGAGACAACATCGAAAGATAATCTACTTATTTAGTAACAACTTGCAAAAACAGATTGGCTGGAAGTTATGTTTTAGGAGGGTTTATACAAGCGCGTGTTGGCGGTCCGGAGTTTGAACGTTACTTCGAGTGCTTCAATATTATAGCAAGGACGATTTACACAAATGCGAGTATAGGGGGTTGAAATGTGTATTTTTTTTAAGTTTTTTTCTAGATTGGATATTTTCTCGAGTCGCCTTCAACCTACACTATAACGACCCATTTCCACTCATTATTACTGAGTAAGTATCTTGAGAGTATCCTTGCTTGGACCTGAACAATGTAATCTAAATCTGAGAACGCGTAACGTCATATGCTTCAGAGTTGTAACACTGATATAAATACGCGTCATTACAAATCATATAAAATCGAAATTCATAGAATAGAATAGTTATTGAACATCAACTATTTAAATATAAAGACAAGGACTATTTTATCGATTTTGTACAAACAGCATACCATCACCACATCATTTGTTAAGCTATAAAATTATATAAATTTCATCAAGTTCCGTTAATTGCAATAAATAGCTGCACCTGCTGCATGATTTATATGTATTGTTGCCGTTCATGACAGCATTTCGATACCTGCAATTTCCTAATACCGGTGCCTTGATATTATAAAAACAGATGTCAATGACTATAGCTACTTTTCTCTTCAGCTCAGAACAAAGTGAACTGCTGCACTGCAAGAGGAATGGCAGTCGTCAGAGTCAAATTCAAAATATTTTATTTAACTTTGGTACTTTCATATACACTTACTGAACACCAATATAAACTATCTGTTCATAAATCTACCGCTGAGACCCCCCGGATATCCTGATCCTCCTTTATATCCTGAGAATAACAGGAAAGAAACTCAGCAAGATCTGTCCCTTTATACGTCATTGAGAATTGTTTAATAAATGTTAAATATTACAAACCTAGTCAATCCTGCACGGAGCCTACCACATTATAGACAATTATTAAATCACAAATTTTGAAAAAGGGTTTAGTGCGATTGTGGTGTGAGAGGAAGTCCCCACAGACATGACACACAGAGTTTTAGAGTATAGAGCTCTCAAGCTCAAATTAACTAAATAGTTAACAAAATATCATATAATCCCCGTGTCAGTGTAACGCCGGCGTGGCGCGCTCCGTACGTCCGGCTTGATTCCCGCTGACGGCCCGGCCGGGACTCGTTGCGTCGACGAGTGTTCTCCTCATGCATATCAACAACTCATGCATACATTCTCTGGCTGTCAATATTACTCTTTCGTGATTTGTAAGGTTTAAAATTTTACATGCGTTTGTTACGAGGTAAGTGATTTAAACGTAACGTGTGACTAACTTTCGCGTACGACCATGTGAATTTTAGTTTTTCTACCTTAGTTTTTCTCAATTACCTTCTCATTCATCAGCGTACAGTCTAAGCAGCTGGTTTTTCGGAAATATTAATAATTATAATATTTCTCACACTCACATATTTTATCAAACCCAAATTATGCATCCTCAAGAGCTTGTGTTGTGAATATAAATAACGGAGAAATATATGAATATAAATATTCAAAATAAATATTAGTTTGTATGTTTATCTATGCCTCATGGAAATATTTCGTACTCATCATACAAATAACTCATTCTGATTCGAATCTGGTACCTCTATTAGATGGGGGTACTGACCACTAGGCCTTCAATTATAGAAATGGTGAAAAATGAGACACGTGTAACGCAGTTTTCCTAAAAGTTTACTTCAACTGGGACTAATAGGGTTTTATTAATCTTACACGGTGGCCCTGCAGGGTGACGCAGCGTCTGCGGGGTAGACGAGAGTGTTCATCAATATTGAACTAATTAGAATAGATAGAAGTGTATATGTAATATGTTACTGATATTAGCATTAACTAATATTTACATATATTAATAGTTAAAAAATTCCCAAATTATTTAACTAACGGCGAAGTTGAGACCTTCTCAACTGTAAAAGCAGAGATTAGTTTAGTTTTACGGACAACTTCGTCCTTCATTCTTTGTTAAGCGCCCATAATGTTTGTCGTAAAGATAATGTCATTTAATTCCTGTAGGCCTTGCGAGCAAAGCCAGGACTTTATATAATAATATAATTTTACTACTTATTTAACTAATTTCTTGCAAAAAAATATATTTTATGTAATACTTGAATATACAACATTATGTTATTATTTTTTGACAACCAACATTTTATTGTATGTTATAATTATATTTTATTTTTTTCGTCCACAATATAAAAGGAAATTGTTTGTAAGCAGAGAGTATTAAATGAACTAACCTTAAATTCTTATGCACTGTGTCCCTGCATCACGACAGACGTATTGGAATGCACTCGATATCGTAAAAGGCATAAGTGGTTAATTAATAAAAAAGGTTTACTCAACTTTCGTGTCATCGCTGGAAGACACAGGATCTTGTATCTTACCGGGAGGTGTCACAGAATATATCAGCATGCCGCAAGATACAGTGCCATGAATGGGCGTTGAGCCCAAGGTATAAGCACAACATTTACAGGTCTACAAGAATCGCAACCAATAAATTGTGGACGCCCAACCCAAGTTACAACAATCTAATGAAATTACGAACTTTTCACTAAGAAATGGCCTTCAGAGTTTATGTTGAGAGTTCGGGCTGTACTCGCTCAAGTATTTACTGTAAATGGAGAATTAACAATTTAGGTGGAATTATTCGCCAAATGAGATGTTATATAATTGATGTACGAAACTTTTGAGGTAATCCAGAACTGAACATTAGTATCTAGATAGATACTACACTTAAGGTGTAAACAGACGATCTCTGATGGAAAAGTGATTTTTTTGTATAAAAGGCACAGGTCGACACCGCCAGATGGTATGGAGTAGAGACTATAGCTAGGAGCTGCGTGAGACCTTAACTTAGCCACCACCACCTTGCCAGCCCAAAAAATGACTTTTAAACCTAAGCTAGGAAAGTAGTCACTTAATCTCTATGTGCACAAAATAGACGTGGGGACAGTAAAAGACAGTAAAAGAGTGTTAAATATAACAGGGCTACAAGTCCGCCTGCTACCAACACAATATATCGACAATAAAATCGTTCATTGAACTAAATCTCTTACAAAAAAGTTTTGAGACATATATTTTAAATATCTGTAACAAAGACGGTTACTGGTAGAAGATTTTTATAAGTACTGTGCGATCAAAAGCAGATTAAGTTTTACCACCTTTTCCTTAACAACTCATGAACCCACGAAGTTTGATTCAACACCAATATCTTAAGATGTCTTAAATCTACTATATTTGTGTATTTTCTTAAAAAAAACACATAAACCTAACAATTACATGAGAATTTTTTACAAATTAATTATTTTAACGCAGTTCGCGATCGCAAAAGCAATACAAAAATATTGGTGTATGAGTAAATACTTAAATTCAATACCATTATTTATCATTTAACACAATAGAAAGACCTATTGAATGTGTGGTTGGTTGTTTTGGCGAGAAGGAACAGTATCGCAACCACAATTGGTGACCCAGACATGATGGGGCGAGGCGTGCGCGGGCGCTGTGTGTGGGGTCAAACTTGATATTATTATCGTTACAGTACTTCCCTCCAGAAACCGTTACTACGAGCGGTCAAAATCAGGGAAATGTACCGTTCATATTTAATAAGAACTATCTCTCATTTCTGAAAAAGATATTTATTTGTGTAAAGAAGAATTTGTAATTCCTTATTAAAAATAATATAAATTATCATGTTATACTTCGTTGTTCGTGCTCTATGGCTGCTCCAAGATAACATTATAATTCAACACAATGGTTGTTTGTGAGTGATGTAATCATTTAAAGAATGTCAGGCATAATGCCTATTTTTAAATTTTTATGTGAAGGCTTCAGAGCTCTAAACAATGCTCAGATAAGGATGTAATGGAATGACATTAAAAAGGATAAAACTTAAATTAGTCATTAAAACTACTTGTTGATGTGAGATAAGAATTATTTGATGTAATATTAGTATTTTTATTCGTAAAGTTAGTATGATGTTCCTGCATGTTAGACTTGATGGTGTCAGTTGCTGGTACTAACTACCTTGATTGCAAATGTATTGGTGCCAGGAACCTGAGCCGGTATATACGATTATCACAAGCGGGCACTTAAGGTAGCGGTGATACACTAGAGCTTTCCGGTGATCACCGTACTGGTGATGTAATACATTCACCAATATTATGACCCAAACTGTGTTCAATGAAGTTAAACTTAAATTGAATTGTATTAGTGGAACTGATTAAAATATATATATTATTGGGCAAAATGCAGTCATTCTGGTGCATTCCTCGTGTAGGAAGGCGTGAGAACATCAATGAGACTTATAAAGGCTATTAATGATGATACTTAATGAAGATTCGATGAATACTTTGAGAATAAAATCATTGTTTCTTTCTTCGAAAGGGTTTGTACTGTATGAACGTTACAATAGTCTGACCCATCACATATCAGCAGATAAAATTGTATCCTTTTTTGTAAATCCCATGCATACTTGGTCCTTCGAGCCCTCTATAATGTAAGCAATAAATATGTGTGATTGATAACCCACCTAATTATTTCTTAGGCCCGGCTCACGACCCTTAGATAAGACAGACACAGTACCGCGGGTTCGATTTATCGACGGCTGAGTCCGAGGCAGGCATTTTTACACATCACTGGATATCAGCTTGAATGATATGTTTATCCGCCTTATTTCAAACTATGCTAAGAAGTTCAACTGAGATCCAAATATAGAAAAGAAGGAGCACCCTTTCTTAAACTTCATTCTATGTCTGTTTGTCAATACTACCGGAGAAAGAGTTCTCAGGAACCTATAGAGGTATCAGGTTAAAATTAATATCAAATATAAATCAAACAGCAGACCAAGATTACAAATTTTCCACAATACAGTGTATATTTTAGAAGATTTTAGTAATTCACTAAAGAGAGTCGGACACATCAGCGATATGTAGGCATTAAATGATTTCATCCTTGGCTAAGTGGTTCTAATGGTTTCGATAACTAAAACAACTTGCGCCATGGTTGGTGCATGGATGGGTGAATTTGTTATCTCGAGCTCCTCCGTGCTTCGGAAGGCATGCTGAGCTGTTGGTTCTGGTTGCTACGGCAAGAGTTTTCACCGACCGTGATGGTGTTATAGTCCAAACTCCACATGTGTTACTCCCATGTAGGAAGACCTGTGCGTAGCAGCGGCAGTACACATGATGATGCTAATGATGACAAGATATTTTAAATGCCACGTTCAAAACACATTCTGACGAACAAAAAAGGGTCTTTACCACAAAGATGATCCTAGGAACAGGTTTATTAGCCAATAAAGACAAATACGTACGTAGACAAGTAACGTGCTTAATACAATGATTACAATCGTCTGTTAAGGGCACAGTCAAAGTCTCACCACTTCTAGTCACGTTATTTGTCCTATATCACTGTTTTCCATAAATCCATTGTTTATGGTCGTACAGTACACTATCTGGCTACCCTCGGGGTCACGTGCGCCGTGAGATAAGCCCCGCTTGCCTGCCGCCTGGACCCGGCCCGTATCGCTGCAGTTTTTCACAAATAAATATTACTCAATTTTGGGTAAAAGTCCCAAAATAAAGTTAACCACTATCAGTTTATCAAAGGAAAGGTCCAGCGATGTGTGACAACTATGGGCTTAAGAATTATCAAGAGAGTTCCGAATTTAGAGGCCATGGAGATCTTTGGGTGTTGCAATAAAAATTATTTTCCAACTGACTTGTCTATAACAGTCACCGGTACTAGAAATAGAAGTGTGTTATATCGCTGCTTACATGAACAAATACAATTTTTATCTTCACACAAAACATATATTGATGTTGAAAGTGAAAAATGTTAAATGCCGTATTTAGAAACGTCAAACGTCAAATTCTTTCTCATATTATGGTACGAGGAATCAATTGACTATGATGATATTGGCCTTTTTGTTAAGAATCTAGCTTAAGTGATTAATAGCAAACTAGGTGGAGGCTATATTATGAGGAGTTTGACGCTTGAATCCTATCACCAGATATCAGATCGTATCGACCGGTTATTACCGAAAACGAGCGCTCAGCTGATTTACCGAGATGTCAGTATGTCCGTTACAGTCGCCACACCTTACGATGTTTGAGATATATCCCAGAAAAGTAAGCTTATTGTGTAAGAGTCGTCCTTCAATATAAATGTCAGCTGGAGGATTCATTTTATTGATAACAGACTTATGTTTTTTTTTAAATTAGACACTTATATTTGTTATAAAAAATTACAATATTATCTTATCTTTGTTTGTTTGTCGTTTGTTTATGTTTGTTATAGTGTTGTGTTTAAATACAATATTACAAATATGTGACACCAATAGAATATTTATCGTCGGATTTCGAAAGAGGATGCGTGGGGGATATAGAGCAAAATGTTAATAGAACTTATTGAATCTTAGGAGGTTTGGTGAAAGTAAGGATTATTTATTGATTTAAATCAATTACTAGCTTAAAGATAATTGTACAGTCATTTCAACGCTTCTTTTGGAAAGATATAATACGAAAAAAAAACTACTTCTGAAGAGATTTTTTCTAGTTTTAGCGAGACTAGCTCCCAGAAAGATATTTTTGTATACAAAGTGTATTGTACTATAAGCCAAGAGAACAGTAAAATGCGTACCTTAGTATGGTCAATTGGACAACAGCCGTCTGGTCAAGTGGTCAGTGCCGATGTCTACTTAGCCAGAGGCCACAGGAAGATATTTGTATCATGAGAACGTATATTCGCATACAAGTGGGCAATATTGAAGCTATTACATTTAATTATTAAGGAGCGTTATTATAACATAAAATATAGTAATTATGTTACTTTAAAAAAACCCAATGTGTAAAATTTGACAACGCCAGCAGAGGAAATTAGTCGAAGTATAAACCCCAAAGGTGGGCGTACACGTTAGTTTTGTATAGTTAGCTATAGTTCATTTAGCGTACTCTACGTCGAATCATTTGACATTGCGACTGTTCCCATTATTAGGGAAAAGTTTAATATAGTTAATTCTGAAGTGTGGTCATTTTACTTAAGTAGTTTTAGTTTAGTAGCATTGAACTTATAAAAGCAAAAGTAGTGTGTTAGTTCTCTACTAATTGCTTGGAGACCGTACACTAAGACCCAACAATATATTTTGAGTTCAAATGGATAATGTAAGAACCACAATTATAATCCTTATGTATATTTTTTACTAAATGGATTTCTAACAATGATTTTTTTCGTGAAAAGGGAAGGAAAGCCTTGCTGAGTTTTTGTCAGTTAATCTCAGATCAAGGCCCATCGCTCGATTTATTTTTTGTTTTGCATGCGAGGACGTTAGATTTTGACATATTGCACAATGCTTCGTAAACTAAACTATCTTGCACTTAATCTATCAAGATGCGATAGTTTCGGGAATCTCGAGACAATTAAAAACAATGTAGTCTGTGACTTTCTATGAGTGAAGGCGTTAAAACATAATAGCGTCAACAAAAAAAGCAGCTGCTGAGAGTAAAGTCCCAAACAGTAATTGAATTTGGTGACTGTACTGGCATAGCTTATTTCCGATACGTCGCCGAGCGGTCGTAACTCAAAGACTACACTTTTATTAAATTAATTCTACATTGTGTGTGCCGCGAGCACGTTACTTCTAGCGACCAGTCTGAACGTTCTAGCGGAAATTTCACCACGAACATTTACAGGACATTTAAATTATTATATGACAGATAATAAATTAGGAGATAAAAGTTAATAGGATTGATTCTTTATGTGTTATTTCAAGTGATTATTGCTCGTATCGTGTGACGTAGTAACTACGTTTGATCGCAGCCATATCGAAGATCACTAGAGATAAACGCAGACACTGTCAATTTTATGCTCTGTATATTTTTATTGTTAAAATGGTAACTCTTAATTTTATCTTGCAACTAAAGATTTTCATTATTATAAAAAGGGACATGTAAATCACTCTATTGAATATTGAAAAAATAAGAAAATGTATTTGTGTTGGGAGAGACGTTGGGAGAACGAGACGAGAGAGAGACGTTCTCTTCCTTTAAAACTATCTTAAAGGTATTAACTAAAAATCAACAATATTCGATAAATTTGACTCGATCGAAAATAATCGCAAAGTAAGTTTATAAACGACATTTTTGGGAATATTTACGTATTACTAAACGTTTTACTTTGGTTAGTTATTCTCTATGTATATTTTTATGAGTTAGTTAATGTAAGAAAAAGATATAACCTATTCCTACACTACTTATAATGTTGGTACTTACTTTATTTTTGCGTTCAACGATCAGGTCATTGAACCGTTTGTACACTTACTGACAATATTACTTGTTCATTATGTATTATTTGTTATTTGTCATATTAATGTGCAGATTTCATAAAGTTCATTAACAGGTTACGTACGACCCACTGCTGAGGATGGGCACTGGTCTTGTTACGTAAAAGGAACAAATGACAGTTTGGAAAGTGGTTATTTAAAAAAATAATATAATTCACACGTTATCACTTCTCCCATATGTGGGGCTGCTACAAGAGATTTATAAAATAAATAAGCAGTACCTTTAAACAATTTTGTATTATTTTAATGTGTCCTTTTTAATTATCTTTATGTGTAAATAAATTGCTAAAATAAATAAATAATGAAAAATTAAAATTAATAAATATTATTAGGTAAAAATCCAACAAATACAGTACACATATACATACACAATACACCTGAAATACAATTCTGAAAATACATAGTGAAAACGCTACAACGATCATCGTGTGAATACCCTTAGTGTTATAAGGATCTGAAATCTTCGAGAACCGGCTTCTAACTGGTGGTTCTAATAGAATAAAGTTGAATTCACAGTAGAAAAACCGTATAGAAATAAATAATAATTTATTAATTTGCAAGAAAATAAGTTACAACAATCAACAGAAAACAAAAAACTAATGACACATTCTATTTTCAGTATATAAAAACTAAGTGGCCAGTGTTAAAGAAGGTTGAATAACAACAGGTTCACCACCAGTGTTGTGTAAAAATGACTGTAATCTGCGAAACTTATTAATATTTTTTTGTATTTTTATAAGGTCGCCGTGTCAGTTAATCTTCCTAATGTAAAAGTAAAATCTAAGCCCAATGTTAGTGACAAAGCCAAAGCTGTTGAGGGATCGTAAGCGAGCGGCGTCTGGAATAATTGAATGTAACGGAGATAATCTCCCTTCTAAGAGGCCCTTGAGCCGAGAGCAGACAGAAGGCTTACGACATCACACAGGCCTGCAGCCTTTCACGAGAATAATAAGTGCTTCAATTAATACAAATACAGTATTTGTATTGTAATAATCATCATTACAGGAGCCCATGAGCTCGTTAAAGTTGTCACTTAAAATATTTCTTGAGATACATTTTGGATCTTAAAGTATTTTGGCAAAATCTTATTTTAGTAAAGGATTTGAATTGTCCAATGTAAATAAAGTTCATATAAGGTAATATTTAGAAGGTTAATATAATAAGCAACTCATAACAAAAGCTTTGGTATCAAAGCAACGCCAAATACCTGTTGCTAAAACATAGAAAGAAATATATCTTTATTACAAAGGGCGACCCTATTGCTAAAAGCAATCGCTTCCAGGTAACCTTAGGATAGACAAGCTTAAAAATAAAGTACTTTCGGGAAGTTGGCGACGTATAGCGATTACATGACAAATTACATTGCTAAATAGTGAACGCAATGATTTATAGCATATACAACGCAAAAAAAAAATCATTTTATTCCATTCATCATTCATCACACGATTAAGTTTATTTTTTATCCTTGACCTGGGTTCACTTTTAATTAATCTCTCCTGATCGTATATGAGGATTAGGTTGAAGATGTCAGGTGTTTGTATTGTATAAATATTACTTGTCTACCTACCAATAAGTGTATAAAGTGAAAAACATAAGGGCCAGTTATCGAGTAGCACGATCTCATTGAAGCTTCGTAGAGGCGCAGTCGGTTTCGATGTGTTTGTGATTATAATAATCTATAGTTTAAAAGTAGTAGACAAGGTGTTATCACCTCCTGCACCGTTATACTTTGATCAAATCATACTTAATGCCACGTCTGGAAATTGGAAGGCTGGAAAAAGGGGACACAAAGTTTCAAAATATATTTTGACGCGTGTGAGCTTGGAAAAAATCACCAATCACACAAGTAGATATCTTCATGTCGTGTGACAATAGTGCAGAGAATTATGTAAACAATTTTACGTGAAATGTTATTACATTTTTACTGTTGATAAAATATTATAACGATTTACTGAATATTTTGCATTGGATCTTTCAAGAGATCATAATGAGAATGAAACTAAAAAAAGGGCTTCATAGGGTAGAAATGAACCACACAAATATACAAATAAATATATTCGTACGGTTCCACTTCACGTCACTATCAACGTTGCAAAGAACTATAATATTTTCGCTCACGTACTGGGATCTTGACATTAGCCAACATTATTTTACTTCATTATGCTATTACGATATTAGCGTGCGTCTTCGATTTCCAACTTTGAAACCAAATATTCTCGGTCTGAGGAGATCTGCATCACATGCACGTAATAATTAATCACCCTTCATCCTGAATCCGGGGAAACCCTGGCCGTTAGTATCCCAACGCATGTGGCGTTCTGAGTCTAGGGTTCTTTGCTTATTAATATAAGATAACTAGATATAGGAAAGTTTTTAAGGCAACTGGGTATTTAACTGGTATTAAAGGTATTAAGTTTTCAACTGGGACGATATATTACCATAGCTACAGACGAGACGAGTAACTTAATTGCAAAGTTTTCGCTAGTATTCGCTTCGTAAGTATTCGTGCTATTAATGTGGGAAATTTAGTAATCTACCAGTATTTCCAATTTGAAGCAGAATATCTAAGGTAACAGTAATGGGTGTGAGAGAGAGTGAGTAATGAGTGTGAGAAAAGAAATATTATTATTATTAATCGAGTAGGTAAGTTTCTTTTAACAAGGCTTAAACGTGGTTTACGCATGGCTGTATTCTAATCATGCCTTGATTATAATGAAGCACAAAAACTGCTTGAACAAAATAATATCGAATTGAATGAGATAAACAGACTGCAAATAAAGCAGGCTACTTTTGGTAAGCCGTGAAGATTTTAATTCGTTATACTTATACTTATATAATTGTTTTGAATTTCGAATGAAAACCAAAGAATTCGAAGAGGCAAGTAATAAAATGGTGGTAATAAATTGATTACTTTAGTTTATTTATTTGTGAAATCAAATTAAAGTTTAACAATATCTCTCACCCCTTCTTATATGAATACCTTCTAATTCAACTCTGATGAAGATATTTCAATTTGTCCTATTTGGCCGTCTAATATAAACGCGGACGAACAAAACCTCATTGTTTTGAAGGTCCCTAAACTCTGGAGGTAACCTCTTTACTGTTACACTTCGGACGGAGACAAACAGCCGAGGATTGATGAAAGCTTAGTAGAAGCTAAGTCATTTGTCAGCCGGTCCCCATCCCCGGTGTATGGTTTGACCGCCACGTATGTAGACGAAGTTGAAGCTATTTTTAATTTGAGTTATGTAAGATAGTGTTTCCGAATGAGAAAGATCAAATCAGGTGTCATGACTTAGTAGACAGTGTCATTTATACACAATAGAGATAGATAAATGATTAGAAAATAGAGTGTCCATATGTATCAGATATTATGTTGTTATAAGCTTCGATTTCGTAGAACACGAACTAAATTAAATTTAAGTTCAGTGCTACCCTTTCAGTACAATACAACCAAAAAGACAGATGACAGGTATACTCGTTTGACGTTACTAAAATGGAGACTCTAACGTGGTTTAAAACTGAGGCTATTAAATATATTTAAGGTATATAGAGACAGCATCAGGTTTTAACCAGGTCTAACATTAGATCGCGTTTTGTAATGTAAACAGTAAGCGTATTTACCTTTTTATGACGAGCTTATTAAAAAATGACTAAATACCCTTGTTATTGTGTTTTTTATAAAATTAAATTTATGCGAATAACTAAAATTAAAAAAAAGTTTTTAACAAAACATACACACCTACTCCAAAACACTAAAAAGTAAAAAATAATAATTTGAGAAGTTAACTAATATAAAATATTTTGTGTAGTCGGTGCTAAGTTGTTTCCAGTAACGATAGAAAGTGAAGATCTAATGCCAAAAATACTTTTTTGTTAGATAACTTCATGAATTGAATAGTTTTTGCCTTTTTAGCGTTTTGAAGTCGCTTTTTAGTTTTGTTTAAGACTATTTTTCTATGCGTAATGCAGTCAAGAATTTGAATCTACTTTAAAGTCTTAAAAGCGATTTTATAGGTCATCTATTGTATTATTACTAGCTTCTGAAGGCGACTTCTATCAAATAATTTCTGTGAACGTGAATTTTGTTTTGATCAAGAAATCAATCGCATCTCTCATCGATACGTTGTGAAAGAAAAATGCCAATACCTTATTATTATTTTTCTTCAAAAAATACCATTATCTTTCCATAAAATGTTTTGACTATATTCTAGTTAAATTTTATACAAATTGTTTCAGCGGTTTAGGTGTGAATATGTAAAAGTCAGACTACGAAACTATCTCATTTATACGTCATATTCGTAGGTATGAATGTAAAGGACGGTACAGCTCAAAGCTGTGAGACTAATGTAATAGATATACCAAAAAACAATAGCAAGAGAACGGATAGCTTTAAAGGCTTTGAAGTCGACGAAATCTTATTAGTGCCGAGGTTGTTAATCCATGAAACGTATAAGGTACTTTGACACGGCCTCCAGGGGTGTTGAGTGCGGGCCTCAATAGGCTGTGCGGAGACCTCAATTTAAAGGCTGTAATCGTCATGGTGAAGCAGGCCGTTTTGTAGGAAAATATTCTTTTGAACGACTTATGTTCATCAAGCCAGTATTATTAACTAAAATATGACGTAATGTTATTGCCGTAAAAATAAATAAAAAGTAATTATACTTGTAAGTTACTATGTCTTTTTAACTTCATAAAAGGTGTTCTTTACCTTTCATTTAACTTCATTTCATTTTATGTCATTTTCATTTCATTCATATTAGTTAATTGCTGTAACTCATTAATTGTTTGTTACTAAATCTTGCATTAATAGCTTAACAGAAT
Source organism: Acentria ephemerella (assembly GCA_943193645.1). Classification (NCBI taxonomy): domain Eukaryota; kingdom Metazoa; phylum Arthropoda; class Insecta; order Lepidoptera; family Crambidae; genus Acentria; species Acentria ephemerella. The sequence goes on from OW971882.1 coordinate 225,937, forward strand.
AAACTCTGAACGTTATAGAACACTTATAGATGTGATCTAGTTGCACAAGACAAAGCTGTAAAAAATTAAATGATCCTATTGCATTATTAGTATTAATTCTATAGTCAGAATATTCTGACAATTCTATTATCTATATTAATCATATTATATCTTTATGTACAGAACGTCTGTGTGGATCTGCTGGAAGCAAATTCTTCGTGCTTAATTTCCACCATATGTTGTCTAGTGGCTGAGACCACCTGGTTCAGATCAGGGTTCTGGGTTCAATTCCCAGTGGGGACAGAAATTGTCTGCTCCGTTTGGTTGGTCGTATGGTTATATAAGTCCACCTATCCAGCTACCACCATCTCACCTAAGTCTGCCGCCATAGAAATAATGTTAACAGCATTTTTGTGTTTCGGCTGCAACCCCCTTCTAAGTTTGTATTCAGTTTCATTGTTAAGTAAAACAAAGTCGTTACAATATTTGCGGGCGTAGTTGAAACCTTATTAATCCAGAGATTAGTTTTATAATTTTCAATTATATTAAAAGGTACTCATTCTTGCACCCACTTAATTAGTGTGATATTAGCGCTGAAACTAAATATCTAACTAACTGTGGGATATTGTTTATATTTAATTGTAACCATGTCTAATTAGTGCAGACCAAACTCAGCGACGCTGTGCTGCATCCATCAACTTAGTATACAAAAGTTTGAGCGTCGTCGTTAACGTTAGATAGTATATCCAGCGTCGAATATTAACAGTAACAATACATTGCGGTCATTGCCCTGTCCGTGAGCGGAATACACAACAACGACGACTGATGAATGCTGCTGAAGGAACAATTTTTAAATTATCGTGGCTCTCATTATTCTCATGTCAGTCAAGCCGCAGAGTCTTTTCATAATAATCCCTAACTCCTAAAACTCAAGGATCCTTCGCACTACACACTCAGGCATTACAAACAAACTCTTTCGAGTCCTTCGAGTAGAAGAAATAGAGAAGAAGTAGAGCGTAGAATTCCTTACCAGCACACGTATTCTCTCCTTCATATAACATGGGTTTCTTCAAAAGAGGCGTGACAAAGCACTTTTTGAGCCGGCAAGGTGAGGGTGGCTAGGGCAGTATGTCGCATGTTGCACTAGTTATCACATGGACTCCTCCGCTGCTTACCATAAGGTGGGGTCGAGTAATTTGCTGAGTTTTCTATAAATAAAAAAGTAATAACAAATTTAAATCTAAAAAACACATCTACAAGGGAGCCTGTCTCAGCATAAAACTTCTGCGACAGATATTATGACAGGGTGTGACGATTTCTCGATAGATGATATTTACCAAAATGTCATTAATAAATATATAATTTCAGAAAACTTTTAATGAGGATTCTTCTTTATATAAACTACGTAGTATCTCGTTGATGTATCAATAAAAATCTAGAAATAACGAAGCGCTAGCAATCGTCTGAGCTGTATATATTTTCGCTTCCAATATTATCCGCTAGATTGGACATCCGACCGGTAAGTATCATCGCGTCCCGATTAAGCGCAAGAGCCTCGCTCGCTGCCGGTTAATTGAAACTGTATCTGACAGACAGCGGGCCGGGCGGGCGGCGCCGGGCCTCGGGCAGCGCTCGCACCACTACACGTAGGCCTGCTACGAGATACTCGATAGTTCAAGCATCCCGTAGCAGGACTACGTCTGGTCGTGTTGTACAGGAAGCCATTTAAAATTACTGTACTTTTAGCTGTGTATTGTCATGAACACAGAATGCATCGGTGGAACTTTGTGCTTCATTAGATTTTACACAATGCAGACTTATGAAATTTTAGCCATCTTTTGCAAAGTGAAATAAATTGGATTTGATTTTGAAATCAAATTTATGTAGCTTAAATATCAGTGCATTCATTACATATATACATATATCGTCCATTTTGTTTTATAACACTTGCGTGAACGCGAAATTGTATGAGTGCATTCGCTTACGTCAGGCAAACGGTGTCTGATTTATTGTTGGTTAATAAATCGATTTGGAATTACGAAATATTGTAAAATTTGGGAATTTAATTGCGACTATGGTAGTGTTGCATCGCTGCCTATGAAAAAAAATCTGACAATCAGCTAAATATGCGCAAAGCGGTATTTACTTTATTTTATTAAATTTAGCAAATATTAAAAATCATTTTATTTTTCTTTATTACGAATAACAACAACATTTAACAATTTTTAGTACAACCATGCATTTAACATTCTGTGAGTCAATTTATAATTATCCAAGAACTTACTGTTGTATAAATACTCCTTACCATAAACTCATCGCTACTGTCATCATAGTGACATGGTCAGTGTTGTAATTTTTTGAAGTCATGTAATAAACAGCATATTAACTATAATTTAATGTTTTATGTAACATTTGTCTATCTATTACACAACCTTCATTAAAGAATAAAACAATAGATAACTTACTACACGGACTACTGCTTTGATACATATACTATATAAATGGTGAGTGTACCGGGCAAACTCTGTTTTGTCATATAAATTATTTCTAAAAAAATGTTCTGGTAGGGAGGTGCACTCATACAATTTCGCGTCCACGCAAGTGTTATAAAACAAAATGGATGTATGTATATATGTAATGAATGCGCTGATATTAAAGCTAAATAAACTTGATTTCAAAATCAAATCCAATTTATTTCACTTTGCAAAAGATGACTAAAATTTCATAAGTCTGCAATGTGTGAAATCTAATCAAGCACAAAGTTCCACCGATGTATTTGTAGTTTAGCTTTAGCTTTAGCACCCAGGGGTAAAAAATAGTCTACGACTTATTCTTAGACCTACCAAATATACACAAAAGAATACCAAGTTCTATAACAAACCCACCGCACCGGGTCCTGGGCGCTGACGCTAGTAATCTACAGAGAGTACAGTCACAGAACACTTCCACCTTGACGTACTATCGCATCACCAGGCTTGGATACTACATAACTGTAAATTCACGAGTATTGTCTTTTAAATATTTATATTTCAGTAAAATTTAAACTTGTATGGCATAAGGTTGCACTTAAATATGTACCTAAAAAACTCAACTAATGTGTTACAGGTTGTTTAATTTCTTTAATAAATGTTGCTCTGTCTGCACAGCGCCTCTCTAATGAAGACACAGTGTCTCTCTGAGCCGTGATGCCGTCGCGTCGTCTGATTCGCCATCCTCCGGGATTACTCGACAGACTCTTTCAATCATTTCAAACATACTATTGGATTGGGTTTCAATTCCCGTCTGCACGTTTTAACTAGTAATCGGCAGATTTTGTTGATTTAATCCGCTGGTCCAATTATTGTGTTTTTAGTACGTTTCACAGTAAGTTTAACAATATTTTAGTTAAATATGCGAGGAGCTCGTTAGAGTTGTAGCTCAACCGCTGGTTTCGATAACGAAAACCAAGCAACTATCGCCTTGGTTGGTGCATGGATGGGTCAATAAAATTTCTTATCTCGAGATCCTCCGTGCTGCGGAAGGCACGTTGGTCCTGGTTACCGTCACATTGTGATGACCCAAACTCCTCATGCGTTACTCCCATGTAGGAAGGCCTGTATGTACCAGCGGGACGCATATATATAGGCATTTGATGCTTGCTGACAGTCACTGAAAATATTGTAATGAAATATTGTTAAAAATTACCAATACAGTACAATCGTAGACGTTCCACCCAAAATGACTATGTCGACCAAAAGTTATCCTACTATGAGTATAGAAAAAACATTACATATTTTATTAAGAATCAGTGACAGCGAATATTATGGATACCACATAACGGAGAAATGTAAATAATAATACGTATATAAATATCAAAAATATTCTAAATAAAAATACGAACATTCATGGCTCGGGAACAAAAATTCGTAGTCTTCATATAAATATCTGCACCCAACCTATTCGAACCCGGACTATTGTCTAAATAGATAAAGGTACTGACCTCGGCTTCCGAGAACATCTCATAAGTTCATGGTGACAAAGTAGTGTTAGAATATCTATTACTGTTTTGAAGTCTGGTGCATCATAAAGGCTTGCTTTGTGCACGAAATATTGGCAACTAAATTGACAACGAAACGAGCTCAGATATATTTGATGAAGCTGGAAATATAAATTTGAATCGAACTTCGAGTGGAGCCCTGCTCTATTCTGGAGCGGGAATGGTCGATAGAGTGCATTTTGGTGTTCGTGGATGTCGCTCTTGTAGTGTTGTCAGGGTATCGACTGTGCGGCAACAGACTGAGACACTTCGTTAGCATTTATATAATTTATTCATAAGATACACAACATCACTCAAGACTCCAATGTCAGTGTATTTTTTGTAAGCATATTTAGCAAACTTGATTGCATTTGTGATATATAGCGATACTATAAAAACATTAGTCAATTAACTATGAGCAGTTTAAAAAGTGCGATTTAAATTAAAAATTCTTAAGTTGTTATGGCTGTGTCAAATGCGATAATTCGCGCCTGTTTACTTTATGAGTTTAAACTTGGCACCAAAGCTGCAGAAGCTTGTCGTAAGATATGCGCTGCTTTTGGGGAAGGTATCATAGCAGAACGGACGGGTCAAAAGTGGTTCAAAAAATTTTCTTCTGGAAATGAAAACCTTGAAGATGAACCAAGATCTGGAAGACCATCCACCGTCAACAACGAGGATATCAAGCTAGCAATCGAGCAGGACTCCAGCCAAACATGTCAGAAAGATTTAATGTGAGTGATGAAACTATTCGTTCACATTTGCACCAACTTGGAAAACGTTGGAAGTTGAGCAAATGGGTACCTTATGAGTTGAGCGAAACAAACAAGTTACAGCGCTTAACCATTTGTTCTTCATTGCTTTCCCGCCACAATTTAGTGCCATTTTTTGACCGGATGTTGACGTGTGACGAAAAATGGATTATGTACTGCAACAAAAAACGAACATATCATTGGTTAGCCAGTAGCGATCCAGTACCGATGACTCCTAAACCACGTATTCACCAACAAAAGGTTTTACTGTGTGTATGGTGGACTACAGCAGGTATCGTTCACTATGAGTTGCTACCAAGTGGACAAACCATTAATGCTGAGATATACTCAGCCCAATTGGACAGAGTTTCGGTTGCTCTTCACCAAAAACAAGCAGCTTTGGCGAACAGAAAAGGTGTTGTGTTCCACCAGGACAACGCCAGACCGCACACCGCAAAAATCACGCGGGAAACTTTAGCACGTTTACAATGGGAGATTCTACCTCACCCTCCGTATTCACCAGACCTTGCCCCAAGCGACTATCACCTGTTTTTGGCCCTAGACAATCATATGAGGAATCGACAGTTTCAAAATAGAGGAGATCTCGAAAATGAGTTAATTCAATTTTTTAGCTCCCAAACTCAAGACTTTTATAAAAATGGAATATTCAAGCTTGTTTCACGATGGGAGAAAGTCATTATTGCTGAAGGAGACTATTTTTCAGAATAAACTTTAGTATAATCGTTTTTTTGTGTATTTATTTATGGACCTGCAAAACCGCACGAACTTTTTTGGTTGCCTGATAATTGAACTAATGGAATTGGAAGTTCTTTAAAAAAGACGCGATAGAGGAACGTCTGTCTCGTACAGTCTCTGTAAGACTGACTTGACGGAAGCACCTGTCAACTTCGTTTACTATTCGCAATAGCCATAGATCGGCTATTGCCATACAAAATGTGCTTGAAAAATTGATCAATAACACAATTCATTATTACGGCAGTTGTTCTTGCTTAGTATCGTCTTGAAACAACATTCTTTGCTAGGATTCAATCAGGATTTTTTTGCAAAACAAAGATGGCATGCCGTGTGTAAACCCTCACATAAAATTCGAACTAGTTTTATTCGCCAATTCTTTCCTTTTTTAGGCCCATATATTTACAATAAATTAAATAAAATCAATAATATATATGCCCTAAACAAAATAACAGTAAAGAAATTAATCTCATGTTGGATTCAACGACTATCATATAGTAAAACTGAAAAGTTATTGGAAATATTAAGATAATTTAAAGTAATCCACATCAACAATCCCATTACTCACCCTCTCACACACACTCACACACAATCATTATACACACCGAGAGGACTTCTACACTCGTATAAGGTTCTATAAGTACTATATAAGTATGTATGTTTGTATGTATTTGTATGTGTATGTATTGTATGTATATATATATATGTATATGTCTATATGTGTGTATGTGTATGTGTATGTATATATGCTATTATCAATGTTACATATGTAAATTAAAATTGTTTTTGGAATATTCCTTTGTAATTATTTAAGTTTTTGTTTTTTGCACTTCCGAGGATGGAGGCACTGTATGCTGAAATACAGGCTTCGGCCTAGTTCAGCGACGGTTGGTCTTGGTCTTAAGTAAGCTGTTTAAAATAAAATTTCATTTCATTTCATTTCATTATAAGTTATAATTAGTCCAAATCTAGTTTCATTTCTGTATCTATTTAATTTTTATAGATTATAGTATTCTTGTGCTCATTTTGATTAAAGTTAATAATGCGAATTAGTTATAATGCACCCTTATGTACGAGTACGTACAAGGAGTTCGACTATTGATATGACTATTCCGAAGATTGTCCAAATTGTAATTCGATTATAAAAAACAGCAGTGCCTTTTGGTGTATTTTTTTATGGAAATACGATGTACTTGGTACTTACATCCGACGCGAAACTCCCACTGGAAGCTATGAGAGGTACAAGTTTCTTATTAAAATTTGTTGGTTTTGTCATCGTAATTGTGGTGGCCTCCTTCTCAGGAAAGCACATTTTAGATACAATACGGTACTTATACTTTGTTGGTTTTAGATTGACGCTCCGATCGCCATTTAATTTAACACCTTTAAATATTCCATTTTTTTATTTCCTTTATTTCCACATATACAACATAATACGATACCAGCTTATATAAATGTATGCTAATATTAATAATAGAATTAACATATATTTCATACGAAAACTACAGTATTCATAAGGTTATAAATACTCCTTCAACGAGTTCAACACTTATATGACAAATTACTTAATAATTCAGAATTTTGTTTGAAAGTGTTGGAATATTATATGTTAGTTTTATGATCTGATTCAAGTAGAAAATAGTGTTTATTGTAGAACGATGTGGCGAAACTTATCTTGGAGTGGGAATTAGTTAAGTCATTCCGACCTGTAGACACATCATAAAAATTAAAATTGGAGTAAGCATTCTTTAAATAAAATTAAAATTGGCGTAAGCTTGAAGCGAAAAACTATTATCACAGTTACAAATAGTTGTTTCTTACATAGAATATGGTTTTCAAAGATTTAATATAATATATACATATAATACTTACTCGAAGGTCGTCGTGTATTAGTAGACATTTGTGTCCTCGCATTTTGCTTTGTAACTTAATGCAACATGTCTCAATTTTAAGTAAAACCTTTAGGATTAGTAGAACCTTAAACTCTCTGAAGTATCTAGGCCAATCGATATTATTTATATGTTATTTTAAGCGTCATTGTGTCTACGGCGAAATTCGGTATTTCACTTTATAACCCGTGGAAGGACGTGTGAATGGATCAGTTGTTTGTTTGATCAAGATCCCTCTATGTAAGGTCGCTTTTCCTATTTTAGTGAAGTAGTATGCTTGGAGGGACTATAGCCAGCATATTTATAGGCAAGGGAGGATCTCACGTGTCTTCTTCAACAACATCAGTACGTGTACAGTATTTAGTGATTCAATGACAATGTGTTAAATATGAAACCACAACATTAAATACCTGTGTGTCAATGCCAAGAATGTTCCTCACTTCGTATATGTTTTGATAATGTAAATTGTCGTTTGTGGCTGTCAAAGGACGGCGCTGTAACGAACGGGGGTTGGCTCAGGTTTCCCATGCATAATACTAGGAAAGTGTAATAAGTAGAATAGTTTAAGTGGTTATTTAATAAGAGAGGTATGGCTTAGGACTGATTGTACGGTGCTTCCGTACATATATTAAATGAGAGATTGATAGTTCTGATAGAGAACTTGATAATAATGTTGATGTGAATGCACGCGGTGATTGAACTGAAAACGGTGAACTGAAGTGTAGAAAATCTTGAATTAGCTCAATATACGGCTGTTGCACCGTACACTGATACATATCGTTATTTATTGATTGATTTGACATATTGTTAAACATGTCTGGTAATAGTAAATTAATGGTGTACAGTAAAGTGAAGCAAATGTATAATCTTCAATTGAAATTTTACCGAAGCCAATTTGTAGACCAATTAGATTTGTGGACTCATGACAAGAATCGACGAATAATTATTTAGATTGAGACAGGTAATTAAACAGGTCATGGTATTAGCTACTTAAGTAAAGTGGTAAGACACTCATTCATTGACCAGTGAATAGTTTTTGTAGTCACTTACAGCTTAGACCCCAAAGAAAAAGAGCTTTCTATAATATTACAAATTCAATGCCGCTTTATTATCATAACATCGTCATATATTGCTTAGTAACGCAGCAATGTTCAGGTGAAGATATTACCACTATTATTAAAAAACGTAGTAAGATGAAGTGGGAATCTACGGTGGAAAGATCTTCTTTTTCTGGTCTCCTAACGCCCGTCTCTCAACAATCATTTAGAAAACTACCGATTATGTATACAACATTTCTGTTACCAAGAACTTGTGTAATTGTGCACTGTCCTGTCTAAACTAACTCAAATCCGCCAAGACAAGTTCAGTAACGAGTTCCGTTAGTTATTGTTCTACTCATAAACAAGTTTAACGCGAAATAGAATTATTTTGTTTACCAGTACAAGTTCATTAAAGGATGAAACAGTTTTTATATTTTAAGGATTAGTAGAATTTTCTATAATTACATTGATTCCATAAATTCTAGTCTACCTCTAAGTACAATATTGTTCAACACCCACCGCAATCGGGTTTCAGATTCTTACAATAAAATATTTCACGTTGTTCTGTCTTCTGACATATATAATATTTAATTAATAATAGGATCTATCAACATCTATCAGACGAAGAGCGTGCTCCTGGCGTACAAGTGATCTCATCTGTGCCAGCGGGGCGTAGCTCGAAGCCGAATTTTGAAGTTGTATACTGTATTTTTTTTTCTGTATTATTCTATTCTATTCTATTCTATTTTTAATAACTTTAGTAATCATAAATACTTACATCTCATTACAATTACGGCACCCCTGACTAGTAATGAGGTGATAGTATGCTCCCGCTAGAGCTCTCACGTGACTGCTCCCGACGACACGTTCGACGTTCGCGCCTATTATTACATTCTACTAAATATAACATTCAAGAAAGTCAACTTCAAACCTAGGAAACTGCTATTTTGAAGAGAAAATCTTATTCTCTTGGAGAATATAAGAAGGAACTTAACTTATTATTTATGGAGCAGTATAATACTCCGGAAGGTATTGAGACAATAACTTGTGTCTATTAGCCCAAAGTTATTAACATTTTATCAAAGAAGAAACCAATAATCTAGTAACAAAAGTTGGGATACGAGACGACCTTCTGCACATGAGTATTGAGAGCTATGTACTTACAGAATCGTTATTTGTTTTCACAAATCGCTTCGTAATATGTATGATTCACATCTAACGGCAAGCGTTGGAGCGCAGCGACTCGGTTTAGAATTTTTTCAAAGATTTCAGACTTTTTTGATGTTGTGAGTCAACGTGCATATTTCTGATACTGGAGGTTTGTCCAACTTTATCTAAGAGCCGCAAATTCAAAACCGAAATCTCAGTATTTCTATTACTGTATTTAATGTAAAGATTTGTAATGCTTCTATATTTGATTCTGGTTATGGTCTGGAGGAGATTAAATTTGGCTAGTCTTCTGCCATACAACAATATTGAATGACGGAGTAGCACCTAAGTCTGCCGCCTTAATAATAATGCCAACCGGATTGTTGTGATCCGGTACTTGGAGGTAGGATACAACATACAATCAGGTTAGATGAAGGCCAACGGCGAATTCCTACAGAATTTAAAAAATATATTTTTTAAGAGAAATAAGTATAAAAGTCCAATCCGTCAAATGTTAATGATACCTAATGACTATATTGCCTAGTTAATGCGGGTTAACAGGCTGTCGGTGAGGCAGTGACAAGTTCATTGTTGGAATTACTACTCGGCTCCGGCCGATAATACTTGCTTGTTCTGATGGCTTCCAAAAATTGTAAGCTACTGTATTTGAAATAATTATAGAAATGATTTGTAATGTTTTGAGTGATAATTGTCAATATTGTATCAATTGTACTCGGTAACAAATAATAAATGTAAAACAATTATTAAACTTTCTTTTGGCAAGCAATTTAGTGGAAAAAAGTTCGAATCTCATCTTCAAGAAGAATTGTAGTTCTCGCCACTGCTGGTTTGGGTACATGGTAGATATTAAATACGTCACAAGAACATAATTGAAGTAAGAGAATATTTGCCAATCATTTTAATTTCGAACCCAGATTTATGTAAGGCGCGATAGTAGAACAATGCAGGCTTGAAGTTTATTGGTTCTGTGGGTTCTACGGTTTTAATAACCTTGGGAGATGACTCCATTCGTTATCGCTTACATATTTATTTAGTGATAGTGACTATCAAAACGCATATTTATTATGGACTATGTATAGTAGTAATTTTTATAAAAAAACATTTTCGTAAAATTTTCCGACTACCTGTAATTTTTTGCAAGCAACAACTGAATGTGTGTTACGAGGGGAATAACCGCGGTTTCCAGTTATGTCGCGCGTACTATATGCGCCGCTTGTTATTTTATGTCTTTAGCAATGAGCTTGGAATTTGGTAGTTCTGTTTTAGTGTTTTAGGACGGGAAGGGTTAGTTGTCAGTGTCAGTTGTGGACGAGCCGAAAGTAGTTTTAAGCAAAAAGTAATAAAAATGTTTTTATCAAGGTTTGTTTAGCAAATGTTAATTCTATGTGGGCGTAAGGCGTTACTTTGTCCGTACTCGCTAAAATCAAACCAATTCAAAGAAGCTTATTATATACAACCGTATTATTAAAAACGAGTATTTTAAATACTAATGAACTATCAATTACATCATAATTAACTGATTCCGGAGTCTGCTTGTAGAAATAACTTATATAAGACGGATATTTATGTTGGTATCAAAGTGCTGATAGTTGTTTTGATAATTGTTCTTTATGTTATTTTCCCATTAAGAAAAACTATAAATGTATGCAAAATCTCCAGTATATAAAAATATTGGTGGGCCAGTATATACTGGTGGGTATATTGAAGCATGAAGCACAAAGTTTGAGCGGTAGAGACGGTGTAAGTGTCACACTCAGAACTCGTCTAGCGTATATCGGGCGACACGCGACAAGTCGTAGGCGTCTGAAACATGTCGCTCACGTTGCAAGTTAGCGAACATGAATTAGCTGCGGGCCTTGGAAGCGGCGAGAATATTCCTTAATCAAATTAATACTTACAACGCCCAAGACTGGCGTAAGTGCCGAAAAATTAATATACTATCTTTAAATTTTTTTTTGGGACTGACTAATACTGTTGGCCGCAGATGGCCTTTACAGCGTTACCGGGGTTTTAAGGAGGCGAGAACCTTGGAGAGTCCTCAAGCCTTAAGGGGCGATTCGCCTCTGGAGGAGTTCTAATCGACAGGCATCACCTCCGGGGGAGGTGTCCCGCTGTCTCTTAGATTCTCCAGGGCGCTCGAGCCATGAGGGAGGAACTATATTTTCATATATATGGACACCTTTATTGACTGATAATCCAAAATCAGCTCAGTGGTTTACCAGTTCCGTTGTAGCTCGAACGCTTAGATTATCGATAACGAAGACAAACAAACCTTCGCCACGGTTAGTCCCTGGAGCCCCGGGAGCTGCTCTGTACTTCAGGAGGCATGTTAAGTCGTTGGTCCCGGTTGTTATGGCAACCGCTTTCACTCACCAAACATTCGGGCCAGCGTACTAGCATTATGGCTCACACTCTTCATGTATTTTTTCTCAAGTAGGAAAGTCTGTGCCCAGCGCTGGAATGTAAGCATTTGATGCTGTTAGTCATTAAAAATACAGGACAGATAGGTGAGCTAGTGGCTATTTTCTAATGAAATGAGAAGGCGGATAAAGTTAACTTCCACAAATTGTTATTTTTTATTTTTAACCCACCAACTCGCATCGGGCCGCTGATGATTGTGGTGTTATCGTCCAAACTCCTCACGTGTTTCTCCCATGTAGGAAGACTTGACCAGTTGTACGTTTGTGGCTGGTTGATGATGATGAGTTACTAAAACAACTGCACAATTCAGCCTTAGCAACAAATCACCCGGTAGTAAGCGCGATGTTTATATGTAGGAACAGGAAGTAAATTGATGGCTTGAAGACAGAACGCGAGACAAGTCCCCCACTCCCAGTATCCTTTTTATCCATACCTCTGTTTCTATTGTTGTATTTGTAACACGCAAAACTGCTGCATCTTCAACGTTTATGTATATATATCTTCATTCTCAATTTCATGCGCATCAAGTTGCTGGCAATGTGATAGTGTAAAAATAATTAAGTTTATTTGCTTGTTCAATTATCAGTAAAGTAGAAAAATTAACATTGACTCCATCCTACAACAAGTTATTTACTTTGGTTCGTTAAGCGCGCTCAAAACAGTAAGCAAATATTATTAAAACAGTTTTTCTTTGAACAAAAAAAATATTTTTTATGTGCACCCCAGTTGGTTGAGACGTTTAATTCTTCGTTCTAGTTGTTTTTCACCAATTATATCGTTAACCGGATTTTTCTCAGTTAACTTTGTTAAAATTATTGTGTAGGCACAGCTTTCTAAGGATTTAACTTTTATTTAAAATAAGCGACCGATTTATAACTGGCTGTTTAGAGTTACGATTACATTTACAAGAATATGTCCGAAATTTCATGGTATTGTTTGAAAATAGCTTTTCTTCAAAAAAACCGTAATTTTTCGTTTATAGGAGTAAGTAACTCCCATATAGGAAGGTTCAGCCCAGCTGTGGGGCGAGTATAGGTTGTAAATATCAATAAAGTTTTCGATTAAGCCATTGTTTAGGCGCTGCACCAGGATCCAATCAACTTGCTGAGCGCTTGTGATTTTTCGTCGCTGGTAGCAATGCGGTTCAAAACTCCTTCGTTTGAGTGCCTGTTGAGCAGTGCAAGACACGATGTTTACTTCGCACCGGCGATCATCAAGTTCGTAGCGCACCCCTTTGTCAAGATATAGACCCGTTTCCAATATGACGTAAATGAACAAATATCTTTTAGGCTAATGTCGAAAGCTGCTACTTATTCAGCCATAGATTGCATATCATCAGCTCGTAGTTCGTCTTTGTTTTTCTAAGTTTTCGGAATATCACGAGGTTCATTTTTCAGATCTAATTTTCTAGATCGGAAGCACGCAAACCAATCGCAGACGGTGCGTTGGCTTGTAGTGTTAGCTTCGTAAACTTGGTTTATGTTGCGGCCGCTTGTACCGCGCTGCTGCTATGATGTGAAATGTGTTTAAAACAAAAGTTGAATTCTTAGTCATTTAAAAAATATTTGAATTTAAATGGTCAGTATTGCAGAACAGCCATTACATAGGTTAAGACTTAATATATTTTGCATTTAATATTTTTTTTTTTTGCAAAGTGTCGCATGAATCAGCCGTCGCTGCGTTCCACCATAATAGAAGGAACGTAACGACCTGACGGACGACGACATCACCAGCACCAGGCAGGTGAGTGTCAGACACGTCCTCTCTAGAAAATAAAACAAGACTCATCACCAAATAACCACTTCAGTATACAGTAGATGATTAAAGTAGAAGATATCCTGTATGGAACAGAATAAGTAGCGTATTTATTAAATTAAACTAAACAATACAATGTATTTATATATTGTATCCTTAAATTATAATATATAATCACCGACCGTACATAACGTATGTATCGTCGCTCGCTTTAATTTCGCCATCATTCAATAATCCCCGCGATGTGAGGATTATTTTTGCATCGGCCATAATACTACGGCTCATTGCCGGCCATTTGCCGGACGACCGCCCGGATTACCGGGCCGGACTGGTGTGAACACGGACTTATTCCCCTGATTGGATTGGCCAGGAAATATTTCGTTGTTACACTGTTTTCGCGGGTTTTGTTCGTGTTTCAATGGACCTTTACGAAATACGTGGTTATGTTGTATCCTGGTTTAAATGTAACACCTTGCTCTTTTCAAGAGGCAAATACGCATCGATGTGTTTTAAACTTGTTGTGATTGAATTCACGAACTAACGATTCTACTCTGCGGTAAAAAATCATACATTCATTTTGTTTTGTAGTCTCATATAGAAGACGTGCTTATTAGAAATATTCTTTCTATTATATATTTTAATTATTCCTGAGTTATTGTTTCCACCTCGATTTGGGTTTCTTCAGTTCATCTGCTTCTTCTTCTTCTTCCCATAACCAGATTGTCAAGGAGACAACCTGTGTTCACACTCAGCTGTGAGAGCGGCCATCAAAACTGCCCTCAACTACTGGATAGACTGCGCACTAACTATCTTCAAGCCGGACACCGTGGAAAGACGCAGGGGAGTGATAAGAAGGCAGTTGTGGCAAAGCAGTGTATTAGATTGAGTTTCGTCGATACCACCACCCAAAATTCCTGCCCTGTTTAGCCATAGATATGTCCAGTTATTAAATGATATTATTATTATTTTTTTGTTTATCTTGTTTCTGGATAGATGTCTACCTAACTATACACCTTCAACGTGACAGCTTCTTCAGAATTGTGGTATAAGTAAAGTGCCAATATCAACAGATTACATTTGAAGGAGGGAGCTGTTAATTAAGACCACCCTTGTACAACTACAGTATGTATGATTCCGTATATACTATTTAAAATGTATGGTGTTCGATAAAACATGTTCTGTACTATGAATACTAATCATAACAATTTCTCCTTAATTTTTATTGAAAATGAGTTAATTTGAATTTTATTCTTATGAATTTTACTAAATATCCTATATATTTTTCTATAATATCAGTTTTATACACCAGGTTTATCAATGTTTGGGCAATTCTAAAATATATTGAACGTATAATGTTCAAACAAGGCTCAAAGTAAAATAAACTTTCTTAATATTTGTGTAGTTTTCAGACAAGAAACGTTCGAGGACGTAGATAATTTACTGAAGAGAATCGTTTTCATCACTTTATATAGAGACATTAAACTCTATCAAACTCTCGACGTGACGTGTAGTAATAAAAGCTGTTCAATATTCTATTAATTATGAAATAATTTAAATATGTAATACCAGTTAGAAACAATCCGATTCACACTGTATTTTAGAGTTTTAAACTAATTTGAATCTAAAGTGGCTGTGCACTTAATGAAAGGGGTTTATCCAAATCATCATAAAAAATATATTTTTTTTAAATAACGAAATATACTTTTTAAAATGGTAACAGTTGGTGATGGAGGTCAAAAGTACAAGTCTCAGTCATCGCTCGACTCATAATATTAGCATATAAATGCTAACTATTACTTAAAAAATCTTGAGGTGGCTTTAAGATGCATGTATGGAGCAGTAAACTTAATACAAATCCGTGTGTACTTAATTATTAATCACGTGACAGCGTCTCTAATCCAAAGTTGTAGCAGTTGATAGGGCAGCAGATGTTGCCGCGACAGTGTCGCTGTTATTATCAAAGTTGCGCCATAAAAGTGGCAACTATACGCACGCCTGCTCGCACCGAGCAGTTCACGAGTCGACACATAAAACGTATTGCCTTATTAATTTATTACAACTTCTCACTCTTACGAGCCAATATAGCTTTAAACTTCCATTATAAAGTGACAGTTCTATGAGCTTGGCGATACTTTCCCCGCAAAATTAGATGCGCCCAAATAAATAACAAAGGAGTGGCGAAGTCTTCTAAGTAAAGAGGTCACGTAGAAACGGTTGTATAGCATTACGAGTATTGATTGTTCAATGGTCATATTTAAAATGGTGACAGTTAGAGTTAAAATTTTGTATCAATCTCATTAAAGAACTACAAACAAATTAAATTAATAGGTAAGTTAAAAAGTTAGACGCTTCGGTTATTTTTAGACACTTTTTTCATATATTAATAATAATATTTATAATTTTGTTTAAATAACTTGTAAGGGACAAGTTGAGGAATTTCACCACATTTGATACAGACAATGTTTTCAAATATTTAAAGAGGTGTTCAAATAGGTATATCAATATCAAAGAATTAGGGCAGAACTATTGTACAACAAGAATAAACCGACGAAACCAACATCTTGGTCCTTTGAGCCGGATAAGTTTTTTTGAAACATTTACCAAAAACAAAAACATAGCTACCGTGAGATGAAAAAGAGACGAATCTCATGTTCCTGTTTTAAAATTTCAAACACTATTTCCAGTTCTTGTACAAATAAAGTAGCAAATTGACGAAGACTACGAAGTAACTTAGATATATGAAACAAAAGACACGATGAATCTGCAAGGATTCCATTTTTGCCGTATTGACTAAGGAACCCTGAAATAGCCTTTCTGGTCGAACAGCCGGATTTCCTATAAGTGTTCCATCTTCATCTATCGCTGTTCACGCGAGAGGCCGGTGTAATTGATGTATTGTCGGATGTTCTCGGTGGCTGCTCCGCGTTCCTTCGATCGATACCTAATCGGATGTTTGATAACAACGGCTTAGATAATTTGATATGTTTAAAATTAGATAAGATACTGTTTATTGTTATTCTATTTACAATAGACACTACAAAATATATTTTGGGCGTACAGTATATGATTGCAACTACATTTAAACATTATTGATACAATATTTATATTGATTTATATTAAACATTAACTATGAGTCACATAATTATAAAAGCATTTCTGTAGTAACCGTTCTTTAACTGTTCTTTTATTTTTTGTCTCTTTTTCAATAAACATTT
This sequence comes from Acentria ephemerella, assembly GCA_943193645.1. Classification (NCBI taxonomy): domain Eukaryota; kingdom Metazoa; phylum Arthropoda; class Insecta; order Lepidoptera; family Crambidae; genus Acentria; species Acentria ephemerella. The sequence goes on from OW971882.1 coordinate 242,926, forward strand.
TACTGGAAACATTTCCAATTTCAAGTTAAATGATTATGGCTTCTGACGTACGCATTGACCTTTTTCTTTTGATGCAGAACCAGTCTGGGTGGATGGATTCTAGTTTTATATAAAAGTTTTAGTTATTTTTAACTTTATAACTTGCTATCGCGTCCCGTTTTCATTATTACAAAATAAAGTGTACATATTTAATTAAAAATCACTGGAAATTAGCTTTAAAAACAATTTTGTTAAAATTCACCATGACTCTTTGGAAACCAAGTGGAAAATTTTCTTCCGCTTAGGTTTGTGGATGAATTTGCTGCTAACGTTGTCCAGAAAGCTATAGCATGGAGTCCTTCGAGAAAGGATTAAGAAGTTTCTTAAAGGTCAGCATCGCGCTAGTGACAGCTCTGGTCAAACGGAGTTGCAAATTTAAAATATTGAATATACATATGTTGTATCTTATTCTTCAAATTTAAAGTATAATTGACCATCCATAATGACATATAGCACAACATATAGATTACAGATTACCTCAAATCTCGTTTGTTGTCAGCAATTAATAGATAGTAGCCAATATGTCGTCCATCCAGAGACAAACGTCGTTAACTAGCATTTACTATTGTGTTAGCATCGTTGAGTAATGTTCCCAGATATTACGGATTGTGGTCGGTTCATCAAACAGCAGGATACCAGCAGCTGTTCCTTGGTGAGAATAATTTATACTAGCTGTGCCCGTGACATCGGTCACGTGGATTTAGGAAATTAACATGTTGTGTGTACAACTGGTTGTCAATGTGTCTATGTTTGTCAAATTATGTTTATAATAAATTTGATTACCAAAAAGAGGTTATAGTGAGTGAACCTTAAAATATAGCCATATTCTGCCTCGGACATTTAGAACGTTTTAAGTAAAAAAATTCTGGCATACATGATTTTCGCCTGACTTTAACCGTTTACGTCACGCACGCAACGAAAGCTCTAAAAATAATATATTTTCCCGTTTATGTAACATCTTTCATTGATGCTTAGCTACTATTGGTTGTAGAGTTATGTTATATAGCCTTCCTCGATAAATGGGCTATGCATCACAAAAGTAATTTACAATTTGAATCAATAATGCCTGAGATTAACTCTTTCAATCAAATAAAACAATTCTTAAAAATCGGTTCACAATTGACCAAACATGGAACATAGAACCTCCTTCTTTTATGAAGTTGGTTAATAAAATATACCTCAAACAGCTAACGCCTAAAAATACAAAAATGCACAAAACTTTGTGTTAGATACTTGGGGGCGTCACACTCAGGAACACCTTCAGAAGGTACTTAGTGTGTTCCTAGTCCCAGTCACGTCTCTGTGTATTTAATTAGTCCGTATTAATTACATTTATGACGTAAAATAATAAATCATACAGCTACGTAGTAAATATAGCAGTTATCGTGTCCAATTCTACGTTATTTTGCTATAATTACAAGCGTTCCTGACGGAATGTGGCGACGCGACCATTTGATGAGCAATGTAAAATCGACCTGACTTCATTATGCATACGGCTACTTTTCATTCTCTAGATCCCGGCAACGACTATTTGAAGTCATTTTTATCTACCTATCCACTCTACACACGAGAAAGAGATTTTCTTGTAAATAAAGTTTTTCAACAGAATAAATTCTATAATTATTTAGCTTGTGTTATACAGATAAATAAAATATATTCTTAGGTTTTGACGATTTACTTGTAATTACAACAACAATTTTGGCCAATCACAAGCGTCTACGGATTGCCGTGTTTTTTTCACGTAGACGTGAGAATTTGTAAAAAATAAATTTTGGTGTTGTACCTCCTTGCCGAAGATCTCAGCTACGTAATAAGTAAGAGAACATTATGTTGGGAGCAGAGTTCCCTCATATTCTGTCATTATATTTTTAACTTTATAATTATAGGGTTAACAATGCCAATAAATAGGCTACTGAAGAAAAAGAAATTAATATTGAGATAAATCATCCGGATTATAAGAGATCGCGGGATCGATTCTCTCAGCATACTCATAAAAAAGACATGTTGTCTTTTTTATTAAGTAATTCCAATGGAAATGCAATGGGCTCTGACTTCTACTGAGGTTCATTGTCTTTACATTGCATCATTACACGGCTTATTGAAACAATGACAATAAATTTCTTATAAAGTTAATTACTATAGAAGTAACGTTACTGTGGGCAACATTGATGGGGAGAGCTTATGTTCAGCAGAATAAATCGTAAGCTAATTTATTATATTATAATTGTTATATAATAATATTTTTCAAAATAATAGCGTGTGTGCGGCGACGTCCGCCATCCGTCAGAGGTCCTCGTCTGTCAGGTACCGGGTGTCCTGTGGGACCGCTTTGTAACTCCAAGTGAAATACCAGAGGGCTCTATGCGGAAGCTCTTTTAATAACATCTTACTTACGCAACTACGCCCTTTATGAGGATTGGAATAGTGGAAACTGTGCTTTAAATAATCGATTTGAAAATATACTCCATTCCTTCTCTCTTTGTATGTAATATGATACGAACCGATTTAAGTTTCTTATATACAATTACTAGACGTGGCCGCCTATTGCAGGCTTATGCCTCATAAGAAAACTCAAAGTCACCAAAGGGTAATAGAGAGGGCTATGCACGGAGTTCCTCTGCGTGATCGAATTAGAAATGAGATGTCAAAGAGAACTAGGGTCCCCCATGTAGCCCAAAGACATGTAGCCTAAAGTGACAGTGGGCAGAGCACTTTGCCGAGACAGAATAATATACCGCCACCATTGAGAGATGTCGAACGTTAGACTCTTATCGAAATAATTACAAAGAATATATTCTTAATCTACAAAGTAGTGGTTCAGCAATATGTTTTGGCTGTGTTCGATTACATCTAGTTCTTACATATGTACCTTTGTTATGTGAATTCGTGCCTAATAATGTACATACCTTTGCTCCAAGAAATAATATTGTACTTGTTGTTGCCGTTAACATTATATGTGTGGTCTTACTACTTGTATTAGTGCTCGTAGTAATAACTACCTATTTCTCTCCTCCACGACACGACTCACCTAAGCCGAGGTCCGAGCATTTAGAGGAGCCCTCAGGTTTGTCGCTCCCTCATGGCTCGAGCGCCCTGGATGCTCTAAGAGACAGCGAGACACCTGCCCAGGAGGTGATGCCTGTCGATTAGAACTCCTCCAGAGGCGAATCGCCCCTTAATGCTTGAGGATTCTCCAAGGTTCTCGCCTCCTTAAAACCCCGGTAACGCTGTAAAGGCCATCTGCGGTCAACAGTATTAGTCAGTCCAAAAAAAAAGTAACTACCTCACTCGAGGCGCCTGCGGAAGACAGCGCCGGGCGTCCTTTGACCCCTTGACACATGCTGAGTGTGTGCCTCTTCGTTGAACCATTTCTTTTTATTTATTATTTTAACATTCAACGTCAAGAAGTCAAGTAACGTTAACTATGGGTTTCAGTGATCGAGCTAAGGCCGAGGTGACACCGTGCGCCGTAAATCATTGCGAAGGGGCCTTAAATCACATGGTGTTTGTGAGACAGCGAGCACTTTGCCAACTCACAGCCAACGTTTTATTTGTCCATTGTGCCGGCGTTTTGTCACTTCAAAGACACAAATGTGTCACAATAACTGAAGTTATTCTGGCGTTGATTCTATGGATTCCAATTAAATATAACCTTAATGACAAACAGGCTAGTTTAATTATTTGGATATTTAAAAAATAGGAAACCTTTAGAATTATGAAGTAATTGCTTACTATGCAAAACGAATCGTGTAATCGTCTGAAAAAATTTAAATCGGCATCTTACACATATAAGCAAACATAAAATCGTCTTTTTTGGTTTTAATTAAGGGGCCTGTACTTGTTCTAGGCGTTATTATCATTATAAGATTATTCTTAAGTGGTAAATGCCGGGGAAAATGTTGCTAGACAAGGTGAAACTTTGACAAAAACGAGGACTTAAAGTACAGTTTAATAAGAATCAACCTCTGTTTAAATGAGAAATACTTTATAAACAATTATCCACCATTTGACATACAGCTTACAATAATCCAACGTCGGTAAATCGCTTGAAATAAACGTTTATAAACAATTATCCACCATTTGACATACAGCTTACAATAATCCAACGTCGGTAAATCGCTTGAAATAAACGTGAATAAGCACAAGCATTCTCTCGGCACATTAAAATTATTTACGCTACGACACTTTTTGTCTGCCATCTCAACGGTTTTTGTGGTTATGAGTGAAATAAATGGCGACTAAAAATAGCGTTCGTTTGAAGGAAAATTTTTGTTTTAATTGAAAAAGTATTTCAGATGTCGAATGGAACTTATTATATTTATATAAGTTGAAACTCATGTTTAGATGAAAACTATTTTAGGAATACAAGTTTGTTTCGTAATGGGTTGACGTATATTTAGTAGAATTAGTTGGATTATTTAAAAAATATCTTGTTGCTTATTTAATTATCGTTAAATTGTAAATTAACGACTGGCAGAGTGATCAGTATCCCTAACAAAACAGGTCACTCAGCCAGATAGTAAAGATAAGGTAGCTTTAACTTGTGTCTTGTATAGTGATTAGGTTTATACATGTAAATTTCTTGTATACTTAAAAAATATTTTATTATAAAAACATTAGATATTAATTTCCGTTATACCTTAGCCATAATTAATCTTTTCTTTTAGATGGGGTAATATGTAATGAAAAGTAAGATATTTATTATTAAAATTTCGAATAAAAAAAAATTATTTGTTACTTAAGATTCAAAGTAAATAATAACTCCTAATTAACTTAGGAGAATCCTAATCATAGGTTTATTGTTGGCTTCGACTTTAAAAATCTTGGTTAGATGTTAAAAATACTTTAATAGTATAATTTGTGGTTCAAAATAGGGCAAGATTTTATGAAATCATAAACTTTGTTATGAGCCGTATAAAAAGACAGTAATAATAGAAGCCCGCGGTGGCCGCCGTACACGGAAACTTTGTACCAAGCCAAGAGTTACTGCTGTATCTCGTACATTTGTTGTTGATAGTTGATACCGAACAAAGAATGGCTCTTTGAAACAAGCTCTGTCTATGAATGTTTGTAATATTTAGGTTAATAGTTATGTTTAAGCAACATTTTTGTAATTAAGAGAAAGAAATCGGTCATTATTTTAAAGTAATATTACATGTATTAACTAGCTTGTTGCTACAAGTTATACCCACGCTTGCATATATAACAACAAACGTTCTTCTGTACAAATATTCGTGCTTCAGGATTCGATCAGATGGCATCAAACTATATTGTAACCTAGATTTGAATAAATAATGTCATTTGGCTGCAAACTTCTATATATATACTTATAAATATATATATAAATGTATTGAATGATTGATAATCTATACTATGTTATAAAGGTATGTATTAACATCAACTTTGTCCCAGAATTTATCTTATCTAATATATTTAGTTATGTACAAACAAATGGTTTAAAGAAAACTTACATAATATAATTAAGTACAAAATCACAGCTTATTTCTAGTAGCGACTAAGAGATATTGTTAAAAAAACAACATTAAACTCAAATAAAATAAATCAATCAAAACAACAACTAACCGAGCGAAACCGTTATCTGTGTGTCATAATTCACACGCGCGCTTCCGGCATTAATATATTTAAATATTTAATTTGATATTTCAATTTATAATTACGTTATCGTGTCGATATTTAATTCATTATGTTAATTTATAAATGAACTACTGTTTTGATATTAGCGATGTTGACGTAAGAACAGAGGCATTATCTAATTTCATAGCTCATCAATTCTCATAAGCTAAATCGAAAAGCAATATGTCACGTGTATTTCTCAGCAATGAATACTTATCCAAACAGTAATGACAATGACAGGCTTCAATTTTGATGCCAAAACTTTCTGGATTCTGTTTTACAATCCCACTTCCGACGGATGACATCAAGCAGTCCTCGAGATCTAATGCTACTGCGTGTATCTCCAAAAAAAATATTATTAAACGTCGTTAAAATAGCGATAACAATTATATCCTTGTGTAAATATCGTGCTTAGTATTTTTTCATTTAATTCTGGAATGTATTTATAGTCGTAGTATTTTTTTATTAATTAGAGATAAGATAAGATCTTATTAGCTGTTGAAACCATTTCAATCATTTCTAGCATCCAAAAATAAATAAATCAGGTAACATTTAGAGATGGATTGCATATTACTTTTAAAAGCTGAATAGAAGCTTATTTGGCGGAAATATACAACTTCCAGCCTTGCCTTCTTGGGGGAATGTATGAAAATATGTGAGCCAAGAAATCTCCATTATATCTCAGTATCCGGATAAGTAGGGTGTAGAAAAGCCTTAATCGGCTTACAAGACCGCGGCCTGCTATGATTTGTACGGTAAGCTTCTGCCAAATTGCCTGAACTACGATTGCGGGGTCTGGCCCAGCAATATCTACCTGGACTATAAGAGGTGATAAACAAAGGTTAGTAAATGACATTAAAACTGGAAACGAACCAAATGGATGTTGTTGTCACGTTAATATCTATTAGATAGAATATTATCAGAAGACACACTTAAGAATATGGTAAGAGATAATACATTTACTATCGAGTCAGATAAGACTTTATCTACCTTCTATAAAGTTTCTGAAACGTAAAAAGTTTATGACGTCATTTGATGTAATATCCAACGTAAAATTTACGTGAAATAAATTAGTAAAATATTTTGATTCATTTGATAATTCAAAGTTTTTACTTAATTCATCATTCAAAGTTTTTACTTAATTCATCTGGGAATCGAACCGACACAAATGTAAAAAAACACAGCCCATATTTTTATGTTCAAACCTTGTATATAAATTGATATGACGTGGAAACTTCGTCTGATGTCACGTGGAAACGTGATTCAGGCTTTGCATTACGTTTCGTGACGTTTCAATTGGCTCAGTGTTTATATTGTAGTAATTTTCGCTGTTCAGCCATTTCTTGATTACTCCATCATGTTAAGTGGTCAGGCTACTAAGTTTGAATTAAAATTTTTTTTTTTGTAGAATGCAAGGAAGGACTTATTTAGATAAGGTGCTTTCACCATAATTTAGTATATTTCTAAAATTTCTATACATTATTATTACCACCAAAATAAGTTCACAATGAACTCAAATTGAGTTAGATAGCAGATGTGAGTAAGAGAAATAATAATATTTTTAAACTACATAGTTGTGGAAATCAGAAAACGTAATCATAACAAAAGAGACGACAAATCCTCTGCTTCCAGCTAAACTATTTGACATTGTATCTTGGTTGAGTTGACTAACAGAGCTTTATTATAACACGAGGCATGCTATCTTACTTGTCGAGAGGCTACAAGCAAGGCTATATCAAGTTTGGTCTGCTCATGATCGCTGTTTATTGAACAAAACGAAGCAAAAGATTTGATCAAATTCGTCGCTGGCCAGCTCCGAGAACAATTCAAATATTTGTTCTACGCCAGTTTGTTTAAAAATAACCTGCATGAACTATCTTTGATCAACTGTACCGCGGACAGGTCCCGGATGGTTTGTGATTGAGATTTCTGTGTTCCGAGCGGTATTGCACGCCACATGCAAATGCCTTTGTTTGCAGTTCAGATAAGTTACATTCACATCACAGCAGATATATTTGGAATCTATTTGGGTTCTGGGTCACGGAGATATAAAAAATTATTCCATAGTGCCCTGCGTCCTGGAATACTCTGCATTTAATCCAGGAGAATAATTGATATAGCTTGCGCATCAACGTTAGTTTTGGTTTTATTATAGCTGTTAAAGCCGAAGCCAAAAACTTCAATGTAATTTTTATATTCTTGAAACTGAATATTCTAATCGCTGTTTGAAACTCAATAAGCGACATATGTCTCATTACAGACTACTTCTAATTAGCAATAGATCTGTTATCTCGGGCAATCTTAATCGTAGTAAGCCAATTTACGTTATAAACACGACCGGGATGTAGATTGCGGACCAAATTAAAGTGGTCTGAAACTTTATCCGGTTTGTAACATTCAGGAATAGCTCGCGGCTGGAGAGCCTCAGTTGTCAGGTAAGTCTCGATGGCTACGCGGAAAGGACAAAGAAAACTAAACCGATTTGATACATCATACACTCGGTGTAACACAAATCGCACATTTTCATAAATTTAAGTCTGTGATTCAATTGTATAAGAGGTTTTAATAATTGTTATCGTGCCGTCGTTATAGTTTTTGTTGATTACATTTTGATCCGGTGAACTTTGTATCACGCTGTCTATGAAAAACGTAATCTGAAGTAGTAGAACTAGAATAATTTTGAATAGCACTACATGTTAATTAGACCATTTTCCATACTGAATAATCAATATTGTACACTATGTTTTTAAGCTTTTCTTTAGTGTCTTCCTATTTGTTTTTATTTTTAAACCACTTATGAACCTAATAAAGAGTTTTAGTAAAATTAACGAGCAACTACTTTTTTATGCATAAGAGACGAAGAAGAACTCAATTAAAAATAAACTTTGGTTTAAAAGAAACACCAAATAAACTCATCTATCCCCGACTAGTTTATGCGCTAGACACAAACGGTTTTATTTGGTACCTTTCTCTTTTTAATTGTAAAGTGAACATTACAAATTGATTTTAATTCCTTTAAAACTCAACATGACGTCTACCTTACAATGACATCGGTTATGTGGAAAACTGGTCGCGCGGTGTTTATAACGCCGATTTTATTTAGTCGTATATTCAAAGGATCTGAAGCAATTTTTAAGGTGAAATAGTAGTATGCAGTGATTATCTCGTGCACGAGTGATTCCGATGCGAGGACGAAGCCAACAGATTGACGAACGGCAGTGACGGACGATGACCGCTCGTAAGAGTGTGTGCACTGTACTGAGATGGAAGCGATTTTGATATTGAGGCAGATGAGACATTAAGGATACTGGCTTGTTTGACATAGCATGTATTATTCGCCGCGATAAAATATAGTTGTAATTGTATCGGCTGCCTTTCGAGATTTGAATTTCCCACTATCTGGCTGATCGAGACAAAAATAGGCTTCATTTAATTTATCTATATTTTTAACATTTATATCAACGTCTGCTGTCTCACTGCTGGGAAAACATCTCTCTCAACTATTTCGATAGCATTCTTTTCTTCGTCACCTCACACCAGTCCCTTTGGTGTTCGTCCAAGTCATCTCGATAACTATCTTTGGAAATATAAATTAGAAAAATCAATAAAGTTCAGATCTAAAACAATAAGGTTAAGTATAACCAAGAAGGCTTTTAGGTTTCACTGATTACTCAAGATCAGATCCAACTATGTTTATCTCTGATATTCTTATTCTATAATGTCTGTTTAAGTAATAACATTAATTTACTGATTGGCTTTTCATCAATAGATTTTAATTAACCGTTTTAAATTCGGTTTATATAGGACTTCTAAACATCTAAACTTTATTACTGTTTGGCTTATGATTATGTTGCTTCATATAAAACGATTAGCATTTCTTCATAAGAGCACGCTCCACTTATTCACATTGTCGAAGCCGCATGCAGGCGATGTCAACACGCTCACATCAATCGTCTAAGCCACGGACTGTTTTTGCATACGAGAAAATTGATATTGGAATATTGGAATAGATATAAAAAAGTCTGTTTTCATGTTGTCTGAAATGAAATTTCGTTATGAAATAGTAAAATACACTCAAATAACAGTCGATATGTTAATTTGATTGAATTTTGTTTCAAATCCAGATTGGTATTAATTTTTTATAGTTAAAGATATTTTTAATTTTGGAAAGCTTAAGAAGCATTGTTTGCTGATCTATGGCTGAACTATCGCAGTACGTATTTGTTCAATAACCGTAGTAGTTCCTAGACTAGCCTGAAGGGTCGACTACCACCACCACCACCGTATATTCTATCTTATCAGTAGTATAGTCTGAATCCTAGACCAGGACTAGATAAGATAAGATAATGATATTTATTAGTATATCTGTTTGCTGCATTTTATAACTTAAATTAAATACTTCCCAGTCCACTGTACCTCTTCCAAACGTAAATTGATGAAACAGCAGTTGTTTTCAAGCACCTCTACTTTCCTCGTATAGTCATACGTCTTTGTGCTGCTTATTTGACCGCTTTAGATATTCAGTGGTTGCGATATAATACTTCATAGACTGTATACAGCGCTGACCACTCGATAAAGTAGATTTGCTCAGGCTCTGTAATATAGATACAATATTTTCTCGTATATAAATGCGGCGTGGGCAGGGCTGCGACTCGATGAAACATTAGTTTATAATTAAAATCCATATTTGATCAAGACATGACAAGTGACTTGGAAACTTCTTTGACTTTTCAAGAAATTTTGATCTTATTGCATAAAAATCCAAACTAAAAAAATTTAATACTAAGGAAGGAATTGAAAGGCCGCGAAATCCATATAAATACTATTCGCTACAATGTATAAGCGCACACAAGAAATAAATTATTTTACACATTACTTATTCTAACAATAAGTACAGTTTAAACTTATTTGATAATCTTTTTAAATTCTATCCAAGCTTGTGAAACTCAATCTTCATGAAAATCCTTGCATGTAGTTGATAGGAAAAGAAATACACCTAAGTCTGTTTTTACACGGTAGATTGGTTCCAGAAGAAGCCGTGTAAAAAAAAAACCGTGTAAAAAAAGACATTGATCTTATACAAAAATGGGTGATTTGTTCCTAATCTCTAAAACTTATTAAAATTAGTGAAAAACAAGAATTTTTAAGAACAAGAATTCATGTTTATTTTATTAAATCAAATATATAATGCTTATTTTCACAAGCATAGTAATTAATGATAAAAAAGATATGCACTCTAATCTTAAAAGTAATATAAATTAAATGTATGGCAAGTTCAGGAACTAAAAAACTATGTTGTGAACGAAAAGAATAGGTTATTCAATTTTTTGTTCGCAAACTATCGATGGTTTCAGACTTTTTTCTTTCATAAATACTTTTTTGTGATATGAACATACTTCGCAAAAGTTAAATTTGACAAAAAAAATTTAAGTACATAAAATTTCAAATCGTGCTAAATGGAATAAAATCGTGTAAAAAAATTAAAAATATTCAATTTTCAAACCGTGTTATATCAAAACCGTGTACAAAAAGACCGTGTAAAAACAGACTTAGGTGTATTGATGTTGTGGGAATATTACTTATATAAAATATAAAGGCTTAAAATATACAAAGTAAATTTTTGTTCTTGTAGGAAATACATTACGTTTGTGTTACGTTATTTTAACCGTTTCTGTGGTCTAGTTGGCTGAGACCATCTACTTCACATCTGGGGGTCCGGAGTTCAATTGGCATTTTTTACTTAGTGTGGTTGATGAAAGGGCATTTTCTGAGTCTACTTACCACCATCTTGCCTAGGTTTGCCTCTACAATAATAACGTTAACAGCATTTTGTATTCCGGCATTTGCAAGAAAGATATCTGGTTAGTTCCTATGTGGTTGAGGAATCCGGCTGAAGTTCATCTTGGTCCTTATCTTCACTAACCATCAGTATGACGTAGGCTATCCTGTTAAGAATATAAAAATAAATCAAAATAACCATCGTCAAATATATGTACAAGTAAACAAATACATCCTAGAACGCGTCCACTAAGCTGGACTATGTACTCGAGGCAGTTGGTGACATTCATCTTTGGAAGCAATATGTTCTGAACACTGGATTTCTTAAGCTGCTAGGGTTGACTGTTATGGGAGTGATTTAAAATAGTTTTTATTAACCTAGTCCTTCTTTTTATGTCATGAAAATTGTATACGCATGACCTACAAATTATATCACACATATTTTAACTAGGCAGGTATTTAGAATTTTCAACTAAAGTTAATATGCTGATATTGTCTTGTTTAGCGAGACATCAAAATTTCGAAGATAGCTTACTCGGTTAATTATTCATATACCAGAACTAATAATTAGTATGCAATTGTGTGACCCTGTAAGGCTGAACTGAAGAGTTAGTCTCGCGAGAAATACAAGACAATTTTTTAAGTGTTATTGATATTTGCTTAATAGTTTTTGTTTCTAAACTTTATATACACACAGTTAAGAAAAATATAGTTGTTCTCTCAATGAAATAAAAATCTTATATACGGCTTTATTATAATTCATGTAATATAATTGGTTTGTTAGCGATGAAGAAATAAATATATAAAATAACTATTGTTATAGGTAAGTGCAAGCCCTACATCTAAAGATGTCCCAGCGACGCCGACGGCCCGTGAGTAAAGCACATTTGTTCAGAACGTGGTGTCGATACGGCGGCGGCGCACGCGACGCCGGCTCTGTTACTTATAACACCATATGGGGCAGTAATTTATATAAAAGACAAGCACCGCATCATTAGAAATGTAGAAGTTTTATACTTACGCTAGACTCACACAAATAATTACATCGATAATCTAAAAGGACACATAAGTTAGTACACATATAAACTACATTTGCTTACACGAAGTCGACAGAAGTTACCTTGAACCATTAACCTCATTGTCAACATCGTTGAGCTTATATAAAACACATACATACAAACGCATAACCACATTCGAGTGCACGATGTTATGTGTACAGTAAACAGATAACATATTATTTAGTGTCATATTTAAGTTTTTGCGACAATTTAATAATCTTTATAAATAAAAATGAAGTGTATCTAAACGTATTACTTTCGAACAACTACGTTATATCTGACATATAAAAATCTCGTGTCACAGTGTTTGTTATCGAATTCCTCTGAACAGCTTGTCTGAGTATAGATCGTAGGTTAGTTTTAGGAAGCAGCTGTTGTGTTCGTTGACCTAAGCACTATACGTTACTTCAGTACGGTGACAGTCACAATGTTGTTTAATTAGTATTACTAATAATGTATACGTCCATTTAAGTTGTATCAAATGAACGTTCCTCTTACTTAAACGGTTCATAAATTCAACTTTAATCGCTCGGAGAAGCTTGTTTCGAAGGCTGTATTCTGCACTAAGCGTTCACTTGGGAGTCATGAAGCGATGTCAGCCAGGCCATGAACCTGGACCTATCGTTTCATCTCTTTCACTTCCTCTCCGGACCGTGACAGCATTTATTATAGCTGGTGTTGGTAAATGGGGTTCGATAAAATAAGTGACGCTTTTGGTCTATCTGTAGTATCTGAGGTAGCTTATAAACTAAGCATGTTGAATTTTAGGATGTTGTTTACGAACTTTTTGCAGGAAAAAATAACAAAACTTATATTGAAATTGGAAAAATGTTTTATTTCTTACAAGAGAGATAGATGTCATAAACAACTAAGCTATTTTTGTTATTCTTATTGTTATCTGGAGTATTTATGTAAAACGAATACGTAGCCACACGAGTATTAAAACTATTTTAACATACTACCCAATCACTACACTGTCTCCACTTTAACTTCACGCACAAAGAGATTTCATGTCTCCTTATCGCACAGCCAGAGCATAGAAATCTTTGCTCATTATAATATGGTCTTTTTAAAAATGTATATTGAAATATTAATGTATAGTTCATACAAGGCAAACGATGATATGTTAGTATTAAGTTCTCAAAGTTTTTTCCTGTGTCGTGATATCCAGCCACTCGGCGACACTTATTGCAGTCGCGGCGAGAGAACAATTTATATTTGAAATCACACAACAAATATACGTCTCAGATGTGCAGCGGAAACAAATGACTTGATAAAGTTAATAATTGATGGTGCTCTCCGAATTGTGATGGCAATATTTTATATCTTTGGCTAATGCTTGACGTCATGATCATATCACGGTTCATTATTGAGATCTATTTTGCTATAAACCCAAATCTTTGGGTTTTTTTTAGTTCTCCGGTTTAGGATAAGCTTATTCCAGGAGACTCATTGTGGTCCTTGGCAATACGGTCTTCGGGTCAGCCATAATCCCAAAGAAAGGGCAGTTGCATTTCGTGAAGCATGTTGCTGGTAAAATGAATTAAAGAATCCTGTATTATCTTTTGATCGCTCCAGTTAAAAACAGAGCGCGTGTTTTACTGTTTGCGTGTATTTATTTATTGTATTCCCCTACCTCCTCTAAAAACGATCAAGAGCATTTTATTCCCCTGTATTTTTAAATAGGAATACGTTATTTACACCTGGTGTTAATATATGGATCACATAAGGGCACTTAATCTACGTCGATTTATGCACTTTTAACTTGAGAACCACTGAACAGAATTTGATGCCAGTGCTACTGCGAGGTAGGGAGATTCTTTTTATGTACGCATATAACGTTAACCATTTGAAATAACCCACCCTAACCTTGTCCAATGATTTGCCCATCTTCTCGGGTCAAATCCCGTCAATAGATTTACTAATGCATGATATAAATTGCCGTTTGAACGTCAATTATCATTATTTATTTATTATTATTATTATTATTTTACGTCAGTTATGAATAATAAGTTTACATAATTATAGCATCGATGTTGAATGCACTTTTAGATTTTGAATATTTCTAAGTAAATATCTCCCACGCGAGCGGAGTCAGAGGCAGCATTAGGATAGGATTTACTATCGAGGATTTAGAATCAAGTAAAATATCCGTGTTTGAGCGCATTACATAGAGATGATGATACGACAATCTGAGAAGGTCTCAGCTTTATCGTAAACATAAGAAGAACTGTTTAGAATTTTCCGCGCTATTGGATTTTTATAAGAAACCCGGTTTAACCCGCTTCGAGGATATTTACGGCAGGTGATGTTGGGATAATATATATTTTAGAACAAAAGTACGTAAGATAGTACGTTTTTTTTTCTGTAAAATAAATGGTTTTAATTTATTATTTAATCTTCTGTGCTGTGAGTATTGAAAAGTAAGTCACTGTGTGCATCTGTCATATAATTAAGGACACGTCACATAGTGGCATAGTCAATTGACTATAGTACACTGTTCATCTGTACACCGGCCTACTTAGCCAGAGGTCCCGAGTTTGAATCCCGATAGGAGCAGATATTTGTATCGCGAGTAAGAATATTTGTTCACGAGGCATTGATGTTTTTCATGTTTATGTTTATGTAGTGTACTTGTGATATTTAACGATCTATATTTCTCCGTTATCTAGTAACCATAAAACAAGCTCTTAACGATACATAAGTTGTGATATATAATGCGTGTGAGATATATACCTTTTAAATGTTAGTAACTAACTGATGTGTTTTGCACATAGGAAGGCCAGTTCAAAGCAGCAAATTATCAAATTAATATAATCATATAATATATTATACTAAAGATGAACATTGTAATGTAACGTAGTCCTAAGTTATCAGACACAAAAACTTAATGAGGAATATTTCATCTGCTTAGTTACATCAATATCTATAAATGGTTAATTGACTGCAATGCCGTTTTGGCGTCAATTTTTGATTATGTAATGACATTACTTTATTCTCGTCTCTTTTTAGTCAATTTGCCAAAATTCCAATCCACATAGACACCGTTTGATCTTTTGACTACAGAAGTGGGTTTTGATTTACAATCAAGGCAACACTTGTGAGGGATTGAAGGACCGAAAGATAATAACGAAATAAATTCTTTATTTATAGGTTTTTAAAAAATAATATTTTAAAGTTCCTAAAAGTAATTGCATTACTTTAGCGGTAAGAGATATCTAGGTCCCGCGTGGGGTATAATATTTTATAAACGACTTTGGGCCAATCGCTGGTTGGTTCATAGTAATAGTAATAATCTAGTGAAGCTTGCTTCACAAGACTGGATAAAGTGGTCCAAAGTGATTGAAATTAGGCAGGTCGTTGATGAATATGAAATAAACAAGGAATTCATTCATACGTACGTAATATTCATGCATTCGTTATGTCACGCTTGGTACTGACCGCCGTCAGTTCTTTTACATTCTATTTGGACATAAACGTGCTCACACACGACTGATTATCAATGACTGATTTCAAGTCCTTAAATATAAAGATTGCATCATTAAATATTTACCAAGGAATCGTTGAGTTAGAGCCATTTTACGATAGCCGTAAACTGACTGTCTATCTGTTTGTTTGTCACTTATCAATGTTATTAATCTAACTTTACTTAATATAAACGAATAATGGGTATCTATATTTATTTTATAACAAAAAGACTGTTCGAAGATAGTGGAAGAAAAGACACAGAATTGCTCAATAAAATCACTCATATACCGGGCTAGCTTTGACCTGCAGCAGCGCCCGCGTGGAGTTGGTCTGTCACAAATATTGTATATAGTCTTTAACCTTCCCAGATGTTGGACTATCCAACACAAACATATTTTTCAATTCCAACCAGTAGTTCCATTCAGCACGTTCAACCAAACGAACTCTTCAACTTTGTAATATAAGTA
Organism: Acentria ephemerella; assembly: GCA_943193645.1. Classification (NCBI taxonomy): domain Eukaryota; kingdom Metazoa; phylum Arthropoda; class Insecta; order Lepidoptera; family Crambidae; genus Acentria; species Acentria ephemerella. The sequence goes on from OW971882.1 coordinate 259,370, forward strand.
TAGATTTTCAATTCATAAAATATACTTCATGGCACTGAAGAACTCTTTAGACAAACAAAACTAAAGGCGGTCTTATTGCTAAACAGAAATCACCTCAAAGCAACTACAGAGATACTAAAATTAATAATATACCTTGAAAGAGAGTAGTAAAAATCGAGACAAAATTTATAACAAAAATAAGATTGATCTTCTTTCAAATAATAGGAGCCAAGGTCAGAAAAGCAGAAAATGAACTCTGAAGAGGTGCCGTCTATCGGCAGCCTTAGTTATTGTTGTTCCTCATATTAAGTCGTACGGCAAAAATCCTGGTCTAGTATCTCAGTATATATTTTTTATTTTAATCTAGATATTCCCTCCCTATCCCCCCCACCGCATGCAACACCGACGAATTCCCAAATCGTGTCCATTACCACACCGCGTTTGTTCTCATACAATTTCCCGGGCGTGATTTCCTACGCCGAGCTCTGGAAGGATTCATAACTATTCATTTAACCGTACTTGCTATTTGCATAATGACGCTGGAAAACTTTTGCACCGCTGTTTTAGAATAATCAAGATTAATTTAGATTGACCAAGGATAAGATAAAACTAACGATTATTACTAAAACCAATGACAATGAAAGAAATTAAATAAGATTTATTTGTTATAATGTCAATATCTGATGATATAATATATTAATAATTCCTTGACAGTTCCCGAGAGTATAATCGCGACTCTACAAATTAAAATAACTCATAGAGTAGTGTGGTAATGGTGATGTTCATTTACAATTTCATAATTTTGTTTCTTTAGTTTTATTTTTCAACAACAGATGGCGTTATCGTTTTGATAATCACGCTATTAAAGTTTTCATCTTGATGTATATAATCCTAATGAGATGCATATTAAATGTGTTTCTTTTTCCTGTCATTGGTGGTTTTATTTGTTATAATTCTGTTCTGTTGTTCTGTTGGCTGCTATTTTCTTAACAGTTTTGACCTAACCTAACATGAATTTGCTTTTAATAAAAAATAATTGTCAGCTTTTACCGATGGATAAAATGTAACGATGTGATTTCTAAATTGACAATCATTTAAATGGGGGTCTTACGTGACAATGACTAGAATTCTGAGACAATGAACCCGTTTCAAATGATTTTTTTTTATTTGCACCTTTTGGACCGGCGAGTTGGTGTACCACCAGGTCGGCCAGGCATTGATATCTCATGCTAAACCAACTATGTTAGGATAAAGAACTCATACTACTTACGATCGACTCATTTGCTTTGCTTTTTATTTTAAAAAAAAAATTGACGTGGCTAAACATGCTCAATTTTGGAAACCTTACGTGGTAAGTCTGTTGTGTTTGCATGCTCTCTAAGCGTCCAATTTCCTCGTAATTAATTGGGTCTATTAAAATACTACGAAGGTTCTCACCCATCGCACGAGCCGCAGCCAGCTCGCCGTCACACCGCAAACTGTGCCATCACCATAAATCATATTTTAATCGCTCCACTCGCGAATGTGACGTTTATTCTTTAAAGCAATTATAAATTGTTTTAATAAGTCTTCCGTAGTAAGCGTTATTAAATTGCTTTTACACGTGCATAAGGATTTCTGTTTATTTTAAGGGTTCTATCGGGACGTGTGTTAAAATAACATAACACGCATGCATAAGCAACATTATTTGAGCAAAAATCGTTTATAGAATAGAATATTTATTTGTTGATACTGTTTTATATATTGATGGTAAAAAACGTTACAATTTGATCACCAGTATAATACCTTAATCAAAGTAGGCATGCAAATGATGCGGAATATAACAAACTCAATTAACAAAACCAGAACGGCAAAATGTCATAATATAATAACATTAATACAGTTTAAGCAAAGCAAGATGTATTCTCGTCATACCAAATTATGTTTATGGGTAAGTTTATATGAATACTTAAATATGAATTATTGAGCACAGTGATGCCAGTTAAAACTAAATTATTTTATTAAATTATATTTAGTGTTCACGCGCAAAACCTATAAGGAGGCTTCGTAGCGGGAGACACATGCCGCCACCTTGAAGTATTGAACAGCGGCGTGGGATTTTAGATGAAAGCCTTAATGGGGGATCATCTTTTGTTTTTTTTTCTTTACTTTACTCCTATTTTTTATTTTATAATTTTGATTGTAATTTACATATTTTTAAAAACTTTAAAGGGACACAAATTTATCGCACGAACATTTTATAATTAGAGCTACACTAGACGCACGTTAACTTTGTTCAAGTATGTTATGTAATAGAAAAATATCTGTTAATCTGATGACATGTACGTACTATAGTGTTTCCACATCACCGGGTTACACACTCATGGGTTGACTTGAAGAATCTATGTCTGTGAACACATTGTGATATATAAGTGCATAAATATTTACTTGATTTGATGAACTTTTCAATCATTGTTTAGTTCATTTATATTTATATGAATTTGTTTGTTTAGTTTTCTATTTCAACAACAGATGGCGTTACCGTTTTGATAATCACGCTATTAAAGTTTTCATCTTCATGTATATAAGTCTAATGAGATTCATATTAAATGAGTGTATTGTTCCTGTCGTTAGTGGTTTTATTACAATGTGGCGTTGTGTGAACGTGTGAAGAAATAGATTTTTTTTACGTTGGAAGTATCATGGCTGCATAAATCAATAAATAATGAAGGGAATTTTGAATAGATAGAGAGATAAAGAAATGTTTCAGCCACTAATCATTATTTACAAATCAAATTAAACCACGTCGTTCTCAGTTAAAAGAACTTAGAGCAGGACCTTGGCATTAACGTAATGTACAATCTTTTCCTTAACACGTTTAACTACAAACTTTTTTCATCACTAGATTGATGTTCGTGTGACGATGGGTTCCATGGCAAGCCTTGGATTTGTAAATTGTGTAAGCCTCAGCTGCCCAGGGCCCCAATTGTGACCTCGCCAGAGTTCTCGAATTGAAGTGAAGAGAGGTTTAATTAACACACATTGTGACCTTGTCGTAATTCATTTTCGTTCAATTTAAATAATACAACGTATTTAGTGAAACAAGGAATCATTAAGAAATTTCATGATTAACATTTATAATTGGACTACTGTCTTGCGAATAATTTAAATAAGTATAGTTGTATACATTTTATTCGTTTTAGACATAAAGGCTTTTATCTTAACTTTGCATTAAATGTATTGTCAATATTAAGATGACATATTATTTTGCTAATTGAACATATATTACTGAAAGTGAAAAAAAACTAAACTAACTAGCTAAACTTACTGATAGTATATATATATTTTTAAATGAAGCGCAGCAAATGACTCAACACCACATGATGATAAGCAGTAATGGAATCTATATGTGAAGATAGCTTGTGCATCATATGACATACTGTACTATCCACCTTCACCTTGCCCGCCCAAAAACTGCTTTTAAACAAAAAACGTAAATTAAAAAATCACAGATTTACGATAACTAAGTAAAGTAATTAAAAAACTAAAATCCGACTTCAAAACACTAAAAAAGAAAAACTAAAACAATTTAAACTTATTTTTTTGGAACTTCACTTTCTATTGTTTCTGGAAACAGCTGAGCACCGATTTCATAAAATAATTTCACTTTACAATTTGAATGTTGCCTGCGATTTCCCTTTTTATCATCAGGTCCTCAGGACTTGGTAGGTACTTCAGGAGTAAAATCAATCGAATACAAAAAAGAAATTTCAAAATCGGCCCACACAAATCACAGAGAAAACGGTGAAACAAATAGTAGAACCTCTAAATATGTCTAAAGTTAGTATTCTCCCAAAGACGTTCACGTCCTTACCAATCCATCAGGGTTCACATATAACGGTAAATGTATTGTGTCTTACTTGAGATACATACTTACTTAAAAATTAAAATTGAGGCTATACAAAGTAAACTTTCTTGTTCATTTGCGAAATTTATTTGCTCCAAGTTGCTTCGAACAAAAAGAATAATTGTGGCCGAGATCAAAGTTAAGATAAGACGCTAATCATTATTTTAAAGGGAAACAAAAAGGTTTCTAATGAAAAATGTACTAAATAAGGATTATCAAACGAAACCGAGAAAACCATTTAATTAATGTTAAGTTATTGTTTGAATTAATTACATTATCTTTTTCTGTAATGAGGACTTTTCTCTGTTTCTAAACCTCTGTAGGTTGTCAAGTTTAATTAGCTTGATTGCCATTGAATACCATTAAATAGTTTCTTTTATATATACACTATATATTTTATTAATATTATAAATATATATTTATTTTTGCTTAGAAATGGTTAACATAGATAAATATTAACGATAATAACCACATTAGTCGTATGCGTCTCTTGCAAAACGCAAAAATCGTAGTATTTATAAACTGTGATATCCTGAAGATAGCAAGTCAGTGTAATTAAATAACTGAACAGCATGCGACGTATAAGCATCTCTTTCCCACAGATTTATCAAAGTTAGTTTTATTCTACTTTAGTGTATATATGTAAAAATAAACCTTATCATTACGTTCATTTTTTATCATTCGTTGGCATAAAAAGTCATGTACGTAAAATTAATAATCTCGCTTTAATAAAGAAGTAACCTTTTGAGCCCAATCATTACATTTTGGACTAAGATCCACTCCAGCCTTTGAGCTCAGTAGAGGGGTTCAAAAGAATGTTGTATTATTCCCCGGCTTAAACCCTCTTAATGTATCCGTGATCACTCACATGCTTCGAATATCTTGGGGCACAATACAAAATAGCTTCGAATCATGCTCATTGTGTACAACGGTTGTCGTAGTATCCGCAGCGAATACGGAGCTACGACGCTACGAGCAGTGCTACGGAGCGTGTAACGCGAGACAAAGCGTTGTTTTGTGTTTGTTTCATTAGAAAGTTTTTCTTGCGCAAATTTGGTTTAAATTTAAAGTACCGTCTTATTGTTTGTATTTAATTTGTACGGGAACGTTCGCGCGACTTCGTTCTCAAATGTTTGTTTATTTTTTACCTTTCGGGTCGTTCGTTATTTGTACTGTTCTCAAATGTAATTTGAGCTTTGAGTTTTTGAAATTTGTTTGGGTTTAATCATATAAGCTTATGTGAAATTTAGATCACAAGAATAATGATGAAACAATATAACCATTTAATACAGTCACAATATTTTTTCACTATTTACAAAATGACAGCTGATTATTTTTGGGCTTTCTTCCCTTCTGATACACTAAAGAAAATAACTGTAAAAGCCTTTTAAAACCGAAGTGTCTTACTTTCTTGTTCAAATTAAAAATGTCTTTACATATACACTGGTTATGAGTAAAGAATTTTTTTTCAACTATTTGGCTAATAAAATAAAAGGAACAGATGAAATCGAACAAGAAGTTTTGCATTAAAATAAGTTTATAGTTACTGAGGCTAAATAAGTTAAGGCTTAATAAGTAACTAAATAAGCTGTTGGTGCAGTAGTTTGATGTTCCGATTGCTAAAACAAAGCAGCTCTCGCAATGGTTGACATTGGATGTTCACTTACCAATTTCGCTAACAGCTAAGCTCCTCATATTTTTTCCTATGAGGGAAGCTTTAGTCCGACCATTGATGATGGTAGATCTGTGAGTTCACTTTACCTATATCAATACGAAGCCAAAAGTTGGTCGGTGTAATTTTAAGCCAAGTAAGTATTAACATCTTTTCTTTTCATAAAAATATAACCGGCAATATCCTCCTGGTCTTATGGTTAGACAAAACAATTAATTAGTTGTAATGTACCAACGGGTACATTACCAGACTGGGCAGAAATTTTCTGGTATTTTTGCTTGGTAGCAAGCGAGCCAGGTGGATTTAGATGGTCATAATAATAATCTCAACAAGCATGGTTGTGTTTCTACTAATGTTGGTAAGATAGCCACTCCTCTGTCTGTCTGTCTTCCTGTCTTAAGAGTTTATCTAATGAATTTATTTATTTCATTTATCGTGGAGATACTTCTCTAGATGAGCACTTCTAATTAGAGTGGAAACCCACTCACTTAATTATACAATACTTGTTGAGTTGCTTCCCCACAAACATAGGTACCTGCGTAGTGCGCCACGTTACCCTCGTTGTCCTTATTCTGTGTCTATCAGTAGTTCCTAATGGCCTATCTCATACAAATATCAATATATAATAATCTAGATATAAATTCTTTCACAGTGAGAGATAATAAATAGTAATCATCGCCCGCGCGTGTCTCTCCGCCTTATGCCTCATACCCTACTTCATTTAAATGTAGAGAGCACATGCATATTGTGATGAACTCGCTCCGTTCGTCAATATTCTAGGAAGAAGTATTCTAGTAGAAAGCATTTCTTTATTTGTTTTCATTTCTCTACACTTAGAACGTCTAAATATACTGAAAAATTGGATTATAAATTATTAATTAAACTCGCTTATTCTAAGGTGTTCTCCTAAACTCCACTGGGTAATGATCCCAGGGTAATAAGCGACGGTAATCTCCACATTTTTCATCCGTCGAAGGACAGCGCGTCCCTTATTTGTTGAGGATTATTTGCATCTTCTTAAGTCAAAATATGTAATATAGAAGTTCTTTATTTTGCGCATAAAGAGGCATCTATCGTGGCTTGCATCCTTCTTGAAAACAATAAACTTTCTATAGAAACTTAGTAGTATAAGGTTTAATATCGCGCACCTCGCTCCGACAGCTATTTTCTAATTAAAATTTTGTTCAGCCACTTTCTAGTTAATGATTTTAAAAGTATTTTTATACATTTAACGCTATAAAACTAGGAAAATATGTAAAATTATCGCAATAACGCATTATTTTGATAAAAAAAATATCGTTCATAATTATATGATTAGTGTTAGCCTTAAAGTTGACATTCATATAGTGTTTTGGCAAATAATTTATTTATAAAGCTTCTATAAAATCAAGTCGTATTTAATAACACATAGAGATAAAAATAAACGGAATATGACAAACGATATGAATATCTTTTACATTCATAGTGCCAAAGCAATTTCTAGCAATATGTGAATTATATCACTTAAGATACTGGTCAAGCCATTATATGACCTGTGACGTCATTGGACGTTTCAATAATGGCGATTCTTGAGCATTTTTGCCTTATTTAAACGGACATCATAAAATATGCAGATTAAAATAAGTTAAAATAAGTTGATTGATCGTCTAAGTCAAGTACTACACACGTCTAGTGTTCACACTTATCCCTTCTTTTTATGTTGAAATGAAAGAGATGCGAATAAACTTAATTTAATTTAGAACACAGCACAGATAATTAAGAACGGATTTATCTCAACGAGGTAGCCCAGGACCTGATGAAAGACTATCCATTGATTTCTTAACCCAGTTTTCGATTCTTTTACGCATTTTTTGTCTTTTTATGTTTAGTAACATTTTATCATCAGGGGCGTACATTAAAAAAATCCTGACCATTTAGTTCGTTAGTTATATTGACAACAATATGAACTGCTTTTAATGTTCAATATATATAGAACTTATATTTCAACTCCTCAACAACTGAATTTCTATTGTCGGCTTGCGGATACTTATTCTATCCAAGTAAGGTTCTAAAGCTCCATATTTTTCTCGTAGATTTGTAGTCGCTAGCATAAATATGAAATACGCACTTCCGGCGTGATGAGGGGAATTACCATAAAATACATTGTTTTCTTCTGTATTTTCCTCATGATTTCCATTTGAATCTCCTGCGTCTATCACAACTAGATTCAAGATATATTCTAATGGTACTGATATCAGTATCCTGTGAAATGTATGAAAGCGCTGATTTTTAATAACATCACGTAAAAATCCTTTGAGTGAAAACGCTGAGAGGTAGCTTTTTAACACTAAACGGTGCTAAAAGCGGCAATTTCGAGGCAGTTTTAATAGCATTCTAAGCACATTATTGTACTGCACTCGTAGTAAACGTATAGGCCACCTTTAAGTTGTTTAGGAAGGGACTGCCAGAACACTTGCGTCTGCGGTACGTCGAACAAACCTGTGATCGAGCACCAACGCTCTGCGCTCCCTTTCTATGTCATAGTCGTCTCTTAGGTCATATATAATAATATGGCTTAAACATTTGATGCTCAACAAAGACATACAAAGACCCCACGTTTCTTAGTTGCTGTTAGATGTTTAATACCTCTTCCTTTCTAAAATTGATAGAATTTGGCTATCATCTTACGCTGTGTTGGATTAAGGTGGTTCATGGGATACGGCTGTGAAGCCTCCTTGCTTGCTGGAGAGGTACCGCTTAATGCATTGGATCACATCCTCATCCGGTGTAAGGGTTCACCAACGGATCCAGAATGCGTACCTTGGTAGGCATGAAACAACTACCAGTAGTTTTGTGGTCGGCTAATCTCCAGCAAATTTTCAGGGCCTCTTGGTGGTTCTCCAGGCATTTCTCTGGTCTGCGGAGTTAGCTGAAAGCATGCAGTTTATGGCATTACTACCCTGGTTGGTGGGGCCCTAGGCCAGTGGTCTGTTTTGTGGTCGGGGATTGTGTGTCTCCTACGTCCACGACTATTTGTGGCGCTAGTTGCCTTTGGTCGCGTCAAGAGTGCAGCCACGACGATGCTAGATCCTGGTGTCCTTGCATTCACGTTGGAGTACCCACCTAAGACGTGGGGCTTGTGGCGTGTCCGGGTGTCCTAGACCTGTGATGGGGGGACAAAGCGTAGTCACTTATTTGAGCAGTTCCATCCAAGCTATTCTCCATTTCCCGGAGGACCAATGAGGAAAGGTCATTTTAAGGACCAGCGGAGGAAGGGCCATGCGCTCTGTGTTGGTCGGTCTCCAAGGTTAATAGTTTTTATTACAGAAAGGACCGCCAGCCTTTATGTAATAAAAACTATTAATATAAAAATGAGATGAAATTAAAAAGGGTTATTAAAAAATGTTCAGTCAAAGAGGTGGTGCTCAAGTCTGGCGCTTCCATAATTCCACAAACTCCTACATTTTCTTAATAGCCTTAGAAAGTTTTCCCCGCAATTTAGGGGCGTTCCGACGACTCGAGCTGTTATCACGACAGTTTTTAAGAAGTAATATGCAACATTGCGCTACTCTGAGCTATAATTAAAGTGTTGAATTAACGTGGACCAAGAATGCTTCCCTGGTGAAGCCGCTCTGCAATGCTAAACAACGCTGCCAACTAAAGCTCGTTAAACTTTCCATGATATTATCATAATATTGTACCTTCTAAAAATGTATTTAGTTCTGCGAAAGGTTTATGAATATTAAACGAATAAAGGGACACCGACTTTAATTATACTTGTATCTTAATTTATAATTTTTATATGCGTTTTCTTATCTCGTTACGACATTTTTAAACTTTATTACCTTTAGGGATTTAAAATGACGGACTACTATTAACATTTTGGTTTTGTTTCATCAAACATTCGACGTGTGCAGTGTAAATAATTTTTCTATAGTACGAAAGTTTTTTTAATGGAATTGTTATTTATATCATTAAAATAACTAACAGCTAACTTTTTTTTTCTAGACTATTGTTGGCTTCATCTTCTACTAAAAATCTTTTAATAAACAGTTTATTGGAATTATTTAAGGTTCCCTTTATTAATCGGTCATAGTTATTTATTTATAAAAATCTTCTTCTTCTTCTCATATATAAAAATATACAGCTGTTAGTTAGAAAAATGTTTAAAATGGCTCGATCAACTTTTATTATTTTTATTGTGTTTTGTACAGTTAGTTCAGGTGTTGTTAATAAAAAAAAACTAGGAAAATCTTACAAAAAGTTTGAAAATATGTTATTGTAAATTGGTTATTTAGTTTGGAAAATAGTGCAATTGTCCTGACGATTGGCTATTAAAATTATCACTACAACTTACTTCAAGTTATTTTCCATAGATGGCGCTTTTAGTAGATTGTAGGTGAAATAAAGTTCACCGATTTATTAATTTTTGGATATTTATTTAACAATTAATATACACACAATAAATTTCCGGGAAACAGGTTTATAAAGATAAATATATTATATGTGCTAGTAAACTAAACATATAATAGGAATTATTACCAAATTTAAGTTAATTAGAAGTCAAAATATACATATAATTTTTTTTTAAATCTATATTTTGACTTTGGTGGCTTGTCATGCCTATCGTGTCCAATATTTTAAAAAACTAATCAAATAATCTACTCAATGAGATCCAAATAACGATACTTACTCGATGGAGAAGGCCCGTTTTTTCACGCCCCCTTTATCGTGACTGACCCTTTTATTTGAAGCCTTAACCATCTGGCTGTAAAACTTATGTGACAGACGACAGACAATGTCTAAGTGACAGCAATAGGGCTCCCTTTGAACTCTTCGCGTACAAAACTCTAAAAATGAAGAAGTACTCGGCTGTTTCATTCAGTGCGAGAAATTAAATTTATCCATTTTGCCCGAGAAACCCTTAAAAGCCAAACCAACTGCTAATATGTTAAAGCCAAGGGAACTAACCGCTGTCTAGCGGTACAAACAAATTACCCCAAATATACTCGTACATAGAAAGAACGCACTTTATGAACTCTGGAGCCGACCGCAGACCGCACGCTTACTTTGTGTTACAATATTCGTTAAGAATTATGTGTTTCGTATTTGTACAGTTGAAAGAAACTTAATTATATTTGAGAATAAGCAAAACCAACTCAAATCTTACTAGTCACCACTAGTACTATCGCAACCGTATTCATATAAAACGACAAGAAAAGAAACTACAAACAGACTTAAAACCATATAAAAGTTAAAAATAATTTAATTCATATACTTATCTAATTTTAAGGTATTTCTGCAGTCGAAGCTTCACTTTTTATTGTTAAAGTAAACATCTTAGCATTAAGCTGAAATCCTGTGCTAATAATATGTTAAATTAATTATTACTATTCCCGCTATTCAGAATATATAGCACAAGTTCTTAAGTGTAGCTTAATTTGGATAAATAATAGAAGTGAGTATGAAAACAACACTATTATTGTTTATACAATAAGGCGGCTAATTCTATAATTATAACATGAATTTTATCTTTTCTCACAAAGTAGAAAGTAGAAGGTAGCCCCAAGGATGACGGATTAATATTTTTATTATTGCAACTTGTCCGACAAAATCTTGCCAGCTTCAAGTAGTTACTACTTATGAGTATTATCCAAGAAACATTAGGTTTTATTTTGTTTATAGGGTAATAACTATTACAGGCGCATTCATTACAACAGAAACAGACGACAAAATTAAAGGGAGTGCTAAGAACTTAGAAAATTAGGGACCAACTTACTCATTTTCTAATGATGATAGCAATAGCAATTGCTTTATATTTAACATTAATTTTTATTAATTTTTATTTTATTATAAGTGTGACTATGGTTACGGTCTTTACCAGACTAGCAATGGATTACACTTATTGTAAAATTTGAAAAATATGTGCAGAAGTTAGTTACAAAATAAACCCTCTGGTAGCGCTAGCCGAGGACAAAAGCTAACAGACTCAGACACAATTTACAAATTCAAAGAAATCAGTAATAATTACTTTAATCATAATAGTTTATTGTTTGGCGTTAAAAAAACGTTACACTGAGGCTATCCCAGTTTTGTTAATAACGGCAGATACAGAAGCTATATAAATATAAAGCAAGTCTTACAGATCTTACATTATAACAACCCACAGGTGTCTGGGATTACTCAAACAAAACCGTGACTTAAATTTTCGGGATAAGGCGACAAATTTGCCTTTTCTTTCACCCAGATTAAGTATAGCATGATAATGTAAATAAGGAAATGAGGGTACAACTGAAAGTTGTTCAGTTACAACATAGAACAATACTTTATTAGAAACTTAGAGGATGAGGACTAAATATTTAAATCAGCGCACATGTGGATGATTGATTATGTAAGGAGACAAAGATCGAGTATGTAAGAAAGAGATTTTATTAGTTTTCTCCACGTTACAAAAGATTACTGGTAAATAATATATGTTGAATCCCTAACTGTTGGGATCTTTCGGTTTTGTTTGCTATATATTTGTCTTTTAAAACAAAGTCAACGCGTACTTTTGTGTTATTTTTTGTAGATTAAAAAAATTACCAGATAGAACATAACTATTGCAGATTCGTCTTAATACGTATACGATTAGGTTATTCTTATTAAAATCAATAATTGTAATAAAACTGGAAGTCGCTTCATCAAGATTAGATGAGAAAGAGAAAGTGACATAATGGCGAACGTGGTAACATTTACGAAATAATCGAAAAAACTATATTGATGATTTCGTTGTGATAGAACGTAGCTTTTTGGTATTCTACATAGTTAGGACAATAATGAAAACCAAACAACTTTCAATATGGTTAGTTCCTGGATGGGTCAATAAAACTTGTTATCTCGAGTTCTTCTGAAGGTATGTTAAGCCGTTGGACCAGCGTGGTGTTATGGCCCAAACTCCTCAGGTGTTCCTCCCATGTAGGAAGGCTTAACGGCTGTACATGATAAGGATAGTGCTCTTTAAGACCACATGCTTATCAGAGACACTGAGCATAACTTCCTTACACTTATCTTTTGCCATTACCAGGAACTCCATTATCTCAAGCCGTTTCCCCTTTTAATTAACTAGATTCCCATCTTCCTATAATAATTTTTGTTCAGCTTGCATTGAGTATCCTCTCAAACCTTCGTACCGAGTCATCTTCACCAAAAGTCGATTCAATAAAATGCCGTGAAGAATACAGCGTCGTAATGAGGGTATCGTATTGTTGGTATCAGGTCTGTCCACAATTACTTTGAACCTCTTGATTTCGCGGAGGTAAGCGGCTTATAGCTCGTTTTAGGCTCTGAGTTCATTGAGCGATCAAACGCATGCATTATTATTATTGACACTAGAAACTTTTTTTACATTTATTTATTTCACTGCAACATTAAAGTTTGACACCTATATTCTTCATTTTTTCAATAATAAATTTAAGAAAAAACAAAATAAGATAATTGTTGTATTATCTGGAGGTCGCTACTTGTGTGACGTCATCTCGTTACATGATTAGATTCAGACCCTGGAATATGCTCCTTGGCGTAGTCTTCGACTTATTTCAATCACGAAAACCAAGCGACTACTGTGTTAATAAAAATTGTTATATTGAGTTCCTCCATGCTTTGGTCCCGGTTGTTAAGATTTAGGTAATTTTGCTCACTAAAATGCATCGGACCAGTGTGGTGTATTTGACCATGTAGACACATCCTATATAGGAAGACCTTAGCAGTGGAGCGGGATGAAACAGCGTTAAGAATATTTTTCATAAAAAGCTAAAACAATTTTTTAAAGATAAGATAAGATAAGCTTTTTAAGATTTTTATCAAGAACTGAAAATATAGAGTACGGGATTCATTGGAATTAAAATAAATTAGGCTCAGTGGTTGAAATATACAAGATTATTTTAAATAACAACAAATGTCTACTCAAACATTTACCCGTCACACGGAGTTAAAATATTCACTTGTATTATTATAAATTTCTCTGCCGGGCAGAAGCCTAAATGGTGATTAGCAGACCCGACTTCAGACTTAATACCTCACAGTAATAAGAAAAAGAAGACCTCTTGTAATCCCCAATCATAGCATCTTCAATTTTATGCAAAATGTATTTTTTATTTAGTAGCTCAGTGCGCGTGCGCCCTTGCGGCTATAAGAGGGTTCACAATCGGCGCGTTTTAATTTCCCAAGGGTTTCGGCTCTAACAACCTTTTCCTTGACATTGTTTCTAATGCTTTTCGATATGGCCGCGGCGGGCGGAGGTTATGGGACTTGTTTGGCCACTAGCGGCATTTGACAACCGATTTCGCGAAGACGAATTTGTATTTTCTTGCACAGTGAAAGGGTTTGAAAACGCTTGAAATAGCGGGGGACTGCTCGGTGATTGTTCTTTAGGTCGGATTGGCGAACATTTTTTAAAAGTAACTTTTATTGATCAGACATTTTTATACACATAAATATTGTAGAAAGAAAACAACACAAAAAACTGAACCGAAGGTGTGGACTATTTCAGAAATTTATTCTTAACCACATTTGATAGACGTGCTTCGAGAATATAAGATGTTGCAAGTCCTAATCTAATCTAATGAATTGAAGAAAAAAATATTATACAGTGCATATGAAGAAGACTAAAAAGACAACTATAACGTGCATGTGAAATTTGTAAAAAATATATTTAAAAAAAATTCATAAAATTTTAATACAGTAAGAATTGACTTATTTTGTTCATCCGCCACTATTGCCATATATTTATTAGAAGTTATCCAAATTGGCGCCGATGGAAAATATGACAGTTTTTAAACAGCACGTTAGTAAGACGATTGTGATTATAGAATATATTTACTATATATAGAAGTTTGTGAAAGCTTCAGGGTCATTGAAATTCTAAATTCAAATATCCTGGTTATTTATTTGTAAGCTTTATTTTTATCTTTATATTTATTTTTTAAACTTCATTATTATCAAGTACTCTGATATTAACTTAATAAGATTTTGGTGTCGTGTCATTTTGGCTAAAGGATGTTGTCAAAATATTTTTTTTAATCATTTATAAGGCGGTACGTCCTTCAGCTAATTAATAAATAAACTTTATTTACATATACCTTAGGTAATTCAATACTTAGGTGTCTCCAGTGATAGTAATATATTTAAGTAAGATCATTTTATTTTATTTTTTATTTATTTTATTTTATTTATTTTAAGGGCAGTCAACAAAAACACATACTAACAAAAATATTAAACTGTAGCGTAGACATTAAATTAAGTATAGTTTTTAATTACAGACAGCCACGGCATGCGATGTGGACTAACAGTTATAGTTATGATATCTTAGGTTTATATTTTTTTTAACGTTAATATTGAAACACTGATTACAGGGGGTTTACCTTTCTGCTAATGATTTTGAAGTTAGCCTTGTATTTTCGTGCACTAAGGTGAAATATGTCCAACTCTCCTACTTTATTGTTCCGAGAAAGAAGTTTATAGTATTTCTGGATCCTGTTTATTGTGGAATGGGAGCCTAGATTGCTCCTTCATGTCAGCTTTGCTCGTTATAAGTCTACGCATTCACACCTGCTACGTATATTATATATTAAGCTTATTATATAATTATATTCTAGCTTTTGCCTGTGACTTTGTGTGTTCTAAATTTCGAATTTTAAATTTTCGAGAGACAGTTGATCAGCCTCAAACTTTGTTTGTTTGGGTTGGGCAGAAGATAATTGAAAATAATTATTTTAAATATATTAAAAGAAATAGTGACGTGTTCGTGTTTTGATAAAAAAAACAAAACAACTTTGCCATGAATGATTCCGGATAGGTTAATTGAAATATCAAGTAACTTTTAGCTTTTTAATTTCTTTAACTACTTATTACGGATCTTTTTTGTCAATACCTTAATCATTCGTTTTGGACAAGTTCATAAAACCTTTTTAGTTACATAAGACCTTATAAGCCAGTAATAATTGCTTGCAAGTAAAAATTATGTTTAAGTGATGATACTGCGAATTGAAGGATTTGTATATTTTTATTTGTGCTATAAGATATTATAACTTCATACTAAATTTGCTAATCGAGAATATACCCTTTAGATTTTGATTTCCTTGTGAGCGTCCAAATATGGCACATAAACGGATATATCTCTTGTTTCACAGGCTTAGGAGTTTGACCTTTTCAAATTGATACCGCCACGTGTTCTTCAGAAACAGACTATATTACAGAGATAGACAGACGGACAATAAAGTAATTCTTTGAGAGCTCGTTTTCATTTTAAGGTACGGATCCCTAAAATTAACCATCTTACACTGGTTTACTGAAACATACATATACATAAGCACATATACAACATATATGTATGAAACCAAACCCCGCAGTTCGACCTCACTTTTGATATAGCACAATAAAGAGGAGGAGGCCTCATTTTCGATTCGTATGCAAATGGTTATGAGAGTGGCGCGATTGTGTTCGTTTGAAACTTCCGCAAGGGTATTTATTAACGAGGTAGGCTTTGAAAGGATTGATACAATGAAGGCTTAAGTAGACTCAGGCTAAAGTATTATTTTTCTCTTTTAATACAACTATTTGAAATCACTGAGTACTATTTTCATCAAGATGCTTCGATCGTACAGATTTCATTTTAGTTACACTTTTTTCTTGTATCGTGTTTCTGGAGTGATTAAGAACGTAAATCGACGAAGCCTTAAACGGGAACTTAACTCTTATGCTGTCAACATAAGAGTGAAATCCCCCTTCCCTCCTTCTCCTTCCCCAAATAGATATTACTCCAACATTTTACGGGTATGCTTAACTAACTTAGATATCATCGAGAAGATTAAGTTTAAATGGAAATATCTCAAATGTTTAAATGGAAATACCTCAAATGTTTAAATGGAAATACCTCAAATGTTTAAATGGAAATACCTCAAATGTTTAAATGGAAATACCTCAAATGTTTAAATGGAATTATTTTAGTTTAAATGGAATTATAATTATTTTTAACTGACTTCATAAAAGAAGAACGGTCATTATTCGACTGAATATTTTAAGTGTCATAACTTTTTACTGGTTGTACACCATTGTGATGATTGTTTTTATATTGAATGCTGATGCTAGTCATGCGGTCCTATATAATTTTTAGTAGATTTTGAGTAACACAATAATGATTTGTACGAATATTTTATGTTTATTTAGTATACTTGTTATATTTATAGACATATTACTATCTATATTTCTCCGGTATCTAGTATCCATAACAGAAGCTCGTAATGCTTTATTTGGGCTAAATAATAATTGTGAAATATACGTCCCAATATCGACATTAAGTACGTTGGTGGCGTAGTGCGTAAGGTCATTGTCTTCAATGTTCGAGACAGCGGTTCGAGCCCCGCCACGTACCAATGTGTTTATTTCAGCCAAGCATGAGCTGGAAGGACATCACCAGATGTTATTGGAAATGACAATAAAACGTAACTGTATCATCTAATGTTTTACGTACCATTTACAACTTTATTAATATAATGTTATTTTCAAACAAATGACACGTGACTTTTCAAATTTATTAAGGTGTCGTGATAGAGCTTGAAATATATATTTTAAACGTCTTTTATCTTCAAAATATCAATACACCTGCAATATTTAGTAAACGCATATTTATTGCAAGCGATTAAAAGTTAGATTGAGGCGCTTGTTGACGTTGTCGTTGGAATGTCCTAGTTTAGATTGCGAAAACAATTGAAGCCCAGTTGTAAGGCTGGGCTGCCTGGAGGTGACCTGGTGAATTGCTCGTGCAGAACCCAGGTTACCCCCGTGAAGGGCAATGGAGTTACCGGGGAGTTTTAGTGGGTATTCTCAGTGCCGCTCTATTGAGGTACTGAGTGAGCCCCACACACGCCCGTCGCTTAGCCAGTGGCGGGTAGGTCCGTAAACGGATTCCTCCTCGTAAAAAAAAAGATTACGAAAACGAAACAACTTTCGTCATGCTTGGTTTCTGGATGGATCAATAAAATTTGTTCTTCAAAAGGCACGTTAAGCCGTTGGTCTAGGTTGTGGATGGAGACGCTTTCACCTACCCGCATTGGGCCAACATTTTTTATATATATTAAGCTCAGCAAATGACTCGATATAACCTGATGATAAGCAGTAGAGGAGTCCATATGTGAAGATAGCTAGTGAAGCATGTGATATACTGCCCTAGCCACCCTCACCTTGCTGGCCCAAAAAGTGCTTTTTCACGCCTCTTTTAAAGGAACCCATGTTGTATGAAGGAAAGAATACGTGTGCTGGTAAGGAATTCCACGCTCTAGTTGTGCGACAGAGAAAGGAGACACAAAATCTCTTAGTGCTCAAAGTAGACGTGAAGGAGTGGTAGTGTTGTGACCGAAACTCCTCATCTGTATCTCCCATAGTGGAAGGCCTGAGCCCAGCAGTTGTACGTATATAGGCTGTAGACGATGTTAGTTAGATAGAGAGTAAGCCCCACTTTTTCAACATAATAACAATAAAATTGTCCAAGTGAGGACGAGGCATAAATCATGTATACTTTATTGTCCACTCACCATTCCCGCGGGCATGTCTGCATGTTCATTTTCATATTATTCAGGAGAGATTTGCGTGATTTAAGGCGGTGTAAATCAGCCAGGTGCTCAACAACAGCCGGTGCAAATTTCTTTTCGAGAACTTTCTATTCGTTTTCCATAAGCCTTGATTCACGGAACACGGGCGTTGTAACGACTGCTTTTTATCAGCACTCGAATCTGAATATTGTGGAGCCTAGAAATGATTCACGTTGAATTCAATTTACGAAGTGAAATTCGTATTGAAATATTGGAAGTAAATAACTTTTGTAGTGTTATGACTAAAGATTTCACAAGTGAAAAAAAACTCGAGAAGCTAAATGGGCTATAAGGTTGTTTTTCTTATATACTGATAGTGAGCATAATAAGAAGTCCATCTGCGCATGTAGCTGGAACAACACGTAACATACTGCGGTAGTCTCCACTGTGTCAGCACAAATGGTGAATTTACCGAATCTAAGATAGACGAATGCATTGTTAAATTAGAATTTATCGTTTATTATGTTGTACTTCAATGAAATATGTTATTTGGAAGCAGTTTTATTGACGCAGTAGTAGATGTTAATGTGATTTAGTATTTTTATATTGATGTATTTATCTTACAAGTATTGTTGTTTTGTAGCAAACAACAAAGTGACCAACGTGGGGAAGTCAGTGATTCTCAAACACCACCATATAATGTCTTATTACTAATTCCACCTTTCTTAAAAATAGTTTTGAAATCTTGTTGTTGTTTTTAGTTAATGTTTTTTGTTATGTTTACAACTATTTTTTTCCAAAATTTTGCGTGGTAAGTTTTTAACGTCAAACTTGATGGATGAGATGGATGAACATTAGTCATATCGACTTCTGTTTATTTGTCGTTGGTTAAGAATACTTGAACAGCTTTAGAAAATATTATGAAACACGTTGTACATGCCTATCAAATTTGAAGGTTACCCTCTATTTCCTTGCGATCCCATCATCAGATCCTGACATAGTGACAATGGGGACACCTCAGGAGTATGCTCCATCTAAACGAAAAATAATTTTGATAATCCGTTTACAACTAACAGTGGAAATGGTGAACGTACGTACAAAAATACATACAGTGGAACATAGTCGGTTAAAACTTAGATTTAAAAGTAATATTACCAGAGCTGCATGATTTAGAGGGCGTAAATCCGCGAAGTGTTCTGCAGTTGGGGCCAGTGTCACGAGAGCCACGTTCTGCATCATGATTTACAGGTCACGCGCTTCGCAAGTATTTTAAAGTTTTTAATATGTCTTCAAAAACGTGGCAGTTTCACGGGGGCCTACTTAGTGAGAGTCGTAATGATTTGTCAAATTGTTACAAACACTTTTTTTTTGTAAAGCACAGAAAATGACTCGACACCACCTGATGATAAGCAGTAGAGGAGTCTATATGTGAAGATAGCTAGTGTAGCATGAGACATACTGCCCTAGCCACCCGCACCTTGCCCAAAAAGTGCTTTTTCACGCCTCTTTTAAAGGAACCCATGTTATAAGAAGGAGGGAAGTAGTAGTACGTAACTACTAAATCATTTGTAATAGATTTCATGTTAAGATTCTTAGTACAGAGATTTTTGCAATGATTTTAATATTATGGATGTTGTATAGTGAACTCTGAAGTAATATAACTTAGGGCACCTACATCACAGCCAAAGATATTTTGAGAAAAAATGCTCAAACATATAACAACAAGCATTAGCAAGTCAGCAAGTAAACTAAACTGAACTTTAGAAATTTCAACAAAGCGAAACGTTATCTCGTAATGTATTAATGTATTAAGATGATGTCTCAGCTCGATTCATATTTAACTAAATATCAATTTCAAACTATATCCATCTCAGATTTAGCTCTGATTCTTTCTAAGACATCCAAAGTGAAAAATCATAAATTGCGTGGAATGAAATGGGCTGGAAACTTAAAATATTAACTGTAAAATTTGGGAATTAAATAATTTCGCTTTGTTGAAATTTCGAGCTTTGGTTTTTAAAGAGGTCTTTGACTTTTGGACTGACAGTCACAATATTTATAGAAGACTTAATAAGGTAAAATGATGGGGCTTTGATGTGATGTAAAAGTAACAAGCTACGATATTTAAAAAAAATCATTTTTGCTAAATGGACATACTTTTGTTTACCATTAAAAAAATGTACTTTGTTATTTAGTAGTTCCGGGCTTAATTTTCAAAGGGGGCATACAATTTCTGATATGTGTGGTTATTGGTATGGGTTTCTCTCAGCCTGCCTGCATGGGTAGCTTTCACCATCTTACGTAAGTCTGCCGCCATTACAACACTATTGTTATGTTCTAGGAGATAAAATAGCCAGGGACTTGGTGATTAGGGAATTCGATTGCAACTCATTTCCATATTTGGCTTTAACATCCCTTATCTTATCTTATCTTGATGTAGGGCTAGGATTATTACTCCCGGAGCACGTCGACCCAATGGGATCATTTGTGCTTCCCTAATCCTACTGACTGCTGTCCTGGAATACCTCCAAGATGTACTTACTAAGTACACCCGGAGACAGCAGCCTTATATCTTCAGGACTGGGATAGCCCAGTCCATAGAGACCCATTATTTTCCTAACATCCTTACTATCAGGTAAAATTCAAGTCCAAGAGCTCGTAAGAATTTAAAAAGTAACTGAAAAAGCTGTGGAGTGTTAGGGATTTTCGATAAGAGTCCACGTCACGGCAAATACACTGTCTACTGTACTAAATAGGCCGCCTAGAATCCTTGCTATGTAGATTGATGGCTAGAAGATGGTGCAGGTATTGGCTGGATGCGGGAAGAGAGAGATAATAAGGGGAGAGATATATTAACGGGCACCTTGGTAAAGTCTTCTACCAGCTGTGGACTCTAACAGCCTTTCATGACGGCAACCTTTACGTACAGAAATTTTATTACATATTTTTTATAACTATCTTTTACCTGATTGTGTGGTAATATAACCAGAATACTTTCTATTGCAAGTTCTTTGATAAACTATATATACTAAAAACCGAATTCAAAATACAAAAAATGTAAAGAATTAAATTTAACTACTTAAAAAGTTTTTTTTATCGGTGCTTGCACAACATATGAAACACGTGCCTATAATGTTTGAAGGTCGCCTTCGTATTCCCTGGTATCATAAGATCCTGATCACCAAGTGATGACAATGGAAACTAAAAATCGGTTCATATTTGTCGAATTGAGTACTTCCACCTTTTTTGACACCGATTAAAAAAATATCTGCGACTCCAAGAAGTTACTTTATCATCTTTCTAATTTATAACACCTTGCAAATGCAAGCGTGGATGTTCTAGAAACTGAAGCTCAAAGAATTACATTCCAATTACCTGGCGTCTTTCGCCGCCTCAATATAGTAAGCTCCAGATCGGCAAGTTCGATGCCCAGTAATTTATTCATTCCCGCGAATTTAACGGTGAATGCTGGCGGCCACTGCCTTTTGGCGCGATTTATCGACATTTGACCGGCAGAGGGTGTTCTAAACCCGAACTCATTAATTATTTGGTATATAAAGAAGAAGTTTATTAGAAAAGTTACTTATCTAGTGCTGTATTGATAACATAATTATAATATTTGTGTAAATGATTAAATTAATGAATGAAGCTGTAATTTGTGTAAGTTGGGGACTCCCGAATAAGGCCTAATTACATCTGTGAACAATACTAAACTGTTTTTGATTATTGTTACTGATTTAATGTGTAATTATTACTACACGATCTTTTTGACCGACTTAAAAGAGAAGGTTCTCTACCCCTGAGGTGGTGGATTGTCATCAAGACAAAATCTGATGATAGCATCCTAGGGAAATCTAGGGCAACCTTCAAATTTTAATGGCACGTATTATGTGTTTTTTTTCTAAAGCTATTCAAGTATTTTAAACAGATAGACAAGTGGACAATACTGACGGTCTACTTACCATTCAAAATTGTGATAAAAAGGTTTTAAACAAAAAACTAAATTCATGACACATAAGGAAAAAAATTATGTAACATCTGTAATAATGCCGTCATGTATTCCTATATTCCATTCCCATTAATTATTGGTATTTATTAATGATACATGTGACATTAAAGACACTTGAGGCTATTGCCATTCGGGAACAAGTCCTGGGTCCGCTGCTTTTACGTAATTGCATCCGCGATTGGCTCGCACCGAGCTAGCGCGTGACCTATTTGTATAAATTTATTTTCTAACATTCCTTCACCATTAATGGAATGAGATCACAGCACCTGCATGTACTCTGGTCGATGGCAACGTTATATCGTTGTTCTTTATATCTCTCCGACTAAGAATTGCTCATTTAATTAATACTCTAAATTTACAACGTTACAGTGTCAAGAATAATTTCATATACATACATGGGTTATGGTTATATATATATATATATATATATATATATATATATATATATCCTACAATTAGTTGTATCGTATTATGTTTAAATATACGTTTAATTGTATATTGTACGTCCGAAATTATTTATTACTTCGTAATATTGATTGTATACAGAATAACAGTAAACAGTATCTTATCTTACTTAGGATTAATCCTATCTTATATTGCAGGGATCCTAGTCGAAGACACAAATTTTAAATGATTTCAAGTGCTCAAATGTTAGGTTGTGTCCAATTTATCGTTTCATATTATCATTTTTTCAAGACTGCCTTCTAAGCAGCTTGTGATATCTTATATTTTTTTCTAATTGATTTTATAACGAGATCTCGAAAAAGCCAATGAAATGATAAATCAGCTTTCAGGCTAGATAGAAGTTTTAGATTGAAATTGATGTTTTGACAAAAATAGACGTTTTATTTATATTGAATCATTAATGTAACAGGGATGGCAAAGGGACCAGGCTCCGTTTATGCTCGGCAGGCTTATTTTTGTGCACAAATAAATACTATGCAAAGAAAAATATTCCGTTGAAAAGATGTTGCCTAAAATAATTTGCCAAAATAAAAATTAACGTCAATCGTTCGTACAAAAGTTAACGAGCCACCAAACTAACCAGAGAGAAGAGTTCCCTTCTTATTACTATGAGAAGGCCAATTTAGTTCAGTTTAAGTTTATGAATAACTTTGTGTTATATATTTTTACTCTAAAACTATTTACTCATCTTGCACTGTATGTTGCGAGATGTATAATTTGTTTCGTGGTTAAAAAATATCATCTGTACATAGAAATAAAGTGTCTAATCAATTTCTTTACCAAATATTGTTTATGGGTAAAAATAAAAGGGAGAAAAAAAAACAAATTTTTAAGACTTTTCTGTCTGTCTTTTCGCACGCAATAATATCCGAAACTAAAAGAATTGATTTTGTTACGGTTTTAACTGGTAGATAAAGCTTTGTTTGGCGCAAAATTTAGGCTTCATTTCATCGGAATCGGTTTTGTTCATAGTATACAACTTTTTTATTTCCGTTCTATGATAATCTTTATGGTTATAAATACGGAGAAATTAAAAATGTTAAATAAATTGTTTACCAACTCAAGTGTATCAATCCCAGACTGTCATATACATCATTTAATTACTAATTTTAGGTATTTTATTGAGGTGTGTTACGGTAGTTAGCTCGGGGAGCCTGTGGACTGTATTTGGAGAGAAGTGGGAAAACAAGGAAACCACATCTTTACTCGTCACCGGTATATAGACAACAACATAACATATAAAACAATCTAGTATCAAAATATATTAAAAAGTAAACTGACATTTAAACAAAACAGGCTTTATACAAACTATCAGTAACAAGGTGCATAAGAAAGATTTACAGAATATAAGAAGCTAAACATACATATGTATTCTAGAAAATATAAGCGTTAAGATTCAAGTGCCGGCGTAAAACAGTGTATAACTTGTGTACGTTGAAACGACGCCGGGTCTGTTTACTATCTTTATTATTGGCCATTAAGGAAAAACTAATTATTAATGTTTATGTTAAAAGAAATTCTTTTTGAACACCATTCTTTGATTATCTTTAACAAAATTCAGTTAATGCTGATGAATGAGCAACGCAGGTTTTTACAGGAAAGATGAAATGTGTTGAATTTAATTTTAAATTACATATCTGTGAGATTTTTTAATGGCATTAGTTAACTTATATTTGAAATATGGAAGTTGATATTTAACTGTGAATTCAACAATCAAAGAAATAAAATTAGTTAGAGACCCGGGGTAAAATTAGGTAGGAATGAACGAAGGCAAGGGCAACAGCTAGTATAATAATAATTTTTATGTGTAGTATATTTTGGTCGTGTAGTAGGACTCGTCTATGGTAGTACCAGTATTGATAAGTTATTGATGAAAAGTCTTACAGTACTTATTCTAGACACAATTTTATTATATATTTGATATGCTTAGACATTTTGAAAGCTGGAAGAAATGTAATTAGTAATTATTAATTATCAAACGTAATCACATCCATATGTGATTATACCTCAATAATTTGCCATCTTTTTCGAAGAAAGGTTTTAAAAAACGTTCTTTACAAACACAACAACTACCCAAAGAACTAATAAATAGGCATTAAAATTTAATTAAGTTCGCCGCATCGGTACGCTGCGCAGACGCCGGCGAGCGGCCGGACCGGTCGCCCCTCCCCCGAACCTGTTCCGTGGACAAGTCTGCACTCGCAAAAAGTCAGTCGTCTGCCGAAGGCAGCATCATTTGTTTTGGTAATGTTAATCGGAGTAATTTTTGACACCTTCCCAATAATGTCGTGTCGTGAAATTCGTGGTGTGTCGTGTGAGTGCCAGTGTCGTGTCGTGTAGAGGCGGGAGATGTCGTCGGAGCCGGTATCATGCTGGCCACTCGCCATGCTAAGGTATAGTTGAAGTACGTGGTGGAGATGACATGAAAGATAGAAATAGTAATGAAAAAATCTTTCCAATATAGTTATTGATTTTTATGTCTTATTTATGCTCAGATATTGGAACCAAAAATCTGGTTTCATATTATCTTTTCTTTGTTCTCTAATGCTGTCTGTCGCCTTACTTCGTATATTTTTGAAAATAGTGTAATATTACCTAACGTTATTAATCAAAAAAAGAAACAATGTTTACGTACATAAATATTATAAATAAATATTTATTTTTTTTACTTGTGACACTACATTGTTCGCTTCCATTAGTTTATGTACATTTATGGCTTTCTAATTAGAGTAACAAAATGTATTCCTAAATTTTGTTGCACGTAATTTTATAAGTAATGTCAAAATATTGAGAACCTTTCTGAATTTAATTAATTTCATATAATGTAATAATTTATTCTTATTTTAACTTTTCGCAATTACAGAACAAAATGGCAACCTTGTATCTATAAGCATTCACAGATGCTTATTTAGTATTGATTGTATTGATGATTTTTTAGTATTACAGATATTTATTTATTGGGTGGACCTAAAACATATATATCTTGATCTTATATTCATTGTAGAATGAATATTAATGATAGCATCAGGAGCTTATTACAAACTCCATCAATTAACGAAGCCTATAAGAGGATTACTTTCTCCGCAGACGTTAATTTTAATTAAAATTTGTGTTTGAAGCATTCTTTTCTTGCCCAGATTATCAGTGGTAATAGTATTTAACCCACAGATAAAACTTTAATATAATAAAATAAAATTATTTTGCACTAAACACTATATAATTACAAAAGAAAAAATCCTATGTATTCAACAAAATAATTTTGAATAAATAAATTTAATTTAAAGTTATATTGCAATTAAGATACGTTACGTAAAAAGTAGTAAAACACATAAAAATATCAAACTTTGAAATTTATCGGATACCAATAATTACAATTTATAGAAAATTAATATTTAATAAAGTTTATTTATTGTGAAGTTAATTTTTAATTATCACTTGTCTTTGCATTAATTTTACTGTGTCAGACAGGGTCCGTAGTGATACCAGATTATTTAGGTTTTGTGATCTATTATAGTTTATGAGATTATGGATATGTTATAAGAGTTTCAGTTTCATCTCGTAATACAATACATATTGAATAATCGTATTCATACTATGATACTGAAACTCAAAGATCAACAAACAACCCTAAATCCAGCACTCACATAAAATTGACATCTTATCTAATGGCGTAAAGAAAGGTCGCGCAGACCGTTCGGGTTCAATGGATTACGAAGAGTGGCGATGGTATGGAAACAAGGAAACGACGCTCATTGTTTTCGTATTGTTTACGCGACCTAGCTCCGACCTGGAAGTAACGACTCTACATCACGTTGCTATGAATGGAGACAACAAGTTACAAGTGGTTTTAAGAATTTAACGGAAGATTTGAAATTGACTCATTGACTTGTTATGGATTTTGAAGGAAATTGTTTACAGTCTGACTCCTGTTTTTCATTTTGGAAGTCTTCGAGGAAAGATAGAAAGTTGTTTTAAATATTTATTGAAGGCATTAAATCTTAGAATAGTCTCTTGATAATGCAAAATTATTTTTTTCCAAAGTACTTATACATTAAGAATATCATCTCTCCATCAATTGAAACTGAATACAGATAAATACCGTATAGGTAGTTGGAATTACTTGGACTGAATGACATAAAACGCCTTTGTATCCTAAAATAGAATTGCGTGGAAAATATTTTCTGCAAAATAGTTATCACGAAGCGATATTTTCTAGAAAGTACGATGGACGACATTCTACTTCAAGCGTATTCGTTTCGGCAGTTTTTAGGTCGTTAATGCACTCACTTGTGTACAAATAAATCCTTTCATTATGGACAGTGACACAGCGCGTGTAATTATCAAATCTCCATGATCAAGCGAATGAATGGCGTATTAAGATTTTGAGTGTTTACAGTTTGAGTGTATTTTCAAAAATATTTTAATAGATATTCGAAGATTTAATTTTATAGGTACTTGTATCTACACCCATAGGTACTGTTGCCTACATTAAATAGTAATTAAATATAAATAGTCTTTTAACGTGTATCATGTACCTTCTAAGTAGTATAGAGAATCCTGAAATAAAAAATAGTTTCACGACAAACAAAGAGAGATAGAGATAAATAAAGGAGAGAAAAAATATAATGATGCTTTGTGTTCTTTTCATCTATAATTACTTCTTTAATGCTAAGATAATTAATTTAGAAAAATGCCGCAAATTCCTTATTCCTTCCTTCATTCGTATTATTTTTAATATTTACAAGATACAATGCTAATAGACATAAATAAGCATATTATTTCTCTTTACAGAGAATCTAAGTTTTAATTTTAAAATAATACTTATTTTAAAATTAAAAATAACACTAGTATGCATATTCCCAATCAACCCTACTACCGCTTCGACGAATTAGTAGCTGCAGAGAAGAAGCGGCGCAAGAAATTCTCAGCCTTTAGTATTTATAATGACATTTACAAATCAATTATATTAGTATTATAAACATATACATGTTTTGTTTTACAGTGCATTAAAAAATATATTTTTAAATATTGCAAAATATAATAAATAAGAGTGCAGAGAAGCAAATTATAGTGGCCACAAAGTGTTTGGCAAGGTTCTGCATAATTAAAAGTTTATTGATACCAAATGATGCATTCGTTAAGAATATTTCCATAGACGTTAGCTTACGAGGTCAATGGCCATCAGAATGTCTTTAGGATTGGGAAAAGATTATTTCACCTTGCGTGGGCGCAAGGTCTTGAGTGATGGTTTATTAAACAAAATAAGAGATTTATAAATAACACCTGGACATACGAATATGGTAATACAAAAAATTAATTAGAATTTAAATAGTTATAAAGATGTTGTAACGGAACATTACGGAGCTTTATGGTGGTTGCCTGGAAACGTGTTAGTTGATGTGTCGTGTGGCTTTGTTGTTCTGCTGTTAAGTGTTGTTTTAATTTGAACATCTTAATATTATCAACTGTTATTATTCTATTATATATATTTCATTCAGTTATCACTCTTTTATTCCCATATAGTCCATTCGTTTTCAGATGTTTTAAAACGTTTCAATATTTGTTTCATATTCTGTTCACTGCAAATAAATCAACAACCTTGCTGTAGCAATGTATGTTACATTGCTGGGCTTAGGCCCTGAGAAAGACATGAGAATTTGGGGTCACAACACCAGCATGCTCGCCGAATGCGGGTTGTTGGGTGAAAGCAGTTGCTGTAACAACGGTAACTAACGATCTTACGTACACTGAACCACGGAGGAACTCGAGATAACAAACTGAGATTGACCCATCTTGCGACCAACCATAAAGAAAGTCGCTTTGTTTTCGTTATCGAACCAGAGCACTATAACCACGGTCAACGCTCCTTCCTGCTGTTTTGTTTGAACTAATGATGAATTGGTGTGATAAAGTTAGATCTCGACACGTGCTACAAATCATTTTATTCGTCCCTTGCCTGTTCCACATGTCAAATATATTCCTGTCCAATATATACACGTTTATTGGACAATTTATCCCCCGTAAAAATATTTCCCTTTTTTGCTGATGCTACAGCGTTTATTATAGAACGTTTACAACAAATTTTATGAATTAACCTACCTTCTTTTTAAGTAAAAATAGTATTTTACATAATGTTGAAAAGCAAAAAACTTCTAAAAGTGTGGATAGAGGAGAATGTGTTCATCTGCAAATTTTTTCCATTATTTTTTACCTTTCTTTCACCTTCATATATCTATGTAATTTGCGACATCAGAAAACTTGTTGGTGTTTCAATATAACAAAAAGAAAGAGGTCCATGAATTTGTCTTCTAAACAATATGTTCGTTCATTTTGTATACAAATTACCTATAATAAAACAGTAGAGGCAAGGTGTACTCAAAGTGAATTAAATACAAAAGGGTCCTTTAGAGACTGCCGGAGCATGTATTTCTGCTAAAGTCGATAACAGTATAATGAAATGGATAAAGAATAAAGGTGAGAAAAAACTATTATTAGCAATGCTGCTACAAGACATAAAAAACGAATTATCAGAAAATGCCTTTAGATCATTTAAAAGAATGAAATTGTGTCTTAATTAGTTTTTAAAAAAGTCGAGTTTCTCATAATGAGCCTAAAAATTGTTTTCTCGATAATTCCACCACTAACATCATTAACATCTGCATATCCACTGTTGAGAAAAGCCCTTTTTTAACCCGTCGAGCAGCGCCAGTCGCCGAAACGTAATTCTGATGCGTAACACAATAATTTTAGATTTTTTTTAAATTATTGTTTTGCTTACGTAAGTAAATTATATTTACATTAAGTCAATTAGTATTCAGCATACAGTGTGTAAACGACCACAGCGAGTTAATTGGATATAATGATAACCGAAAATGAAATTGAAATTGCTTCCCATAGAAAGTTTAATTTTGAAAATGGCCCGTAACCAAGTCCGATTTATTCGATTAATTTAAAACGTTCTGATGGAGCACTGAAGTAAGTATTATGCGAAACGAGTAATTAAACTGACAGTGCTGTCTGCTGTATAGAGAGGGCTCATCTAGTTATAAAGTGCACTACAAGAGACGATGCTTTGTTGTTAAACAAACACAAGAACGTAATTAAAGAAATTGCGTTACAGATAGGATAGAGATATTAATAGACAAATATAATTAATTAAACCTATTTTCTACACTATCAGGCTTTAAACAGACAGATTATTAATCTGTACTCTGGTAATTGCAGTCTAGATTCAGTTGAACTGCCAACATATAGTTTATTTGATTTGTAATAATCGCAGTGAATCAAAATCGTAAATTTTGCGAATAGGAACTATCGTGAAAAGAACAAAAGAAGACATCTTTCATTGAATATCCTAAATTCACATCAAGAACAAATCATTCAGGGCTAATACCCAAAAATTTCAGTATAACATTGATTGAAGTGACTCAAACTGCGATCAATGACGAAAAACTCTGAGCTTTTAGTCTAAAAACACTTTTATTTGCTAGTTCATGGTTTTGAAACAAGCAGAAAGAGCTAATTAGTTAAACAATTTCATTGTAATTATTCCATTGTTATAGATCTTATTAATAGATACTGCACAGTTCAAAATATATCGAAACAGATAACAATTTACAATAAAGTCAACGTTTACATAGTACGAGTAGTAGAGTAACATAAATTAAAGCTGCAGTCGGACGTCATGTCATTCTGAACTTTATGGCTTTTGTTTTAAGAATTATTTTAAAAGAGATTTAGTAAATTCAATACGCTTACAAAAATGTTGACCGGTTGAATGTGCCCAATAAATTGCAAGTTAATTTGAAATTAATCGTCCTTAAAATATTTCGGCCCAACGTTTCTTCGGACCGCTCCGGCCCGTTTTTAAGTCACAACATTGTAGCTCATGTGATTTGATCTGGGAGCAATAAACACCTCACAACACGGCCATAAAGCGAGTTCCTTATAAATATTGATGACGCAATTGTTGCATTACACGCTCACACTTAGCATCTGTTGTAAAATTCCATCACCAAAATAATTGTTGTTATAATTATTGTTATGTATAGAGAGAAAGACTTGTTAGTGTCTACAATTTTAATTTATTGCACTATTGTAACAGATGCGGCGCCAATGGCAACCATAGAAGAGAGAGAGAACCATACTTTATGATTATTACAGATTATAGACTTAATTACAGATTAATAACAATAATTTCTTGTCGATAACAATAACAACGACAGAGTGTTGCGATATTTCAATATCTGATTTCAGTTCTCAGTTTGAAAACTGATTTTAAGTATGACTATATCATGAGCTTATTTATTGAAATTATAACGTAAGTAGATAGATGCCATGGTTTTAATGCTGTTAATATCCAATAAAATAGTTAAAATGGAAGACAATAATACACGAGAAGATATACATAAGATATTGCAATATAAGGGGGTCTTGTTTGTAAATTCTATCAAAACAGTGAATACCAAAAAATTACAAGGTAATAGAGACGATATTCCTGATTGCAAAATTTACTGTACTTACTTCCCTTGCATCTTTAAGTTGTTTTATCATTTGAATGGTGCTGGCGGTTCTGCTTTAAGAGGTAGCTTGACCACGAGCATGTAAGGCTCATTAAGATATCCGTAGTACTTCATATATGGAGCTTAAGATTTTATGATCAATACAAGTATTAAGACTGTTGTAACCTCTCACTATAAATGTTGATCAAGATGTTGTGTTGATCGTAAAATGGACTTTATGTAAATTCTTAACACGTCCCAGTAGATTGTTAAATATATTAATACTATTTAGTACTTACTTTGTTAAGAAGAAATAAAATTACTTTTACTCTTTGTAACTTTGCAGGAGAAGTATAGAACTTTCTTGTAAATAAAGTTCAAAATCGATTTAGAACTACCATCAGTCGGACATTGGACTAGCAATGATGCAACCTACTTTCGGTGGAACTGCACCAACATGCAACGCCGGCAGTTTACAAATATGAGATGTTGGAAATTATATAAAAGTAGAAAATAAAACGGCCATACTCAGAGAACAAACGCTAGAGAGACTAGTGACATTCATTTTGATTTTTCTAATATATAATGTCTATGACATTCATGTTTGAATTTATATACTCAAGATGAGAGATATACAAGAAACCTATCGATGTTTTTAACTGCCCGTGTTGGGTCTCACTCGTACCTCCCCGCTGCAACCATGGCAACACCCTGGAATGCCTCGCCGCTCACATCTCGTACAATCGACATGAAACCAAAATAAAAGTATCTGATACTCTCAAATTGAAAAAGAAGCTTTAAATGGTCAGTGTTAAGTCCGATAATTTTATTATTATATAATTCTTCCGCTCTACTAAGCGTAGAATGTTGTCAGTGTGATTTGAACTCTAATTTCATTTGATATTCAGCTTTGGCTTGACTTTGGAATTTTCCATAGTGCTCTATACTTATGTAAGTGAATGTTTTGGATTGCACTAGGCTTCAGAGAGTTTGGGAATATCGCCTAACGAATTCATCATCGTCCGTTTGTCGCCTTATAAAGCAACATCTGTGCAGTTTGTTTAAAGTGTGTAGTTTCTGTTGGTAACACTAACCATAAACTAACATAAAAATTAAATTAAACAGTATTGTTTTTGGTAAATTTCAGCCATCTTTAACTTCCTACTATTATAAGATGTCACGCTAACCATTGTGAAGAGAATATTAAAAGTTATTAGTCTTCCAACGAACCCAAGTTCTCATTTCTCTCCACACACAAACCAGCGGCTTACAACAACTGCAGCCCACAGTTTCTATTTCATTTCAAGTTTTATATTTATTCTGAAATCTAGTTAGTACCCTTCAATAATCTTATTGTTGATATCACATTTTATGACCAGAAACAAGAAAAATTGGACTTCTTAGGAATTTAACTTCATGCATTGAAGCCTTTCATTGGAACAACAGATAAAATATGCTCATTCAGATAAAAATTAATTAAAAGAAGCTTCGTGTAACTTTTTATTACAGCGCGTCAGAGCGAGACAGCGTGACTTTTCGATTCAAATCCGCAATCCAAAAGTTAGTAGATAAGGGTATTTTTTATATTTCCTTCATTATTTAATCATTAATGTTTAATTATTCTGGACTCCAATTTCTTGTTGTCTCATGGAGAATGAATGGCTAATGGAATTAAGTCCGCCACTTTTTTGTAATAAAGTTTAAATAAATAAATACGATCATAGTTATACTGTAAGCTTAACCAAGACATGCAATTCTAAAATCGGCTTAAAATCATTTGCATAATGTTTAAAATTGGAAACTATAATGTTCGTGCCATTTCAAATAGTACATAATTCAGGGTAGTAATTTGTGAGCACGTCCAATTTCCTAAAACCGTCGTAACGATTAAGTTAATCGTCGAAGTAAAATGTAAATGGTAAATTAAATATCTGTCCACTAACTGAATTACTGGACTTTCTGACAGTCTAACTGTTTCAAATCTCAATAAGGTATAAAACCGTATTAAGTGTTCAGATCTTTTGAAAGTACATAAAGATGATCTTAAATCGCATTTAATCTATCGGCTGTGATTTTATTTAATAGGCAATGCCTCAAAAGAGTATTTTTGTTTAAAATAAATAATTTTTTCTACTACTGATTCACGTTCTTGGAAAAGTATAAATAATATTGAAAAAAGAATAATTTATCGTTATAAAAGATGGTTTATTATTAATTTTATGATAAAAAGCATTTTCTTCACTTTGAGTAAAAGTTTCAATTAATTTCAAATTAAAGATCCATTTATCAGGGTGGTTTGTTAATTGTTCTCAGTTAAGTTCATCCAGCTATACACATATAACACAATCTTAATCTAGGACTACAAGAAAAATCTAATCATTAGAAAATATAAAATAATAATAAACTTAATATAAATTATTAGAAGCTTTATAGAGAACGTCTGATTCATAATGCTTATCGCTTTTTTTATTGCCTACAATGGGCTCACTTTTTGATAATGGATTACTAGACTTCTGGAAGTTCATTAACCTGGATGTATGATGATAATTATACAAAAATCTCTCTGCGAAAATATTTAGTTATCCAGATTGTTATGATGAGTGTTATCCCTATTTATGACTTAGAAAGTCAATAGTCAATAGTAAAGTGAATAGTCTTAGAAAATCAAGCAGGTATATTAAAAGCTCACCTGATGGTAAATGGTTGCAAACCAAAAGGTGCGGTGTCCAATGCACCCTGTAAAAAAAGAGTAAGCTTCTTCAAACAAATTTACTGTACTTGAAGTCAACAAGACATGCAGGTTAAGTTCACTACAGTTTGTCCACACCACTCTAACTGCTTCACCATAAATTGTGTTAGCAGAATCCATTGCAGTGTACACAGTTCTGGTTTAAAATGATCTCAACCAATTTTATAGATAGCTCGCAACTGGATATAAAGAATGATAATGGTATTTTAATGCGGTTATTTGTTTGTGGAAGTTCTCGTAGTTTTACGACCAATTTTTATGTTAATCGCAGAATATTTTAGCAGCACGCAGTAGTGATAGTTTATTGGTTAGTGGGGTTATTAAAAAGGAATCTAGATAAGCCTTTCATAATAAAACTTTGGATAATCTAAAGATATTACCACATGGATATGGGTTAACAGTTTTATTTTCAAATAGATGACTCGTTCATACAGTAAAGAAATTTCAGTGAAAGATATTTCATGGATTTGCAATTATTTCACCGGGTCTAGTATTCCACAGGGATCGACTTTCGAGCCTTTTAGAGGTAAAAACAAATTGTTTCTCTTTTCTGGTACCTTTGTGCATTATTTAAACGAAAAGTTTTTCTTCTGTCGACTATTTTATTTGGTACATTAACAGCTGGAGCCAATAAGAATACACAGCTCAACACAAGTAAACAAAAAATAACTTAATTAAATTTCATAGCTGCTATATCTATATCTAAAAAAGTACTTAAATATAATACAAACGATGCTAGTGCAATTACAAAATATATTGCTATATTTTAGGATAACTGAATGAGAATTGGGTACATAATAAATATACATTTTATATAAATATCGATTAAATTTATGTAGCAAATATTAAAAAATATGATTCTTTACAATGTAATACTAGTATTAACAAATAGTTCTAAACTACACACTTAACACAATACGGATTTTTATTTTCATTTCTCCACTACACACAAAATACCATAAATTTTAAAATTGATGTTAATTAAAGATTCAATAAAACAAACTAAGACTACATTATGTGCGATGAAGGGGAGCAAACCAAAGATAATTATGACGTAGAATACACTAATCTGCTAGAATTTTCTATCCTGGTTGTTGAGGATTAACCTCTACCTTTTTTCTATTATTGTTTTCGCTCTTGACCAAGGTTGCTAGGTTACCTGTTTTTGATATTGATCTTGTTATTACGATAAATTTACAATTAAATTTTTTTATGTATGTCCGAACCAAGTTATTATTATGTAAATACCATTAATACAGTCCACAATTCTATCGCTAACACTGGTTATAATAGAAAATTGTGTGTGACCTGTGCTGACTCTTTATTGGTCACTGAAGCAATCGATATACACAATGTTATTATTTTTATTAAATGTATTAATAAGTATTCTTCTTTCTTCTTCTTCTTCTTTCTGTATGCATCTGGAAATGTCGTTTCCTCTGCCTAAGTAAGTTAACCACAAAATATTATCAGTTCATTCTTGCTCCGGGACAATTAGTCGCTAGTTGAGAGGGTAGCTATTAACTGGTAGTTTGTCGCGGCACTTTTAACTTGTCGAAGTTTACCAGTTGTTTGTGCAATCCACGTGCACTTAAAAATTGTGTCTTGAGCTGATCTCGTTAAGTTCAAGAAGACAAATTGGTTTTATAGAAGTTGAATTTAAAAAAAATTGCATACCAACTTTTGATATCACAAGTTTTTTTTTAATTTTATCTTAGGACGTTTTTATTACATTATCATACAACAATATATAATCAGAAAAATATAATAATAGGCAGCCTTAGTTACAAACTGGAGTGAGGGAATAGAAAATTGGTTGTTAAGGTGTAAAGTGTTGTAAGCTGATATGTTAAGACCCTTCGTAGTAATTTTAACAATTCCTAAAGGTGTTATTATTATTTCTACTTAAAATTTAATTAAAATACTGAATGACATTTTATTTAATATTAGTAAGTAAGGCTTTATCTAATATATCTATCAATAGCTTGTCTTTGAAGATAATATATGTGTACATGAATTTAAAAAGAGCAATTTGAACCACCATGTAGCAGTAATAAATAGAAACAAGTACCCAGACAATACGAAGTAAATTCCATTTTATCCTAAGTCTTCCAATAAAAATATCTCATTGAAAGCTGCAACTTTGAGAATTTGAAAATTTAAGGGTGTTCAGTTCAGAATAAAATGATTAATCGTGGAGTGCTCTCGAGTTCAAGTCCTGGTGGAATTGTGTCGAGTGCCCGTAGACGATGCTCGGAACTTCTTTGATTAAAGCTTATGCAAATCGGAAGAGGCAACTCAAGTGGCTTCGGCAACTTACCGAACTATAGGTGGGGTTGGTGTGTGTTATTGGCGAATAGCGATTTCTGATTAGATTGAATATTGGACACCAACAAAGGAGTGCCGTTTTATTTTTTCACAACATTCATTGATAAATCTTTTGATAATTAAAACGATAAAGTAGTTTTCAAAATCACAGTGCCATTTTAGTGTAAATACATTTATAAAATTCAATATAGTTTTTTAAGTTACCTCAAAACAATACTTTGATAGAAATGGACAAATTAGACGTGACTTTAATGAAATAAAGGAGAAAGGACCTCTACTTGTAACTGCAGGTGTCTCGCTGTCCGCTACTCCTTATATAGTGCTACAACTGAAAACAGACGTATCATATAACCAACAATATCACAAAAATCGTAAAGATGTATCGTCGTTTTTGCCTTGCGTCTCCGTATGATATCAACATAGTGTGCCAACGATTTGTCAGATTTTAATGAAGTTTGCTTGAGATAACCATTCTCAGGAGAGCTGGTGCAGCAGAAGACTCGTTTGCGGCCCATTGTGTGCTGTCAATAGAACTTACACTACCTTATGTTAAGTGTTACGTCGCAAATTACGAATTATTTTATATTATGAAACTGTACCTTGTGCTGTAGCTGGTGTGGTCTATTATGTATTGTCGATTAAAGATTTTGCTAATTCACCTGTTGAATTCGTATGTTTTGTTCTTCAGTGTTGTTTCTGACTTTTTCACTCGATATATTTGGTTTGGCTGTATAGAAATAGTTAAAAATATTTGGAAAGACGATGGTGTTGATAAACATACTCGTGCAGATTTTAATTTTCATTAGAGAATAATGTATAATGTAAATACAAAAGGCTAGAAGATATTTATAGAGATCTCCCAAGAGTACAATAGTTCGTTACCACTACACGATGACATTTGTATTTCTTACCTTTATTTTTGTTAAAGTAGTGTCAATTGCAAGAGATTTTCTGTAAGGTTCAAGAAGTTTTTTCTTTTGAGAAAATAGGAAATAAGCAATCCAATTCAAATCACAATTATGATCAGGTATGCCATACTGATAAATCCTGAACTAATATAAAGAGTTTTCAGTAATATCGGTTATGTTATTGGCAACAAACTTACAGATTTAATAAGTTGAACTACCTGAAGGAATAATTCAGGTTCTAAGCGAGTGCAATATCGTATGTCCAAAACATTTCGAGGCTCGAGCTTTGCCCCTCGTCCAGTTGTGTCTGACTATCCAAAATAATCGCAGCGTTCAATTTTACGCCCAAAATCAAAGATATAAAACACAAATTCGCATCGTCAATCGACAATGCTGTTGACCTTTATGTTATTTTTACAGAAGATAATATTTCGCACGTCTTTGGCAGTTTCTTTGGAGTTGCCAAGTATGTGAATTAGTAAAAGTGCCGAGCATAAAAATAAGTAGTGTCTACTAAAGAAAATATTATTGGATACTTTAATTACTAGATATAAGTAATAATTGAAATAACTGTTTTGTATCTTTTAATAAATTAGATTATGTATTATTGTCATAACAATACTAACTTTTAAATAACACGTTTCCTCATACAATATAATAAAAACAGGACTTAACGCGCACATTAGTTAATTGCCTATTGCGCGATATGTCCCGTCATAATTATATAAATATAATAACAATAGTGGGTAATCTCAATTTCTTGGCTCGATAACATAGACAAAATTAACGTATGTATCAAATAGAATATATGTACTTGATAGCTACCCGTTTTGTGGACTGTATAATGTGAGTAAGCAAACACGAGGCAAACGGTAAAACCAAGTGTAATTAATATTAAAACAGAATAATAACAGATCAACGCAATTGACACTCTCAATTTTACGTCTAATTTAGAGAACGTCAAAAAACAATAAAAATACAAACTATATAAAAAGGTTTATGGATGCCAGCCAGTCGCTAATAGTACTATTCATTCTTCAGTCAAGATTGAAGTAAATACTTATAATACTGAAAAGTAAATATAATAAAATAATAGTTTGATTGAAACAATTCCGCAACTTCCAGTAAATTTTAACTTCTTTTTTTGTTGTTCAATTGCTTTTGAAATTCAAATAATATACGATTACATTAATGTAAAAATGTATATATAACAAATTTAACGACAACTTTTTTAGTCACGTTCAAAATATTATATTTAACTTTGGTACATTTTCATTTGTTTGTAAATGTACCGGGGTCTTTTAAAAATATAAATATTACTACAACCCTTGACAAGCATTATTGAAGAATTTGTATTAATTATATAACTTGCAATATTCCTTAATAATTAGTCGCGTTTTTCATTAAATGTATATTATCTTCTAATGTTAAATCGCATATGTTGATATATTTTGTTATTATATATTTTAAACTATATATTTTATAAACCTAGCGAATATCTGTAGATATCTCGACTTTCTGAAAGATACCTACTAAAAATGTTTCGTGTGGTATTTCTAAATACAATCTTGAAGATATTTTTCAAATAACATCTTTGAACGACTGGCGTAAGTAAGTGTAGATTTTACACGGCACTAAACATGTCAGGCGTAAGTTGCTTCTCACCTTTAAGGTTCACCGCTCAGGAGCTTTAGTTTGATTTCATTCGACGTTTTAAGAGAATTGTGGATTTAATATAAGTATAACAATTTTTTCTTTGTGCATTTCAAAGATATCTTTTTAATTGTTACGGACCACTTTTTGAGATCTCTGTTTAGTCACTGGTTGACTGGGAGAGAATGCTGTTACATGTTAAGCCAGCTTTTACACTTTTTACACTTATTAGTGTAATAATGTATAAATAATACAGGTACGACAAACTCTCTGATAATAAACGAATAAAATAAAATATAATAAAAAAGTTTATTGTAAATAAACTCAACTGTTTACTAAATCTTATTTATACAATTTTATCAGCGACATCTGCTACAGTGTTTGAGAATAACGCCGACGCACCTGAGGGGTTGAAAAGCATCGGGAAGCACAGAATCTAAACGGTTTGAAGCTTTAGAATGAAACTGCAGCGCCACCCACTAGATGGCGCTGCGAGCCATAATGGAAGTTTTAATAATTTAGTTAAAGTAAATGTAGTTAATATTAATTTTATTAACATGAACAAAATTGAATAAAATTACTATTTAAATAAGAAATTATTTTAATATTGGAGCTCATAAGACATCCTTTTGTAATACGAATAACCGTATAGATATAAAACAATTTCCATAGTATTCATATTAGATGAGTAACTATCAATATTTTTTATTTCATTAAGATTTCTGATCGTAATTTACGCGTTTAACGCGTTTCTTACAGCGTCCATAATATTTTAAAATTACCATGTCAAGCTCGTAGCTCATAATTATTTGCGATGTTATTATCTCCTGGGAGAAATAACCAACTCTATTGAACCTTTTATGTTTTATATGTCTCGTCCATCAGTTCCATGGGTGCTAGCAACAAGTCTTTATTATTCTGTTTATTTTACGCGTTATTATAGAAAATATAAATTTTATCTTCTCCAACGATGTTTAGAACAACTAGCCAGCCCTTTAACTACATTAAAAGTATTTTTTTTAAATGGTGTCAGCTGAATAATTGATTGAATACAGTGTTAAGTGTAATTGGCAGAATATTGAATACTGAGGATAGCTGAATGAAGCGAAGGATTCTAGTCTGCCCAAAGCGAGGAGTATTCTCTACTTTCATACCTACTGCTAGGTTAAATACAAGAGAAATTTATATATTCAAATAAAAATTCAATGTTTTTAAAAAAAATTGTCGATTATGGAATCTTAATGTAACGTTCTTATTTAATACGTCATACAGCCAAGTTTGGTTTGTTAAATATTTTTCATGGGATTAAATTCTATTTGAGGTGTAAAATTTCATAGTTAAAAACTCTTTGGACCTAGGAAGTTTAGCCTTGAACTGCTTTGATTCTTTTTAAAACTATTTATGATAGAAGTTTTTGTTGATATTTTGTCGTTCCAAATTTAAATGCGATTTTACCTAAGGGACATACATTTTAGCTCCCTCGGGCTTTAACAGTTTACTTTATATTGAAAATACTTGAACACTCTCTAGAGTGTTAGTAGAAATGTTAATATAAAGAAATAATAAAAATTAGTAGAAATGGTTGAATCTTGAAAAATAGGTTCCTAACCTGACAGAAGTCCTAAAGATCCCCTCCCCCTCTGGCTATTCACTCGATGAATTCCTCACACCCAGCATAAGCGGCTTGCATACCCGAGCTGTGAAAGTGTTAGATGACATATGAGTAACCGCGACCGTGACCACAGACGAGGCTGCGAACGCACCCGATCGGATTACATTATATACAGTAATGTTTAAGAACGTTATGGTTAAGAATTTTATTGCATTCGAAATAGGAATCATTTTGCAATTGCAATAAAAAGGTATACAGATAATGGATTTTTAAGTCTGTCTTTGGCTGTGTGGATTTAAAATCAATAGGAAGGTATTACTTTGTAATTTTATTTTGTTTTACTTGGGCAATGATTTCTTTGTTACAAGTTTATTAGTTATTAAAATATTATTATTATAGGAGCATCTACAGCGAATATAGGTCCAACAGCTGGGCACGGAGCTGCCTAACTTGTACATGCGAGAAATATATGAGGAGTTTGGTTCATACCACCACCACGTTAGCCCAATGCAGTTTGGTAGGTGAAAGAAATTTTATTTGTTAATAAAAGTTCTGCAAATGACTCGACGCCACCTGATGTTAAGCAGGAGAGGAGTCCAAATGTGAAGATAGCTAGTGCAACATGCGACATACTGCCCTAGCCACCTCCACCTTGCCGGCCCAAAAAGTGCTTTTTCACGCCTCTCTTGAAGGAACCTATGTTATATATACATAAGTTTACCCACAATATTTTATTTAAAGCTATGAAATTAATGCATTTATCGTACATCAATGTGTAGGTTATGCAACGTAAAGCACAGTGCACACTTGATTATAAAAATATTTTTTTAAACCTCTTCTATAAATAATATCATTCTGAGAAAACGAGTCAAAATCTTCTTTTTAAATGCTTTATCATGTCAATCATAACATATTTTCATTTATTCATTCCAGAAACCTCTTTATAATAATTAGATGCAGAATAATTTGTGGTTATATAATTCGTATTTTAAATATTATACATGCAACTAACATGTAAAAGAAATCACATGAGTCCTTAAGAGATGATCAAAAACTACTAGGAGTGCAGAAACTGTGAGGAATAAAAAATTTTGATATCTTTCCTAAAATATCCATGCTCTATCTGTTGACCATGACGATGTGCCTGCTTAGGCCATAAGTAATCTCTGTGTAGTATGCCATTTCCCGCATAAATGTCGGTCAACGAAGTCATGCCCGTGTGTCGACCCTAAGAGAGTCAAGGCAGACTTAATTAGTATGCTTGTCTTAATTAAAACAGAAACAAACAGGCTTCGAGAGCACTCGCATACTACGTTCTCTTTTATATGAAATATGACTACTAGACTATATTGTTTTTGTTGTATGTCAAAGTTTTGTCATAGAATGAAAAATAGGTACGTCAACAAAAAAGTTAATAAACACATTAAGTTAATAATATATCTATAATCTTTAATATAAAATAATATATGATTAACAGGAGTAAATATCAGAAGAATTATACTATTAAGTAATTATCAATATAAGCGAATAATTCTTCAAATGAACAAACCCTTTTTCTGTCGTCTTTTCTTCTGACTAATAAAAAATCTAATTAATTTTGACTAATGGCGTCCGTGGAAATCAAACTGTCTTCAATAACAATTACTTGGGATCTAATGCCTTTGTTTATTATATTAAAACTCATATTTTATTTACGTTCCTATCGCGTCTGCGTTGAGCTGACAAATCATATAACAAGGACAGATTCTATCTTCCAAACAATAAAGTCAATTCAGTACTTAGTAGTAACAATTAACGCAAACCACATCATAGTTATTATTTTGACTGAATCTGCGCAACAATAAAATAAAATGGCCATTTAATTATTCAAAGTACCTAATATTGAAAGCTTGTTATAGCATTTTGAAGCATATTCCACACGAAAGGTTAAAGTTTACAGCATATCACACATAACGTCACTTTATTAAATTGACTCTTATTACAATTATATAAGGTACCCATAAAAATAAACTGTCTTGCTCCGTCTCCAGCCATGTGTACGAAATTTCTAGAAACCAAATTACCTTTTGACACGTGATTGAATTCCCAGAAAAATACCAGGGAGAACATTAACCAATCATAATGACTGGAGTATAAACGGCGGGGGTGTAGAATAATTCACTTAAAATAATGTATTTGAGGGTAAATTATC
Source organism: Acentria ephemerella (assembly GCA_943193645.1). Taxonomy (NCBI): domain Eukaryota; kingdom Metazoa; phylum Arthropoda; class Insecta; order Lepidoptera; family Crambidae; genus Acentria; species Acentria ephemerella. Next base: position 301,868 of record OW971882.1, read on the forward strand.
AAGGGAGTGGGCTTTCGTCATTCCCATTACGAAGTGGGGCTTAAAAATAAACACTGCTACTCTTCCCACGCACTCAGACGGAGGCGAGGCCTGCTACGTCAATGAGCTGTCGGGAATTAATTAATTGTGCGAATCAATTTTAGGGTTTAATTATTTATCACTAATGGAAACCTTTGCAACTCATCAAAATATAGCTCAAAATCAAAGTTAAGCAGAAAGTGAACATATTAATGCAGCGAAGACAGATGTATGTGAAACACAGTCACATTTAAGAATTAAAAATGACAAATTAAATGCTTAACCGTTACGAGGCGGACGGAGCGGCTAGATGCAGCAAGCTGTTGTCATCTCGTAGAAAAATATTCTTTGCTTTTCATCCTAAACCCAAAAGGAATATATAATATCCATCATCTTACATGAGTCTGTCGGAATAACATTTATGTTAACAGCTCTGTTGTGGTTCGGCAATATGAGGTAAGATAGCCAGTTCCTCTGAGGTTGGGGAATTAATATTTCGTCTTTTCTATACTAATTTTTAATGCTTCTTACTGTGTATTTCTTTTATTATAACTCGAAATAAATTTAATTATATTTCTTATACTCCTGAATCAATAAATCTAAATTCTATTACTCTATATTCATTAAAATAAGCTATATGTAGACAACGTTTCAACAAAGGATGAAGAATTCGTCTTGCTCCCAAAAAAATACTACTTATTATACGACATATGGCAAGGTTCCCTACTGAACCTAATATAAAGTCATTTGGTTGTGATGCGTTCGAGATGCTTCACATTTTTCACCACTTCTTAATGTAAACTATCAATCAGATAGTCGTATCAATAATTTACCAATAAAATAATTATACTGCAATGTTCTCCAGCAATTAAAGTCCATTGTTAGACGATGCCTATCAAAACCTACCGTATTACAAAGTAGTAAGAGATTATTTGTTTTGTTGAGCAAGGGCTCTTCAGTTCAGTATTAAACACGTGTCATGGTTCTCTTAGGGTGCTCTTAAAACTTCAATTGTGTGGGGAGCTGTGAAAAATTGTTGCAAATTAAATAACAGATAGATTTTGGTAAATGGTTCCAACACAAATAATCAGGGTAATAACTCTTCTGCAAGAAATATGCAACTATACTTATTATGGGAAACATTATATAATATCAAGACAAGGAAAAATTAATTGTGGCTGATATGTCTGTCCTTACACAATTAATTTTGTTGCTTATTCTTTTTTTAATTCGTAACGGAGTAGCCTCTAGTTCTCGGCCTCTATCTCATTTGAAAGTACTACTATGTACTAAAGTACTACGTATGAAATCAAAGAACTGAGCCACCTGATGAATACCTCATGCTTCAAATGAGACATCGGTGACTAGAGTAGCGTATGCTATAAAACATTTACTTCGTCTGTCAAATTGAGTGCCTTTTTTATTTGCTCTGGCTACATTATGATTCCCATATTGGTAGTTACTTGATTAACTGACTTTAATTTGGATTTTTTCCACAAAACTCCTTTTTGTCTTGTATTTATGTAAGGTGTGTCTCTGGATCCTTCAGTAGACCCTTTTAATTATAAGGATAAAGTTAATTGTAAAGAAAAATTATATATAAACCTAAACTGAAGGAAAATATGAGTTCACAATGCACCCCTAGAAAAGTGCTATCACCATTAAGCTGTATTTGAGAAAGAAATAATATGAAAAGCTGTCACTACATACTTAGTATAAAATATATCACCTTGTGTGTACTCAATGTTTATTTAAATCAAGTTACATTATTTTTTCTATAACCTAAATCTCAAATTGTAACCCAGCGCAGGTGAATTGTGTAAATATTCAGTTCACATCGAGCCTACACACGAAACCACTTTATTGCCGCTTCGACGACGATTCATTCGACGCGGAATCCGCCGAGATTCGAACCTCGACCTCCATTTCCCATGGGTGATCCTGAACGTTGGACGTTACTGGGATTATGTGAAAATGTTATATTCTTAAAAAATTCTTATTCTTTAAAATTGTGCACGAACAGAGAGTGGAATAACATTGTGAATTGATCTCTACTGCAGCGCACAGGGTTCCTTCAAAGCCACATATATATTGAATATATATATTGAATACACTCTAGTTCTTAATCATGGCCTTCATCTCATCTAATTGTAAATGAAAATAAGGCTAATGTTATATTCTTAACCCGTTCTGATCCATTTTGACGATTCGTCAATTTTCTAACATTTGCTTGGTTTGCATTTGCTTGGTTGACTAAGCTGAGACCACTGACGTAAGCTGTTGCTGTTATTTGTAAAAGATACTTCGGTGAGTGTCCTCAAGAGCAAGGACCTCATCCCGCCCATTCTATCCCACTGGACGTGGCGTTAGGCAGGCCACTAACCACACCTTATCTATAAAGTCTAAAAAATTCTAATTCTTTAAAATTGTGCACGAACAGAGAGTGGAATAACATTGTGAACTGATCTCTACTGCAGCGCACAGGGTTCCTTCAAAGCCACATTAAATATGTCGGATAGCTTCTTACTCGCACCTTGAAATCCTTATCCAACACAACTGTCAATGTTAGTGTAACGCATAGACGTAGTGTGGCAATACTGCGTCTATGGTATAACGTTGCCTTGTGAAACGTCAAGTAATGACCGCTGTCGCTGTCATCGCTTGGGGATAGTCTATGCTAGATGGAAAGTAAAAGGCATTCAGACGCGAGTCGCCAGGGTGATCGCACGTTAGCACAGAGTCTCCACGCTTCACAAAGCAATCGATTTACATCCTGTTAATCATATTGTATTTTGAAGAGTAATTAAAAGACCTAAATTAAACAATCGATTAGTGATTCGAATATAGTTTTATTTGTGGAAAATATCATCGTATACCCAAGATGGCGGATGAAGACGAACAATGTTCCCAGCCACCTAATCCGCTCGACCCCCCGTCAAATATATATATATTTTGAATACACTCTAATTCTTAATCTTGGCCTTCATCTCATGTAATTGTTTATTTACAAGTTCGAGTTCAAGTTTCATTTTGTAGTTCGCTTCAGCCTTATCTTCATTAAGATAAGGCTGAAGATGGAAGCGAGCTACACCCGGATTCCTCAATCACAAAGGAACTGGCTATTTTATCTCCAACTGCTGGAACACAAGTCTGTTAACACTATTGTTATGGAGGCAGACTTAGGTAAGATGGACTTAAGAAAGCCCTACGACCAACTAAACTGAGCAGGAAATTACTGCCTCAACTGAAAATTGACCTCCAGATTTGAAGTAAGTTGTTCCAGCCAAAGAGGCGATTCAAAAACGATAAATATACGATTTTTTTTTTGTATCATATAGGTACTATATAGTTAACTAAACTCCTTTGTAGATTCCCTCTAACTTAATATTACTCAGAGCAAGAGTAACAAATGAAAACCATATTTATATAAAAAAAAGTAAGTCGTTTCTAAATAAGTGAAGGCTAATATTGGAAATAATTTATAAAAAGAATTTATAAAACAAAAATATTTAAAGGAAGCTAAAGGACATAACTTTTGATTAATTATTCTTAATTAATGAATTAAGTAAAGAGCTCCGCCCCAGGGACGTGCAGTCTTTGTCGTACCTATAACAGGCTTTCTATGGTGCTGGTGATTCGTAAATCATTATAATAATATTAAATGTTACATAATTATTTATTATTAGATATTAGAGAGAATTTTAAAGAGTAAGGTACTTAGTAATCCATCATCATCAACCTATTTTATGCTCGTCCACTGCTGGACACGACCTATGTCAGGTAGCACTTACTTATTTGAATAAATTTTAGTCGTTTGCTAGTTTACGTTATGCTAGTCCCTGGCATAAATAATTGTCCGTAAAATCCGTAAATGTGGCTACGAATTTCACATAAGCAGATTCACACACACACACTCGCAAAAGCACACAACTGTAATAAGACTCAAAAGTGAAAAGGGGAAATCAAACATTAAGAGCAATAGTAGTCCATATATTTCCAATAACGTCACAATATAATCATAGCAGCAAGAGGTATGTTACTTACATTACTATTTGTACGAGCATCATTATGACATTTGCCTACAGACGAGTATCTACAATTAATCGATGTTTCAACGATATAATCTTTAAAACATCGATTAACTATCGATTACTTGGTTATCGATTACAATAGAATTACATCTTATTATCACTATTTAATAATAAGTTGTTACACAACCATGAACATACACATACACAAACACGCACATATGCACACATACATAACACAGATACACACAGACGTACAGCCATATAAAATAAAATATGAATAAAATATAAGTGTATTCTTTTGTTGCAGTACCTCGGTTCGTTCCCGGTGGGAGGCGGGGAGCACGCCGCGCGAGTTGATGCTGTCTCCGCTCACCTACATCTTATGAAGGTTAGGATTTACTATTATCCTGGAGGTTCTGGATTCGAATCCTGCGTGGGGCAATAAGTTCGAACAATTTATTAGTCATGGATCGATTTCAATTCTTTATTTTGCATTCCATAGTTACATAATATGCGTTTTATGTTATTAAATATACTAATATTTATTAAAATATTGACAAAAAGAATCGTTAAAGTAAAAATAGATCGTCTGCATGGTACATCAAGAACGAGTCAAAGCCTAGTGTCATTATTAACTCAAAACAAAACACTAATTTAAGATATTTCCTCCAGGAGATTCGTGATAGTATAGCATTGAAATAAAATTGAAAAACTAACATAGGGTGTTTATTAAAGTTTAGATAATTTTGTCACTTTGTGTATTTGTACATGCACCACAAAAAAACTACTGCATGGTATTTAATTCAGTTTTCACATTTGTATTGCTAGAGATTTAACTTAAAATAGAGGCTCCAATTCACCGCACAAAAATATCTATATATATACTTAATGTTATTTTGTCAGGAAACAGAATATACTATGTAAAAAGAATAAATATATCAGATAAGTCAATTATTAGATGTAAATTATAATAATTACCATTTGCGTGATCAGGATACACTGACTCAAGAGAGGAAGTATAGAGAGCTTATCATATCTGAATTTCCAAGTGAGCTGAAAATCGTTAAATAAGTTCAATTATTAGGAGTGAACATTGGGACGGATAGGAAAACACCGTGGGAAGAACCACTCTCTTGTGGAGGCTGATGTAGACTGTCTCGGAAGAGTAAGGCCAAATTGTCAAGTCAATTTAGGTAACATTTCCCGGATAAAACAATATGAAGTCGCGGGTAAAAGCTAAAGCTTTATTTGATAATCTCACAAAGTACGAAACATTAAAACTTTTATTATACACATAACAAATGTTTATGAAAACTTTTTGTGGACAGCCAACATTTATACTCTATGACAGTTATTCCCCAAGGCCATTAGAGGCCAGGTAACCTGTGACTCTTTCAAGGAGAACCCGGCCTCAAAGGCCATCCCAAACAAGGTTACTCGGTCAGGTGCGACACAAGTTAACACAAATACGAATCTCTTGAGGAGACATGCTAAAATCAAACATATGACATATTTTTTGATGAGTAAAATGAAACATCCTTGATGTCAAGGTTGGCAACAAAGATCCTTCAAGGCAGTCATGGCAACAATGTCAGCTCCGGTCGCTTTGAGTTTCGGCATACCTACTCAGTTTCGATTTGGATTTAATATATTTAAAACTGACTTAAAAACAAACACAAGAAAGGCAGAAAAAAACAGTTAAAGAAGTTATTTAATATTAAATATTTTTTTGGAGTCGGAGCTTTAGTTTCTGGAAACAACTATCACCAACTCCAAAAATGTTTTTGTAATTTGAAATCTGTTTTCAGATTTATTTTAAAAACAACAAAAAAATACATACAGTGAAACATATAATTTCTATAAAAACCTCCTTTATTGAAGCCAGTTAAAAAGCAAAAATGTAGTTATTTAACTTTTTGTACTAATTGAACTATTACTCTATTTATTACAATATTAACATTAATTTCCTAAAAATATTGAGAAATAATACTTGAAGCAAAAAGATCGCATGTACATTGCATTAGCTCCATCTGTAATACTTTCCTGTTCCGACAAAACCTTCTCGATTGTGTAAAAAACAGAGCGTTTGCAAATCTTCGCCTGAATCAGTTTTTCGTGACACAGTTCCGTTTTATGGCAGAACCTTTTGACCCACACAAAGCCATATGAGCCACACACGATACTTGCGACTGAAAGACGTTACACAAACGCAGAAAACACTTTTTCGAAGAACTTTAGATATACGATATCAATGCATTTATTTCTTTAAGTTACTACGGAAAATATTCCGCAAGTTCGTGAAACTAAGATTCCATGATTCTGTATAATATCAGCCAAATATCTTTTAATTTTTTTGCTTCTGCAATCACCAAATGCAGACCAAAATTTTTTTGAAGCATATATCTGTTGATAGCGTAATATTGTCACTGGATGGCAATGCAAGCGAAACCTCTGTTCCTTCAAGTATATCTACAAAATAATTAGAAATAATAGTCATAAGACAAAATTAGGAATAAGCACAGCGAGCAAGCTGGAACGTGTGTGGCTGGGGTTGTTAAAGGCTTCTCATTATGAATGAGTGTTTACATCAAAACCTTCCGGTAAAATAAAATAGAAAAGATGTTAGATTTCACAACCCGATTTTTCGTAAACGTTGTATCTAAATTGAATATTTAAATACATTTATCTATTCCGAGCTTGAAACAAGTATTATTTTCACTCCAAATTAATTCCTTAACATGGTCCTTCGAGCCGGATTTAAAGGAATTTATATAACAAGCGGAATAATAATTAATTATTGAATAATACAGTAGATTAAATACCTATTAAAATTGAATAACATTTTACAGTATAATGTAAATGTTATTTCCAATTATTTTTCCAATTAACTTTAATTCAAAATAACTACACAAGGAAATTTACATCCAGATGAATTAACGCTGAAAAATAAAGAAATGAAAGTACTCTGACTCCAGGTTAGAAACTCGGAATTCTACTGGTAAGGTGAACCAAAGTAATCTTATTCAAATCCAAATATTTTACTTTTCTACCGCAGAATACTTTATGGTAATACCAAAAGCCGGAACCTCCATAATTTAATACAACAAAACACTTTTACAATGCAAATTTCACTCTCATACATTTAGGTCTTTGATCGAGGGGTTCTTAAATGCAGATTTTGTACGACAGTGCAGCCTGAAAATTTATTCATTGGCTCATGTGGTTACAGCTTTAAGCTACCCTTACCCCGGAATCGTTTCGTCACCCCCGAGACCATACTGACAAGATTGGCAGTCATAATACGAATGGGAAACATCTAAAAATGGCTTAAATAGGTCATTGCTAACTCGCCCAAGACTTACGCTTTAGATAAGTCAATTTTATTTATTTGCATGCAATCTGAGATCTTTTTGAAAAGAATGAATTGGAAGATGTTTTTGATTTAAAACGCTTTTTAATTATGTATTCTACCTGTTACTGATAGTTTGTATAAAGCCTGTTTTGTTTATATGTCAGTTTACTTTTTAATATATTTTTATACTAGATCATTTTATATGTTTTGTTGTTGTTGTCAATATACCGGTGACGAGTCAAGACGTGGTTTCCTTGTTTTACCATTTCTCTCCAAATACAGTCCACAGGCTCCCCGAGCTACCCATTAGACGTTTACATTTAAAAAGACCAGTCCACTATTATTTAAGGAAGATATTTAATAACTATACTCAATTTGGAAGGATATAACGATGAAAATATGAGTAGATTGGAATAACACCTAACATAGTGTTTCTTCACTAGACAAACCTTAAACTTACAGTTAAAATTAGTCGTCATATTCATGGTTTTTATTTATAATTAGTCCACGTACAAGATACTATATAAACTCAGTTGAATCTCCCTTGTCTGATGAAGCATGCAAGCAGAAAGAATATCTTAACTTACATCAAGCATTTGATAGAAATATTGTCTCCAATGAAAGCAGCCTTCATCTGGACCTTTATGGAGAGTGCCCAGATCAAAGAAACGACTTTAACCTATTGGTGAAAAGTCACAATACATCTTTTAGGTCGCAGAGATATAACAGCATGAAAAGACTGAATGGCCCCAAACCCCAAATATTAATTATAATAGATCATCCATTTTCAAAGCCTAAAAATAAATTTTTTATCATTTGTAAAAGCTGAAAATGATATTAAATTCAATCTATCATATCCCTCTGGCTTGAGGTGATTGGTACGTAAAATTTATTTGTAATAAGCTACAACTTAATTCGTTATTTTGTGTTCCACAGTTACATAACATTTTGATTTTAATAATATTATTGACGGTATGGAACCTGTCGAGAACAGTACAGTTTAGGATAAACAGAAGAAAAGTGGATTATATAAAGGAGAATATATTACTCAATATGAGTATTTTCACGAAAATAAAATTAAAAAGAATATTTTATTAACTGTTCAACCCTTTGCACCCTTTCGCGAGAGATTTTCTGAAGCTATGCTTATTTAATGCTTTAATGACACCCTTGCAAAAGCTTTCCAGCGCTCTTTGATTGACAAAGCCCTTCTCGAATCGAAAACGCGTAAAATCAACCATTGCTGACAAAACTCAAAGGTAAAAGTATTTCCAATCATTTAAGGGTACACTTATACCACAAGCTAAGGTTTTTCTATAAATTAGGTACCCGAAATAAGGTCTAAAATCCAAGGTACTGCCTGAGGGTGGACTGGTGAATTGCTTTGACAGAACCCACTTCACCCTCGCGAGAGGCAATGGAGTTACCGGGGAGTTTTAGTGGGTATTCCCAGTGCTCAGGTACTGGGCAAGCCCGTCCACCACATAGCCAGTGGTGGATAGGTCCGTAAACAGATTTCTCCCCGATAAAAAAAAGGTATTATGTAGTACATCATAATTAAAATATCTCTATTGAGTCCCATTGCTCTCATACAATGTTGAAATAGGCACATGAAATTCAATGAGTTATTATCATTTGAAATACAGGAAACGTTCGCCTAGTCTATAGTAATCAAAGATTTGTATACAGAAGTACCTTTAAACACCCCGGGGGTTCCCCCAGCAGGCTGAGCATTCCCCTTTCGTGAAGTATTGTGCGTGCCATTTCTATGGTTTTTATTTGCCGAAGTCTAGACCCTTCGTCTTCAACCGCAGCCGCGGTTAGTTCCGGATGCAATGCTCCGAGCCATTGGCAATGAATGAGATGGAGGGAAGCCTTGCGTTTGTTGGGAATTTAAGATGCAGTATCCAATTTACAAACTATTTATTAACTTGGTCTACTAGCTTTCTTCGGTCGCAAGTCCACAACGTGCCATTTAAGTGGAGGTAGCTAGGGCAGTATATATTCAAATATTATGTGAACTCGTTTTAATGATTACCATCAGGTGGTTTAGAGTCATTTGCCATGATTTATATATAAAAATACATAAAAACTTAATTTCCTTTATACACAGTTTCCAATTCATTTTTATGAAAACAAAAGTTAGTTTAGTTTTGAAACATATTGTAAAGACAATAAAAATCATATTGTTATTACTAAAACGAATGAAGAATAAATATTATCTGGTAAATATTAGAAATTAGTTTCCCTATTTATACTCTTCACATCATAAAGAAGATTTTCTGGTGCCAAAGATGAGTTATCTTTGTACTCAATGAAACCTAGCTATAAGGTAGAATCCAATTCGGCAGCGAATTATAAAACTTTCAACTATATTCACAAAATGTGAACATTCATGCCATTTCAAATGCGCATAGCAAAGACGTTGGGATCATGTAGATGCGATAAAAGATTTAGTTCCTATTTCAAAAAGAAATAACGGAAAAAAGGCAGAATGTCTTTTTGAGTGTACTAATTGGTTTATATTATTACTAGCATCGCCCCACGGCTGCGCCTGGAAGTTTTTACAAAATCATTAAATTGACTGATAAATTAATGTAAAATATTAAAACTTTCATTTCTTCCATCGCTGCTTTCTTTTAATAGATAGCTATAGTGATAGCTTGTAGGTGATGCAAAGTTCACCGGATCAACTAGTATTAGTATAGATATTATATTATGTTTTAAAAGAACTTTATATCATTATTGAAAATTCTTGTTTGGTGACCAACTTCCATTGAGCCAGCGTGCTCATATATATATATGACACAAACTTGTCGTGTTCCTCCCATTTCGGAACACCTGTGCCCAACAGTGGGACGCAAAATAGACTGTTGGTGTGGACTATATTTCTTTTGCGTGATATACAATTTCATAAATGAAAGTTTTTTTATTGTTTTATATCGTAATTATGAAATAATCAACTTTTCCTTTACTTTAATAAGACAAGTAATACACAAGTAAAATTTAATTTAAATAATTAAATAATATATATTAATAAACTTTGACATAAATACTATTTTAGGTAGACGGTAATAATTTCTAATAAAATTGGTGGACATGTTGTTGTAATAATTACAAGTAAAATAATGTATGAGTATTACTTATTTCATAATTAACTAGAAATATAAGTAACTACAAAAGTCTATTTGCACTTAAATATATTTGTAGCAAAAAAAGTGTCCGATGGAAGCCACCCGCTGCGAAGTCTGTACCAAACACATACAAACGGACTACACCAAATTAAACTAGGGACGAATCAAAGGACACCACGTAGCCTTTGTCTGCCGATATTAAAAACGGAGCGTGTTGTCGCTTTGATGGTGCCATAGTAATGACTATGACGTCAAAGTTGATGCTGGACACGTTTACTGGCGTATACATTATTATGTTTTAATGAATGAAAGCTAAATCGAAAACTTCAAAAACTACATAAAGATCTTATTGACTTAAAAAGCATATTACAAACAAACAAGTACTTTGATGACAAGCTATTAGATTTCTACAACAATATCTTACTTATTATACGAGTAGTAACATATCGTTGACATTTAGGAATTATATATTATAGACATACAATTTTATTGTACACATTACCCACTTTGTCATCATACTATTGACATAATAATTCTGTCATTTCTGACAAATGAAAAATGAAATGAAATGTCGTAATAGATTTAATTAGGATATTTAATTTACAATGGATTTTCAGTTATTAAACTAGCCATTGTAGTGCTTCGCAAGGCACGTTAAGCCTGGTCTTGGTTGCTACAGCAACCGTCAACCAGTACAGGGCCAGCGTGGTGGATTAATGGCCCAACCTCCTCATATGAGACGTAAATAGACGATGGCTTAATATGATTTTATTACAAGGTATTTATGAATTCTACAATTTTCTACTAAATTTATTTTATTTGTTAACAGAAGGCTTAAAAAAATATTTACTCGACTTATAAGAATTTAGATTGATTCTATCAACAATAACGGTTTAGGCAGACATTGGTCCGAGCTATCCAATCTAGGTGAGGCACCGAAACGATTTTCCTTTATAGAATAAATAGCTTACTATTTCTGGCGTATTTACTTTTTGGGACAAATCTAACGGTACCAAAGAATACTTATTTATAAATGTTAGCAAAAATAATCAGATAGAATATATAAAATTGTGGGTATTATTACTTTATTATTGTGCAATATACTAATTTTATTTCTAGGCATTTAATTAAATCAACAATGAAAAAATTCCTAATTTCAAATCTATTGCAAATGCATGAGTCATGAGATTTCTATCAAGTCTACGTTAATACTCATGTCTGTCTTCATGTTTCAAATCTATGAGAATGATCCTATATTCGTTTACATCTTGGCAAACAACCCCATTACTCTCCAATAAAATCACTTACAGTTTTTGTACTTCATGCGTGTATATAGCTGCGTATACAGCAGCAACAATAGCTTTTAATTATAAAAAGAATCATAAAAATCACTCATTAAAAAGTTATGAGCATTACATAACAGAATACAATCGAATAGAGAACCTTCTCCTTTTTGAAAGTCGGTTAAAAATCTGTTAGGCGTATCAAGTTAATAATCAGTACAATTTGAACCTTAGTTTACAAGGGATTTTCTCATCACTGATACAAATTTTCAATGCGATACCAATAGAAAAAAATCAGCCCAGTTTCGTAACATTAAGTCTGGATTTCCCTATAGAAGTATTTCTGATCTAAAAAGTTCCAAGAATTCCTTTTCAGTAATTTGCCGCTGAATGAAATGTCGTCTAGATAAAAGTCCCCTAGTAATCGAGTGGAGCTGCCAATGTCGGTGTAGGTAGTCTTGTATTAATTCCGTCAACGTATTCCACAAGCCGCCCTCCATCGCCACGAGCATGCCCGCGGGACCGGCTAGGCCCGCAACAGCTTTATCGAGATCGATTCTATCGAAGTAAGGTAAGTTGGAATGACGCGGCGAAGACAGTTCATTTTGAAAGATGAAATTGGAGCAATATTTTTAAATAACTCAAATGGATCTTTGCCGATAATTAAACAGAAGATTATAATAGTAACTTATTTATTATTAACATCAAAATGCTTATTTTCTTTTAAATATTCAATTTTAATTACTGCTCCTTCAATTGAGTCGATAATTTCTCATCACGTGACATCACTACCGGTGTCGTTACGTAAAGAACTCAGCACAGCTTCACGGTTTGCTTGCTACTTACTTCCCCGTTTCTCTCTTAACTTTAATTCGATAGTTATTTAAATTGGACATTTATTTAAATTCTCAATTGTCATTCCGCGAGTCGTCCCACGATCCGATTCATTTTCTGCAGTTCGCCCTTTCTTTATGGTACAATTTTGTTATTTATCTCCATTGGAAGATATGACATTGAATTCTCGCACAGATGTTGAACAGGTTCAGTAAATTTAACATTTGTAAGTTAAAGATTATTAAACTGAAAGTTATACTCGTTTTGACATATTATTGGTGTTTTAATCAAGATGTGGTTACCTTTAATTAAAGAGTAATGAGGTTTTAATATATATACTGTACTTCTTGTTTAAAATACTTTTTGAAGTAATCTGTATAAATAAATAATTCTTGTATTTTTCCATATTCGTGAAACTAGCATATAAATTGCTAATTATCGTCGTTTATTGTGATTACGTATTTTCACCGTAGACGCAGGGATATGTGAATGGTCGGATGTACACGCTGTTAACAGCATCATACGAGAGATTTAATGAAACCTCTCCTGTGTTTGCTTAAAGGGAGACTTATTGACACTCTTGTGGTATAGCTATATCACTACTTCTGGAGTTTTAATTTTGAGGAGACGGCGATAAAAAAGCAATAGAAAATAATAATCTATTTTGATAATGCTTTTTTTGGTTAGACGTAGTATTGTCCGTACATAAATTTCTTCTGAATCTGATGCCTACATTTGGAGATAGAGAACGGAACTACTCAAAAACTAACAGTCAAGTGAAAAATATAATATAATTAACATTACCCGAGAAAATGTATCACTATAAAAAAAGTTAGTTATAAACATAATTAAAAATTCACTTCAAAACACTAATAAAAACAATTAAATTTTAGTACTTACAAAGGGGGTAATGAAGTTGGTATTAGATTGTTTTCACAAACAATTTAAAGTGAGGAATTATCTCCAAAAATAATTTTGTTGATATTTAACTTTGATCATTTACGCTGGACACGAACCGAAACCTCTGAAAGGGAATATTTTTTCCCGTTTATGTAATATTTTTCATTGATTCTCAGCTTCTATTAGTCGTAGCGTGATTTTATATAGCCTATAGCCTTCCTCGATAAATGGCCTATGCAACACAAAAAGAATTTATAATCAGGTTTAGTAGTTCCTAAGATTATCTCGCTCAACCAAACAAACCAACTCTTCAGCTTTATATATTAGAAAAAGTAATATAGATAATCAGATACAAGAAACTACCTTCGCCATAGTGGTAAAGTCATTTTACTTTGTCTAAGAAATACTGATCAGACCATTAACTCTACGAAAGTAGTCCTCAGGGCAAATCTCTTTAGGTGTCATTGTTAATTACTAAGAAGAGCTGATGATTGCAGGAGTTTATAAATGAAGCTATTAGTTACCACTCGTATATATTAATCGCTAGTAGAATTTCCTCAATAGATAAAAATAGTATGTTAGCAACGATCAACTAAAGCTCTCGTCACGACCATGTTTCAGTTAGTTAATGATGTTTTTCAAGCAATTTAGTGAAAATTAGTTTTGTTTCGACTATATATTAAGGGATAAGATAAAAACAAACTTTTTGTTGTTCAGTTTTAAAAAAATATAAGAAATACGTTAATTTTAACCGACTTAAAATAGGATGAAAATTTATGTTTCACGGTATGTATTTTTTATTGTATGTATGTTCATATTTATTTACAGCTATTCGTGTATTTTTAAATTTGATAACGTCTGAAATTGATTTTTTCCTTTTTTGTGTTTTGAAGTCATCTGACTTCGTTTTAAACTTTTTGGTTTTGAGGAGTTAATTGATTAAGCGTATTCCTTCCTTCTTACAACATGGGTTCCTTTAAAAGAGGCGTGAATAAGCACTTTTTGGTCCGGCAAGGTGAGGTTGGCTAGGGTAGGATGTCGCATGCTTCACTAGCTATCTTCACATATGGACTCCTCTACTGCTTATCATCAGGTGGTGTCGAGTCATTTGCTGTGCTTTATATATATAAAGCTAGTGTCCTACAAGTGGCTATAAAACCGATGATAAAATCTTCGTGTGGTCACTACACACTCAGAATGTTAAATATAATAAGAATGTGCTATTTGTAATATGTTCAATCCTAATAGATATCCTTAATAGCGTTTCTTAATTTTAAACAAAGCGATTATTCATATAGTCATATCAGTATCATATAGTCTAATCATATGGTTAATTCTTCAAATAGTTATCATCAATCGAGCCTACCGCCGATTAGGCCTCAGTCAACCACGCCGGTCAAGTGCGGGTTGTCGACTTCACACACAACCTAAGAATTTCTTCACGGTGTGTGCAGTATTCTTCAAGATATTTTCCTTCACCGTAAACGTACAAGCGTACAAATCAATTCAAAATTTGAAAATACACTGGTACTTGCCGGGATTGGGCAAGCAAGACAACAGCATTACCTAATACACCACCGACGCTTCAGTAAAAAACGCACTAGAAAATATTCATTCAAATGCAACATTCTGTAGAGTTTTACGTTTTATGTAAATACTTTAAATCATAAACAATGATATTTAAACCTCTCAGACACCGTTATTACCTATTTGTTTAAAATAACCCTTGCGTCGTAAAATCGACCGCATTGAAATGAAAAGCGTTATTATCTTTGCTTCTTCATTTTAATAATTTGTCAGAACACAAAGGAGGTTGAAGCTTACATACTAGAACAAAACATCAGTACTCCAGCCTTAAATATAGATTAACTCTCTTACGATATTTGAAGATTTCGTGGTAATATATATTTACTACGGCACATTTAATAAATGACGTCGAAAACTAATTATGACATATTAGTGTTGTTTTGATTATATATTTTCTCAATTTAAGAATGTCTCTAGTGAGTAGTGTGACGTATATAGACGATTGTTCAGCATATTTAGACCAATTCTTATTCTATTAATTCGTAATCATTATCTGTATTTCATTGACATTTCTCCTAACATGAACTTCTTAATCTGCCTAGTTGAGACACAATCAAATTATAATTGTTCCCAATAATCGTTCTCAAAATTGTTCTCAATAAATTATTTCTATTCTAATAATGTTGTGTTGGAATATTTAAGGAGGCATGGCAATCACCCTGATATATGTATGCAAAAATCACCTTACCTATCAGCTATCTCTCTCGCTCTCACCGGCTCTGAATATTGTAATCTGTGCTCGTCGTCTCAGTTATGTAATAGTGGATTTATTATATCTATTAATATTAATAAATTAGTTCTTTCTCAGTCTCGCGTATATTTCATCAGGTTACGGCCCTTAACTTACAGCTTAATAACTAGAATATACATTCTTTATATATTTGATGAAATTTAATGGTAATTAAGGTTGTTTATTATCTTTGTAACGATGTGACCTTCTTAGGACCTTTTGGTTCGTTCTTAACGGTTTCCATTTACACAGTTATTTAAAAATGGAACATTCAAAATCACTTCTGTCAAAATTCCACATACATTTGTATTTTCCTTGGAAATACTTAATTCATGTTATCTGTTGTTTAATTATACATTTTAATAATAAGGTACCCATAATTTGGGGTAAGTTATAATCATCACATCATCACCACCATCATAGTCCCCCATCACTACATATTTATACCTATAATTGTACCAAAGCATATACCATTCCTTCTTATTGTTACAGTTCTTTCCTACTTATTTCTATGTCTCCCTACTTGAATAGAACTATTTATTGATACAATATATTAGAAGAGTTATTAATTATTAATAATAAACGGTCCGACGGCTGGTCATAGGACTTCAAATAAGCTAAAAGTTGTTGAATAAAACCGATTACATTCTTAAATTTATATTTTTTGTAGATTCGGTATTTTACTCATATCTTTCAAGGCACTTTCATAAGATTAGTATCTTCCGAAACTTAAGACTCCGTCTCCGTTCAGGATTTATTCGCAAGGCATTCAATTAACACGAATCTTGGTAGGAATTTCACTTTTTCTTTCGCTGTAACTTTCTTGTGGGACTTTCGACAGAAATACACTTTCTCTCTGCGATTTTCGAAGGGATTACGTTTGTTACTTTTATGTGGTTATATTAGGCATGTTTCTGAAACCACTCGCTTAGATTATACTTAGTAAGTAAAGAACAAAATATTCTCAAAGGCTTCTACTTTGGAAATTCTTTATTTAATTCCAGAATTGACTGTCCTTCCTTGCTCCAAAGGGTTAGAATTTGTACTCCAGTAAGATGACAAATTCTCCCTTACGTAGAATAGGTTTAGGTACAAATTGCCCTTTCCCAAGGCTGTGTAAATCGCTGAACGATTGCAGTGTTGATTATTGCGCTGATTCGTTCGTCAAATTAAATTAAGCTTTTTCAGCCAAACTACAATTGCCTTCTTTAAATTTTAAATAACAGTGTTATATTTGATTTAATAATTATTACATTAAGCATTTATATTCATAATTGTTGAAACTCCATAGAAACACCTGGCAGTATTTTGATAAATTAGGATTTTTTATATTTTGAATTCAAAAATATGTCTTTCATTCAATTTGTCAACATCAATCTAACTGTTAAATAAATGCAATATGTTTATTTACTGAATTACATTTATTTTTTACATTTAAATTTGTCATATCTTGGATTTAAATATAGGATATCTACTTTTGATCATATTCCAGGATTTTTATTTCATCAAAACCATTCAGAGGATATTTCATACGAAAGCTTGTGTTTGTCAATGAAGCTAACGAAGGATGTCCTCAATAATCTAGTATTAAGATCATTAAAAACCCACCTGATTTACAGTTTAGCTTAAATTTTATTATTTTATCAAAACAGAAATCTTAGGTGCTTATTTATTTATGACATCTTTATCTAGACATTAAGCAAAACCGTGCTATTTAGCTATATCCGTTACTTTATTCACGCGAATATAATAAAATTAAATGGGCGCAGTAAAACAATTAAATAAAGCCTATTCAGGGTCGACCTCATCACATTTACACGCAACGCCACAGGCCACAACACTGCTTGCTGTGGACTTATCAGTTTCTGTAGCTAGGCTTCGTTTTTAAATTTTATACATTATGAGATTTTATCAACTGACTGTATAAGCCACTGTTAAAAATAAATTATTATAATTATTGCTTACTAATTTTCTCAAATAAATCATTCAGTTTTATTATACTTAACAATTAAGATGGCACATTTTGACAATGGCATCATTAAAGGCTATATACGTTGCATACTTATTTAAGTATTTACTTACAGTAAGTGATTTAAGATCATATATTACTAACAAATTTACAAATATTCAGAAATTATCTGTTATATCATTTAGACCATTATTTACAAAATATGAAAAATAACTATCGTTTTTACAGTCGTTCATTTCACTCAACCTATTTTCTATTCTTAAATAAATGCATATTAGTATGCACTGTTTCTTTCAGTATATTAGATATTAGCTAAGTTGCCATTGTTACAATATTAATAACTTATCTTTTCCACATAAGGTACCAACCTTAAGCTTAACACGCTATAAATAAACAATTGTTTGTAGTTTAAGAACACTTTTAGTCACAGAACAATATTTCCCCCAATATAACAAGATCGTCTCTAACGTATTCTCGAGCAAGGCGGCGGAGTTCACTCAACAGTTGTTTTGACGCAATTTGCTGAACAAGCGCTTACACTCCCGAGACACAATGTTGGTAAGAACTGATTTACAAATATTTTCTTTTTTAATAAGGATAAAATGAATTTAAAAATAACTTGTATTATTCCCCGTAAAAGTAGTAAAAATATCAATATGTTACTAAAACAGACCTTAATTTTTATAATAAAATACATCGAATAATAAATATTGAAAACAAGAGAATTCAGTTAACTTATAAGATAACATGAAAGACAATTATTCTCGAAATCTTCTGGTCCACTCTGTGAAGATCATGATAGTTCATACCTTATTAACTACACACGAGGTCTATAAAACGTGTGGCTGTGAACATGTAAAATAACCCGTCAATATTAGTGCAACTGTTAAGTTTACTTTCCTAATCATTTTTGTGTATAAATAATAGAAAAATGATGTTATTGAAATATATTGAAATATATTCTGATAGAGTCTAAAATTACTATCAAATTAAAAATATACAACTTTTTTTAAATTAATAGGTAAAATTAAGCTTAAAATTGTTATTACGAGAATTAAATAGAAAAAAATTTAAATTAAATTAAAAATTATCCCAGTCATCATTTTGTCATGTTGTCTCATCTATTTTTGTTACTGCTCTTTAAATTAAGTAATGTCAATTTATAATCGATTAACCACAGTAATCGAGATCAATTGAAACGTTTCCTGCTCCGTTGATTATTTACAAAGTATGTCTTCATCTACCAATCTAATTGAATGTTGGTACAGTTGTTTTCTTTATTTGTTTAGTGATAAAGCTTTTTTACTCTATCGTTAGTATTATTAATTAAAATCCTTATTGATTATAATAATCACTGATATCCGATTTTTCCTAACTTTCTCACCAACTCATTATAATTACGAAAGTATAAAACATATTTTTACTTTGACTTAATTTTAGGTAACTAACCAACTTCACACCAACAATATGAGTTATCCTTATAGTTTGCCACATGCGTCCAATAATTTCCTACGAATCAGTGTGTATGCTACAACAAACAGTTAGTCTTTAACGCGCATCGTCGACGTCACTGCTCCACACGCCTCGTTACTTCTGCACCTAGAAAGCTTAGGTCACGAGAGGTAAAATATTGTTAGTAGTTCCTTCGTCTTCGTCGTGATAACTGGGAAGCAATGCGCGAGTTTGCGCACTCCTGGCACACCATCAGACGATCATACGAATAGGAGGAATCAGGTAAAACACACAGAGCAGCCCGACGCGAAGTCACATATTGTGTCGTCACGCCCCAGAAGGGGGAGAGTTGGCAACAGAAGGACGCAAGTACCCTCGCGCTTTCCCGTGATTCGGTCCGTATGCCGCAAGGTAGGCAGGACCATGGGTTGGTGGAGTTCCTTCGTCTACAGCCACCACTACCACTACCTAATCGTTTGGCTGCAGACGAGACCTACTTGTCTATGCCCAAAAGGTAGAGACTTCCGATAGTAATGCTTTGCTTGTCCTTCTTGTCCTTCTTGTACTTATATCGAATACAGAACCTGGTACGTAAAACTCACTTAAAATGGCATTTAAAAATAAACTGACGTAGGTAAAAGTTGTGTTGATACTTAACTAGGAACTGTTAATAGGAACTGTCCTATCATCATTATGCCGGTCTCAGAGCTACTACTAGAAATGGCTTTCTGACATATGATCTGTTATTCAGACTTACAACTTGGTATAACATGTACTAGCGAGACGTGGCGGCATACTACCTCTCGCTGCTCGCTCGTACATAATGGTTAAAATACAATGTTCGGCTGGTACCTCGAACATACTCCTAACTCTGGAAAGAGAGAACGTCTATATGTTGTCTCTATATACTGTACTATAATACGCATTGCAAATACTTTTGTTAAGCCTTTGACTTTGCTCCCATTGTAGTTGCTACTTCACAATTGCACTCAAATCCTCGTGATTAACCTAGAGTAAACAGCCCTGAATCTGTTCAGTTGTTGAGTCCCGAAGAGGTTAGTCTTATTCCCCCCTCACGTGATCCTAACTGCAAACATCGTTAGGTGACCTACCATAGATCGAAGCCAGCTATTCCCAACATGGAAGATTCTCTAAATAAATCGTTCTCTAAGTTAATATTTGGCTACTTTTACAATACGTTACTTATCACTAACCTTACGAAGATTACGTTATTAAGTCATAAAACTCTCTAAGACTAACCAAAGAAGGTTCAAATTTAGACAAGCTGTAAATCCCAATACTTCTATCGCAGGCTCGGGGAATAACCGATATCTAAACGTTTTCGGTCATTTGATCCGCGCGTTATCGGGACCTTCCCATACCCCTTATCTCGTAGTAAAGGCTTGGAAGCGAGTACTTCAAATTTATATAAAAAGAAGAAACATCTGATAGTGAGGCTAGACTTTGTACTTTATATTTTGAATAACATAAAAAAGTGTCGTAATTTATTAAAAAACTAACTAATATCTAACTAATTTGCTAATTCCTTCACGATCCATGCTGCAAGACTATGGAACGCTCTACCGGCTACCATTAGAGATTCACAAACTATCAATTCTTTTAAAATTCCTAGTGAAAGAACATTAGCTTTCCTCTATTAAATAAAATCGGTAATTATTAAAGGAAACTGTAGTTCATCTAGTTCAGTCTCATTTATATATAAGTATATATTATATGTATATATTGTATCTTTACTGTCCTTTACTTTAATATATATCTATGTAGATGCAAGTTTAAGCACACTGCTTCCTCTATTTAGTTCACATAGTCCTGTCTCAGGTCTACTGGAAGATATTTTGTTAGAAATAAGCAGTAAAGTCGTACTTAATTGTTTTATGCCAGTTTCATAATAACCATTTATATTTATATATTTCATAATAACATAAATAAATAAATAATAAAGAAAAATCCCAGTAGAAAAACTTTAAGTTGAAAAATATTAAACTGATAGCTTGAAATACAATGGGCATTACTTATTCTATTCCGAAGATGACATGATATCCAAAGATTATCATTCATTGATCTGAGAAAAGGTCTTAATCCACGAATACTTTATTTCCCCCCGTAAATTATTAACTGTTTCTTAAAGTCAAAGTCAAAGTCAAAATATATTATTCAACTTTTTGAACGTGAATCAAAGCCGTTCGTAAATATACAGGGGGTCTGACTTGAGAAAAAGACGCAAAAAACTCTGCAAGATTTGTTCGTCCCTTTATACGTCATTGAGAATTGTTTCAGTAATAAACCCATTTCCAAAATCACTTTCAATCGACTCTAGAATATAATGTATCATAGGTACAAGGCCTATATAGCTATTTAGTTTCAATGCCTTCTTAAGCAATAAGATGCGATACATTCCTTCCAGTATTCAGTATATTCTGAAGCACGCTTTCGTATCCGCCTCTAGCAGAGTATTTTATTACAAAACTTCGCAAAACCCTGACACTTTTAGGAGTTCATATATTTCTGATGCGGCATTATGTTTAGAGATAATAATGGCTGTTCCAAAGAAGTCCTTTCATGCTGAAGATGAATTTTTTGAATTAGAAAATAATTATATGATATCCTTGAGGTACGACAAGTTATTACCTCAGTTTTTAGCGAGAATATTAGCAATACAACTGTAACATTCAGATTTCTCAATGGACTTCATTGTGGATTACGGCTGACTAAGTTATGGTTTGACTAAGGGCTTACTTAAATAATTTGAATGTAAAAATATATTATTTATTTCCAAAAAGATTATTCTTAATTTATCTTAGAAAAAGAAATTGTTACTATACTTAGTAGGTATGCTCATTTACATCCTAAAAACACATATAAGGAATTTGGACCATTACACCACCACACTAGTTCAAAATGGAGGTTGGTGGGTTGTTGGTGATCTCGAACTCCTATATTGGCTTAGATAACAAATTTAGACTGACCCGTCTAAATGACATCTGATGACTATATAAGGCGAGAGTTGTTCACATTGACACTACGTCTTTTACTTACTACTAAAATTATTGTAGCTAACGTAATCGACATAATTTTGAATAACCCAATGAAATATTTTACCCGCTTACTCTGAATTACGCTCGTTAATCTCAAAATTCTCAATAGCAAAATGCTTTGCCGTACCAACCATAACTGTGGACGATAATTCGAAGGTAACTGCAACGTGGATGTTAACGAGACGCCCACGACAACTAACTGTTACATGCTGTCACTATGAGAACTAGGCCAGGCACGTTCGCGGACGCTGGGAAGTTATTCTATTAACTTGTGAAGCGACATATCAGGCACAGTTGGTTTTGTATCTGATACACCAGCGGGCCCGTGCAGCTTTCCTGGTTATGTTATTAGACCAGCTTTAGTCGGGATACCTACATCAAAATACGTAAAGACTGCGTGTAGAATTAATATTAGGCTTGAAAAATACTTGTGTTATTTTAATTAGACGTAGCAGTATACCTATCTCTTTCAGAATTTCATATATTAAAATTTATGGTGATTTATGATGTATACGAGTGACAACACAGTATGATTTCACGTAAATCTATTTGACTAGCACGTGACTTTAAGTAGTTGTACGTTAGAAATGTATCAAAACGTTTGTAATTTTTTGGACAAAGCCCAATCAAAATTCCTTTCATAAGAAATTTTAATATAATCGGTACTACTTATAAAAAAATACTATTGCCTTTTTGCCTTCACTTTGTCTTCCACGTTTCTCATATTGTTTAGTCAAAGACAGATTCAGGTACTGTGTGGTCTATTGGCTGAAATTACCCACTTAAGTGGGAGCAGAAATTTTCTGTTCTTTTTTAGATGATAGGGTTTTTTCTATCTGGTTAACTACCACAATATTACCTAAGGCTACCAGTAAAACAATAATGTTAACAGCATTGTTGAGTCCCAGCAATAGGAGGTAAGATAGCCAGTTCCTCTGTGATTGAGGAAACCAGGTGTAGCTCGCTTCCATCGTTGGTCTTATCTTATCTTACCATCAGTTGAGATGCTCAATACTCCAAAAGGGGTCGATCCAGTATTGTCTGCATATAAAATAAAAACGCTAATTTCACTGATAAACTTTTCTATAAATTTGACATAACAATTTTACTAATTATACATTAAGTTGGAAATAAAATAGTTATACTTATATTAAAAATTTCGTATTATACAAAACTTTTGACCACATACCTAGCAAGCAATGGAACAGTGGCGCGCGGTGTGGAACAATAAAGTGAATGATTCATTAAAACTTAGTTCATAATTAACAAAAGCAGATGCGGTCAGGGGTCACGTGTGAAGTTAGCGAATCTCATTATCTTGATTACAACAACTAATGAGCTTTTGGTAAATTTTATACTATCTTAAGAATAGCTATACTTAAAGTTTAACTTTCATCTTTCATTGTTGAGATAAATTAGAAAAATTTAAATTTTAGAAAAATAGATAAATCCATAATGTTCTGTTGCGGACTGCTCAGGATGCCTCGGCGTTGAGGATATGAATTTTGTCTAGTTTGAATATTCCTCTTATTAAAAAGCTTTACATCACAAAGCTGTATTCCGCTATCTGCTGGAAGAGATAGAACACCATGAATGAGACACAGTTTTAGTCTCAAAAACATAAGCTGCTGTGTTCGGGATCTGTAAAACTACAATGCAACTTATTAACTGCTTTATTTTCTGACAACCTATTAACACTTAACGATACCCACTGACAGCCGGAACCACAATGCCGCAAGAAGTCAAAATACCATCACGACTCGCTCTACGCTCTGTCACCGATCAATCACCGCTCCGTAACGTGACGACAAAAGTTTTGTGTTGCCATACGTATAAATAGACAACTCATAATTATAATTCATATAAATCATCATATTATACTAAATTTTTTAGTTAAAACATACTTATATTAACTAAAACTCCAATATATATAAGAGCTGATTGACGTAGTGATTCCGATGCTTTTTCTGGTTTCAATTACGAAAACAAAACAACTTTCGTAAGGGTGGTCCTTGGATGGGTCAATCGAAATTTGGCATTACCGGTTATTATGGCAGTCGTTTCCACCCATCAAGTCAGGGGAAATATATATGCTGATGATAATAATATGAAGGTATGTATCCAATTAATCAAATGACTAAGGGTCTGTTCTGATAGGTATGCTGGAGGTAAAATTAATCAGGTTGCAGCAGCAGATGTGACTAGGATAAAAAACATAGTTTCGATTTAAACATTGAGACGTTTTAATGAAGTCACCTATTATAAGTTCATTAATAGGACACAATTGTGTCTTGTTTTTAATGCAGAAAAAAAAGATTGATTTCACTTCTTCCACGTACAAATCTTCATTCAAATCAAATAGCTTACATCAGTATCCATCAAGGACAAAAGTACAGTATAGTCTTCAATAGAAGCTACAATAGAAGCTATATTGGCTGCTGTTGGGAGGTATTGTGGCGGCGAGTGTTTGAGCGCATTCAGAGAGGCATGCTGAGCCTTCCTGGGCCTATTGAAAGGCCACAAAGCAGGTGCATGCAGTAGGTCTCTGAGGAAACACTTTAATCGGACAAGTTATTATTTACATAATAATAATTTATTTTTATTTTTTTGTTTTTTCTCTTTTTAGTTATTTTCTTGATTGGCAATTATTTAATAGTAAATTATCATTTGTTTAAATATGTATTGATATATTTTGAGCAGCTACCTTCTTGACTTCCTGATACCTTTTTAAAAAGTATAATGTGTTTCTTTAATTGGCTTATGTCTGCGTAATTGAATTATATTCTGTGTATATAAAAAATGCTGTTGAAACAATGTCGAATTAAATAAATAAATAAGTATTTGAAATCGGCTTTGATCTTTTGTCTCCCAAAATTTAGTTTTTTGACAATATTAATTTATACGTCTATAAGATTCCTAAATGTTTTGCTATTGCTAATTAGGCAAAACATGGTATCAAATATGGTCGTGGTTCAAAGGTGGACAAGATCTCTGACATAATAAGAACAGGTTCTGAAGTTATAACAGTTGCCTAGTATTTGAAAGAAGTTCAATCAATTACAGTGAAGACGTTCAAAACTGCATACGAAACTATATCAAGTACATAAAAATCAGAAGCAGAAGAAAAATAATACAGTTCACGATCCGTAATAGTAGGACATTTATTTTAAGAATGAAAATATGGAAATGAAAAAGCGCCACTGTAATAGATCATGAACTATGCAAGCAAAGAGAACCAATCGGCGATATTGGCCACTCCTATTTGATTACAGTCTGGGACTATACAGACCCGCGTCCAAGATACCGCTCTAGGATAGGTTCCTTCAATTTGAGAAACAGATATTGAAATCGATCATTGGAAACTCTGAATGGATTTGAATACTTTACTGTATGATGTTGTTCCTAGAAAATGACGGTTATTTGGCGGTAGATATCTAAAACAATAACAGTTTTTCACTTATTGAGATTAGTATTTAAATTTACCCATCGAGCTGCTTTTAAATTTTTTCGAGGTTTCCGGGAGAAGCCGGGAGTATAACACGGCTCAATCAAATATAAAATGAACAACAATTAATTTTGCAATTCGGTGTCTTTGCCATAGATATTAACGCAGATACACAACTTGATTATTAAATAAAAGTTAACATCTAACAAGAAGTAATTAAAAATGAAACGCCTCATCAGAATTATTTGTGTTCCAATCTTTATCTTGGCTCACAAAATTAATCTGAACGGTGATTATCCAACTTAATCCACAGCTAGATTTATAACCGTATTATGGTTTAACAAGATTAAGATGCGCATACATCACCCCATGCCCAACTTTTGTGGCCTTAGGAGTAGGACTCTCATAATTAATTCGCCAATCTCACCCACCGAGGGTAGGTCCCCGTCGTAAAAACCTAATCAAACTTTTATCATATGTCACGTCGTAAATTTTTCTTCAGCGCGATTGTGTTTATTCTGAAATAGGAACCTTCACAAGCTATCGCAAATATGTAAGCTTTATGATCGCTATGCCAAAACGTTGGACTTCAAATTTACCATTTACAGCTTTTAAATTTTGTAAATAATTTCATTTTCACGTTTTGTTATTTGTTACTTTTTATTAACATTGCAGATGTCATGATTATACTTTTTAATAAAATTTATTCGCTAAAATAATATAATCTTGTAATTCTGTGACCGTAAATTTTAACTTACAATTATAGTATATATATATTATTCTTTATTACATTAATATGAAGCAGTTTGTTAATAATACAAGCACTTGTTTTGCACTGACATATATATTTTATATTTTTCTATTTACAATTGTGGTATAACTAAACATAAATACAATATGATATAAAACGTGGTATAAAAGTAGTTGGTCGTGAACACAGTTAGTAGGTTTCTTCACAGTATATAGAAAACATTTTAATAATGATAGCTTTTTATAATTATTATAAAATAATTTAGTGCTTACAATACTACAATCTATATTTACATTTTATATTTTACCGACAAAAATTAGGCTCAGATAAACTCAAGTAAAATCTAGATAAATTTAACAAAGTCGAATAACTGTAAACATTGTTAGTTTTAACGCTCTATAACTCTGGGGAAGAAAACTAGTCTAATTAAAGCACCACGCTCTTGAAAATCGGTCCAAACTGTCAAGGCTGTAGGAAGTCACAGTCAAGCAAAAATAAATATACATACATATACAGATAGATACATGGCACTCCACCCCTTTTATGTCAGTTAAAGAATACAAGTATAAAAGTGACGTTTTACGTTTGAAGTCACCATTTCCATGTAATTTCTTTAAATAGTAGACCCATAATCAGTCCGCGCATGAATTTAAATAAAGTCCAGAGTCTTCCCACTTTGTCGGTTTTGGACGGTTTAATTAAGTCGAATGAAAGCATCGATGGGTCTCTGAATATTGCATCAGGAAAATATTAGTTATTTGTATGCTAAGTAGACGTAAAGCCATGTACCGTGTAAAAACCTTTATCTTATTAAAAATGTGAAGTTTCCTGATGGTATTTACATTTATCTACCAAGACACGTTTTAATTACAACTTCTTTAAACTGTAAGAATGCTTTCACACTCTTTTTATGTTATTATATTATATTTAACTTTTTTGAATGAATACAAAATATTGTTTTAAAACATACTACTCGATGGCCAAAACAGATGGAAACAGAAGACTCTTATGGTGGGAAGGAAATTAAATGACTCGAGACTTGAGTTCTATAGGATTTCATCGTGCTCACTCCTAATACTCTCAGAGAGTATTCCACAATCGGACTGAATGAACGGATATGGAATAGGAGAGGAAATTAGTAGTGTGAGATGCCATGTCTAAAGTTAGATTATAGTCAGAGCGTAAGTGTAATATACATATATATCTATCAAAGCCTGATATTGTTTGTTTGAATTTAGTCAAAGGTTTTCATATATAAATCGAGCCTACGCTGTGTCAATCAGTTATCAGAGCGGCAACTGTAGGGCGGGCGGCGCGACGAACACGCAGTAACAACGCGCGAGCCGTCGCGTCCACTCGTCTCGCGTTACCCGCACGTAGTTACGTGTAAAGTTTTACGCGTTTCGGTAACGTTTACAGTTTTGATTGACTGGAAGTTGTGGTAGAGACATTGGTAAGTCTGATGGAGAGAAATAATTTAAATTAGTATTCTTTTTTATATGAGTTTGTGATGAATGTTAAATTAAATGTATATACTCCAAGATTTACTTCTCATCGCTGGTGGGCTCGGAAGTGACGTTAAATTATTATAAATAGAAAACTATCACACTTTAAAATATTTGTAAAGTTTGAAAAACTCGAATAGGAAGCTAAAAATTGTATATATGGATAAGGTTTTCTTTGTTGGACTTTTATTTTGTAAATTTTATAATTTTATTTGCAATAATGTCGTCACGAATGTTAAGTTTCAATTGCAACGTCAATTTATTTGGCTACTTAATTAATGTTTGTATTTACACAAAAAAAATTAATAGTGTTGTACCGACTTTAACATTAAACTATTACGTTATGTCCTGAACAACTTTTTGTTGCATTTATGTGACATTCAAAATCCCGTCGGTAACTTTTATATTCGTAGCGTGAACAGTTTTAAATTTAAGACTACTTCTTAAACACCTGGAAAACTTTAATAAACGTATTTCTGTATAAACATTGTATACGATATTCTTTCAAATTTGTTTTGACTTTTATTTTGTTTGTTGACGACCATCTGGAGGGTGGAATGGACACACCTGTCTACTTAGCCAGAAGTTCTAGATTCATAAGAATATTTGTTCACGTTTCATGGATATTTGTATGTTTATTCAGTATTTTTCTCATGTTTATATATACATATTACTATCTATATATTTCCGTTATAAAATACACACAATACAAGCTCTTAATTATGCTTAATTAGGGCTAGACAAGTGGTTAGTGATATTATGATTATTATTATAAACAAT
The DNA here is from genome assembly GCA_943193645.1 of Acentria ephemerella. Lineage (NCBI taxonomy): Eukaryota > Metazoa > Arthropoda > Insecta > Lepidoptera > Crambidae > Acentria > Acentria ephemerella. The sequence continues at coordinate 330,695 of OW971882.1, forward strand.
ATCTTTACACGCGTGTGTTTTTTATTATATAAAATGCTCAGCAAGTGACTCGACACCACCTGATGATAAGCAGTAGACGAGTCCACATGTGAAGATAGCTAGTGAAGCATGTGATATAGTGCCCTAGCCACCCTCACCTTGCCGGCCCAAAAAGTGCTTTTTCACGCCTATTTTAAAGGAACCCATGTTATAAGAAGGAGGGAATACGTGTGCTGGTAAGGAATTCCATGCTCTAGTTGTGCGACAGAGAAAGGAGTCACTAAATCTCTTTGTACGTATTGTAGACGTCGCTACAGTAAAGGGGTAGGTTTCCTCACGCTGTTTTTCTTCACCGTGAAAGCGTCATATAAAATTACAAATTACTTCAAAATTTCAAACACATTGGCACGTGGCAGGGTTCGAACTGTGCCTCCCGCATGGATGACAATGACATTTTTTACTAAGTCTTATTTAATAAAAGTTACCTTATAGACTCCTTCATAGGTGAAAAGTTGCCTTCAACAAGAAAGCTCTGAGATCAGACATCCTCGCAATGTTATTTTACCCGATATGAGTAAAAGTATAGATGTATAGAAGTGAACTTTTAATTAATTTGTAAAAATAATTATATAAATACTCTGTGGACAGATTTGTTTTTTTAATCAAACTTAGTGACCAGAGTAACATAATGTATACACAGTATTTCGTTAACTATTACAATAGAAGCATTTTTCATGGTTGTTTGCATTCGATCAACTCTTTCAAACAGCAGTAAAACAAAACGGTTCGTGTTTCAATCGCATAAATCCCTAACAGTGACTGGTGAAGAAAATGGTAGAACTTTTCGTCTGCCCTTGACGACTTTTTGATATACCCCCAAGGGTCATATTTGAATGTTTCACAGACGTCATAATGCTGTTAAGAGAGTCGGCTTATTGCGTAACTTTTCTCATTGTAACGTGACACTCCCAGTTTTACCTTGCAGTAACTCGGGCGCTTAGTTCACTGGATCTGCCTTTATGAAAACCAGACCTCTGTATCAACTGGTGACGCGAGTAAAATCTCGGTTATCTTTTTATTTTTTGTGATTTAATAAGATGGATTAAATAAGAGTTTATTCAAGAACCTACTATTGCAGCGTCCACCAATGCCTTTCCTGTTTCTGATGTGAAGCACTTTGCTGTGTTTTGGTGTGAAAGGAAATAACTAGTGTAATTACAGGGTGTGGGAGGTATTAACATCTCATGTCTCTAGAATGTCTAGATAACAGTATTTATCATTTTCATGATATTGCTTGTGTCTATTGAACTTAATTGCCACTTAACATTAGGTGGTTACAATATAAGAATATATTCAAAAATTTGTTAAGGTTATGTCATAAGATTTGAAAACTTTAAAAGGGATATTGATAACACAATATAATCAAATACAGGTTTGACAGATGGTAATAATTATATATTATCATAACAAATACAGATAAAAAAAAGTTTAAAAGAACAATTACTTTGATAACTTACGAGTTATTTGTATAATCATTCAATTTCCATTTTAAAATAATTAAAATCATTTAAAAAACCAATATTATGAAATATACTGTACAATATAAAAAAGAAATAAGTTAACATAATATATAATATATTTGTCGAACAGAGCTACTCTGCGATGCATGCAAATTTCCATCACATGAGTAAAGAAAGCTACACCGGCGTGACGTCATACTGCAGCACTCCTTTCTTAGGAGCATTTTTGAGCGAGTCCAAAAATGTCTTTTAAAATTGAAATATCTCGGGGACTATAATGTCTGTCGAAACAATTTATTTTTTAATATTTCACTTAAGTTTCTATAAGCACGTTGTCTTTCAAAATCAAATCAAACGAAAAAAAAATTCACCATATCTATTCAATTATTATAAAATGGGACATTGTAATAAGTACGCAAAATGATGAGGAGTACGACGGTTTTTTGGTTTGAGCGCTCTGGTTTGGATTACAAAAACAAAGCAACTATCACTGTGGTTGGTCTCAGATGGGTCAGTTATAATTTATTGTCAAACTTCTCCGTGCTTAGGAAAGCACATTACACTCTTGGCGCTGGTTGTTACAGCAACCCCTTTTTACAGCAACCAAACAACCTGCATTGAGCCAGCGTTTTGACCCAAAATCCTTATATGTTACTTCCAAGTTGACCCAGCTACTACCTACCTAGCTACACTAGGAAGTATATAATAATCATGAAAACAAATGATTCGACGCCACCTGATTGCTAGCAGTAAGAGGCATCCATGCGGCATACTTCCCTAGCTACCTCCATGTTGCCAGCCGAAAAGGTGGCTTTTAACGCCCCTGTTGAACAAGAACTCCTTCAAAGGTGCAATGTACCTAGTCTTAAGAAGGAGGGAATACGCGTGATGCTCAGAAATACGCTTGACCGACGCTCTGGGTGTGCAACAAAGAAACGAATCACGTTGTCGTTTGTGTGTGACGTTATGCACATAATTAATAGTCCAGTAATAGGTAGTAGACTTAGTAGACCGACACAAGTGCTCTTGTCTAGGTAAGGAAAGTGTCACAACCTTTTTACTACTTTTAGAATTTATGGTTTTTTTGACTAATCAACGTTTTTGAAAAAAGATGTCATGTCAATTTCTATTGTAAATGTTGAATGTAAGTTTCCAGCAAATAAAATAGTTTTCCTAAGCGTTTCTAGTTTTCTGTGCTTTCTGCATCGCTGATTCCATAACAGAAAGACTAGGAGTAGGGTCAAAAAGCTCTTGAGAGCACTCTCCATTCGAGCATTGGTCTTAGTACAATTATTACCTATTTTATGATTGATATTAAGGGTAATATACCAGTGTGTTCAGTACTAATATCAAAAGCGATACAATATCGTAAAGCTGGATCGCACTCGAACCCGGTAGTTAAGCTAAGTGCACTTAAAATACGAGCGATGCATTTTAATGCTAAACATAAACGTGGCGATTAGCAGCGGAGTGTGTTCAATATCGACGCTGATCTATAAAGGAGCCGAGTTAATACACTAACACTTGTATTGAGAACTTTTAAAATTTAAAATTCATAAATCATCGAATTGTTAATTGTTACCAATATGTTATATGATTGAGTATGTGACCTGCTACAGTGTTCAACGTTATTCATTCGTTTTAACATTTCTAAAACTTAGGTCAATATCGTTTGGAAGATTTACAAAGAGATGACATAAATTAATTTTTTATAAATTATTCAAAGTTGAATAAAATGTTGTGACAATGATTAGTGGTCTTCGAATATAGCATAGAAGGAACGGAGTGATATAATATGCTTATGTCTGATTCTAGGTTCGACATAATAACCTTTCTTATACGCGATGCTGAGGAGCAGTAAATTAATGACTTTGGAAACTCATTGACGCCTGTGGGCTGCGGACATAGCTAAAGTTACATTAAGATATAATCAGATACTAACTAAACGACTAAGTAACATAGTATTTCGTTTCATTATAATTGCAGAGTTTCAAAACATCAATCTACCTATTAAAATTGAGTTATTGTTTGATTAGGAAACAATTCTGGTATTTTTTTTATTTATTTGTGTTGAAGAATCGACTCATATTTTAAATAAAATCACTGTCATTACATTTCACAATACCATACTTACACCAGTTCTAATTAATGCATTAAGGTAACGATGAAAGTTGTGACATTAGCGTTAGCTCACTTCTGCGTTCTTTTAAAGGAATCCATTTAGCTGACAGTCATCAGTGTGCCACCGCTGTGGAAGCCTTCACGATGAACTTAGCGGTGTGCTTACACAAGCTTACTAATGGACTCGCACACTTGCAACACGGCTTAAGTGAAAAGCGACTAAAACTCTAGAAAACAATTTTGAAATTTTGTCAAAATGACGGAATTGTCAACTTTTTAGATTTCAATGAAGCGTTCTATATAATAACGTTGGTAGTTTCTGTATTTATTTGTTTGTTTTATTAAAACAATCATAAACATACATTAACGTTAATGTCTGAAATGAATTTTGGTCAAAGTATTTTTTCTTCAACTAGAAAAAAGCAACTGGACATAGAATTTATTCTATCTACTCAGGGTACTTCGCTAGGTCCGCTTATATTTTTAGAGAGATTTATGATATATAAGAGAGATACATATTTATCTTATTCAGATATTGTAAACCCCATTTTAGTATTGTTGAATTCGTACAGGATTTTTTTGCAATGATACTTCTATTCTCAGTTTTTGTTAAAGTTAGTAACTTGTACTTGTACTAGTGCCATCGTTCTTGGGGACAGTTTTAAAGTTGAAAAGGAGTCCCAGTTGTGTAGTAACACTTGCTCGATACTTTCACTAAGTGTCGCCTTTACATCATACTCTGTGTGTACAGGGTATATATTGCGGGAAAAATTTATATGCATATTTTGTACTAAAAGCATTGTACTCTTAAATTTTGTTTAAATTCATTAGTTTTCTATTTCGTTAAATATCTTAATAATTGATATATTGCAGACAAAATGAAACTTTTCCTCGAACGCGCAGCGCATTGCATTTTTGGGGTGTTAAGATTTTAACTTACTCTTTAGACAGATAATAAAGAAATTGAAGTAGTTTTTTTCCAAGTTCGTCCTTCTGTGTATACAGTTCACATTGGACAAACATGTCGATAATTTATTTATATTTTAAAATGATCTGAATACTTTAGCAACTGTATTTAAATTTTTCTGAAGTTATAAATTCTGTACTTTTGAAATAAATTCTTCTAATTATCTGCTCTATACAGCTTCTTTTGAGACAATCAGATTGGCAGTATAATGAAATCTAATGGATTCATTCAGTTCTGAATTTCGTTTTGTGTGAGTGCGGTTAGTCTAGATTTCCCGCGAGACACTTACTTACCCGCGTCTACTTGCATGGGCTTATTGCCATCCCATCGTGCGAATCAGAAAAGATTGGACAAATTACAAGAACAGTTTTTACATTCGCTTTTTCCCATGGCGCTGACCTAGGCCTGGTAATTGCATGAATTGATACAACTGAGACAACTTTTGAAGGCTTTTCTTGTAAAGTCATGTCGTTTGGTTTGACATAAATAATTAAATCGTCGATAAACGCCGAATAAACAGTAGTTAAGAATGTTGAATTTGAATTAGATTTTACAAGAGAAAGTGATTTTATTTTACCAAATGCGACATAGTCATCAAAGTTTATAATGTCTGTTACAGAAACGTCTGCTGTCTTATTGTGAGATTTAGTGGACTTAACACTGCTTAAAGCAGGAAAGGGGATTAATTTAACGGCTCTTTGTGGTTTAACTGTCATATAAATAACACTCTCTTTTGAAACGTCTGATTTATATATAGTTGTTAATTTAAAAAAATCAAACGCCACCAAATTCTTTCCGGGAACTGGGAATTATAAAACTTTTGTTCTCGAAACGAAAGGACTTATCTCAAAACAATCAGAGATTCTGAGAACAGGAAGATTTAAAAAACAATTAAAAGTGCTCCCTATCTCCTTGATTGTGCTTGATTAAATCCTCAGAGGCTTGAACTTTTTTCAGGATAATGTTAAGTTAGGTTATTTTTATTTAAATGGTTCCTTCTTTGGTGTTAGATAAAACAATGTCTTGCTGATCAAAGAATATTTGTCAATAAAATTCATTATTAATGAGTGTTAATACCAAAACTATGAAATAACCATTTCGATGTTAAAGTGTAAATAAGTTCAAGCACCAAGGAGTTCAACTGAAACTCTTAACAAAAAATAAGTATCTGTGTATTTCACGGTACATTTTAAGTCTAAAAGTACTCACGTCTACCAACATGAATGATGCGACGAAGAGAGACCTTAAGTCTTTGATTTAAGGGTTACATTTTGACGAATTCCCAAAAACATCTGTGTTTGTACTCAGTAATCCATTAACCTGCACGTGCTCCACCGCGAATCCAGCTATTCGACCCCTGTTTTAGATTTGAATGAATTTAAAATGCACCTTATGGAGTCAACAAAAGAACTTGTTTTGTTTATAGGACCTGCCATCGTCAGGCCGTAGTAAAGCACTGAGGCAAGGTCGCAATATCCCAGAATAACTCACTATTTGCATACAAACTGCCCGTTGCTTTGGATACCTCCACATTTCCTTTTATGTAGGCACGTAGTACCTAATACATCCTTTGAAAGGAGTACTATACAGGGTTTTCGTTAGCTTATTTGTTGAATGCAGAACAGTGTCAGGGACTACAATGTCTAGTAACATTGATAGTCAGATATGATTACCTGTATATAATATAGTTAGATAATAAATCATGTAATGATCGATGATGCTCGGAATAAGAGACTTAGGATTATAGACATTATCTGGAAATGACTCTTAATACGAATAATTTTTTATCAACGCTATATAAAATTACTTTCAACCTTTTGTGGGTGCGTTGATAGTGTACATTTTATTACGGAATTCAGCTCCACGCCAGGCCGAGAAAGGTATACTATTCTCGCTTCTGGAAGTCGTAAAAGACCGTCCCATTGACCTTTCTTATCCCACCTTTTATCAACTTTAGCGATAGCAGTAAAATCACCAAAAGTATTTTATGTAATCCTGAGGTAATAAGTGTTAAAAATGTCGCTTGGTTCATTGTTCTTCTGATAACGAAACATGTTTTTGTCAAAATGTCACATTATTTACCTCTGCATTTTTATATGAAGGTATTAATATTACTTAGCAATATTAAACATCACTTAAGCCATGAGATATTTACACCCACGTGTTTTGCTTACAAGAGGCATCGTAAAAATTTACCGCCTCAAGTTATGTGCGAAGTTTGGCGGGAAAATTTTCGTTAAACAATGTCTAAAACGCTTCCTTATTAAAGCAAGGGGTGCGAACTAACGGTTTGGGTAAATTATCAAACTTTTTAATTTTAATAGTACAATGTTAGCTCAGTAATTTATTATCGCTCATATGTTCCTATTTTAGCTATACGTAGCTGCCATCATTATTTATCACTAGTTGAACCTGAACTTTATAACACCTAAATTCTGTCACTACCGCCATCTAACAAAAATTATCTGAATTACAGATATATGATAACGGTTTTGAATAACATGTCAATAGAAGATTTATCCATACTAAATAACAAAAAAAAACCCGATTTTTTAATATTTTTAAATCCTAAATTTAAACGAACAAAACGCAATAAAAATTATTCAAATCTGTTAAAGAGAATTTGAGACTAACAAACACTACACATTTTTATATATAAGAGAAGAATATTTATAAAGAGTAAAGGAATACAAAAATCTTTTCTTTTCTCTTCTATCTCCATTATTATTTTCTATTACAACAATATCATAATCATCATATCAGCCTCTGTGTAGTCCTGCTCTGCCCGCATCGAACGACTTCTTGCGACTTTACTCAGATCGTCAGGCCTCATCAGGCTGTTTTTACTAATTATAAACGAATCAATGTATTGAAAAGTATACACAAAAGAATTCGACATTTGTTCGCTTTAAAAACGACCATGAATATTTGTGTCTAATCATGGACGATACAGTCTAAATACAACATAGATATACAGATAATACTGAAACTATAATTATTGCGAAATATGATCTGCCAGCATTTTTTTCATATTGCACTTCAAAATTTTGTGTGCACCTCAACGCTCACAAGTCAGGCGTCTCCACGATGATTTACCTTAAATAAACGGTTCATGTTTACCGCCTTCTGTTCGCATATAAATCTACATAAACGGTGCTTTGTCTACCGCTATTAGAGACCTGTGGCCGGCTAAGGGGCGAGCTTAATTAAAAAGCCTAATGAGACATCCCCCTCCTCCTCTCCCCCACCTTCCAACGAGTTCCCGCCGGTGACTTTAGTGAGGCTCTTCATTTTGTCGCATAAGGTCCACTAGGTAATGACGCGCGGAGCGGACAAAGTAAGTTCATTGTAAGAAACAGAACTTATACAAAAATCTGTTAAATTTAGACTCTTCTAAAGTTTGGAAGTATTTCAGAATGCCAAGTAATATGTGTGGAATGTTCACGAAAACGTAAGCTCATAGCCATTTTGTTATGTCATTGGATCATCGTTAATAATTCCTAAGGAATTTTTTTCACTTTCTAAATCATTCAGAAAAGTAGAATGTAGATTGATCAGATCAGAAAGATCTTAAGAAACCTTAATATTTTTTCTCACGCTGACACCTAGTATCTGGCTCAAATCAAGCATCACTAAGAGCTTGTGTTCGTCATTAAGATGACGTCTTCTTATACTTGATCAATAAAATATCCGCTCAGACAGATCCGCCGATTTTCTGTACGGTGTCCTCACCACTACTATGAGAATGATTAAAGACGAGCTTGGGTCGTGTTTTGCTCCTCCAGCACAATGACACTCGAAGTAAGCTCGGTGTAGCGGCGCAGACTATCAATTTTGTCAGAAGATTCTTTCAGTAGTTTATTTACTTTTTATCTTGTCGTAAAGAGGTAACAGGAAAAACATTATTTTAATTAAAGAAACCATCAAGATAAACGTTTTATCAATATTTGCCATAAGTGAAGATATAAGAGTTGAAGAGCTAAAACATTCGAAATAGTCATAGTTTGAAATTTTCCATGCTTTTTTTTTCTGATAGAAAAATTTGTTGAGGAAAGTAATTTTCAAAAATAATTTTGAGATTTTGATATGACCATTGTTCTTATATGACTACATGGCCATATTATATGGTAACCTGATAAAAAAATCCAAATTGGATATCGTTAGAAGTAAAGAATTTGATGGCAGATGCTTTTGTCTTCTCCATAATGAATTCTGTCAGTTTGTTAAATAAAAATCTATCGAGAATTTGGCTCAACCCTTCCTTCAAGTATATTAAGACAAGCAGTTAACATTTGCGAACAAAAAGCTTCTATCCTTCTTGAATTATACAGGAATCAGCTCAGCGCTTTGTTAGAATAACAACAAGGTGACGGATTAACATAATCATTGTTTGCAGGAGAGCGGGCGTGCGGTGCCAGTGCTGGTGATCGTTACACTATCAGGGGTCAAGGTATGCGACCCCAAAGATCAGGTAAATATACCTTTAATAATAAAATATCAATACTAATTATCTAAAACCGATTTTAAAAATAAGAAGCTGTCAAATTGTTCCCTGAAACAATAGAAAGTGAAACGCCAACTTCAAAATATATATATTTTTTTAATTACTCACGAATGACGATCGATCTAAGCATAAGGTATCGTTTAATATATAATTACAATTTCGTATACCCCCTTTGCTATTACGTACAGTACAATGAACTCGTTGCAATAAGCGTGTGTACCAAAAATTTCTGTCAGTGACATATATCATTAGTGATCCAACTTTCTTTCTTAGCTGTTTTGTGACATGAATCAGCTTCTTCTGTAAGCTGTTATTACTGTTATGAATAGTCTTATATCACAGCTAAGGCAAGCTATTCAAAACTGTCATCACCGATGTTGATTGTTAGGGTTGTTAGTCTTCAGAAAGTGTAATCAACGCAACAGATTTGCGAAAATGACCTTTATGTTCCTAAATAAGCAGTTGTGAAGCAATGGAATACTTAAGCACGTTTTTAAATCGTAATATTTGCGTTCTATATAATTTATTGTCGGCATTATGACTTTTACTTTGTTACAAATGAACTCCCCCGGGCAGAGCGGGCCTCGTAAACATAAGTAATGCCCAACAAGACTGTTTAAAACATTTCATTTATAGTTTGGATGTTTTCACACTATAAATTATTGTTGTTTATAGCTCATATTTAATGGGTTAATATAAACGGGTCTTTAGTTTTCTAACATAAAGGCGAAATTCCACGCTAAAAAAGATCAAGTTAAATATTACACCTTCTTCATATAAAAATTTAAAGTAAGTTGCGCATTTTGAGGCACAATTAATTGTCAATATTTAAGTAACGGTTAACAATGAACAATATTATTTAAAAAATGTTATATACACACAAACGTATCAATAGGTAATCTCCCTTAAAGCCCGCATGTAGAAACAAGCAATTACAGTATTTTCGATTCTCAAAATTATAGTTTGTAAAATCAGCGATTTCATTAGTTACCTGATATTATGGCTTGACATACAAAACTTGTTCCAGAGCGTGCGCATGTCGCACGTGCTGCGGCGTATCTCGTATGCAACGTGTGAAGCGGCGCGAGCGTTGTTCGCGTTCGTCGCTCGCGAGCCGAACTCCGAGCCTGCGCTGCAGTACTGCCACGCCTTCGAAACCGACACGCCCGAACAGGTAGGGAACTCCGTACTGTCCGTACTCCGTAAAATACCTACCGCTAAAAAACAGAGAAGAAAATCTTTTCCGTAATGTTTATAAGATAGCAGTTTCTTGCTTACAGTGAAAAACATAAATTCGGCGAAATGTTACAATATTATAAAGACGCCATGAGAGTGCAAATTAGAATGATGTACAAACTAAACAAATCATCAGAAATTACTTTTTTAGTGTTTTGTTAAACCAACACATATAGGTTTTCTTCAAATTAATAATATATCTTAAAGCATTCAGCATTGTTTGAAGTATTCAATCAAAAGATAAAGTTGTCAATTAGACTAAATAATAGCTTACACAATGACTAACGTTGACTTTGAGTGATACACTGCAACCGTCATCGAGGTATGTTGATTGGTAAAAGGAGCCTAATGCACCTGAGAACGTGTCTTCGAACCTTGATGATACAATGGGAGTAAACAATGAACTAAGTGATGAATCGCTTGGGCAAACACCAAGAAAACTCGACCGATACTTACAAACTATGATGGATTAACACAGGAGTTTCAGAGGATACAATGGCTTTTACAAAATTATGACAATGGATTCAAATTGCTACTATTATGCATTAATATTCAATAATGTACCGCCTCAAAGAATTATTCTTCTTTAAAGGATAATCCCTACTACTTAAAATTTGTACTATTAGTTTTGTAGAATTTGTATTATTTTAATTTTTGGCTTCGAGAAGATTAGGACGATAGTCGTCCTTTGTGAATGATTTGGAAATATTTTTTCCATACTTTCTTGCTTTTCTCCTACCTATCCTAGTACTTTGTAAAACAGTGTTACAACTTCTTGTTTTGTCATGGAAATATAAATATTATGTTTCATTTCACTTGTATATTTGTAAGGATATTTTTCTCAGTCATTATTACTAGCAACTCAATACCGCTATGAATAAGGTGTTCAATCTTTACAGTTTATATTTGAATAACCAATAAATTTCTGGCGTCACTAAAAGTTGTATCGTCACTATTCTATTCAAATTTTGTCTTTATTTCGATTCTTCCTATTTCACATTATTCTACTTTATCTACTTTATCGCTGTGTTCAAGATAAATCTGATTAGTATGTGGTATTCTAAACGAAACTGGTTGTAATAAGTTATTGAATTGAATGGAACGCATTTTCAAGCGATTCAAGTGGCGCCATTGAGTTTTATAACTTAAATACTCACAAATTATTCATAATTTTACTAACTGAGAATCTGTCAAATTAGCTTTGTGCTGAATATGTCTCTATAGATCTAATAATTAATCAAGTGGGTGCATCTTTATATATATTTTAACCGATACACCGCTTTTTTATTCACAAACGAATTAGTTGAAAACGGCAATCACAGTAACGAATAAAGAAGTATCTATGTAGAAATAAGACTCTTAATTTAAAGCCATAAAGATTTAAATCAAATAATAATGAAATGATTGTGTCATTCATTTCACTTGTTGATATCTTCAACTGAGGAAAAGATAATTTCTATATAAGTAATCAAAAGTTTAAAAAAGTTAACTATAATCCAGTAGGTAAAACAATGGTTATGTAAAGAGTAATTAGCAGTAATTCAGTTCCAGATCACGTAAATATCAGTTAATACTAAAAGAACCAGCACAGAAAAGATAAAAATATATGATATTGTGATAGGTACTTCACAATGTGCTGTGGACTGAACGTGGAAGAAGTTTTTGAATCATCCTGCATCAATGTTAGATAGTAGACTTTAACTTGGTGATTCCTGAAATATTTGCTGTAATAATGCATCTTATCAGTTGCACAACTTGTTGTTATACAAATCCAGAAAATTGTCGCGTGCCTTATGATGACTGCATCTGGAGCAATCCAGATCAATTCGTCACGTCCAATAAAATTGAAAGTTATCGCTTCCATCAGCCTATTAGAGCTAAATCGTTACGGTTTTTCGTATCTTTAGTCGTTAAAGATAAAAAAAAGAAAAAGCATAAAGAGTAGAAAAGTTTAAATTTTTTAGATATTTCAAGCTTTGAATCTTCTTCCTAAGAATTACTTTAAAATTTTGTTACATTAGGTTGCAAGACTAGGAAAATATCGTGACAAAAAATTTACTGTAGGGAGAAGCCCCAAACACGTAGTAGAGAGAAATAATTGATATCCTACATACAATATTGAATTGTAATTCCAAATGAATGCTGATTACAAGTTTGGAATATAGTGTTCAACTTTTAAAACTCTGATCAAGCTACGAACAAGCAATTAACAAAAAATCTTTTGTTATTTTTTGTCAAAACTATTATCGATTCATCAAGAGAACCCTCATTGTCTATTACACTAATTAAGCTAATCGCTGAGATTTTTAGGTCCATCTATTATATCAGCCAAGAAAATCTATTCTATCGACATCAGCGGAGCCTACTCTTTTATTTTGAAACTGCCTTAAAAAGTCTCGAAACAATTATTATTGTGATCTTATAATCTGATAAAAGGTTGAAAGTTGTTATTTTCGGCGCTGCGTCAATTCACACGTTGACAGCAGTGACAAGTTAAGACTTATTGACACTTTGTAATTCTTTAGTCACGCCTGGTGCGACAAGTCATTGATCAGTATCTTGCGTTGTTCTTGTTGTGGGATTAGCGGGTGATAAACAAGCGCGTTGGATTGGAGCGCACGCGCATTCCTATGCGAGCGACCTTGCGTCACGAGAGCCGTGAGGAGGGGGGGGGGGGGGGGGGCACATTCCATGCTACGCTACCACTTTACATTAATAACCACAACAATCCCGCAAACCGACAATCATTTGCTTTTAATTCATTTTGTGAGCTATAACTCGTAGCTTCTGTCCCATTCACATGTCGTCGAGTGAATCAATGGCTGTGGATGGAAAAAAACGACGCTTGATGAATTACCGACCATTATGCTAATGTACGACTTTGCCTGATTGAAAAGATTGCTCGCAAATGACTCGATATCTTCAGGGAATTCGAATTGAATTGATAATTGATCGGTGGGCTGAAGGAGGTTCATAATTAGTGTTTCACGGGGGTCAACAACCGATCCTGTGGTGAGCAGAAAAGTTCGTCGCCTCATAAAATTAAAAGAAAAAAGAGTAATATGCACGACACAGGTGCGCGGGCGCTCGCGTTTCCCATTGTGCTTGCGCCACTTACCGTGAAGGCTTTACTAGTTCTGGGACGAGTTCTGCGCGAGGCTCAGTCGCTCGAGAGCTTTCGTGGCGTTCACATTACGCATGGCGTTCTTTTAGTTTTTTTTCGGTTGACGAGTGTCGTAAAGTGGCATCCTGTATCTGTTGGTGTGATCGGTGCGGTTGAGGTATTACTGTGTCTAGTGTCGTGTGATTGACCGGTGTATTGTACGAGTTATTGTAGTTACAGATTGTGTGAGTGCACCTCCGGTATGCGATGCTTGCTTTGGTACAAGTGACCTAAGATAATATGCTAAGAGAAATTCTTGTCTTTCTGCCTATTTTAACGACTTATTACTCGTAGTATTGTGTTGTTGAAATGTTATCTCTCTTATTTTTAAATTTATATCATACTGTACTGATTGAACACATATTGAACATTTACAGAAATTAACGGACTTGATTTTGATGTTATATGACTCTTTACATTACTTTCAAATCCCTTTCTACACAGCCTGGTCCTTATAACTCTATAATATTTATTAGATTTCATTCAGACATTGTGTTCAATATATTTGTCGAAGCTTGAACGTATAACAATACAGTGGCGGGTAGCCAGCATAGTCGGAACACTTTGTTTACCTGATCTTTTAATTACCAGCCTTTCTGTTTTTGTCCGCATGTTTTTGTTGTTTCCTTCTGCAACCTTTTTATCATTCACGTCTTAACTTTTCCTTGCTCTTATCTCAATCATTCGTAAATATTATTAAAAAGCGTTTTATTGATGCGTTAAATTTTTAAATTATAACAAAGACATCCCACAATAGTTAAGATAATGTTGTTCAATTTTAATAACTCGTTGATTATCGATTTAAAGACTACCGTGAAATTATTACTGCTTTATTTCATCCAATACAATTTGTTAAGATAGTATTTATATAAACAGCTCATATGCGTTCCCACCGACGGGGTCGAGCCTTACATTTTTCGTATCATGTCCCGGTATTCAAAAAATTATATAATTGTATAGAATGTTAATCACGGAACAATTTACTTTTGGCATATAAACGCTATAGGGTTCTAATAATGATATATCTTTTTTGTTATAAATAACCACCTCAGTTTCTTGTTATGGTTATTTATAGGAGGGTCTACATCCTGGCAGCTTCAATTCTGATCACGTATCATCCCGTCCGTGGTTAGTCCTATCACAATCATTTAAATGTCACTTTTACAGTTTTTTTATCTATTTTAGTTAAACGCACTGATTGTGCTTATTACATTACGGTAAGGTTGAGGAAACATCTGAATATCTCACGATTGATTTAATATAGGAATCGATTGTTCAAGCGTACAATCAACATCATTTGTTTTTGTTTTGGAATTATTTTCAGTAAATATTGTTTAAATTATGTTCTCTTCTTGCATACACTCAAATGTGTTAAAATATTCAAAAAAACCAATATGATATCGACATCGTTTGAACAGTTTTTATAACTTACACCGTTTTAAAACTATGATTGTTTTAGTTACTATACCGTAGCTTCAACTGAAATCTACAATTAATTATTATTTTAATAACATACTTACTTCTAATCACTTTAAATTTATTTACGTTTGTATTGTTACTCAGCTGTATATTTGAAGGCTATTCAGATAAATCTTTATCGAGTGTTCCGGTTTGTCAAGTTAACTTAATTTAAGTAATAAAGTGATGAAGTCATCATATCCGCTGTGAAGTTTATGGTCGGTTGTGGGACAAAACATAGTAACACTTGAAACTCTTCAGCTACTTAATCAAAAAGCTGATCGATAACGGATTTTACGAATATGGTTTAAATTTTAACTAGTCAATTTATGTCTTGGTGTCGAATCTAACCATTAGTTGAGAGAGGTAGAGCTCGTTGGCATTTTAGACTCGTGAGCGTTTTACAGAGGTTAAAGTCAAAATTAAAATTTCTTTATTTCAGACTCATTTACTAAAGTTTTTTTAAATCAACTCCATCCTGTACTGGGTATACAAACGCGACGAAGTATTCGTGTCTTGGAACCGACTCGGAATACCCATTCACACATTTGCCAATATTATTTAAATTCTTATTTTTTTTTAATTTCAATCGCTTTTCGTCTCCTCAGTTGTGTGCTTATCGAGTGTTTAGTTGTTGTTTCAAACTATAAATTTAGTTACAACGGAGCAATCATTGTTGAAGTTCGGGCGAGCGGCTTAGCGGCTAAGTTACGTTTTGTTAATTGCTTTAATCACTATATTGCTACGCTCAATTATTAACGAATAATATTCGTAGAGAATAGTGATTTGAAACGATACTTTTACGTTTTGATACTGTTGTAAATTCAGTCCCAAGAATTGAATAAAGGTCCTTGATGAAGGTCAAAGACGTCATAAGAATTGCATGGGCTAACTTTAAACCATGAATATTCCATTTAATTCAGCTTTCTACAAAACTGTTTAGAACATCGTAAAAACACGACACCCCCAACTGAACTTCGTAAAGCAAATTTAGTTACCATCGCGTGTCCCGCGCCGATAAATATTAGATAGCGTTTGTTTAAATTTACATTCTTTTTGTATAGTTTTGTCTCTTTCGCACGGGTCGGATGTGTAGCGATTTGAGTAATGGTTGAACGGGACACGAACCCTGGTCCCTTATTCGTTCATTCAGACGTTTTTAGTAACTACCTGTCTACAAATGTTGGGAAATATAACAAATTGTTTTAGAAAAATATAAAATTTCTTTAAAATGTTTTATTAAATGTGTTTTATTATTTAGATTTGTTGCTTACCTGATATGGATGGAAATGGTTGTTTTAACTATAACTAAGTATAATTTTTATTGTGGTTAATTTGTGAAATGAACGATAAAAAGGTAAGCAGGTATTACTCGTCTAACAATAATAAAATAAGGTTTTACTAAAAAAATTTTTGCAAGAAATATAAATTTTTCTTCCGTTACTTTTGAAACGGCTTAACATTGTTAAGTTTTTAGTTAATAAATAATCTATGTATAATTTATCAAATAGTATTATTTTTTGTGCATAACATCATTCTTGTTTAGTAGGTTCTACGACCAGTTTGTAGTGAGAAATGTTGAGAATGAAGTGTATCTGATATGCCATCATTGAAAGATCGTTGTTTTTATACAAAATCGTTAATGGTTATTCAGATTCTCCGTGTCTTTTAAAAACATATTATTTTAAATGCCCCGTCTGAGTTCTCTAAGTAACTTTATGTTTCATATTCCATCAAGTAAAGCTACATATGCGAGCGATGCCGTTTTGTTTCGATCCTGTAGTAAATATATTTATTTGTTTTCTTCAATTGATTTGTTTAATATCTCAGTAGTAGTATTTAGAAACGATATGAGGGATATATTAAGTTTAAATAGAAAATTAATATTTTTAGTAGGACATTTAAGTTTATGAATTTTGTAAATTCATTAGTAATTGTGTGTGTAAGTCGATGTGTTTTAATTTATATGTGGAACCTTATTATACGATAAAAGCAATGAATTTTTTAATTCGATAGTAAAAACATATTGGTGAGATACTCAAAGGTCATCAACCGAAATAAGAGACTGACAACAATATTCGCAATTTTAGAAATTTATCAAAATGGCGCCAGATTTAAATGCCATAAACAAATGAATCTTATTCAATGCAATACAAAACTTAACCGTACAACTATATATAATGACAAAATCGTCAGACACTAGACAATACGACACTCAGTGAGAAACTTATCGCCGCTCCGCAGTTCCTACATGTAGCTTAATGAATATAACTATGTTAGAGACCTAATGCATACCATTATATTATACTATGAAAAGTTGCAAGAACATCTTAATTTTTTTTGGGTTTGAAGCTACTTTGGGTGCGCTTTGTAACAGAATGGGTGGTCGTTTTTCCGGCCATGATATGCCAAACAAGGTCATAATTTACCTGATGTTAAGTGTTGACTGTTGCGAAACATTCAGCAGACAAGAAATTTGTTTTTGGGATGAAGATGGATCACCATCCGAATTAAAACCCAGATTTGAAGAGTTCAATATTGTAGCTTAGGGTTCGTTCTAACTAGTCACCTTTACTGTTCCAGAACACGTTAATTATTTATTTTATGGTTTAAAAAAGAGTTTATCATCAGAAATTATCATCATTAAAATATTCCAAAACGTCTTCCCCACAATGTGTGTCTATGCAAGCGAGAACAATAATTTCTATAATCTGAACGTTGGCGGGCCGGAAAAGATTACGTATATTTAGAGAATGGGAATTCGGCTGAAATGTAGATGTAAAGAAAAGTGTTTCACACACACATTTTATAAGATATCTATCGTGAGAGACAAATAATGATAATTGAAATATTTTTCAACAGTTCCAATTAATTCAAAGTATAATAAAAAACAATAAAATCTTTTTAATTAATCCAAAAATATGATCAAAGAACTAAACAACATTTCTTCTGAAAGTCCAACAATAAATCTCTCTATTATCATGTAATAGAGAAACGTTTGAACGAATCTGGAACATTTAATATATTTAGGAACAGGAAGATATCAATAAAAGTAGTCTTAAATACAGATCAGAAGGAACGAGGACGAAAATAACCTCTATTGCCTTGTAGATATACGTTTAAGTTAATGTTAACTGAGAGATAGTCTCCATGAGGATTCTTAAAATATATTATAGGAATTCAAACTGGAGTTTTACTTGTTGATATTTTATCATCGTCGATAGAAAAAGAAAAGAACGCGAAATTGGATCTCGGGAATTTTAATTACTAAAGTTTAAATACAATTTTTATATTTGAAATTATCCCAAAATTTGTTATGCTGTTGCCTGAAATAGGTTATCAGTGTTACTATTCACCAGGCAAAGAATTATTTACAAAAATACGAAACTATAAAACGACAGATGAAAAGAAATGTAAAGATAAAGTCTTAGTGGATATTATGTTAATATAAAAAAATATGTAAAATTTTGTGACTTCTGCCTCGGCCCAATGATGTCAAATAATATTAGTAGGATTATTTAACATAAAATATAATTTTCAATTTTATGTGATAGCAACACTGCAGAAATTACCATAAAATCTCTCTCTGCTTTGTTAATCGATTGTACTAATAATTTGAAGCATATGTTTATTACTTCGACCGTTAAAACTGTTCGATTTCGTGTAAAATTTTGATCATAAAATATAGATGTGGATTGTTCTGTTGTCACGAACTTTAAATAACAATTCGAACCCTGCTAAAGTTCATATTAGTTTTTTTAAAGCGACAAGAACAAATATTATTTTTGGAAGAATCTGAAAACTTTTTTTAAATTGCGTTTATTTTTACAATTCAACTTTATCAATGGCTGTAATCTGTTATAGTTATTAGGGGTCGCTTGCACGCGTGCTCGGAGACAGGAAACAGACGCCAGGATGAGGGTGGTTCTTAGACGACCACCCGCAACTTACAAACACACGAAAAATGTTCCGAGAACGTGTGTTTATTTAGGATTTAATTAGTAAAACTGTTTGAACTTTGCATCGGGCAATGTGGTGTGGTATGTACAAGTATAAAGTAGCTGGAACAGCTTAAGCTAATAAGAGCTCTGTCTTAAAATAGTTTTCAGAATATGCATTAGTGCTCTTAGAAGGAAACTGGATGCTCTATTGATTCTTGGCCTTCATTATACTGCAAATAAGTGTTGGAGGGAGTAAGATCTCAAAGAAAATTGTGGAGTATTCATTAAGTTTTCGTTAAGATGTTTTAAACCAGATTTTAAACTCTAAAAAGGCTAATAATTCAATTAAAAACTATTTTTTGGAGTTGGTGCTGTTTCTAGAAACAATTGAAAGGGAACTTCTCTCTCCAAAAATATTTTTATTTTGGTATTTCGATGTATCTTCTTAGTATTGTTTAAAACATTTTTACGTTATCAAAACTAAAGTGTTCAAACCACTTCACTTGTAAGGATCTTAGTTCAACTTTAACATAGTTATTTTCTGTGATCTTACCCCAGTAAGCTATCACCACGCATTTTAGGATTAAGTTTCAATCGCCCGGTTGTTTGCGGGTCGGGTAATGTAAATCAAAGGTTAACTTCGGGATTAATTGAAGATGGGTTATTGAACGGCGTTGCGTGCGGTTCAAAAGGATCTCAGAGTAAATGATCAAACACAGTCCTCTCTGATTAGATTTCTGACTTGTATTTTAGTTTTCCGTTAAACAAAATATTTCCTCTCGTTTAAATTATAGTAACTATAATCGGTAATTTGTAAATTAACATCGAGTCTTAGTATATCATCAGGTATCTTCCCTGATCCTCATCACAGTAAATTAACAGTCTATATAGATAGATAGATAGATAGATAAAACATTTATTTCCATCTCTACATCACACACAATCCATCCAGACAGTACATAGATAAAAGAAGAATAAGATAAACATACGTATATACGTTCCTTCTATCAGATACCTTCCTACCACCGTGATCAATACCTATCTTTCAAAGCCAGGATTACCTCATGGCTATAAAGTATCATGTTAGAAGATAGTAACGAGATTTTTTAAGGAACTCAATTTAAAGACCAGTAGATGATAATACTATATTGCAATGAAAAGTAAAACTACTGGCTTTAGATATTGATCGAAATTTTGATAATAATAGTTTTACGGGTAGACTAGATGATTATCATTTCATACTGGAATAAGATAACCCTATTAATAAAGCAGATTAATTTAACAATATTCGACAGATTTAAATCTTAATTTGATATATAAAGGTCCATATCAGTCATTGTTAGCAGGCTTGTTTCTCAACGATACTTTAGCTAGAAGCACGTATGATAGATGCGGGGCGCACGATGCATGTTTAATTAAGCAATTAGGGGAGATACCATCTGATCCGCTGCCTGACCACACTGGTAATGGTACCTATACAAATATGATGCTACGTAGAACGTGATACACTCACGTTAGCTTTTGCTATTTAATGTCATTGTAAAATCTCTGTTAAAATAAGTTAGGCATTACTGTTATAGTCTCTCTCTCTCTCTCTCTCTCTCTCTCTATCTCTCTCTCATACACAACAGACACAAATGAGCTTCACAATATCAAATTGATAATTAATTAAGTTATTTCATATTCCATATTCCTAAAATGAATAAGACATATAATTTGTACAGTTGGGTGATTATGAATTAGAGACTTATTCACGGTAGAGACCTTTGTTACCTTAATCACTTTAAGATAACTCGACCAAATCTCAACTATACTAATAGTGTATAGTTGTTAATAGTGCTAAAGCTAATCCTAGGGCAGTATTTGCAACTAAAGAAAAGTCTCCTCAAATATAATGGAATAGAATAGAATATATATATATTTTTTACATAAACCAATTTAAAAAGATACGGATTTTTTTTCATTTTTGTACAAAGAGCGAACATATCGCTAAAAGCCATCTGTTCCAGGTACGTTATGATGGACAGGATTCAAAAATAAAGTACTCGAGGGAAGATAGTGACGCATAACGAATATATATTCGTAATTGGTACTGTATATATTCGTAGTATTTTATATATACTTTTATTGAAATGTATATATAAAATACTCAATATTCATACATGGATATATATCTACTAAATATATATAATGAAGAACAATTTAATTATCAAGCTAATAAATGATGTTGAATACTTGCTTTAAACCATTTAATGTCTGATTTTGTCTTATGTAGACGGGAAAATAATTCCACAGTAAAAAAGTATCTTATACTGTTAACGTGACACTACAGTGGTCTATTTATAGGCTTCGTCAATACATACGATAAAAAGGCCAACATAATCAGTATTTTGACCGTTGACGAGTCACCAACACCAAATCGCAAACCAGTTAAGATACCTTTAATTCTGAGTTGCTTATAATACTTTGATATACTCCTACATTAGAAATATGTCGGGCTAATTTGATTCAACCACATTAATTTATGGTACATTCTGTTAAAAAGCTATAAATATATACCAAACACGTAATACGACCCTATAAAATTTGAAGGTTACCTTCGACTTCCCTCAGGAGTTTACTCTAGCGAATTAAAAAAATATATAAATTGGTTCTCAATTGACAGGCAAGTATCGTAACAAACATACAAAAATTAAAGTCGAATTTACAACCTCCGCATTTTTTAAATCGGTTATAACTAATATTCCAGAGTGACACTTACATAGATATAAAGAATGGACAAATGTACAACTTAAGTTGTAATGTCGTAACTGTAATGAAATCCGATAGTTCATTTTGAATGAGATAGATGGCTTTATCATACTTAAAGATAAAACAAATATTTACACGAACAATCTCCATTTGAGCTCGACTCGAACGTTTAGTGCATGTCCAACGCGTATAATCAACCTGTACCCGTGAGTTATACTTCCAGCTTCTAACCACTACTCCACTCAAGCTGTTTATTCATCTAATTACATACCAAAGAAAACGATTACAATCTTAGCAAAGTATCACAACATCTGAGAAAAAGGAAAATCAACTGTAATAGCAAAGGGTTAAAAGATGTTAACTGTGCAAAAAGGTAAGTTTCATGGCAAATAATTGGTGCGGCAAAACAAGGGAATATAATCTTTATATTTAAAGTGGTAAGGCTTTATAATTAACGCGCTAGAACTACTAGGGAGGCTGATGTCACGATGCCGTATCTTGTAAGGGTACTAGAATTAATTAGTGTAATATTTACTGGTCTAGAGGCACTGGGGCCAGCAGCGACTAGCGATTAGTTAGTTCAAGTGCGAACTCTACTAGTTAAAAATAGGAAGAGTTTTGCCTTTTATGCGATTTCTGATTAATGTTCAACTCAAACAGATCAAATAAACGTACCAACATACGCAATTTGAGATTCAAATCCGCAGTGCCGTTACCCATTCCAGAACTCTAGATTTACAGTCAATTGTTCTGCTTCTATTATGAGGTCCAACTGATACATATTTAGTGGTGTCACCACATTAGTGAGCTACGGAGGGAGCTCACAATGGTCCGATCGTTTCTTGCGACAAAACAAACTGTTATAGCAGTTCCACTCGCCGCATAAGTTCGCGGTATTAATGAATTATTAATTTTACAGTTAGCTTTGCTGTTTGTTTTACATAAAGCTTGTTTACCATTCAATTTTTAATCCGGAGGGTAGTTAGTGAATAATTAATACTTTGTTCAGTGAAGCCTTAACACTAAATTCAAACTGGACATGGAACTTCTATTAGATATAAAAGTTGTTATAACAATGAGTCTCATCTGAAGTGTATTTCAGATACATTGGTATGAAGGGTACTGGGATCGATTTGACAAAGGTAATTATCTCAATGACTGTTTTAATAAGCAGCTGCAATTAACAATAGGCTTCAAATGAAGCCGTTATTAATATGACAAACTATTCAAAGTAGATTTTGCCTTTTATACTTAACAAGTAGTACTTGGCTTTGATCTCACCTGCATCATAAGTGAAGATACGGCCGAAGATGGAAGCGAATTACGCCTGGATGCATCAAACATAGAGGAACTGGCTATCTTACCTTCAACTGCTGGAATACAACAATGCATTGAATATTATTGTTGTGACGGCAGACTTAGGCAAGATGGTGGTAGATATCCAGGCGAACTTAGATAAAGAACTACCACCAACCAAACTGAACCGGCAAATTTCTACAACACTGGGAATTTAACCCCGGTTCTCCAGATTTTAAGTTGGTGGTCTCAGCCACTAGACCACAGAGGCGCCCGAATTTTTTTTTGGTTTCAGTTCTGATAAACACATTTCTGTCATAATTTTTAATGATACATTAGTTCTTTGGTTTGTAGATTTCTCCGCATGTCCGTCGCTAATTGGAATGCATAAATTTTGGTATTTCTATTTGCCTTGTCGATGTTTCTTAACTAGTCCACGTTCTCTATTCCTTAAGATCTTTATAAAATGTATATGTGATCAACGCGATATGAGAAGATGCCCTTGTGGAGTCGGTTAAAATCTTTTCTGTTTAAAAATACGCCACCACTATCGCTGCACTCAGGGCTGTAACCACAGGCTTTTCTCACCTTCTCGGCGTGGGCGAGTGACGCCTGTCTGTGTCGCGTGTCACAAATATCCACCCACCGTCAAACAGCGCTTGTAAATATTCAATCTTGTTTTTATTGACGTCAAGGTTTGTGCTGCGTGATTCTGTTTCATATGATTTATAACGATAAATATATGGGTACGACAAAATATTTTGTGATTGAGATAAAATTGAATTCAAAAGAAATTAATTGTATACTGAAACTGAAATTTATAAGGGTCAAAGTATGGAAGTATAATTTATTGCGTAAGTTGGACATTATAGTTAAAATTCAAAAATTTTTTAGTATTCCTAAAATATTCTTTCTTTTATAAACTACTTCAAAAAAGGTTCCACGTTTCACGCTGTGTAATTTCATTATTTTTGCCTTTGTAGTGATTTGGAAACGGTTATTTATATTAAGGGAAAATGATATTACCTAAACTCCAAAAAAACAGTAATCTACAATGGTAAAAATGTACGTATGTGTAGTAAGTACGTATGTGTTTGTATTCTTGATACACGATTACTAATAAGACATATATTCAGTTACTTTCACAAAAAGTTTAATTTAAATTTAAAGACACGGTGTCTTGTCAATCTGATTGACAGCTGAGCTTTCACAGATAAACATCTAGACTTTATAAAAAGTACTTCATCGTATGGTTTAAGCTTTTGAAAGTTAATTTCAATATAAGTGATGCTTATTATTGGGTTATTGTATTTATACGACTAAAGTTAAGAGCAGACGAACGTTGGTACTTTGGACTTTGTACAGATTTTATAAATCGAACGAAACTTATTTGAATGTTTGACGTAATCTTTCAAAAACTATTACATTGTAACCTCTTGCGATTCCTCTAAAAACTCACGCGTGCCAAGCATAGGCACAGATATTACAAGCTGAAACTTGAGATTATTTTAATCATTGCTCTCTTCAAAGTTTTGCTACAATAGCACAATGATAGGAGTCTGAATAGTGCATCACCAGCACCGTTATTTACGAGGAGTATATGATATGCTTATAAATATTTACAACCATATAAGTACCACCAAGATCTCCAAACAATGCGAAGAAGATAGCATGATAACTCCTCTTACAGCTTCTGTATGGAGAACAATATTGCATCTGTAATAAAGAAAATGGTCGATGAATATACATAACTATTCCAAATAAGTTATACGTGCAAATTGTCACAGTTGGAGATATATGCAGAAGCTCCATTATAAATTAAGAAAACGTGAAAAATATTTTAGCTCAATACATTAGTATTGATAGTATTGATTAATAAATATAAAATTTATATTAAAAAACTTATTTTGTTGCTAAGTACAATCAATTTCCTTGATATCTTGAAGATTTCAGATTCAGATTTCAAATTTGGTGGAGAAATTTTAGAATTTTAAAATTTAAACTACTAATATTAATATTAAAGTTTCAGTTCAATATTTTTCAGTCTTATAATTATATATTTACTAATATTATGAAGAGGAAAGGCTTGATTGTTTGTTTGTTTCATTAAATAGGCTCCGAAATTTCTGGACCGATTAAATTTTTTTTACTAATATAGGTAATAGGCGATAGAATATTTTCACAAAGTCCAAATGAAAACTTAGATAATCTATATCTGTGAAAAAAATTAAAAATAAAATACTTATAAAATAGAATATATCTTTATTGTAAATCAATTAATATTATATCGCGTTCGTTGTCGAAACAATTGACAAATTAGCTAAGTGATGTTCTAGTTTTATAGAAGACATCAATATCTACAAAGAAATTATTATACCATACACAATTACTCTATTTTTTTCATGGTAAAATATGCTATAGATAATATTTAAACTTTCATTATAATAAACTAATATCAGTAACCCCCGATACAAAGATTATTGAGTACAGATTTTTTTTTAATTTTGAAATATTTCCTAAATACGCATGCCAAGCTGCGGCGGGTCGCTAATTATTTATATTTTTCAATCTTGACTTTTGTAAGAGTATGTGATGTAAGTATTGATTTTATTCCTCCTGCAAAATGATTTTGTTTTAATATAACAGATGTAACAGAAAAAAACATGCCTTTAAATCTCAAATTATTTGTCAAATAAATATTACTTCCTCTAGATTTAGGGACAGACGAAAAGGCTCATTGAAATCCGTTGCGTTTACTTTATACTTATTTTACGTTATATCAATAGTTACTTGGTTTACTGGAAGTTTCATATACTGTGTCTCAATAGCGCTGTGTTCGCGGTTTAGGGCACTTTAACTCTACAGCTCTACAAAGAGAGCGAGCGGCATAGGACATTAAACTGGCCATCGAGTAGCTGTTTCTATCAACGTAGCGCAGCTTTAACCTATCAGAGTAGATAACTTTATAGTTTCTAATGGAGCTATATTAGAAAATCATTTCCAAATTAGGAAAAATTTTAACACAAAAATCTCTGTTTAGCTTCTCTGTGATGATATTGAAATTTATAAACTCAACCTTTCTTTAAAAAAAAAGTTTTTTCTGCCTGATCCTTAGTTGTTTCTTCAACATTATCTGTTATTTTTATAAACTAAAATTAAATTTAGTCGACTATATTTTTGTACGATGAGTACGAATATTTGTGCACGATTCACAAATGTGAAATATAGATGTTTATTTACTTAATTTCTTCACAAGAAAGCTTTCATGATTCTTAATTTTAAAAAAATAGATCGTCGTATATTGAGATTTCTAACAAAATGGTTTCCTTTTTTGAAAATTCTACAACTGATAAGAATTTGTCAATTATTTGATTAATAAAGTAAACAATTCCAAACTCCCTAGACAGTTTCCTTTTGATTACAGTTAAATGTAATATGCATAGGATTTACATTTTTTGTACAGATATCGCTTAGGTACAGATATCAGCATGAATATGAAATACATTTTGCATTTAGCGATAGCGATCATGAATATTGAAAAACCTATCGAGTAGAGAGGCTGATATCTATCTGGAAGTTTACAAGTCGTATTATTTATTTCAGGAGCATAAATATTTATACTGATATAATGTTATTTGTTGCCAGGCGGAGGAACTCAACTCACTAGTGGGAGATGCGTTCCGAATGGCGTTCGCGTCGCAGCTGCAGCCCTCTGCTCCCCTCTGGGTAATATAACAGATTAATTACAATATTAAAACTATCTTTGGTTTTGAATCCGTCGATTGCATTTCCTTGCCATTTGGGTTGTGTATTTATTTGTTGTCTATGTACACACACCACAATACAAATGACCTAGACAGACGATCACGATAGAATTATGTAAATAAAACCCGTATTATCACTTTTGAAATGTAAATCAATATATTTTATAAGTCGTGAAACCCTGTTTTAGAATTGCATAGTGAATTTTTAAATTATTCTTAGATTTTTTTGATAAGCTGAAAATACGAGAAACTTGTAGACAGAAAGTTTTTGTAAATCATCTTCATTATTGCTTCAGTTCACATCGATACGCTGCTTGGTATAAACTTCCTCGCCGCTATTCTTCATAGTTCTTTGCCGCTAAGAGTCCCATATCAATAAGGTCAAATACTAATACGGTTCAATCAATTTATTTTGCCATTTTTCAGTTTTAGTATTGATTTTGTTTGTTATTGGAAACATATCAAAAGATATCATCTTCTTATTCGAACATGAACAAGTGTATCCACGTGTATGTCACAGTAATAGGATGCATGAAATTGACGTTTAATAATACATAATTAAATTTCTCGACTTAAACTTTATGTAGATGCTTGTTTTTGTCAAATCAAATCAAATGATTTGACAGAAACTTACATCTGCATAAAGTTACAATCAATAAACTACATATTATAACGTGTCTTTTTTTATTTAAAAAAATAACTTAGAAATTGAATTTCATATAAAAACACTTATTAAGATTTATGTGAGTGTACGATAACTTATCAAGTTTTTTCTGAGATACAGCAGTTCTTTTAATAATATACCTAGTATTAATAGCCCTACAAGACACAAACATGAAATTGTAGAAACACGTCTTTAGTTAAAACATCATATTTATGTATCAGCCTACACGTTATTACCCAGTATTTATTATCCCGTGACCACACACGGTAATTCAAGTAGCAGGTATACAATTTGAGATATTATACTACCATCTATTCCCCACGTTTTCGCTCCTTCTCGACTACTTAATTATACGTTGTTACGCCTCTTCCTCCCAAACGGAGGCGTATTTGTGTTGATAACTGTTATTTGTATAAATAGTTGATCAATTAAAATTCTTTTGCGGTCAACAAATATTGAAATATAATTTTTTTTATATTATAGCTCCTGATTTGATAGTATGCTAAATGTTAAGGATGGATCTTTCAATATAGTTCCACGTAAAATAGTGATAGAGTTTTAAGCACGTGGGAATATATAAATTAAAAATTGTTCTACTAATTTGAACTTCAGTGCTATTATAAGTTATTTACAAATAGAACCAGTTTATTGGTTAGTTTCAATAAGTAACAATTCTGCGATATGAAGTTATTTGATTCAATTTCATATTTTATCAAATCTTTTGTAACTATAATTACCTGTAATCAAAATTGACAATTCGCGGTAAAAAGATAATGCATTTACCAAATAGCTTGACTAAAATATATAGTGATCTATAATGTGTTATATTCAGTATAGTTATAAAAACTAAGGCCGTTTGTCCGATGCCGAGGTTCCGGGGTACCATCCCGGCTCGGCCTCTGACAGGGCCTTGTAATTTAAACCACTTAGCGCCGTCTGCAGCGCCCCTAAATATGCAGCATTATACTGATTTATATCCTCATATGATTACATAGCGTGTGTTATTTAGAGGTTCAAAATGGAGGTGAGATTTGTTTAGTAAATTGTTGTGGGTTCTGTTTAAGATTACGAAATTGTTACAAAGATATATTTTGTAATATGTATTTAAATGCTGGTAACTTCGATTACTACTATTTCAACTTAGCTTGACACCAACTGACGGTAAGCAGTAACAGGAATCCATATGTACAAATAGGTGTAACATTGTGCAAATGGGAACGAACTGTCCTAGTCACCTGCACCTTTCCGGTCTAAAAGATACCTTTTTCGCCTCTTTTGAAAGATCACATCACAATGAAGGAGGAAATATATGCTTTACAAAATACCACGCACATCATGTCCGACAATGAAACACGACTAAATAGCTTTCTGCGTGATATTGAGGTGGATACAGTGAATTGGTGACTAGTAGGAATTCTGTTTTCGGTCAGAAAGCAACTAAAGTCCTTTGGCGGGTGACAGTTATCTGCTGGTTGCGACCTTTTGCTTCCACAGTTGAGAGTGCTAGGCTGTGAAATAAGTAAGATTAGACTTTTAGCTCACTTTTTAAATAATTCAATAATTTTAGTAGCTCGCTAGTTTTGGTAAGTAGATAGTAAAAAACTCAAAAGCAATCACAGTTATCACGGGCACTTAGCAGCCTCCAAGCTGATTTATGAGTCGGCCGTGTACAAGAATATATTGTTATCACGCTATTAACTCTTCTTTGAGATTGGACCTTTGATTTATTATATATTTTAACGCGGCCATGGGAATTGATTCGAATGAGGTGGTAATTAATTTCATAGGAGAAATAATGACAAAAAATTGTGATGTTTATTCTCAAATATGTAGCATACCAGTAAGATTACAACTCATTACACTACAATGGGTGGGGATTATGTATAGGTGCTTTATATCATCTTAAAGTATTATACAAACGGTGACGTGTGTCACAAGTTGGAGTACTACTTTGTTAACTATATAATCTATATTGAAAAGAAATGAAAATAATTATTTGGAGCATTAAAAATCACTGAATCATTATTTTATTTTATTTGGTACATTAACAGCCGGAGCCGACAAGAATGTACACAACTCAACACAAGTAAACATATTATAACATAATTAAATATCATAGCTGCTATATACGAGTATGTATATATATATATCTCTAAAAGTCCTTGAATATAATACAAACGATGCTAGTTACATATATATATAAAATATAAATAAATGTTTTCAAGTTTCGCGGGTTTACTGGGAGGGATATTTGTGGAAATAAGTAGTACCCTTGTACATTGTCTCTGTGTCTAATATATGTTATTAAATTGTGTGTATGTACATAAATTGTAAATAAATAGCGATAATATCAAATAAAAATTTTTACAATCATAAATGTGATATAATCACTCAAATGATATTTTACCTATTTTGAGATGATAAAACGACGTATTTAATATTATTTTTAAATAGCTGTTTAACTTTAATATATAGGATAAAAACAAATTAAAAATTAAAATGCAACCAAAATGGCGACCACTCAGCTATATGTCATGACATGACGTCATATTGATTTTTAGTAAGACCACACTGTTTCAGTATTGCTTTCTAATAGACCACAAATCACATAAGGGCCACGGCTGATGTTTGCATACGATTTGACAGTTGCTAAGACTATCGTTTAAAATTATAGTAACGTTTTGTACACGTCATTCGACAAGGGCCACTTTAATAAAACTCTACTGGTTAGTTAATTACTTAATAGAGCAATAGATCTTCCGAAAACTATCCCCTGAACATTTACAAGAATATAATTACCGAATGTAACTTACGTCCCTTGTCTTTTGTATTAGAATATCTTATTTCTTATTTATTCATTTCATTTATGTCAGTATTCACTTCATCGCATTCATTTCTTTCATGCGATTTATGTTGTTGAATTATTCATATGGATGCAGATCTTATTATCTTACCAATAAGTACCAACATAGGACTACGACAATGAGCTTTGCAACCAGGGATTTATTAATTTTACTAAGTCCAACTTTTCGTGAAGAGTATGCTGCATTCACAGCTTAAGGATCAACCCTCTCTTCAAATTAAAAAATATTTTAATTGTAGATAACGCATCAATCAATTTAAAAATAATAGTAAGTTAGCTTTGATAGTTCAGGTAATGTTATTAACTTAAATAACGATCATAAAATAGATAATCTTTCATATAAATGTGAACGAATCTGAAACTATTTTGTCAACTAAAATTTTGTGCTTGTATTCAGGTAAATATTTCTAATGCCTTGTAAAAAGTAAGTACCCTGTTATTTTCAGCTTAATATAAAGTCCAAGGTTAGCAATTGAAACAGTCCTGACACACGTCATACCAGTAACTGTCATTCTGGGTAATAAACCCGTGAAATTAGGTGAAATGCCTCCGAGCACGCGCGGCGTGTCGCGAGATAAAACTAATTTATTGCTTACCTACTGTCGTGGTACGTACACATCTACCAATGAGTGGCAAACTTTGGAAGAATGACACTTTTAGAGTTTGAAAATATTGTTCTTAAAATCCAGCAATTGTAAGCTTGTTAAAATGTACTTTATATCTTAGTTGGCAAAACCTTTCCTAGATATTTTTATAGATTCCAAGCAAAAATATCGTTTTGCAACGAGTTGAATAATATTTTTTTAAAAAGGAACAAAATTATGAATAAAACCATTTGATATTCTTACATTACCTACTTCTCTTTGATTAGTCTGTTCATACCATTATTATTTCTACTACCCACCAGCTGACCTCGGACGACCCTTACTGTTGTTTCAAAACTTTAACTCGCTCTTAGAGGGGATTTTTTTCGTTAGCTTCATGGGCGCTGAGTTTTCGGGACGATTTCACGTCGAGATTAAGAGTAATTCTCTTTTGACTTTTTTGGATGTTTGGGATATCTTACGTTCTGCTTGAATATTTCGTGGGCTTCCAAGTTTTTTCAACTTTTGGAAGTATTTAAGTTGCTTCTGGCTCTGAATTATGAAACCATATATAATTTAAAAAAAGTTAACTAAGTGCAATCTAGTACGTGTACAGGCTTAAATTTCCTAATAAAAATAGATTAAATATTCCTTTTGACTTTTCAAATAATGCATACTGTTAGGGACGTAAGGTGCTCTTCATGGACGAATTTTATTACGATATTTTTAAAATTTAACGTTTATTTTAATTTACATGTTATACATAATAATATCATTGTCAGATTGAAGGGGGGTGGGGGGATGGGAACAAACAGAATGAAGACCGGTGTGAAGTCATCGCCCGCACCTATCGCGTGAAGTTGGTTGCGCGGTTAGTTGCTGCGCCCAAACACATACAATAAGTTTTTTAAAATAATTAACATACCTATTTATAACGTTGAAATAACTCATAATGAGTATTTGGCGAATCATTCCTATTAAGATGCTTTCCCGTTATCGAGTCTCATTACCGCGACTCTCACTACGTGGCGTTCCCGTTACGTCGAATCATACTACGTCAAGTACAGCTTGCAAGGAAGTTTAAAATACGAATTTATTTATTTTTCAAGCAACTTTTGTCGGTTAAACTAAAGGCTATTTGTGAAGTTTGTCAACTGTTAAGTTAACTTATTATATTTGAGTTCCCGTTTTAGGAATGCAAAAAAAATAAAGTAAGGTCATATAATGTGATAACATCTATCATTCCTCTTCTGTTTATGATTTTCATTATTCTATTCAATAAAACGTAATTGAAAACTGAATTATTACCAAAACTTATTTTTTGTGAACAAATCAAGATGAGAAGAAACATCTTGTTTTTTATAACCGACTTCAAAAAAAAGGAAGTTCGTTGTTCCACAAGTTGTGATTTCTCTGTGAATTTTTAGCCGATTTTCAAAATTATTTTTTATCGATAGAGTTTAGTCCTGAGGTGGTCCATTGTTACCAATTCAGGAACTATTGGGCAACCTTCAAATTTTATGGGCACGTATTAAAAACTCAAACCGACAGGCAAGTCGACAATACTGACGATCACCCTATCTAAGTTACTTTAGATACTTTCCAATCATATATGAAAAAAGTTTTAAATAAAACTTAAAACGAATAAAAGCTTCAATAAGCTGAAAAGGCGAAATAATTCAATTTAAGAACTTATATAATTTAAAGAGTTTTTTGTAGTTGGATCTAAGTTGTTTATGAATACAATAGAATGTGAACCTTCTGCATTAGTTCTAAAAGTCAGTTTTTAATTTTTATGTCATAAAATATGCTGTAATCGACATTGTAAGCAAGGTAACTTAAAATATTAAGAAAGTGTTGTCAAAGAGAGAGCCATATTATCTAATGAGCAGACTTAATGGAGGTTTATACTTAGTGACGTCATTTGAATGTATAATGTTGGTTATGGAGTTTCACCCTAAAACAGGGATTTATAAGTATTTTAAAAAGTTCGAGGAAGCTTTCATTTTGAACTCCCTTTTAGTAGTTTATGAACCTTATCGATAACATGAAACAATGCCTTATAAAATCCTTCTCTAGTCGATTATTAAACAGTAACTATTAAGTGAAGCAATATTAACTTAATTCTCATGTACAAAAATAAAATATATACCAATGGCATAAGAGCAGAGGTTGTTAACTCTACACTTTACTCTCTATAAGTAATTTGCGTTTTGTTTTTAATTTTGTCTGTCTTTTAAAAGCAACTGAATAAAAATATAATCACAAAATAGTTGAAAAATACTAACAATGTGTCTGATGAAGTAAACGCTAAGTTGTCTTACATATCTCTACGAAGAGAATGTACCTAAGCGGAGAAAAGTTGCTGTTAAATTCTTGAGAAAAAATAACGCAAGCCCTTTGGATATCGTGAAGATTAGTTACTTATCTACATGACATCTAATGGGAACACGTCACGTTAGAGTCAAAGATTCGTATCATATGTGAGCGCCAACAAGCCGGTAGCGTTAATCAAATTCTTTGTAACGAGAATCTTTCAATAAGGAGATTGGTCATTGTAATATTTATTGATTTAAAACAATAATAATAAATTTCTAAAATCATGAGCTCTTGTCTTGATACAACATGACGATCAACTGAAGGCGCTCATTATGTCTGCCCACAGACAAGATCAGGCAAACTGTGTATAGAGTATACAGATCCTGCGTAATTTTCGACAATGCTTCAATAAGAACTCTACACACCCACAAATAACTTTCCTTTTATATTTTTATTTTAGTTAAATTATAATCAAAAGTTTCAAACTTTTTATTATTTTACGTTTGGCATTTATTATTACATAAATTCCTTATTTTGACGTTATTTTTTAATAAGAAAATGTCATAGTTCAAATGGTTTTTTTAATACACTTATTATGTTTAGTGTTGACCATTAACATTATAATGGTACAGTCAAGAACAGGAATAAGGGTTAAATTTCAAAACCTCTTCTTTTGCGTGAACATACGGTATGTTATCGCGTAAAACCTCAACTTTTCCTTACTGTTTCTAGTCTAGAATTAGTTTCAAAACTTGTAACGTTACATGAGCTTAGAGGCACAGTTGACACTCAAACATCTACAACAATTAATTTTCCAGCTAAACCTTCGCTAAATGTAATAGAGTTTATTTTCGAATAGCTATGTAATTCTGAACTTGCTGCTCGAGCTTGTTTTACAGTAGCTATTAAAATTTAGGGCATACACGACAGCACTCCTTGTTATTACCGCGGCTGTTGGAACATAAACTTTGTATGAATAAAAATATATCATAGCAGTAGGTAACGGGGAATATGAATCAACTCAGAATACGTATAAGTTCAGGAGTTTATAGACCCGTAAGTTTTTATAGCAAAACTAGATGTTGCCATGGAAAAAAAATTGCTTCTAACTAAAGCGTTAATGTTAAGTTTTAATTTTAAGTTCTCCCTGTTAAATTTTCCCGACCTCCGATTTTAATGAAACAAATCCTAATTGTTGCTTTGAGAAAAGATATATTTAACATTGCAATAAAATATGTTTAGTAGTTTCCGAGATAATTGCGTACTCAGACACAGGTAGACAGACAGAAAAGAATTGAAGAAATCGTATCTTTATGTTCTCCTACCCTCTCTAGATCGTCTCAATATTTGATGATTATATCCAATGAACTAAAATCAATTTCTACAATTTTATAATATGTTTAGAAGAAAATCAGTATAAGCTGTTAGTAGAGGGCATTGGAGTGTGTCGAGGATTGCTAATTAGTATAACTGATCAGATTTAACCTGATTTGTATTGTCCTGCACGAATCCACCAGAGCGCTGACTAGAAGCCTGCATACCTTACCTTTTTCAGAACTGACAACTTTTTAAAATGATGGTGGTTTTTAAAATTTAACTGCGAGTATTTTGACATGACATCTTACAAAAAAAACAATCAGCCTTGGCTATAAAATTATACAGTGCAAATATGGTTCCTATTAACTAAACTCATTACAATTTTAATCGGTTTGGATGATAGTAGTGATAAGTTCTGTTGAGTCACCAACACCAGCTTATCTAAGTCTGACGCCATAAAATCTATGTTACCGGTATTGTTGTTGTTTCCTATAGGTAAAAGTAAGATAGCTAGTTTTTCTGTGGCTTAGGCATCCATCGCGTCAATCTTCCGCCTTCTTGCTAACGATAGAAGTAAAGATATTTTTATATATTTAAATTTCAATTGAGGGTTTCTTGTTTTTGTTATGCCCTGGTAAATGTAAAAAAGTACCCGCTCTCATTTCATATTTTATTTTAAAATCATAAATATTGCTCCGCTCTAATGGTAGCGTATCGTGTCAGTGTGCAGTAAGCCACACAAAGAATCCGATAAATGTTTCGATGTTATTCGGGCACTGGCGTCAGTTTGACGTGAGTTATAATCGGTTTACTAAAAATAAGCTAACTCGTCTTGTTTTATCAGACTAGTTACTGACATACCATGACAAAAATACGGTGATGCGTAAAGTATTCAATAATTACTGTCGTGGCGTTTTACATTAATCATAATACTCATAACTATTTACAACGACATAAGAACATACTGGATTATAACTTAAGGAGTCTATAAGTAATGTATATGATGTTCATGGAGTATAGCCTGACCCACATGCCTTGGGAGCCATATCTGATGGAACGGGCTTTTACAGCCCGTCTTACTCCTCTGCACGGAAGCCGAGAAATCTCAGTAACGACCAGCAACCCAGCCCTACCAGGCTGGTCCGGTCCCTATCCGTTCGGGGGTCCGAGAGAGAGCTGCCGTTCGAAAACCACTAGGGGGCCAATCCCCCACAGACCTCCAACCACCCCTACAGTCTGCCCATGCCTCGCAACTGATCTCTCACCTACCAACTTGACGGTCCAACCGCCGGTCACAGATGTCGCAACATCACAGCTCCGTGGTCCAACCACGTATGCCATGCCATCGGCGTAGTGCGTCCACTACCACTCCCGGGCCATGACCGTGAGAGATCACTTAGCACACTCTCCGGCCACTGTTCTACATATCAGTCAGACCATACCACACGAACTCACATAGTTCCTTAACTAAGCCATCAGGGACTTACCACTGTGCTATACTCACGCATCTCGACTCACGAGATACACATCTCGTCCACACTCACCCCTAGGTGCCGAGCAAAACTTATTCTCACCTCCTCATTCGCGCCATTCCCGGCTCTTCGCCAGCTGTCCAGTCCACAGGCTACTCAGCGAAACTGCCATCTGTCAAACAGACTACAGAATAAATAACATAATATTGCATTGTTGCCATTTCATAAATACAACTTTAATACTGACCATGTATAATTACTCACCAAGAAATGGTTATTCGTGGAACTCCACGACACTCCCGACGGCGAAAGAAAGGTTACAAAACTGACAATAGATGTCGTGTCCATTCAGCAATTTTCTCTCGTGCTTGAATGGCTGCCTCTCTTCTAGCCTTCACACTGTTAGGGTTCTGGTCAGCAACCTCTCTCACTTCTGATAAACCACCCACCGGCGTCACGGCCGCGGGCAAATTCTCTACCTCTACCGGTACTGAAAGGTCATCACATTCCGATCCTTCAACCATTTCCTCGTTAGGTTCAATATTGTCAATACTCATTGTCGGATATGTTTCTGGAGTTGGAACTTCAAGCCGTTCAACACCTTCTGCCATATCATTTGTAGCTGTAGGTGGAGTGGTATCGTCTGGACCTTCAATGTCTCCTTCCAAAGGATATAAATGTCCCACGGACCTAGTATATTCCTTGTCACCCACCTTTACCCTTGCCACTCGGGTCTTCCCATCCTTACCTTCTATAAGAGCTGATATCTTCCCCACCTTCCAGTTGTTCCTATTCTTCGATTCACCTTTGATTTGGACAACATCACCCACACAAGGTTGTCGATTCGATGTTACTCTAGGTTGCTTCAAGTGGTGACGATATCGTTCTCCTAAGCTGGGTAAATACTGTCCTTGAAACATACTCTTGACCTCATTCAATATCGTTTGACCTCTTTTCCAACTTTTTAAGAGATCAATTCTAATTGATGTCCCTTCTACGTGACATTCTGGAGCAGGCATTAGCTCTAGACAGGACCCCAGATTCAAAAAATCTGCAGGACTAAGAATCTGTTCTACTTCAGTGCCTACATACGTAAGCGGTCGAGAGTTCACAACAGCTTCAGTTTCTTTTATAACTGTCAAAAGTTGGCCATCTTGAAGCAAGTGTTTATCCAAGGTTCTTTTCAAACAATTTTTGACTATACTAATTAATCGCTCATACACTCCGCCGTGCCATGGAGCTAACTGGGGAATAAATTTCCATCTTATCTCTTGACCCTCAAAAATCTCACCTATCAGCCTGAATTGACTGGCGTTGTCTGAGACTATTAAATTTGGTTTCCCTCTTGCTGCTACGAACCGTCTTAAACCCAACAAACATTCTGTTGCCGTCAAGTCTTGAACAATCTCTAGATGGATAGCTCTCACAGCCAG
This sequence comes from Acentria ephemerella, assembly GCA_943193645.1. Lineage (NCBI taxonomy): Eukaryota > Metazoa > Arthropoda > Insecta > Lepidoptera > Crambidae > Acentria > Acentria ephemerella. Next base: position 368,047 of record OW971882.1, read on the forward strand.
GCAAGTAAAAAGACAGATCCATCTTTTCTCTTTCACAAATGTTGATGTCTCAACAAACACTGGCCCAAAATAATCTATGCCTGTGAATGCGAACGGTGAACTAAGTCTAACCCTCTCTATTGGTAAGGCCGGGGTTGGTGGTAGTTTATATGGGCCTCCACCATGCTTTACACATTGAAGACACCTTTTCAAAACCTTTTGGACTTTCGCTCGCCCTTGAGGGATCCAGTATTCTTTTCTTATTAAACTAAGTGTGTGAGATACTCCTACATGATAGTTCTCTTCATGAATTTTTTGGATCAGCCTTTCTGTAAACTCACAGTCTTTAGGTATTAAAATCGGGTGTTTCATTTCATATGTCCATTCGGTGTTCGCCATACGACCTCTACATCTCAATATACGTCTATTGTCTAAAAACAACCCTAAATTTCTTGACAGACTTGTGAGTTTCGCGGCTACTTCCTCTGGGAAGTACGTTGATTGGAGATTTCTTATTTCTTGATGTTTTCCATCTTCTGAGTCATTATTCACATCTGGTATCTGTATTTCACTCACAGCATCTTCCACTTCCTCATAACCTTTAGTCGACATTTCTGGACCGTCTACTACGTCCAGAACCTCCGCGGCCGAAAGAAAAACTTCTTCACTGCTAACTTGACAGTTTGGCCACTCCCTTTCATTCTTATTTAGAAATTGTGGGCCCCAGAACCATAAGTTACACTTCTGCTTTATGACTTCCGGCCTCGTGGCTATGTCTGCAGGATTATAATGTGAAGGCACATGACGCATTTGTACGTCTTTATGTTTCTTGATCTCGTTCACTCGTCTCGATACGAATGGTGGTAACAATTTAGACGTTTTCATGCATGCCAGAACGATAAGACTATCTGTCCATAAATACTTGCTGTCAATCTTGATACCAATATTTCCGGATACATATTTAAGTAATCTACTTCCTATCAAGTAAGCCAGTAGCTCCAACCTAGGAATTTTCAATTCATCTTTATCTTCCATTGGTGTAATTCTTGATTTTGACATTAACAAGCCCGTAGATACATGTGATTGGCTTCTAGTAACGAGGTAAACTACGGCTGCGTATGCATTCTTAGAAGCATCCGCAAAGCAATGCAATTCAGATATTTGTGCTTCTTGAATTTGGTGACCGATATACCTTGGAATCTTTATGTTTGCGGCTGACTGCAAATCAGCTAGAATACCCGACCAAGTCTGATGAAGGGTGTTAGGTATTGGACTATCCCATCTAAGCTTTAGAATACAGGTTTCTTGGAATAATAACTTAGCAGGTAAAATCCAAGGAGAGGCGAACACACAGGGATCGTAAACCCGTGCTATGGTACTCAAGACGTCTTTCTTCGTGATAGTCTTCTCTTTGGCCTTATCTTGGTATGTAGGTATCTTCAGACTTAAAGTATCCTCTTCTGTGTTCCAAATAAGACCAAGAACCTTAACTTCCTTACTCTGCTTGGCCCTGAACTGTTCTGGAATACTTTGTACGAAAGTCTTGTCGTTTGATACCCAATCCCTTATGTTCATGGATATCTCTTCAAAAACCCTTTTGGTTTCTGCATAAAGATGAAGTGCTTCGCTGAGAGAGTTAACTTCAGTTACCAAGTTATCAACATAACACCGATTAGCTATTTTACTAAAAAGTTCTTGATCGGTTTTAGACAAATGGTGTCTTATAGTGGCGTTTAGTAAGAATGGACTGGAAATTATACCAAACGGTACCCTACAGAATCGGTAATGCAGCAAATTATCTTCAGTAGGCTCCTTTGAAATATCTTTAACCCAAAGAAATCTGGCGACATCTCTGTCTTCCTGTTGAAGTCCTACTTGGAGAAAGGCCTTTTCCACATCAGCAGTTATACCGATTCTCCCAGTTCTAAACTGTAGCAGTAAAGCTGTTAAGTCTTCTAACATTGATGGACCTCGATATATACATTCGTTAAGACTTTGTTCTTCCTTCACCTTAGATGAAGCGTCATACACTATCCGCCCTTTCTTCCCTTCTTGTCGGACCATATGATGCGGCAAATAATGTACTGGGGGGTTTGTCTGGCAGTATGGTGTAGATTCAGGGTTTACCAGTTCTATTATGCCAGCTTGTAGCTGTTCCTTTAATGTTTCCTTATATCCCTTTAAGGTACCTTTGTCGGTTCTCTTCAATAGACCTTTAAGGCGGCCATATGCCAATCCAAAATTGGTAGGTAACGAAGGTGGGTATTCTATCCATGGCCACTTTACTTCATATCTATTATTTTGAAAGACAACCGTTTCATTAAAGAATTTTACTGCATCCTCTTCTTGAGTAGCCCTTGGTGAATCAACAATTCCGATACTTTCTAGACACCATAGAAATTGCATGTCTATGTTCTTCAGTGGCAGGTCCGGTTCACTAAAGTATGGGGAGCTCGAGTCATAACACTGACAGTATGTAATGACTGACAGATCTGCAAAGGTATCATTTTCTTCTGACGAGCATCCAGACATTATCCATCCAAAATCGGTATTAATCATGTGCAGATTGTTAGCGATTTCTAAAATATGGTTCCTTATGAAGGAGAAATAGTAGTTGCTCCCTATCAGCAAATCTATACGTTCACCTAAGCTGTCATCGTCGGCAGACACATCTATATTATATCCAGTACTTAAATTAGAAATTCTGACTTGATCTGTTATATGAGGTAAAACATTAACACGTATCTGCTTCTCTACTCCTCTTTTTGTAATCAGGGTAACCTTGGCAGAGGGACTTGATTGCTCTCTTGGTGATTTAGAGCCAAATGTGTAAATTAATAGTTGATCACTTCTATCAGGGACAATTTTTAATTCTTTAGCTATCCTCGTCGTTATATAGCTTCTTTGGCTACCGCTGTCGAGTAAAAGGCGAAGAGGCATACTATGGTCTTTATACTGTAGTGTTGCTATTGCTGTCTGTAAATAAGATATAACATTTCTATTATATAAAGCATTTGACACTTCTCTATATTCTGTTGATATAAGAGTACTACCTGATTTGTTAGGAGGGCCTGCAGATATCCTTTCTATTTCTTTTCCAATTTTTGCGTTAGGCCTGTTTTTACAAAGAGCTCGATTATGTGTGCCTTTACAGTAAATACAAGTAATTCTTGTAGAGCAGCTTCTACAGAGATGCCCTGGTTTAAAACATCGAAAACATAAGCGCTTAGAGATTAGTCTTTTAGTTCTAAGCTAGAATGTTTCAAATTGAAGACATTGATCATCATAATGATCTTCGTCACAAAAGATACACTGCTTCTTCCTTCTTTTACTGTCCTGATCCTTGTTGACATATTCTCTTCTGCCGGGATATCTCCTTTTTAATGGTTTATTCAGTGTCTTAACATGTAGAGCTTCTGTGGTTGATACTGAAGGCCTAACAGGTACTACTTCCTTAGAACGTTCTCGTGCTCGTATAATTCGCTCTAAAGTATCAAGAATCATATTTAACTGTCTTTCCTTTGGCAGAAGAAGGTTCATCTCATATAGAATTTCTTCAGGAAATTTGTTACAAATTAAATTCCGAAAAAAGTTTCCTTGTGTGTCTTTACCTAATGTATTCAGAATACGTAAGTGTTTTTGAATAGAATCTAACGTTAATCGAGCTGTTGCCTCTGTAGCCACTCCGAGTTTACTCAAAGCTTCATAATGTGCGTCAATGACTAAATCCTTGTCCCCAAAACGTGTCTTTAGAGTCTGCAAGGCGATGTCATAATTTTCATTTGTTATGTTGATACCACGGAGAGCCTCTAAAGCGGTTCCAGACATAGCACTAAATAAGTATGCCAACTTATCGGATTTTTTTAATTGTTGCTCGTGAATACTGCTTTCAAACTTTGCCCAGAATTCTGGCCACTTTAAAATGTCTCCATCAAACCTTGCCATCTCAAGCTTGGGTAATTTAGTTGCTACTCCTGATGTACTGGCTGCTGACGACGAAGTTTTGTTAAAATCTTCTATCAGTTGTAAGTCCGCAAGTAATTCCTCAGCACGCATTTCATCCCGTAAGTATGTTTCCTGATCCAGATGATCTTCCTCTTTAAGGTGTTGAAAAATTCTGACGTTTTCTTTCTCGAAGCCAGTCAAAGCGGATCTTAACTTTAGCCTTATTTCTGCCAAGTCAAGAAGCTGTGACCTTCCCTCTTCTAACTTTCCTTTAAATTCAGTTGCCAAATTTACAAACTTTTAGCAACTCATGGCGGATTTTAATCCTATTTTTTAAAGCCTGGTCCATATTTCCTTCTTAAATAGGTTCCGTCTTAATGATAAGGTTCCAAAGTTGACACGGCTGAAATTAGAATATAACTTATTGTTATCAAACTGACAGTAATTTAACTTATAAGAGTTAAAACTAAATTTAATAATTTACCTTCGAGAGTTTGCAATTATAACCAAGCACTCTTGTTTCATTTGATAATATAGGAGAAAAAAATTTCACAATCAGACGTCTTAGTTCACACTTACGAACTTAAACATTTAAAAAACGAACTATCACACTTCTGGATATAACCACACTTGATTCCTCTAAAATTTACTAGCATTCATCTACACAAAAATTTTATATTTCATTAGAAAAACAAGGTGGCGGCAAAGTTTCGTGTTAAATTTTTTTCTTTTTATTGTTGATATAGTTCTCACAGTACTAGAAAAAAAAACGAAGGATTTCGTGCCATACAGCCATGTCTTCTTTAGTTTAAAAACACTACATTAATATGTTTAATCACTTTATTGCATATTGATTTGATAACTGATAACCTTTTATTAACGTAAACACAGTAAACATATTTATTACGTTATTTTTTAAATACCGTTAAAAATGCGGTAACGCGTAAAAAAAATAATATTATAAACATATTATTCGACACATAAAGTATTAATAAACAAAAAAAAAACATAAAAAATAAAACGCAAAAATAAACACAAAACCAAAAAAAAAATAAAACGCAAAAAATAAATAAAAAACCACTAAAATAAAACGCAAAAATAAACAAAAAACCACAAAAAAATAAAACGCAAAAAAAAGGGGAACAAGTATAAGAAATAAAACAAGACAATTTCGAGATATAATAATTTTAATGCTTCGCCGCGAAATAGGGTAGGTGTAACAAACACTCGTTATATGTAGGTACTCAACAATCAATTAAATTATATTATTCTTTACCAAATTAAGGCAATGAATGAATATATCTGTACCACACTGAAATAATTACTTTAAAAATCAAAAGCAAATTGGTAGTACTCAATAATATACAATCCAGTAATGTATACAACCTGCCGGGATTCAAATTATTCAAGCCATATTTACTCAAATAATCCCAGCACCTCCACCAACTTATGTCGTGGCGTTTTACATTAATCATAATACTCATAACTATTTACAACGACATAAGAACATACTGGATTATAACTTAAGGAGTCTATAAGTAATGTATATGATGTTCATGGAGTATAGCCTGACCCACATGCCTTGGGAGCCATATCTGATGGAACGGGCTTTTACAGCCCGTCTTACTCCTCTGCACGGAAGCCGAGAAATCTCAGTAACGACCAGCAACCCAGCCCTACCAGGCTGGTCCGGTCCCTATCCGTTCGGGGGTCCGAGAGAGAGCTGCCGTTCGAAAACCACTAGGGGGCCAATCCCCCACAGACCTCCAACCACCCCTACAGTCTGCCCATGCCTCGCAACTGATCTCTCACCTACCAACTTGACGGTCCAACCGCCGGTCACAGATGTCGCAACATCACAGCTCCGTGGTCCAACCACGTATGCCATGCCATCGGCGTAGTGCGTCCACTACCACTCCCGGGCCATGACCGTGAGAGATCACTTAGCACACTCTCCGGCCACTGTTCTACATATCAGTCAGACCATACCACACGAACTCACATAGTTCCTTAACTAAGCCATCAGGGACTTACCACTGTGCTATACTCACGCATCTCGACTCACGAGATACACATCTCGTCCACACTCACCCCTAGGTGCCGAGCAAAACTTATTCTCACCTCCTCATTCGCGCCATTCCCGGCTCTTCGCCAGCTGTCCAGTCCACAGACTACTCAGCGAAACTGCCATCTGTCAAACAGACTACAGAATAAATAACATAATATTGCATTGTTGCCATTTCATAAATACAACTTTAATACTGACCATGTATAATTACTAACCAAGAAATGGTTATTCGTGGAACTCCACGACAATTACTAATGATGATAACCAGATAATAAGCAATTCATGATTATTAATATATAGGTATTAACAAGATTCATAACATATACCTTTTTGTTTTTAAGTTCCCGTTTTTTTGCATTGTTGCAAGCGCTATCGCGATTATTGCGCTTGAAATTGAAAAGGAAATGATAAAGGTACATGACATAAATCCCGTTAACAACTATCTATATGTTAAGAAAGATTACAAAACATCTGTTCGTGAGAACAATGATACCAGGGATTAGATAGAAGTATAAAATATAATATTTAAATCATGGAATTTACAATCAATTGAAATATATGAAAATAGTAGTGGTCAAAAAAGAAAAAAACAAAAAACGATCGCTCATTTTGGTTTTGTTCTAAAAAGTCACACGCCGCTTTTTAATACTTCAAGGAGGCGGCATGTCTCCCGCTACGAAGCCTCCCTGCAGGTTTTGCACATTAACAACATCAAAGATATCACTGACAGCGCAATAATTAGGAGAAAAATCTCTTATCAATTATACCGTTCAAAGTCAAAGTCATATTCAAAATATATTTATTCATATTCATAGACTCATTTACTAAGTTACATTTACTAAGTTAAATCGGGAATATTTATGAATAAATTTAATGAAAGCTATAGCACTAGTAATAGTGATAACATAAAGTGGTTATTAACCGGGTATTTGCAAATTGTCCAAGTTTTAAATTTTAATTCAGTATTAAATTGAAACTATCATAAATAACTATAATAGCATATTTCTAATTAATATAAAGAAACGGTGCAAGAATCTCTCAGCCTTTAGTATTTATAATGACATTTACAAATTACCTATGTCTTTATGTATTAGTATTAGTATAACATTGAGTTTTGATATTTATATAAAGTTTATAACTATAACTATTTTGGCTCGCACAAATTCGTGTCCCTTTATCCTGAACCGATTTAGCTTTTCCATGCACAGTTGGTACAAATACTTTGTAGGGCCGACATTGGAAAGACGATAAAGAAAATTGTATGTGCCTGAAACGAGCGTCTGCAGCCTGAAGATAAGCCTCATGTTTTATTGCCTGAGCCTACTTGGAGATGATTGCCGATATGATGCATTGTACGATATCGGATCTGTTACAACGTTAGCTAGATTAAATTATAGCTTGTCTGATAGATTTAGGGAATACTTGTGTCGAATAATTTTCGAGATCTCCAGTAACGGATTTGATAAAAAAATCTCTATTTGATATATTCAACAATACCGCATATTTCAAACAGAAAAATATTAAACCTATGTGTATGACAAACCTTCTTACGAAGCTTCATCTTATGGTCATTGAAAGCTTTACACTAAAAGCAAGCCTGCTAAATTTAGACAAAGATAATGCGTAAGAAGCATCTAGCAGGTCGGCAAGATGAAGTTGGCTCGTGCAGAGCATACGTTCATTTGCACTAGACAACTTTTTATTTGGACTTCTGCTTACCATCAGGTAGAATGGAATCATTTGCTCATATATCTTTGTATAAAAAAAATGTTCGGAATAAATAAAATGTTGCATATAGTACGTTCATATTCTCTTTTCTCTATTAACAGATTAAATATCAATTCGATTATTAAACTTGAGAACCTGCTCTTTCTATTATTTCATTAATGAGTTTGATATAACTCTTTTTATGGAAACTGAATTTGAATGGGTGACAGACCTCAAAAATTAAAAAAAATCGGCACAATATTCCAAATTCAAAAGAAATATTGAATCTACCGTTCATAATTAATCTGAGAATCGGCTTACAATGCTAATTATTAAAATTCAATATAAACTATTAAAAAGGCTCAATTTCAATTTGCCATTTCGTGTTCAGAAATAGTTAATTATCGACACAACCTGACGCTGGTTTTGTGGAGTTACGTTTGTTAAGCCTATAGGCTACGGACACGCGAACGACATAAATCTATACAGTATCGCCCTCTGATCTGCCTGTTGAGGTTTGTACATAGGTTCTCAGGTTACACTTACAATATTTGGGTAACTAGATTAGGTATACCATGTGAAACCTCACATTTTTGAATTTGAGATAATTTATTTTTAATTTTACGATGCAAATAGAACTTTCTAGTAAACTTGTCTAGTGGAGACTAACTGTCACATATTTAGAGGTTTTGGGTTTTGATAATGCTGATAACAGATCTGTTGTGGTTGAGGAATCCTGGTGTTGTGTAGTTGCCATCTTTGTAACATCACTTCTCCAAGCTAATCAAAAATACAAAAAAATATAAATTCAAATATTATTACATAAAATTCTAAAAAACCAGCCTGTCCGCAACAACGATCAATATTCGCTTTAATTCTGGGGTGGACTTATTCCGCTTTGAATATTCAAAGTACATTTTATTCCTTGTCCTGATGTTACCATTCCTGCTGACGATAACTTCAGCTGGCTGTCGTCTCGATATTGTATTTATTTCATTTCTTAAATGAAATAGTAAGATAATGAATCAAGCTTCTGTCGTACTAATGTTAATAATATCTGTTTGATGACAGCAAATTTGAGCTCTATATTATCTCCATATTATCTCTATTTGAGATGTTAGAGATGTGTGAATCCCAATGTGGATATTATAAGTAACGTAGTCGTTAGCATTCTGTGTACGGGTTTTGTTATCTTAGCAGGCTAAAACTTAAACTAGAAACGGACTAATATCAACAATAGCTTTATTTCATTTTTCTATAAATTCAATATTTACTTTAGCATTATATACTATTAATATAGGGTTTCCACCAGTCATACCGAAATCTCACGCAGAAAATCGAGTTGTTTTTGCCAATGGCGCCCATATTTTATTGCTACACCAACGGCTCCGGCCGCAGGTGTATGGGTGTGGGTATGGTTTTGTCGCTAGATTGATGATTTCAATTACGTATTGCTTGTAGCACGAGCTTCAGGCTGGACAAATTGAGATGTAGTACTTCAGGATTTTATAATATTTATTAGGGATAATGTAAATAAAAGAAATACTCGGCATATCAAAATATGTTTTATTTTTAGAATGAGGTACCAATAAATAATAGAAATATAAGATTTTCAGAATCGACTTACACAGTATTCAAATCAATAATATATATATATATTAATTTTTTATTGCATTTATTTGAAGCCTGAAAGTTAATAAATTGCATTATATTTCACAAATACCATTCAAATTTATAAAATTTTGAGTTCTTCTTAAATGTACCATAAATAATTATATATATAACATAACTAATACATACAAACAGGTGCTTGTGATCGTTTATTGGTCGTAAAATAAACCAGTTATTGTTCTTTATTGAATTACATAAAGAGTGAATAGTTAAGTATTTTATTGAGTATTGCCGCGCAAAAACTGACTGCGCGTGATTGGTATCACGGGTCAGGTTGTGGTAAATGACCAGTAAATTAATAAATAAGTACTATTAAGAGCGTAATTATTTATAAAAGTCAAATGTGATTATAATATTAGCATTTATTACCATTGAGGGCCTCTTATAAAACGTACCTATCTTATAGAAATCATTAGAATAAATTAAACTATTATAGTTATTTTTGGATTTCGACTTTTAAGCGTTTATTTCGGCTAGTTTCAATATTTTATCTTAAGATAGACCAAGCTTAGTAGTAGTTGCTCCATTTTATATTAAATTGCTTGAAATAACGGAGGTTATTGGTAAATGAACTGTGGTAGATCAACCGCAATCTGTAGATCAGTTAAAACTTTAAATACATATATTTTTGCTTTATTAAATATCTATAGACTCCTCAAAACTTACCTACAAACTTTATATTGTCAAAGCAACACGACCAAATCTATTGTTTGATCTGACAACGATTTCTACATTAGAAGATTATCATACTTCACATGTTTTCCCACGTAGGAAGGATTGTGCCCAACAGTGGTACGCGTATAGGTTATCAATAATAATAAAAACTGCTAACGAATGGTGCAAGTAACAAGCTACGAAACTTTTTGGTTTTAATAAAGCTTTCTTCACAGAAAGTTCATATCAAGAATACATTTGTTGAAGTATTGTCAAAATAGCAGGAAAAGACTGCTTAACTGTCTCCCTTCCTCATTTGGGACGCAAGCAGTCACGCGACGTTAGCATAAATATTTCCGAATACCGTTATATCCAGACACTCTTTATTTCCATCGCCATAAAGCTCAAAATATGGGTGTTTATTGCTCGTGTCAATTCAATCGTTTTGTTGTCACAAGCAATAATTTGGTCCCTATTATTGTCTGGAGATAAAACCTCGGTTCACATTCCTCTTTGATGGAATGCAGGCTGATTTATTGCACGAGAATCGAATCTATACAGACTCACGATTTGCGGTTAGCAGACAATAGATAAATTGATTTCGTACAAGGTCAAGTAAGGCGTAAACAAGGCTCGGTATGAATACAACTGTATTTAATTTCAGTGTTTTGAAAGAAGCATCTAGGCTGTGATAAGACTTTTAAAATCTTTTTACATTTTTACTTTTATTAAATTAATTTGAAAATAGATTCACAATTGACAGAGAAATCGCATTACAAACAAACAATAAAAAAACATACATTCGAATTGAGAACCTCCTCTTTTTTTGAAGTCGGTTGAAAAGAAAAATGTAGGAAAAAGTCTTTTTATAATTTTTATGAAAAAAGTAATTTCATTGATCAATTTTTGGAGGTAAAACTAGAAACTAGTAAACGTAGATTTTGAATATTTTCATAGGTATTTTTGGTCCGAGTTACTTTTGCACGCTCGATAAATCAGTTGTGAAGCGACAATTTCAATTCTCATAATCTTATAACTCTCAATATATACTTGACAATTCTCAACGAAACTAATAGATTTTAATATTTTTATTTTCAGAGCAAGGAGTTGAGCAGTGATTGCGGGATGTGCGTGCGCGCACCGGACTCACTGCCTGGTTTGAAACACCACTACCCTCACTGTGGAGACAGGTAAACTATAGAACTATGGTTTTTTAAATACCATTAAATAACAGAAGAGATTTACTTGACGGTACGTTATACGGTTGTAAATTAACACTAAAATCACTCGATATAAAGTTAATAATCAAAGGAAGGGAATCCTTTCTATTTTGTTCTGAGACATGAAATTAATATGCAGCAAACCAAATTGCGATAGGAAATATCATGATATATTTTTTTCTAAAATTTTCAGGTCATCGTCGAAATGCGATATTATGGGCGTGACGAAGCTTGTAAACGAGCCCAGCCCGAGCAGCTCCGAGGAGTCGAACTCCCCCACCGAGATTAACTGCTACAGGCGGCTGGGGGACCGGCCGCCGCTGATGAAGAGGCTGGCGATGGGCTTAAGTGGTGCCTTGCTGCAGCCCTCTGATGATGACTCAACGCCTTTAGTTGCTGATACACCAACAACGTAAGTTGGAAAAGTCAATAATATAAGTTTAGGAGATATGGATGTACTGTCAATGATGAAAGATGAAATGATAGGCAGTAGTTTCTTTAGTCATGAATTAAAGTAATTAGTTAAGATAGTGAGCGAGATTGGGAACGGTAACTAGAAGGATGAAATTATGGTTTATTTATTTAGTCAACATTATAGATTTTTACTGGGGATATGCAGATATTAATACAGTTATTATCGTGACGATGCTGGAGCCTAGTGTATGAATTAGTGTCTCCGGGGGCTTTTCTGAATCAAAATATACTCACATATGATTAGGTGTTGCGTAGTGGTCAGTCTGAAACTCCCGCGATCCATGCTCCATTTCTACAACGGACCAGTTTAAACGGTGCATGGTACCAACCACCAAGGTGGCTGCATTCTCGAGCGAGTTCGAGTCTCGAGTCAGCCCGGAGAGGATGGTAGACGGAGAACGCTTTTACACTAAATACCACATATCCCATTAATTAGCATTAATTAGCCGTACTTCTTGGGGATGAAGATCATGGATGGATGTATTTTATTTTCCCGTGAAAAAATAAAATAATGTGGCGTAGAAAAATCAAATGAACATTAATTTCACATACATTGGTAAGTTGAAGAAAATTCCCGAATCAGTATTCTGTTTTTATTGAGATTGATTCAATTTCTATTAATCAGAGATCTATGACGGATCGAGCATGTTCAGGACCCCTATTCAATTCTATAAAATATCTTCATTCAGGTACTAATATCATTTACAGACCAACAAACCTACCACTATGTATGAACGGAGGGTACATCAACGAAGCTTCTGAGGCAGAGGCTCGGACGAGGGAGAGCAATCGGGAGCTACCGCCCACGCCGCGGAGACACGAGACGTTGCAGCACGATGATGATTTTAGGAGATGTAATAATATTAAGAATAGGTATGTAAGCTTTTAGTTAGGAGATCATCTATCATACGCCATGGGTTGCAACCAAACGTGCGGACTCCGTGATAGTAGAGCATAGCCTATAGACTGTCGTAGCACCTTGGGAACTTTAATGACATATTCCGATTGCCAAATGGAATTGAGTCTAACGAAATGCATTCTCAAATGAGGTCTGGTGACATTATCTAATTGATTTTCAGTTAAAGTCGGTGTTACCACCGTTAGGTCTTCACAATATTACTTTGGCAAAACGATCTTATATTATGTTACTTATTTTCATTTGTCTTTTAAATATGTTTTCCGTTATTCCAGTAGTCCCGTAGCCGCGTGTAGTCGCACGACATCGTCGTCGTCGGGCGCATCTTCGTGCGGTGGGTCGCGAGGCTCCGGCAATAACAACGCGCCACGAACTGAGCCAGAATTGCGACAAGCTCCGTGGTTTCAACACGGGATTCCTAGAGAGGTAATAATATTTTTCTCATTCACACCTATTATTTAAGAAAATTAAGCATAATTAAGAGCTTGTGTTATAGATACTAGATAAAAGAGTCATATAGATAGTTAAATGTAAAGGGAAAATAACACTAACAGTTGATTGGTTGCTACTGCAACATTTCTTTGTCTACTGATGTGCTCCGGTGGAAATTTAATGGCTATGATGATGATGGTGCAATTTACTATAAATAGTTTTTTAGTTTCATCTACTTTCGTTAGTATTTTTATACGTCTTCAATATCCATAAGCTTTGAGATTAAGTAAATTATTTTTTCAGATCGCCCTTGAAGTGTTAAACAGTCAACCAGTTGGTTCGTTCCTAGTGCGCGGGAGCACGACGCAACAAGGATGTTATGCGTTGTCCGTGCGTGTGCCACGGGATTTTCAACCTTCAGGCATAGCTCATTATCTAATATTACGGACACCGAAGGGTTATAAAATTAAGGTAAATTTTACTTTTCATAACTACCCTAAATTTTGAACAAGTACTCATAAGTCATTTATAACAGCTATATATCTTAACGTGAATCTCGTGAGCTAAAGCTCGATGTTATAATCAGAACATATGTATATATTTAATTAGGACAGTATTAGATTTTCAAGATGGAGTTCGAGATCTTAATCTGTATCTTCTTTATAGTCAAATTAGTTTAATTCAAAAGTAGATATGGAAAGGAGGTTATAGAAGGTGGTAATTTTTCTTTGACTGACTTCATACTTTGATGACATGGGGTTAGGACTTTTTAATTCTTAAGTCTATGATTAAGAATTAAAAAGGTTATTCGCTGAGATACACTGTTCTGTATATCTTTCTTGATCGCAGTCAAAACTGATCACAATTTTTGACATGCATCAAATAAACTTTTCCAAAGAAGAAAATTTCCTTTTTTTGAAGGACGTTTTCAAGGTCAATAAGTATTGCATACCTTTCAGTCTATCAGAGATGTCCAAGTTGGGAAACTAAGAGTGTCTAAATGATCTTAGCAATTGAGCCCAATTAAGTTAACAGTCTTTTTGTTTCGATTTTGATTTTGAAAGTGAGTAAAGTATACCAATTAATAAGAACACCCAGGGCATATGGTACTGACGCAGCTACAAGGTGTGGTGGGTAAGTGGGTGGAGTTTGATTTTGAGTGGGATTATTCACTGGATAGGAAGCAGAATTGGTTCTGTTCAGAATGTAATAAGTACACCTGGAGTGGTGTGGTGTCGTGTATCGTATGTGTGGTATACGTACGTGTTGTGGTGGCAGGGGTTCACGAAGGAGTTCCGGTCGCTGTCGGCGTTGGTGACTCACCACAGCGTGATGCCGGAGCTGTTGCCGGCGCCGCTCCGTCTGCCGCGCGCGCCCCCCCCGCCCCCCCGCACAGAGCACGCAGACCTCGACCACCTCGCCCGCCCCGCGCCCAGACACCCCCCCGCCCCCGCCCCCGCACCCAACACGCACCATCTACAGAACTTCCTCGCGCAACTCGACGTTTAACTATTTCCGAATCGGTGAGCTCTCGTACCCGTTCATCACGAACCCTACGGTTAATTTTGACGTACAGTGACCACCACTTTCCGAATTCCGAATTGGACGCTAATATAAAGACTGTAAAGTGATGTTTGTTAGAATTCGGAAAGTTGAAATCGAAAGAGTGTGCGTTCGTTAGTTACAAAGTTATAGTTATATTTACTGTCTTCGTGTACTGAGACTCTCTTGAATTCCAGTTATAGAGTAACCGATTCTTGAATTCAATATTGATAAATCGACAATTCCCCGATTATTAATTCAGTGATGATATTTGTCTTTCATCTCTCGCACAATAAAACTATCGAGAGATAATTTCATCGTTATTGAATTCGAGAGCTGAAACAAAATTTCACTAGCACTTCGATATAGAAGCTCCGGTAGAATTTAACTGTTGTTTTTATTAATAAAATTTCTTTCAATAAAACACATCAGAACTTCCCAAACAAGCTTATACATGGGCTGGTGTTAGAAATACATGCAATATTACAAACTTATATTACATATTACGGACTGTTTGAAATAAAGTAAAAAAATCCAAAAATTGCATAACAGTAATCCATCAAACATGTGATTAAAAGTGACAAAAATAAAAATAAAAACTTATAATATACATCTACAAGATACAACCTTTTTCTGTCACAATATATGATGAATAGTTAAAAATACGGAATATAAAGCTCTTTTTTTTTCTAAACAAAATCTAATGATTTTGTTTATAGATGCCGCATTTTGAAAATATATTAAATTTTTGACAGCAACTTGATACAATATTTGATTTAAATAATCATCATCACAAACTAACTTAAACAAAATAGGATGTATATAAGCAGGTATGAAATTTGAGAATTCCTTCTATCATGTTTATAAAGGGAGCCTACGTAATAAATGATATACTTTTAATTTACATAAAAAATACATCAAAAATAAATATACTGTTATTACATAATTATTAGTAATGACTGTTTGTAGTGATATTAATATGATATTTTGAAATACAAATAGATTTAACTTATTGAATACATGTATTTAAAATATTGTTAGAGCTATAGCGTGAGTGATACAGTTGAAAGTGACTACAGTAAAAAATGATTCAATTTAATTTAAATTTATTTGTGTCTCCTAAAATGTAGTATATCAAGAAAGATAATACATAGTCATAGTTAAGTCATTAAATTATTACACGTTGTCTAGTTAATGTTGCTAAAATAGTTCCCATTTATTTTATTAAAAATAAATAAATAATGTGATAAATATCTTTATAGGGGTGTAAAAATATATTTGTATGATATTGAAAATGTGTATATGTAATTATACGTTCGAGTGTCATAATCACAGTATATCAGAGATGCGCAAGTATTGGGATATGGTTTCATTGCGCTTTCATCAATTTAGATATATATCTAGTCTTGTATAAATGTACGTACGGCAATCGCTATAGCAATCATGAGATATCACGTGATTTTTGAATGGATATATGATAAAAAATTCGCGTTTTATGGGGTGGCCAAAACTTTTGTATTTTGAATAAAATCAAATGTTATTAAGTTCATAATTTTAGTATTTTTTTTTACTTCAAAGTAGTACACAAGGTAAAATGGTGTACGTGTGTATAATTTTAATATATTCTTTCTTTAAATTTGGTCACCCTAGTTCGTGGCGTACGCAGCTTGTTGCTGTTGAACGTCTTTTAAAATGGATGCCTTTTAATATTAACATTTGACATTTATTATAATAGAGTATCATAATAGTAGAGACCAATATTACAATGTGAAATGTATTTAAATCTGGTATCTAATTTGACCTTAGTTCTATAAAACGTCATGTTATCTCTTGTACACAGGTAATTTTGAAGGAATACTGTAAAATTTTTATCATGCTATAAAATTTGATGGCGTAATAGTTATTGTACAGCATTTTTACATTATTAAATTAATTTAAAGATTTTTATCATATATGTATTCTTATTTCCATATGTTTTTATATGTCATACATAACCAATGAAACCACTCGAATCCTTATAAGCCAGATTTGATAACACGAGTGTCACAACTAAATTACGTGGTTCTACAGTTATTGTGTGATCCAGTTGGTTGAAAAAACTTGTCATTTAAAAACTGCCTTCGTAAATAGTGTTGTAGATGATTTTTGTATATCTGATGACTATGTTCTAAAATATAGTTAGACTAGACTCCGCTGAAACACTATTTACTAGCATATATACCTTTGTGTAACTTTCACGCTGCACTTTAGTTACTAAAATAATACCCGGGTAAATAACGAATGCGATTGTAAATGATGTCCGACCATCTGATTTGATGTTATGAGGCGAGACTTAACAAATATCTACAACTGGTAAGTAGTGAGTAAAAAAATACTTTTCATTTATTAAATTTTGATATTAAATTAAAATATTTTATCTGTGACCGTTTAATTTGTTCAATTGACAGGTATCTAAATGTTTTCTGTCAATTGAAAAGGTATAGATATATTTGTTATTGGCTCTGCCGACAGTAAAAAATAGCTACTCAAATTACATTAGGAGGATGAAAGAAAAATAAAATGTATTTTAATTGTATATATCTATCGTACTTAAGAATATATCTACTATCGTTGTCGCCACTATTTTTCAGGACTCACTTTCATAGTTATTATAAATTCATTATTTGCTTGGGTATTTTTATTTTATGAAATGAAGTTATATTGAGACAGACTAAAATCAGAAATTTTCATTTTTTCTAATTAAATAAAAATTTATTCTTCTGAAATTAATTTAAGTTAGCAGTTTTATTATTATGAAAAAGAAACTAATTATCTGTGTTGATTGCTGTAGTTATTTGAAACAAATAATTAAATTATTTTATTTTATATTACTTAATAAAAATAAATTAATTTCGTATTTTTTATTCCCTTAACAGTGATTTGTTCAGTATTGGTAAAACTCACAAACAGCGTTTTGTTAGTTGTACTGCTACGTCGCAAATATCAGGGTTAGGTCCCTACCGAGTACGCACCCCGTACTGATCACTGATTGGCTCCCGCTGACTGTGTGATGGTAGAGACGCGCTGGCAACGAAGAACTTATCCCTATTTTGAAAATCAAAATGTAACCGTTATAGATATTATTCCATATAACTTATGTGAGCAATGGTAAGCTATTGTTAATCAACTAAATTCCTGGCACACCATCAGACGATCATACGTATAGGAGGAATCAGGTAAAACACACAGAGCAGCCCGACGCGAAGTCACATATTGTGTCGTCACGCCCCAGAAGGGGGAGAGTTGGCAACAGAAGGGACGCATAAAGATAATTGTAGGGAGCACAGATCAGCGCCGAAGGGGAAAGAGCCCTATGCAAGTACCCTCGCGCTCTCCCGTGATTCGGTCCGTATGCCGCAAGGTAGGCAGGACCATGGGTTGGTGGAGGGTATTGTTAATCAAGAATACTAGCTTTTTCTTGGAGTAACTGACTTAGTTTTTATTTTCCAATTCAAGGTATAGTTTATACAATGTTTAATTGGTAAACTTATGCATTTAAACAAATTTGGCAGTAGGTAACCTTACAATTAAAGTGTTACACTATGTGATATTTAGAAACGTGTATAATTTTAGACTGCATCCTTTGATATATGTATTGATAATCAGGAACTTATTCCTGATCGATTGACGTACTCGTTGAAACGCTTTGGTTTAGTAATAAAAAATATAGCAACTTAATGTTTTCCTACCATGGTTTTCCCTAGATGGTCAACTAAATTGTTTAATTTACAAATCGGAAATCACTTTAAACGGCGAAAACTCCCGGCTTAAGGTCCCGGTTGTAACGAAAATCTTTGATTTATCGATTTAAGCGCTTTGGACCATCGAAGTGGAGTTATGCCCCAAACTGCTCATGTGTGAAGGCCAGTACTGAAAGTCTGTGCACTAAGATTTAAATATAGAATGTAGATTATTGAGAGAACTGAATAGTAATCAAGTTAAATTAAGATTTAAGTATTGGATATACCTTCCGGATCAGACTTTGAACAAGAAAGCAAACGATCTAACTTCTCCGTGACCTTTTTTAATATTGTCGAAAGCGCCATCTACTAGAAATAATAAGAACTTAATTAAAAATAATACTTTGGATTTGTGCTCTCTCCTGTAGTAAAAGCTTCGATTATAGCCGTGAAGATGTCGCTACCAGACTCGCAATCACATAAGTAGCTTAGAAATTGTTTCAGTTACTGAATAGATTTATAAGCTAGATGCATAATCGATATCTTCTTGTTTTAGAAAGATTTTGTATTTTTTGCTTGTATTTTATTGTCTATTGTCAGTCACATAAATTCAGTCTATACTATAAGGAATACTATTTGTTGTACACTTTTATATTAGGTACTTTGGAGTAGGGCTTTGGAAATATGAATCAAATCTCAAGATCTTAATAAAGTTATCGTGTTAAAACTTTATAACAAGTAGTGGAAGATGACAAAATTTGGAGTTAATTAGCAAAATGATATTTAGTATTAAAGAAAAGTGAGTGAATAAACATATATTACATTTAATCAAATTTCTATTTTTGGGAGTGACTTATGCGCTAAGCCGCTAATTTGGCGATAGATACCGACACGTATTGGCGTGTAACATACCAATTATGAAATGATATGTGCGTGTTTGGTAGATTTATTGACAGTTAAAATAAATATGGTTATACAGTCTTGGTGAAAATTGTTTTGTTACGTTACAAGACATGTTACGATGTAAAAGATTAATAGTGTCCCCACCAATAGGCCAATCAAGATCTTTGATTTGGGCAATTTCCTTAAATATTAGTGTCTTCCCAATATTAAGACCTTTATTCTATTTTAAATGGATGCTGGAATAATTGTGTTTCTCCACAGATCAGAACAGATTTCTTAAGTGGATGAGAGGTCCGCAGCCTCACGCTCTAGTCCGCATTGTCTACAAACATTAGCATCATGGGTTCACATTGAACGAGTTACTGTAATTTTCAGTTACTGTTAAAATTTTGATCATTGCGTCTACGTTACTGCTAATAAAAATACGATTTGTTACGGTATTATTTGTGATAGTATCTATTATTTTTAAACTTTAACTAAATACTAAAAATGTATAATGAGTGTTCTAAAAAGAGTTCTGATGAGTAACCAAAAAGAACTAAAATCGACTAGTCATTTAAAATCGCTGCTGTATATAGCAAAGAATTAAAGAAATGAATAAATATAAAATTAGGTGACAAAAACCGAAAGAAAAACCATTTGCAGACCAATTAACTAAGTATTCAGTCTCATGTTAATATTATTTTGCTTATTAATGAATATTTTTCCACTGTTGTGTTTATTGTGATTTGTATTCGTGTAACCGGCACTAATATGTAAACAAAGAGCTTCTTTCTAAATCTAACTGATGAATACACATCTCTAACGTAAAGCTCCAGGTTGCCTACAGTTACATTATCGCGACAAATGTCTTAGTTCCGAGGCGAGGAGTGCTTAATGACGTCATCAAGCTGCTTTCACACTGAGTGCTCTTGTGGTTACCACCGGCAGAGTGATTGGAGGCGATGAATTTTTTTGTAGTAATTTAGAAGACGGTCTGCCTGAGAAATTAAGATGTGAAATATGTAAGGAAACTGTGTGTCGACTTGATATTGTTAAAATCGAACCAGACGGAGATCCATGAGTTTGCGGAATAAAATCTTTCAGTTCTCATTTAGAGATTTGTGTTGAGACAGTGCCGTAACATGCATAGATCACATGGTTCATTGATATTGTACTTCTCGATGTCCCATAAATTATCATGCAATCGAATTTACAATTTTAAAATCGAATGGGACAGTAACAACTTGAAATCATAAAAACTCATTGTAGAGGCATGTTGGTGGAAGCAATAGAAGATTAATAATGATTACTTTGGGCTAACCAATGAAATATCTGTCATATCTATCAGCGTAAATAATTATAATGATTTCGACCTTAATATTAAATTGACATACTTTCCCAATTTTCTTTTTAAATATTCAATTAAATTATTAAGCAATAAGTTCTTATTCATAAACTTCGAATTAAATATAAAATATTCCGGTGTGAACAAGAGAGTCCGTAATGATCAATGGGTAACCTTAAGACTTATATGTTAAGGAACGCAATAAATAATTTGAATTTGAGTTTCTAACCAACAACTTACTAGGAACCTAGTTAATTCTAAAATTCAATGTACAGCAAAATACCCATCTCTAAAGGCTACAAAACTAGTGTTGTGAGAGTTTCGCTTTATTTTTATTTTAAAATTTCATGAAAAACTGCTTTGGGACAAAGTTGAGTAGCAATATAGGAAACTTAGTATAAAACACCAAATCGAATTGACCCAAGAATGAAGAGATATATGAAGTACATATATATGAAGTTTATGAAGAACTGGTTTACTTATTTACCTTTTGCATAGAATCTATCAGACTGCGAGAAGACTCTTAATTGAAAGAGTAATTAGTTTACTAAATATAATAGTTAATGATTAATAATTATAATTTATTTTAGCTCTTAAGTATTTTTATAGTATTTTAACTAATCTCTTCAAATGACAAAGTGGTGTTTTTTCTAGAAAGACTCGAAAGACTCAACGGAATGCAGATCTGACTATTTATCAACTGATATTTTTACTGAATGTTTGTTTGGAACAGAGATATTTTCACTCGATATTTGTCCAGTGTAAACGCGGTGCGGCGCGTGATTTAATACCTCCTGAACAAAGTGAATAAGATATATATTTTATTGAATAGCGGTCGGCTGTTTGTTTTTCTTTTACAGCTGTTTTATGGTGATGTCTCTTTGCTTGTTATCTTGAAATAAAATTATGAAACGGTTACAGAAATAGATTTTATTGTGATAGTATGATAACTTACCTTTACCCTTGGAGAAAATATCTTTGGAGTCGGACATGATAAAATTTATCAATGTTATAGATTAATCAAAAGGTCGATGACCCTTACCGTGACACCATCAATTTTGTTTTATATTTACGTATGTTGACAATCCTCATATAGGCCAAAACCTACTATATACTAATTCAATCACTCGAGAATGGTCTAACGGATCGCAGAAATTTCTAGGCTACTCCATATCAAAGAAAAATTTACGGTTGTCCTGGGATTGTTTTGTTTTTCACAAAGTAATGGATTATTAGCATGTATTGGTAGGTAAGGGTCAGAGAATGACAAAATTAAAGATTATCCCCAAAAAAAGCTTGGATTCTATGATAAAGAATAACATTTGTATCTTAGAGTTTCGTTTATTTTTTTTAGTAAAATAGAATTTTTTCCAGTTTGAATATAATACAACTTTTCACTACGTCAGTCACAAGCTTTTTAAAAATGAAAAGTATTAATACAGTAGATTTTGAAGGGAATCTGGTTTTGCTGTTCTGTTCTGAAGAACATTTGATAGTGAGTTTTGATTCACTAATTTGAATTTTGATGACGAAAAGTCATGAGCTTACTTATTCTGTTACGATTTTTTCCTGTTAAGAAAGATTTGTTTTGCTTGTTAAAAATGTGAAAACTCAGATCATTTATATTAAGCATCAAGAGAAATAGCTAAAGAAGGAAAACATGAATATTCTATTACCTACCTCACATAATGGATATTTATCTTTCCAATAGCGAAATTCGTTTAACATACAACGGCCCCATCACACACCCTTGGGGAATCTCGACGCCCCTGAATACTCAATTATCGAAACCTTCCCTGGCTGAAATAAATGTGGTAAGTCTACTTTTTTGCAGTCACCACATTTTTATTGCTTTCACTAGTTTTGTCTATTGTTTTGTGTAGTGTTTTAACATAATTGCTATGTTATCTTTTTGTTAAAATATTTTGGTTAGGGACGATGAAAAATAACTGATATTTTGAAAATTAAGTTAGTACAAAATAGAGCCTAGACACAATCAGAAGTATTAATCAAATTATATTTATAACATAAAGATATTGATATAGATGCAAAGATTTAAAAACAAAGAAATCTTAATTTAGATAAACATGACAAGCTAAGTGTTAGTCTCGTTTAAATAATCAAAAACAGCTTGTCATGTTTAAGTGTTTTGTTCTATCTAACATTAAGAATTATAATCGGGAGAGTCTTTATAAAAGACTGAAATAAAATTGTTATCTATCTGAGGTACCGTGATTTACAAAACTGTCACTTCTTTCATCGCTAGCTTACTTTAAAGATGGCTTTTATAGAAGTTTCTAGAAACACATCTTATGACAAGATATAATAAACGGTTAAGACTATGTAGTGAGAGTACAGAATAATTAAATATCAGTTTGTACTTTCAGAACTGTGAAAAAGAACCTAGATTTATGAGCAATTTTCAAAATCCTAGATGATATTCATTCAAAAAGCTTGTAACAAACAAAAGGAGTCTACTTTCATATCAACAGCAAATTAACCAAATTTAAATGTTGGCAATAAACATTTTTTCAAAGGTTTCAAAGGTATTTTATTTTTATACTGAAATATATTCAAAGGCTTTTGCTTTGATAGACGTAGGACCTGTTGATAAAGCCCTTTGATCATGTTTAGACATAACAACTTATCTGATGGATTTACTGAGCTGAATCCTTGTATTCATACCCACCTAGTGATATTTTTATAAATTTCATTGAATTCTTTGGAGTAAATTTTTTGAGAAAATCCTGATAAAGCTGGTACTCAGTATTTTTCTCATTGTAGTGCGTGGCAATGTTTAATCTGTGGTGTAAGTTGGCTCCTATATAAAAGAAACTGTTTATACCTACAAACTTGCTAACGCTGGTTGATGTTGGCTATTATGGAGACTAAAATATTCATATTTCGAGCTGAACATTGGACTTAGAAAATGTTTAAACAACTACGACCGGTACTTCTATAGAATGTTGTCCGAAAACTTTGTGTCATTTTAAAATTAACTTGATATCTCATGAAGATAATTAATATACAAACAAATCAGAGAAGTATCTATAAACATATAAATTGAGTAATAAAAACACAAACCAGTGTGTGTTCGGGATAATCTGACCTGTGAAAATGCAAGGCTTGTTGGAGTAAATATTTGACATAGGGTTGTTTATAGGTCTGCTATACCGCAACAAATATATGACCAAAATAAATAAAAATTGGTTGGTCAAGGTATACAAGATAGTAACATATTTGTAGAAAACGTCACAACCAAAGACAAAGAAAGGAAATTGCAAAAATACTTAAGCACTGTTATTTAGCATTTTTAAAATTAGAATTTTCCTAGTGATTGCTAAGAATTTTAATTTCACCTTACAATTTCAAAGTGATGAAATTCATTGCCATAGATAACTAATCTCAAATATAACAACGAATAAACAACGAAGTCCCTGCAGAGACTCTATATACTGAAATTAAGCTTTTATTCCATTGTTCCAGATAAAACCTTATAATTTGGTAATTACCAAAGAAACTTTTACAAAAAAGTTATTGAATATAATCATAGATAGCACAACTGGAAATACGATTTCTCTTTTTATAAAATACTGTCGCTGTAGCTGCTTTATTGAAGATATCTTGAAACTAAAACTTCAACGAATAACAGTTAAATCAATACCTTCAGGATGCTAGAATTTTATAGCTTTGCAGCGAAACACGAGGACGTACATTCATTGAAATCTAATTCCTGGCTTCGATCTATCTTCGTAAGGCTTGTAACGAGATTAAAACCTTTGAGAAGAGACTTTGTTTTGTGAAGTTACAAGAATTTATTAATTAGTTTCAATCATTCATTTCGTACCAACCTATCACGCTCACACACAATGACAAACCTATTGTGTGATATGTCGGGACTTTAAAAATTAATAACAACTGTTTCTAGTATTATTTTGACCAGTATCCTTGATATAGAATTAATCGTATCTGAATTTAGTAATGGTCGCGAGAGTAATGGCTGTCATTCTGTAAGTATATTTATTATTTTTGACTATTACTCTGCAATTATTTAAAGTATTGTCTTTTTATCACGAAAACCTACTGACATATAGATAAAGATGATTTACATCTAAAATATTGTCAGTAGGTTTTCACTCACACAAACACACACACACACACACACATACACACACATACACACATACACACACACACACACACTTTTATAGTAATCCATACTCCACGGGCATACACAGTCACTCTTACACTTATGCTAGCGACTAACTTTTTGCTATTTGTGTTTGTTAATTGTGTAAACTTTAATACTGGGATGCTGTCTTATTTTCTAGAGGTCGGCGTTAATGTCTTCTGTCGACTTTATCGTTTGACTTTTTTTTTATGAATGCTTATTTTGTTCCGTTAATTAAATATTTGAATCTCTTTTTTTATAGCCTACAATTGACAAAGTGTATCTGCACCTACGTCGGGAAATAAAATTACAGTTCATATCATATACAAAGCTAACAAAGATGATTGTGTTAAGGCATGGCGTGTCCGGCTGAAACGTCCGGTACAGAGACATAACGTCCGGCGCGTCCGGGTGGTGGGCACAGACGAGAACTCCGTATTGTTAGAGCCATTTCTACTCCCATAGCAAAACAAAATATTAATACCTAAAGAAAGAATAGTCATTTTTTATTAAGCTAATTAATAAGAGATTTCCTTTCGAATTCGAAAACATAATACACAAATAAATAACAAAATGACAAAATTATGACATAATTATGTGCACACGACACGGGTCGTAAAGTCAGCATTGAAAGTGATGGTCACTTATTTTAAAGTCTCTGTTAATGTAATTTGCAGAAGGTGTCAGCTAAGTCACACGTTAAAATATTATTAAGAACACACACACACGCTTTAATTAATATTTTACACTTATTTATTTATATTACATACATATGTAACATATTTGATAACAATGCAAACCAATAGGACAGTTCTGACAGGACTGAAATCTGACATAGAGATCTGTTGTCAGATTTCATAGACTATTTCATAGTTATAGACACACCTCTCGCGTAGATTTAGGTAAAGTCATCCATCCCATCTATAATAATATTATTTTTTGAGTGGATGCTTTACTTTTTATTTCTTGTGGAAACAATTTAGTTATTTTTGCCGTTCTAGTGTTTTGAAGTCTGTTTTTTATTTCGTTTTTCTACAAATTTGAGTGCACAATTTCTAAAGTCAAAGTAAGATGGGTGATCGTCAGTAATGTCTAATTGCCTGTTTTATCGTTAGTTATAAATACTCCCAGTCCCAGTTACTAAATAAAAACTATTGGTCCAAACTCAAATAAATATATACGTAAGCAATAAATGCAATACTTTGCATCGAACAAAAAAGAATCACGTAAATCGGAGTAGAAATTACTATGTTATCGATGTATAACCTACCTTACTTGAAAGATTGAAAGATCAAAATCCTATCTTACCTGAAGAAAACATACCTTCCTTATTGAGTATCTCCTCCTTTTGAAGTCGGTTGATTAACAGTTTAAAACTGTAACCAATAAAACTGTTTCAAATTTCAATCATTAGATTATGCTTAAAACAAAAAAAATGAGATTCGACATAATATTGTCTTTAAGGACAAAACAATTTGATAATGGCTGATTAAAATTTCCACTTCAAATATTACGAAATTTTGTTGTGTATTACAACGTTAATTACATACGCAGCACGGCATTTGCTAATTTGTTCGAGTGGGTGGGTAAGGACTAACGCAGAGAAATAGCGTGTCTAACTGCGAGGGTGAACATTTGAAATTGGAACACAAATTTAAATAAAAACAAATAAATTCAGATTAAGATAGAAACCGTGCTTAGTTGATAAAGAGGCTAAGTATTAAATAATGATTTTAAATAATAAATATTAAAACACTAGAGTTGAATAACAAATGGTTTTCGAAGATCATAAATCGAGCTGTAATAAATACGTGCATGATAACATTACGCACATTAGTGCGTAACATAATTGTCCCTACGAAGTTAAATAAGTACCTTATTGCGTGTCATATGTGTGTTAATTTAAAAGGTAAAAACACATACAAAAGAGTGTCCTTAACAATTATATGTTTTTGTAATAAAATAATTTTACGTCCTTAAAAAGTAATTTATAATTTACAATAATTCGTCATTAAATATTAAAATATTTGCATTTTATTACTTAAAATTATAATTTTGAAAAAGGCTATATGTTTCTCACATTGCATTTTGCGCTTGAAAAACAATTTTGCGATAGCTCTGCCCATTACATACTAGGCTGAGTCACGCCCTCGCCTGAGACTCAGGCTGCAATCCACAGCCTCGTGTGTAATGAGTAACTTAACTTACTTGGACCATAATATACTGTAAACTTATATTTACTGTATTTAAGTGATTATATACCAGCTTGTGTGCTAACATTTCGTTACTCATCAGACAAAAAGCGCTTAATCACAATAAAAAGTTTACAGTGATGATTTTACTTCACAGTTAACGTTCTCCTGGGCCATCATGTTCTCGATACTATGGAAAGCCACGTGTTACAATCATAGCGTTTTCGACTGTAACAAAACAAACAGACATTGTTGCAACTTGAAATCCGCTACCGCTGTCGTCCGCGTCGCTACCTCTTGCGCGAGTTTCGTGCGTGGGAGATAATAACGCACCGTGTGATTCAGAGTAATTCAATAAAGAAGCCTTCTCGTGAGTCTCCAGCGAGATTAAGTTGGGATAAAACGGAAGCGAATAATGGGGTGAGCTCGATCGCGCACCCTCTTGTATAATCATCGCAAATTGGAAACAAGCTTGTATTTACAATTACTAATCAACAGTAATTGTAGAGAATAATTAAGATGATCTATAGATATATTACATCGATGGACCGAGCGTACTTAGTTTAAACATCTTTATAGTAAGTTTCTTTACCTTTTGCTTTCATTCAGTAATATATGATCCATTTTTCAATCGAGATTCTTCAATTGTGTTGATACTTATCAATAATAAATTTACTCTTTAACTGACCGCAAAAAAGGAAACTCTATGTTGGTGTTTTTGTTCTTCGCCAATTTCTTTGTTAATTGTGAACCGATTTGCAAAAATCTTTTTTAATTAAACTCTTGAGCTGTTCCCATTGACACTTATTTAGTTTCTGATGATGAGATCCCGATCATCAGAAACTAAGTGACGCGTATTACTTGTTGCGTATTATTTTCTAAAACTATTCGAGTTTTATTAACCAACGACATACATACATACAGTGGATGCAGTAACGAAATGTTAGCAATCTGGTATATAATCACTTAAAGACAGTAAAGGTTAACAACATTTACTATTATATATTTTATATACTGTATATTATGGTCCAAGTAAGTCGCTTATCTAATTTTGAACTCAGAAACTTACCACTCAAAATTGTAAATATATTTTGTATATATAGTATCAAAAAACAATAGAGAGTGAAGCACTAACTGCAAAACATATTTTTAATTGTATGCCTTCTTAGATCAAATAAGATAGGATATGCTAATAATGGAAACAAAACTTAATAGAGACAAACGGGCTTCAGCTTTTTATCAATATGATTGTCTTTCGAAGTTGTATCAGAGTCGTTTGCTCAACTGAATCATACGAGAAATGATAGTGTCTGTTTCCAAAATGCTGTGTCACGTGTCAAGCTTAGATTGTCATAACTGAGTGTTACGTCATACATTGCTGAGACTACTTTGATGGCAGGTCAGGACGAGAACAAGAAATGTGTCACAAGCAACGTTGTAAATAATTTTGATATTACGAAACAATGGTAGTTGTATTGGGAAATTGAAGGACCTTGTTGTTTCTACATGTGAATGACATTGTGATTGAAAATGACACGACATGTTTGTTTTATTTATTGAAAATAAAATAAAATATTGAAAATAAGGATTTACACGTGACACGTGAACACGTTCGTAGTCTAAGCTAACGCACTTTCACCACAATGCCTAAGCCATAGAAATAAGGGGCTCCTTCTGAAATAAAGAGGTTTTTCATGGTGTGAAAGATATAGAATTTAACTTTTTGAGTCCTCCTCTTCGAAGTAACATCATAAAGACTATTATAACATATCATCGTAATATATTGCAATACAGCCACATATTCAACGCGGCTGTATGCGTAAGATCCTTTACCTTTCTTTTTTAATGAATAATCTGATTCATAGAATTACTGATTAAATAATTAAAAAGGAGAATTCTACAAAGAAAAAGGTATAGCAAAAACTCTTTTTCTATTTCGGATTAAAACAGAATAGAATATAACAGCTTCTGCTGTTTGCAGCATATTCTGGAAGTGCAGTAGGATCGTGCAGTCTGCTTAAGTGATCAGTATCTACTAAGCAAGAGGTCCTTGTTTCAAATCCCGGTAGGAGTAGCTGTTTGTATGATGACTACGAATATTTCTTTACGAGTCTTAGATGTTTGTTTTTTATATTTCTGATATATCTATCTTTATTTTTCCGTTTTCTAGTATACTTAATACAAGCTGTAAAAGCCTAAATTGGGCTAAATAATGAGTATGAGAAATACTATTATTATTATTTACTTAAAGTAGAGTTCGTCATAGCATTTAAGTAAAGATAGTAGTAACCACCTGTTAGATCATTAACATGCCAAGTACGTGTGGTTTGCCGATTACTTGAAGTGGTTCCTACCACAAAATATATTCTTCAGGCACAACTATTGTTAGTAGATACTGATGGTGGCCCGGAGTTAAAAAATAAGTTATATTTCTAATACGTTTCGTGAATACATCTCAGATGTTTGTAAAAGAGCTTCCCGCTAGCTTAGCCTTGTACAGTAAGTGGTTTAAGTACTGTCCTCGTAGTATAGTGCTCTCATGGAGGCAATCAGAGACAAAATTGTGGATAAGTCTGAAACGAACAGTAAACATTAGGCAAGTGCCCCTAAATATTTGAAACAAAGGCATCGGAACAAAGTTATTCTATAAGAGATATACCTTTGGCACTTACGATATAGGTAGGATACAAAGGGTGTTGAAAATGTTGTTTATTTATATAATGTTATTATTATCATTACGTAATTAAGTAATGTATGCATAATTTTATAGACGCGTGAAGGAATCTTAAGTGTTATAAATATTTGTGAACCGATAGCTGCGCCCATTGGATCTACGCCTTCCCGTGGCTTTTTACAACACATGATTGAGATAAAATTTGATAGACAACCAAAATGCTGCAAAGTATCAACCATAAAAATATTCGAGGCTTCAAGAGACACCAACGGACTCAAAGATTGTTATTATAAATCAGTTCCATACACCCTGTATAAACGCACAAAGTAGTACCATTGAGCTTGCGTGATATACAAAGTTTTAGTAAACTCGTACAAAAGAACTTTCATTTACCTGTTGTGTTTCGTTCATTTCGATAGATTTACGACAAAAAACTTTGTTATGAGTGAGTGAGATTGGGGAAACTTATTTAAGAGTTACTTTACTTCGACGTTAACATCACAATAGATATTATTTTTAACTGAATACAGAAAAGAAGGAGGTTCTATATTTCACTAAATGTATTTTTTTATATTCCCCGATTGATTTAAAAATTGTTTTTTATTCGTATACTCCTAAGATGGTGGATTTTGAATTGTAAACGACCCATATGGATCGATAATGCCATTTTTTAAAACACAGTTTGGGAACACCTAAAACGTGTTCATACATCTGAACGTATAATTATTTAAACCTATTGTCAGAAATAAATTAACCCTTAATTAACATTTTGTTTAAATTTGATATAAATTTAAACATCGTTTGTTTAAAAGTCCAGTTGACACTATACAAGGGGTTAGACCTTCAAAATGGCCTGTATAATACAACGTCTATTGATTCTAAAACAAACGTTGTTAATGTGTAGTTAGAAAAATGAAAGACAATCTCTTAACAAAATGTTTATTTTTCATCATAATAAGCAAAGATTTCTATATTAAATCAATGTGGAATCGATCAAGTTTGAGTTGGATTCGCACACCGATGGTTTGATAAATCATCATCATAAACTGCTCATATACTCGTACGTCCTCACTGAAGGGCGTGAGTCTACCCTTAACAAGGGTAATAAAGTCTTGGCCAGCTTTGTTGACCTTAAAACCTTACAACCTTGCTTGCCGACCAGCAGCTCGACCTGAGAATAAATTATTAGGGTTATGTGTGGTGGTCGACTTCACTAACAACTTAAAAATTGTTCACAGGTCTGTGCAAAACCTTCTCACTATGTTTTCCTTCTCAATAAAAGCGTAGAATAAATGTACATATAAACTTAAAATTTAATTAAACCTGTAACGTCCTCCATGTTTAGCTGCCTCGCATATCGAAAATAATGTCCCCATTACGCACCACGTCATCGACGCTGCATAAAACAACTTCGTTAAAACATGTTGGTTTGAAATTTAAATTAACTCAAGAAATAATATTTTCATATCGTAATATAATTGTCATTTCAAATTACGTAAAGATTTTCCAATACTGCCCGTTGCTAAATGTCGTGATGTTAGGACAAAAAGAAACAACCTATAGGTTTTCATTTCCTTGCGCAAGTCAGAAAATGTTAAAACGACCGTCACTTTCGATTGCGTTCACTTGATATTTAATTTAAGAATTGATATACACACAATAAATTTAAAGGAAACCTTTTATCCATTTGAAATACAGAAGCCTGTAAATTTATAGAATGATATGTAATTATTTTGATAAAAATATGTAATACTTAGTAGAAAAACTTATAATAAAAGATTTATTTTATTTTAGTTGCTGTATTGACTGTGGAAACCAACAGAAATGTATTGAGAATCATCAAATAACTTAATAATTTCACAGCAGATACAATATGGTGTAATATGATATAACTAGATGACCTAGTGTACTTTGTATCGCCTATTAACTCCCACTAACGCCATCTATTAAAGAAAACCTGAACTAACGATGGAACAAATGTCTATTTTAATTTTTAGTATGACAATTAGACGATCATTCATACTAAAATTACCAACTACAATTTAGTCATGTTTTTTTAAGGGTTTTCCTAATTATTTTTTTAAACTACCCTTGAATTAAAGCAAGCCAAACACAACAAAATATATGCAAATCAGTCAATAGAATAGCTGTTAAATTTTAAATACAGAAGACGAAGAAAGAAGAATCACTTGTGATGGTACTGGAAATAAATTTGGATAAATGGCTCATGTTAAATGAAGGAACTATAGCCTCTTTTAATAGGAATTAAAATTCCATTTGGGTAAAACTGTAATTGCGGTTAACAACCATTTAAAAATATGATATTTTCATACAGCACAGTTCTGTTTGAGAAAACAATGCTAGATCTTAATAAATCTAATTCGGAACTATGTATAATTCTAAGTAATATCTATATAATTCTCAATTCTATCTGATGATTTGATATTAATAAGGAAGAACCAAAATTTGAATTTGAATTTGTAACAAACTTCAAGTTTAACGATGCAAATAGTAGAGAAACTTATACTAAAACTATCAGTTATTTACTGAATACATATGAAACTTCCAGAAACGCACTGCATCAAATCAAATATTTTACGAGCAACTTCTGCGGTAATCCTGTTAAAATAGTTTCTAACTGCGACACTGGCATGTAACTTCCGGCTCTCCCCTCGGGATATAGTCTGGTATGTTTTTGATTTGAAGCTTTTACATTTAAGGATTTTTTTGTATCAGAAATCTCTGGTAAATGATTAATAAAGTATACGATATTAGTGTATATATATACCGTATGCTGTATTTGTACGGTATATATGCACACACACACACACACAACATGAATCTGTATCCCTGTAGCTAGTGGTACTGCCCAGCCGTACGTCAAATATAATTTACAAAACAAATAAAAAAGTTACAGTAAATGTTTTTTGAATTCTTTTCCAAATAACATTTGCCAAATGTAATAAAAACTATTTTTAGCAACAAAACTGACATCAGTAATATTTTCGCATAATAGTGATGTCGGTGAGACAGGGTCGCGGGTCTTGCCGGAGGCTCCGTTGTTTGTGGAGACCTGAACATCTTACGTGGACATTTATAGGATTGCCTGCTAAGCCTTTGTTTTTGTTTTCAGAGATTTTAAAATTATATCGCTATGCTTCTATTTTATTTTGCTAGTTTAATTAATTTATTATTGTTATTAGAACATTTTTGTCAGTATAAAATTTATATATCCTATAATCAATGAATTAGTATTGGTTAGAACTTGTAAGAGGCAGTAAATTTGTCCCAGACTTGACGGCAAAATCCATTATTTCAGATTTCGATTGCATTACCCGCCTTACTCACTCTCTCTAAGTAACCTATAGAGTCGGACAGTCTGTCCGGGCGCAGGAAGTACACTTCATTTAGTCGCATTACTCGTCACTTTAGTAGGTGTGACTCGCCTTTGAAGTGGGTCATTGTACTCGCGCAGGCGTCAAAAGACAGGCTACTCTTACAAACTCTTGTTCAAGTCGTTTCCTATATAACATCCATTAAATTTACTTTATTACTTACAAGAACACGTAATCGAAGTAATTAACAGCACTAATGAAGAAGTAAGAACAATATGTCAACGCCATCTATCGGTACATAAAGAAACTACAAACTTACATTGAAAACTTCTTTTCAAATCTAAACAGTATTCTTCTAATCTTATTTATTTATATATTTATACACATAGATGGTTATGATGACTGACATTAAATAATTATTAAAGGTACTGCTTATTTCTGACGAAATTTCTACCAGTACACCTGCGACAGAAACATGTGAATTAAATAGTGAATGCAGTGTGCTTATAACTTACATCTGCATAGATGTATTCTATATATAAATAAAACCATTTAAATATTATTTTTTATTTAAATGTTCTTACCATCCTGAGCGAAACTCGTTTACCGCGCGGTATATACCGAGCGGAATTCTGCGCACAAAGATAGCGAATAACTTTTAGGTCAGAATAGTAGTAACAGAGTGTCCTTAAAGGTCAAAATATTTTCTCTACGTTATCAGCTGCGTGAAGAGAGTGCTAAACACCAGGAATGGACATTTTTTATCTACAGGCCCAAAATAAAACTATTTGTGAGATGCATATAAAAACCGTTTATTTCCTCAAAATATTTTTCGCCGTCTTTGAAGGGAATCCTTTGTAGATTCACTGAATATTTCCACCTATAAAAGGAATAGGCAGTAAAGTGAGGTTGTTAGCTTTTTACGAGCCATGATAGAGGTTTAGAGGCTCATTACCATTTACTCTTCTAGCTGTAGTGTCGCTCGCTTTGTTCAGGTGCTCTGACAGATTTATTGCTTTTCTAGGACTTGCTAGCTGTATTATGACGCTTGGATATACCATATTTAAAGCTTAATGTTTTTACTTAAACCTGTGTAAGTACCAGTTGAATAATTACATATAAACTTTATATTTTTTTCTGGGAATATTTTATTGTATATTGATATTTAGTTATTGTGCTACTTGCGGTGAAGGTAAACTTGAAAAATAACAGATCATTAAAATCTATCAGTCAAGAGGCAGGCGTTCACTCATAACACAAAACCTAAAAGAAAAAACTCATACTATCACCCAGCTCTCAGTCTGGTAGCCGGTGTGAGCTCGTTAATATTTTAATAATCAAATAGACAGTCACAGTAAAGTTAATATCACCGATCACTTGTTTGTCTAATAAATCCATTGATGTGACAAGGCATCCCCTTAGATTTGTCGCTCCCTCATGGCTCGAGCGCCCTGAAGACTAAGAGACAGCGGGACACCTCCCCTGGAGGTGATGCCTGTCGATTAGAAATCCTCCAGAGGCGAATCGTTCCTTAAGGCTGGAGGACTCTCCAAGGTTCTCGCCTCCTTAAAAACTCCAACATAAAAGGAGGCATCACAATGACATTGAAGTTAAGTTAAGCTGTCAAAAAAGTAGCAAATGGGCACGGAGTTATAAGATATAGGTTAGTAAGAAAGTAATCGATATTAGGTACAATTAATGCTAACGTGTTTTAGAGCATTTTGGATTATATACTTACAAAAATATTTAGTTTTAAGTTCTCATGGTAAACGCAATAAGGTAGTTTTATTTCCGTTGTTAACTACATACTTAAAAAATATGCTATAAAACCCATTTCAATACTTATTTAATCTCACCAGTAATTTTCAAAATTATAGAGTTTTCATTTTGAAATACTTCGCGAGGTGTAGATTTGATGGCTATGAAAATGTAAACTTGACAGTTATTACCTGCGTACCCTGTGATGTGTGATAGCAATGAAAATTGTAAGCGTGACACATATCATATTTGAGTAATCCGAGAGAGAGAGATACAAATTTTTGTGAAATATTTTATTCAGTTAAGAATTTACAATCTTTAACAGCCATGTTTGATATGTAAGAAACTAATGTTTATTCAAATTGTATTTTATGATTTATTGGGTGAAAGTGATTAATTGTGAATGTTTGCGTTTAAATTACAAATATACCAATATACCGCGAACTAACCGACCTGTAGTCAAATTGAGCGAGACTCAACTATCTTTTTATTAAATAACTTATGGGAACTAAAAATTAAGTGAGAGCTTTGTTGGAAATGATTATCTATCTTAAATAAAAGATAAAGTTATCCACATTAGGGAGCCTCGTCCTGGGGGAACTACCTTCATGATCACGGTGTACCCACCACATAGCAAATGATAAAATCTTAACACCGCTATTTAGAAAGTGATACAAATATAACAGTGTCACCTGTTGGTAGCAAATAAAACTAGTATAAGCTTTTGTAACGAATAAAGCTTGCTTTTGTGGCGAATGATGTTGAAACTCTTTTTGATTAAAATAAAAAATTAGTCACGGTTAGTTTTATTTTATAAATATCAAAAATTATTGTAGTGATAATCGTGATGTTTCCCTGTCTGTACTTAGCATAGCGCTACGCAGATTTATTTCATCCACATACTTCTTTGGCTGTGTTGGCTCTACATCGCTAAACTTTTGATTAAATCTGGCGCTTTTATCAAAGTAGGTATATCTGAAATTCCTTCTGCTTACAAACTTTTGTTATTTTTTCTGTTAACAGACAATATTTCATGCCTCAGATGATTTTTATGAGCAAAATCCAAAATATTGAAACCTCGAGCGTAGAGCAACAATTCAATTGGTCTTATATTGTAACACCTTCTTTATATATAAACCTGATGGCTACAATATAAAATTACTACATCGTGTAACGCCATCTTGTAATTATTTGTATAACTACATTTAATAAAAACATAAATTTTTATACACAATAAACTAAACAATATAAAATGGTTAAATATAGTTTTATCTATATTGCGAACGATAAGATGTTCGTAAATGATTTTAAATTTTATAATTAATAAGATTAGCTGTCAAGGCTATATACATATTGTACTTTGGCCACGATCTAAATAATAGAGTGCATTGACATAGCGAGCAGTCGCTGATTGCATATTTATAATTTAATTATTACATTATTTAGTGTTCAATTAGACTTCATCCGGAATACATTGCAGTTTCATTTTGTTTTCCTTGCATAGGGACTTCGGGACGCATTGTATACTTTTGCATTGTATACTGGATTTTAATACATATTGCATTGCATATTGCATTTATTCAACATTGCACTTATATACACTTTTGTGAAGCTGGATAATTTGAGCTAGATAGTAAATATGAGATTGGTAATATAATAATAGGTATAGCTTTACACTGACACTTAATAGAGTTCCATAATGTTGGAGTTTCCTAAAAGATTTACTGCATATGGGATTTGGCCGGATTATGATCGATAATTTCATAATAATATTTACTTTAACTCTTTCCTTCTTTTTTGTGAAGGATGTTGCTATATATGTACAATGCAGCGTTACATAAATTATTAAATAACTATTGTTGAGTTCAAAGTAATAGTATGTATTGAATAACATCAATTTTTTGTTCAAAGTTTTCGTAGTTTAAAATAATTGAAAATAATTAAATAACCATAATGATAAAAAAGTATATGATTTTCAACCGCAATTTCTTCACAGTTTAAAATATTTTCCTGTTTAGCTCATTAAGAATAGATGTTAAGAATAGAAAAATATTGTTATATTTCTACGAATAATACGAGTGTTATGTATAATATGAAAACTATAAACTATAAAAATAATATCTAGAGAGTATTTTAAATAGGATTTTCTGCTTATGCTCTCAGACAAAAGAATAAAAACTATGATTGGGAATGTAGACTTTTATCGTGAACAAAATCAATTTATTCCAATAGGCTTAGCAGAACTCGTTTACTTATCTCCCTCTCTGCTTTTCTTACGAGATAAGTAACTTTATAAGTCGTCGGACGCAACCACGGTAAAATATTACTCTGTGCTTTATTGGTTCTTTCAAATAAATCATGACGTCATATTACGTTATTCTCGTTCTCTATTATCAATTAAGTCTTACATAAAGTATGCGCCTTTATTTTCGAGATAAGTTTTTTTTAATATAAAGCACAGCAAATGACTCTACACCACCTGATGATAAGCAGTAGAAGAGTCCATATGTGAAGACAGCTAGTGAAGCATGCGACATACTGCCCTAGCCACCCTCAAAAAGTGCTTTTTCACGCCTCTTTTAAAGGAGGAGGCAGGACTTTTTAGTCAGTTTCTCTGTGGTTGAGATATCCGGCTGGACTTGCTTTTATCTTCGGTCTTAACGTACTGTCAGGTGAGATGAAGGCCAAGCACTACCCCGTTAAGAATAATAAAGAAATATATTTAACTTTGGTACATTTATTCGTCAATTTACTGGGGGCTTATCTTATCTTGGGGGATACCAGCCAAAACACGAAATTGCCTCGATAGTGTTCTATAGATATCTGTTGATCCTGGAGGTGACCTAGTAAATTGCTCCGCAGAACCCAGGTAAAGGGCACTGGAGTTACCGGGGAGTTTTAGTGGGTATTCTCAGTACCGCTCTATTGAGGTACTGAGTGAGCCCCACACACACCCGTCGCTTAGCCAGTGGCAGGTAGGTCCGTAAATGGATTCCTCCTCGTAAAAAAAAGATATCTGTTGATAGCTGGATTATATTTTTATAAGTATTTGCAAGGTGGTCTGTTAAGGTAGTACTATCTTTCTCATTGCGGTCATAAAGCAGTTCATTGTATTTGGGTGTGATGGAAAGGGTAACCAGTAGAGAAACAGGTCATAAAAGGCAACATATAGTGATTTCTAGATAATACAGATGTTTGTAGCAGATAATTACAATCTCACACTTACAACAATTTTTTGGCATTTTTTGACTTAAAAATATGTACGTCTGGAGAGATCTTGACGCAGGGCAGCTGTTATTATTTCCGCATCTCAGTTTAGCAGATAGTTATTAAGATGCAGACAGTGAATACGCTAAATATGACCCTCGAGGGAAATTTACCTGCAATTCCGTCGCAGCTTAGATTATTATAATTGTTTGCGTTTGGACGTCGCGTCTCCTCTGGGAGAACGGACATTTGAGATGTGGTTTATAAAATAAGTCATTAGTTATGCTTATCTTATGTTATATGATGTTAAATTTTATTTCTAATTATTAATATCATTGCACTTATTCATTTAAAAGTGTTAATTGTAATTTATACTTTTAACTTTTTTTAAGTTTCGGAGTAAGCGGAACGACGTAAGTATGCGGAACTAATCTGCTTCTTACTTGTTCACAACATAGGGATCACCCTACACCGATTGAGTTCAGTAGTTTAGGCGGAACGGCGTCCTGGTTTTGAAATGGATTGATAGGCTCCCTTATCTTCACATCGCCCTTTGGTAATTAGCTCATGTGTTTGAATTGGATAACTTCTTCCATTGAATTATTTTCGCTATTGTAGTGTTATGAAGTTGGTTATTAGATTATTTTTAAACAATTTTTTCACAATTTTTTTGGTTAGTTTTTGAGGTCAAGGTCATCAGATTTGTCGACGTGACTGTCTGTTTGTACTGTATGTACACGAATAAAAATATGAAACATGTAATAAATGCCTATAAAATTTAAAGATTGCTCCAGATTTCCCTGGTATACCATCATCAGATTCTAAGTTAGTGATAATGAAACTACCTCGGGAGTATACTTAACTGAATAAATTGAGAATTGGTTCACAATTCACTGAGAAATCGCTGATCAAACTAAAAAAAAATCATGGAAAAAATTTTGCTTTGTTCCGATATTTAGAGACATATATGATCATACTTTCCATTATCCTTCCTTTTCCTTTTTATCATAAAACCATTATTAGAAGAAATATGAACAAAGTAATCATATAATTTTTGAGTGAGTTAGGTTTCCCAGTACCAGAACTTGTTTCACACTAGTAAACAGTCTTGAACCTTGATGCACGCACCATTTGTCTTCCTCGTAACTTTCATCGTAATAGACTTGGCCACTGGTACTCCTGATGTAGCGAGATAAGCATCTATGAATTGCTTTCTTTCAGGGAAAATACATGTGTATTTCATTGTGTTTCCGTTTATACTAAGATGTTTGTTTGATAAACAAAAATAGCAATTATGAACTTAAATAAATATTAACTTTGACCATATTATTATTATTCTAGAGAAAAGAAATAAATTGGGAAAGGTAGACTGTATGTACACGACTAAAAAAAATTAAATATATATAAGCAACCTTTAGCATACCCCAGGTAACTTGCTTTCTTGATAAGTAATGTCAAACTTACAGTTATAATATTTTTATTTTAATAGACCGAATTACTAAGATCTTTTAAGTCGTTATAATAGGGAATATGTTTGAGATAAATAAATAAATATAATTGAAGGTATGACACTAGTAATTGTGATAACTTTAAGTGGTTAATTTGAAAATTGCCTTAGTATATATCATTATCATCATGTCAGCTGAGAGACATCCACAGCTGAACATAGGCCAATCCCCAGGATCTCTAAACCGCTCAGCCCTGCTCTGCTCGTATCCAACGGCTTTCCGCGAGCTTTCTTACCAACCAACCAACCTTGCGTCTCCTGGTATGCGGCTACCAATCTTCCTGAGTACAACGTGACAAAGTGATGTCGGTAACTTAAAGATGAATTTACGACAGAAAATTAAGACAATAAACACAGAAGCCAGACGGTCCATTAACAGGTGAAGTGTTCTCTGTTATAATTATTAATCTTTTAATACTTTAGTTGATAATTTCCTTTGATTTTTTACAAAATATACAAACATCCATGACTCGTCAACAAATATTAGTACTCATCGTATAAATATCTGCCCCTACCGGGATTAGAACCCAGTACCTCTGCCTAATATTAATCTGGATATTTCCTATAAACATATACAAATTGATTAATTATGAGACCTGTATTTGATAAAGCACGAATTCCATTTAGACTTAATTACACACATTTACACACACACGTAATACGAACACAAACACACACACACAACAGATACCAACGCACACAAACATACTCAATCAGAATTGACCCTCGCTTATCTTATAATTGCAAATTCTTAATGATCCTTAATGCTTAAGATTGTTAACCAAAACTCTATGTAAGTGGCTGCGACCTGCAACACAGTTGTAAAGCAGATAAATTAATTCCACTTTAGAGTCACGTGATACAAGTGTTATACCTTTTTTTCATACATATTCATTATGTTATGACGATTATATATAAAAGAATTTAGTAATTAAGTCTATTTAAATAAAGATATTTTGACATTGACTGAGTACCACTTTAACTCTAAGAAGAATTTCCTCAAAGAATAGTCCTTATACACGCTCCCTTATCAGGAGTTAGTCTAATTGAATTACCCTCGCGAAAATCTAAGAGAACTGCTATCGAAATAGTTGTGCAAATGTGAAAAATAGTTGGAATATCTGGAACGTTCCGAGACTTCCAAGTCAACATTATCGATGTGCCAGTGACAACTTAGAAATTACGTGTGGCATCTATACGGGTAATGGTGGCTCCTTTTATTGCTAGATGCATCGGAACTAAAGGAAGGAATTGTGATATTCACAATTTTCCAGAAAAAAGAATCTGGGGTATCTCTCGAAGTTTTTGGTTAGTGTTAATACTCATATGTATTAAAATTATCATTTTGCTGACCATTTTAGATTTTTAACACTAAATTTATAAGTGTCACACTCAGATAATTATCGTTGAATATTAATAATTATAGAGTCGTTGGCGTAGCGTTTAGAACGCTCTGGTTTCTTTTGACTTGCATGGTCCTTGAACGAAGCTATAAAAATATCTTTCAGATCCTTAACATGATAACTATAAGTTTATCCCCATTAAACGTAACAAATATTATAACCCCAACAAACGCATAAATGACAAAGATATCATTAATTTGGTCAATGTGCCATGTGAAATTTTGGTAGGTGCTTCCTTACATGTGACGTCACAAGCTAGGAGTATTATCTAATGAGCGTTTCTGGGCAACTTGAAACAGCTTCAAACGCTAATATTTCTCATTAAATATCTAAAATATTTCTTTATTGTATATATATTTATATTTTAATATGCCTGTTTGCTTGTTCCTGTTCGCTGTTTCCAATCAAACGAAGTCGTGAGCAAAAGCTAGTTGCATCATTTAATATACATACACAATTAAATAGTTAAGTAATTATTTTGAACTAAGCACAATGCGTAGGTATTAAGGTAGTATTTCCATTTAATGATTACGTGACTGAAGTTTTAATTTCAATCACTTGTTTACATTCGAAACAAATTATATAACAGAACGTGACCAATAAATCGCTTTCCTAATTCCAACTCAGAATACGAATATAACTACGCAGACATCAACATATTCAAATTCAGAGTACTCAAATAAAACTAAGCCAACAATTATACTCGCCATGAAACTTCGGTTACTGCTCAGAGCAAATTGGAGTTAGAAACCAATAAAATTAGGTCCTGGAATTTGGAAAGCTGTTCCCATCACTGGAGTAACAGTTCATGAGCTGGGTGTTTACTTTAAATGGCCATGTTCTTTTATTATAATTTAATTGTATGTCGTTTACGACAAAACTTTTGAATTGATTTCGAGGAAATTTGGAGAAATGAAAACGCGATAATAGAAAATATCAATGAGACTTCGCAAGGCGAATACTTATGTACATCACTTCTCTCATCTACCGTTAAACTTTATGACAACGATTGCCCTCCCACTGTGAGGTCAAATATGATCGTTTTGAAAGATCCATTAATAAATATAATAAAATATTTACGATACAACAGGTTATATTACTTTATTTTAGAATTTGGATGTGTTTTTGGGACTGTATTTTTTGTATGTTTAAGTTATTCAAGCCTTGATAGCAATTAGGTTTAATATAAAATATAAATACTTTTTGGAATGGGTTCTTGTATTGAAAAATTTTAAATTTATAGAAAGATCAAACGAATGACTCCATACCAAGCAGAAGTGGTTTTTAAATAAAATAGTGGATATTGCGAGAGAAACTAGGCACTTCACTAGCCATTTTGATCTTGCTGAACTGCAAGATGCTTCTTCACGCGTCTTTTGAAGGACCCAAGATTGTAAGAAGGGAAAACGTGTGTTGCCAAAGAATTCCATTTCTTAATTGTGTGACAAAGAAGCTATCAGATTTCTTCAATTAATTGT
Source organism: Acentria ephemerella (assembly GCA_943193645.1). Classification (NCBI taxonomy): domain Eukaryota; kingdom Metazoa; phylum Arthropoda; class Insecta; order Lepidoptera; family Crambidae; genus Acentria; species Acentria ephemerella. The sequence continues at coordinate 410,329 of OW971882.1, forward strand.
ATATTGTAGCCAGTGAAGAAATAAAGGTCAATACATGATTTTCAACGTATCCAAAATACAGAAAGAATAAAATATTGGGGTACAATTTGATCGCCGCCTTTATTCTATCAAGGGATATTCAATTCTTGCACCCAAGGCTTGTTCTCTTGGAGGCGATGTTCATAAGCGCGATTTCCATAAAACTAACATAGCATATTGGTTTACTTGTCCATGTGCTCTCTCTCATGAATCAAGTAATATTTATTAGTAGCTGTAAACGTTATTTCCTGAAACAAAAAAGCGGTCATTGAATAAATCATCAACTGAACGTTTTGTTTCTTATCTTGTGAAATACGGCTTATGTTTGTTTTGGCGTTGTCTTATTGCGTACTTTATGGGAAATATGTGAATTATTTATGTTGAATCACCAGCTGGCATAGTTGTTAGTAACTCTAGTTACAGGCTACTCAGACGGCGTCTTTGGTTCGAGCTCCGGCTGTAGAAACTCGGATCTGTGTTCTCCTGGCTAATATGATAATTATAAGTTTTCCAGTATACTGTTAAATGTTATATATGTTTTATGCTTATGTTTATAATTATTATTATTGTTTTTGCAATGAGTTTTCCATTTGAATACTTGTTAAGGTTCCTTTAAGAGTTTGTTGAGAATTTTGAATAGACAATGGTTACATTTTATTTCATTGTGATTAATTAAAATTTAAAATTAAATGTATGTGTTAGTTTATTTAGGATTTTATCATGCATTTATTGTTTATTTTACAGGCACAACTATACAAGTAAATATTTTACATAGAAAAGATCATATACATAGACGAACATAATACACAAATGGGTTTTCTACCAGCAAAACTATGAGACAGTGTAATTTTCTAAAATTTATTTTGGTGAGACATAAAATTTTATCCAAAAAGAAGAAACCTCATTTTGTTTTCTTCTGAATAAGAATCAGGATTTAATAGCGCAGTTTGTTGTAATTTTCTTCTGCGCGATCAACTTTGTGCTGTAACAAAACTAAATGGCTCAAAGACTACGGCACATAGAGTTTTATATTCTGCGTTACCTGACGCACCATTAAATATTAATAACTTAAAAAGACGTATACAGTTACTATACTTATTTCATACGTATAATACTCAAACGAATTATTTTACAAGAATTTTCTTAAAGATTCTTCAGAATGGAATTTACGAATACAATGTTTTATTTTATTGGTGAATCAACAGTTAACATAACATATGTAGAGCCTGTCTCCAGCACAGAGAGTCACTAAGGCATATAACTTCTAGGTGTCCAATACTGGCTAAAACAATACTGGCTTTAGTTTTTGCGGATCAAGTAAATTAATTTAGTGTTCACTTTATTTTTAATTGTAATTTTGTAATTAGAGTTATCACAAAGTATTATGGAAAGCTATAGTGTAACTCCTATAATTAAGATTGCATTTAATTCTTATTAATTGTATTTTTTGTGCATGTTAAAATGTTAATCTTGAGTAAATAAATAAATAAATAATAAAACCGAATATTCACACAGACATAACCAAGCCGCTAAAGTTCTCCATCTCGAGTTAGCCTGTAAGTTCGGGCATACTTTAAGTACTCGCCGGAGACAACGCTCGAAAATGACCGTGCTAGGTTGTACTGGGACCGGTCCATCATTACGGATAGGACTGTTTTAGTTTACAAGCCTGATATCGTCTGATGGACCGAGTAGGTGATTACCTGTGTTCTTGGTTACCAACGGATGATTTCACTTGCGTCGTGTAATATTTGGACATATTATGATAAATAACATATATTTTTAAATTGCAACTAGATTTCACAGTTATTTTAAAATAGCGAGCGTGAGCTGCAGTATTGAATTATTTCGTCTTAATTTTCGCAAAGAAGCTGCCAGCTTAAGGACATACTGCTAAGTATCTTTACAGTGCAAATGAATTTCAGTTTTAGCGTTTAACTAGTGTGCCATAGTATATTATGATTTATGAAACATGTCAAAATTTAAAACCATCCATTGGTAACTTAATGAAATTTATCATGGGACGATGAAACCAAATACCGAACAATTTTAACACTTTTTACTTGAAATGGCGACTTTAAAAAAATCTTAATAAAATCAATTCTAGTAAACCTTTTTTTTAGTGTAATCCTAGGTTGTTAACCATAACATGTTCAATAGACGATAATTTGATCCACCTGGGGTTTGAAAGCTCAGACATATTTTGTACTCATTTTTTTATCTATCTGCTGTGCCGACATCGTGACCTTTTTGTCAAGTAGTTGAGGAATGGCGCAACTTCAGCTGAATACAACTTTCGACTGAACGGATAATAAATGCGTCACAGCGATTTTTGTTTTGCTGGGGTTTAATATATATTCTACATACTACACGGAGAGTTGTGACGATCGAAACTTAAAAGATTTACGCGATGTGTTCTCATGACGTGATTCTAAACCAGCGTTATCGTATCGTAGATACTTTCGAAAACGTATTAAACGTATTCGTTTAAAAAACAAGTTTCATTTATATTACTCATATCTATATTCTTATATTCATAAGTAATACATATTCATAATTACAGCCCAATGTTGACCTGAGAACAAATCGTGGTTATCACACAAACATCTGTTCCGGCTGGGACTCGAACTCGAGACACTTGGCCGAAAAGCCTGAAGCTATTGACCTCTGGGCTAGCCGATACAGATGAATAATATTAGATTTTTTCGTGTTGAAATAATTGTACTTTGATTTAAAATTTGAATTAATACAATAATTTTTGACGGATTTGTATTTTTAAGGATAAACCGTTATGCTCTTATTGTGATCAGTAACTTTTGAAGTCCCAAGATTATATTTGAAAGAAGGTTTTTAATTGATTTTCGTTTCGAGAAAATAAAAAAAGTAATAAATATTTTAGTTTTCAGTAGTATACCCTGATGAAAATTTTCTTTAGCATCATGATGGATATCTAGAAAACTTTAACGTTCTTAGCTTCTCCCCTCCCTCCCATCTACCCTCTCATTGCAGTCTCACAGTGAAGCCTTTTGAGCCTCATAATGAAGTCTTTATAAGAGAAAACCTCATTTACAGTGAATTTAATATTATGGCTGCAAGTCAATTTTACAAGCAGCAACTTATGTCTCCAAGTAACCTTTAATTATGGAAAATTGAATATTTACAGTAAAAGTACAGTAGACCGTATATAAAGTGTAACTCACAAGAGTTTTAGAGCTTTATTAATGCGTGAGTGTACCTGTGTCCTAGGGGCTACGTAAAGGCTGTACGCTCGTACGCTACCAAAGACAAAGTTAAATGTTTTTATTCAAAAACAATGTACATTCATGCATATACATATTCGTTTATTGAATGACAGATCTATGCTATTTATTCGTAAATCTACAGGGAAGAGTGAAGGGGCAATACAACCCTGTACGCGTCACTAATACAGAAAGTAAAAAAACAATTACATGTGAATAATCTAAGTAATAAATAAGTTTTTAAGTACAAAAAAGAGAATGACATTTTATAACAAAATAAATTAATCTGACAATTTAAATGTGTCCATGCATTTCAGAAATCGCAAGCATTCTCTGTGTCTACACCATTGTCGGATTATAAATTATGTTACGTATACCTAAGTGTGTGTTTTTAAAAATAAATATACTTTATATTCATTCATTATATAACTTAGGGCCCCACCAAACTAGCCCAATATAGCTTGGTGAGTAAAAGTAATACCCATAAAAATCTACAAATTTACTTTACATAGAAAAAATGGTAAGATTAAGTGCAATTGATTTACCGATAATGATTCGGGTAATGTTCCGAAAGCCTGATGAGGATATTTAAACATGTCTAATTTCAGGAAAGGGACAACAAAGGTCCCTGTCTTTACGTCTAATAGTGGCGCCGTGCTCATGAACCTCCACAGTTTATGTCCGGGCTCGGCCAATTTGTCCCAAACGGCGCATTCGTTAGAAAACTGATGGGGGCTTTTGTTGAAATTCTGGAATCTGCATCATTTTGATTTGACAAGGACAACATTAATTTTGTTCAAATTTTGTTTTACTAAATTTGTTTAAGATCAAATATCTAATAAGTAAAATTAGTTGGACTCTTTAATATGTAAATTAAGTGAGCCTGTACTGTTGAAAAAATTGATATATGACTCAAAATAGCATTAGCTTTTCATGACAACTTTATATGTACTGAAGGTCATTTGTTTCGATAAACTACATACTCTATTATGTTAACCTCGCAGAAAATTGTATGCATTATTTTTTTATGTACGCTTAACTAAATTAAATTATGACTTTATGAAGAAATGTTGGTATTTCACAATTTCTTCAGTTGAATTAAAATTATTCTTGAAAGGTAAAGTTTAATATAAGTTTATCGCAAGAATGAAGATCGATCTAGAAGCGGTGAAAGTGCTATGACTACTAGACTAGATACGTGAAACTTCATGTTTAGAAATTGAATTACTTTTATAAGGGGTAACTTAGACTTAAAAAGTACTTAATAAATAATATGTCTTAAGTTCGCTAGACCTGCCAGCGGGCCAGTGCGACTTAAAAACACGTAAGAGTATTCAAACAATCAGAAAATTACTTTCATTATTAAATCATATTTTAAACATTATCCCCTTAATTAAATAATGCGCAAAACCACTAGACCAAATTCGTTGAATAAATAATTAACAATTAAAACAGCATTTTGGTTCAGCTCTACCAACAATTGTTCACTACAGTATATTATATATTATAATTTATTCTAAATTGATTTGAAATAAGCTTAGCAAGAGTGTTTGTAATTAGTTACCTCAGCATTATAACGCGTCGTAGATAATTCGTAGCATTCGTAGCACATTGAAGCTTCGTAGCATTGCTTTGAAACATTGCGTAGTAATGAAAAAAATGAAAGATGCGGTATGCAGACTAAAGTAATATTTAATATCTTACAAAAGTAACGTGAAGCATTGAGGTGTATTTACGGGTACAGCGAAAGGCACCCAGGTGATTAAAAGGCATGGTAAGTATTATTTAACATCTCTTGTGTCTAGAATATCGCGCCAGTAGTGGTATGTAGTAAGAAGTGTTATTTTTTCTCTTTATACTGCTGATGTCTCTAGTTTATGATTACTTATCATAGGTCTACATGATTTCTTAACATAAACTTACAATATTTATGTGATTATAAAAGGAAATACGGACATTGACCTCTTTTTGTTTTATTCACGTAAAGTAGATAAAATAAATTAAACTCATATTGGCACTGTAATATGTTGTTTACTGCCAAAGGAATGCAATAATCTAGTCAGTAGGTTCTAGAATGTTCTAACGGGCTGTACAGTCACCAACACATTATCTGATAGCAGCTTATGCACTCAGTCTGTTATAATTTCAATTAACTTGTGTCGTCACTTATGCGCGTCAGTTTGAGTTCTATAATGCTTATCGAAAACTGTTGTAACTCGTTCGTTTCGCTCAATGCGTCCGTCAACTTTCAATTTCACTTTGTTCATAAGAAGCTAGTTTGGCGTTGGCATTTAGTTTTCAAAAAAACTTGTGGCATTTGCTGATTATTACAAGAAATATCTGGGTGTTCTTTGTTGGGAATGGCCGACATTACGAGACTTTTAATGTGCAATTAAATATGAATAAACAAGCAGTCGCGACTTTAGTGTGGAAGGTTCCAAGACAACGAATGACTGTGAACGAGAGACATTAATATATTTTAACGGAGGCATTTACATTGCAAGGCTTAAAATACTCGTGGTTGAGATTTTTATTTCCTTTAAAAACGAGTTCATTTGGACCTTGTCAGTAATTTGCATATTAATATAAAACAACAGATCTTTTTAGTTTTTATTTTTAACTGTAAGTCAGTTAAAAAGGTTCTCAATTCGAAAGTATTATTTTTTTAGCAACTTGTTTATTATGCAATATCTCTGTCGACAGTGAAACAATTTTCAAAATTCTTTTTCTATAAGATATAGTATACTCCTGAAACCATTTGGTCCCATTATCACAGGATCCCAGAATCGAAGTCAATTCTCAAATTTATAGGTACATATTTCGTTCTAAAGCTATTCGAGTATTTTTAACATAGAAAAATATACATCTGACAGTCTCCTATCTTATTTTGAGCTCTAAAGTCAATATTGTATACGTAAAGCTCAAAGTTGTGAAAAAACCAAAGTCTTAAAAGAAAGTTCAAAATACTTAAAAGGCAAAAATATTTCAAAGTAAAAAAATATCCAGTTTTAAATTATTTTATGTAGTTGGTCTTGAGTAGTTAACAGACACAATTTAAATATAAAGACTCCAAAAAATATTTTAAATTGTATCAAATTTAAATCATCATTAAATTTATATGTTTCTTAGTCAGTTTTAGTTTTTTTATTTTAAATCCCACAAAACCGGTAGGTTATTTACATTAATTCAACACCATTTCGCTTATTGAATTAACGGAGTTGCTCTACCCTGTTGCTTTACTCCTTTATTTTGTTAGATGCTAAGTGATGATAACACTGAAGATTGAAATCAGCTACACCCTGATTTCTTGATAACATTTCATATACGGAGATCCCTATGAATATCATTTCTTGTAATTATTATAAAGTATTATAGTCCTTATATATTGCATCCTGCTGTCCGATTGTATGTGGCAGTCTGCTTCCGTTTATTATTATCGGGAAACAGTGATGTTGTTTAGATTAACTTCAATGTAAATTTTTTTTGGTCCTTCGAAAGCATATTTTGCGAATAGTTATTGTCTGCTTTGATAAAGAAAATTTTGCAACTATAATTTTAAAGGCGTATGACCTCACAGTTTAAGAGACAAGAGAGTACAGATACAATTAAATTCTAATTGACTCGAGATTCCCGGGTGTATATTGCGGCTCAATGAATTAAGATATTGACTTTCACAAGTCACATTACTAAACTATTTCTAGTAAAGTAATTGCAGTATCTCACTAATTCTTGAAGGAGTGTTAAAATGGATGAATAGTTTTTATTTTTATAATAAGTTGCTATTACATAACGAAACTAAATCTTCTATAAGCAAATCAAGCAAATACGAATACATTTAAAAAACAATTTGTCTGGATTGTAAGGCAGAATAATATTAAAAAAATTGCTACATGCTCATGGCATACATTTTGATAATACTTATCTCACTTGTTTTGCTACTACGCAATAACATCAAAGGTCACGCCCGTCCTACCACTTATTAGTAATTAACATTTTAATTGGGGGCCGAGATGAATTCGTGTCACTCATTAAAAAGAAAAACCACTTACAGTATTACAATAACGAGCAGTAACGCAGTGAAATTACCTGTGAAATGGACGCGTTCCACTCGAGTATTTTTCGTCCAATAACAAAGCCTTGTTAAGAGAAAAAAATATTTTCAGATAGCTACTGTTAATTCGACTTCCAAGTGTTTTCTTTTGAGAACGTTTTCTTTGAAGAATCACAGCTAGTCACTTTACATTTTATTTTGTCACTCGCTACTTTTTAGACTCCAATCTTGAGTTCCCCACTTACTTCTTCTCGATGCTATCACCTTCTTTAGGTTGTTAGACCAACTGTAAGGTCAGGCCTTAATTTATGTTTGCTGAGAATATCACATATGTCACACACCACATATGCTACAGAACCCTTGAGGATTATAGTAGCATATGTGGTAGGGTCACTGCCACCGCAGTTTTAGTTTGGTTCACCTTTAGATGATATTAACAATTTTAGTATTCCATCTAAAGATTACGTTTCAGATATTTTTTTAAAATAAATCTATTAGTATTCTGTCTCTAATCCTTTAAAAACAAAGGCTAAATCAAAAGAAAAGCAATGTTTATCTTCATAATCCTCAACATCACAATACTGTTAAAATTTCGCTGTTACTTGTTATTTCGATCTATATAAACAAATCCCTTAACGTAATAACGGTAAGGGTCATTGTGTAAGCGATTATATATTTATCTTAGTTTGTGTTTAGTTAGGACATTGAATATTGATTAAAGTCTTAATTAATAACGGCGTTGAATAACATGATCTAGATTTGGATACGTTCCGGTTTGATCAAAGGATAATTATAATTACTATGCGTTGAACAAATGTATACTTATTGATAGTAATTCTATTATGGTTCGTCAAGAGCAGCACAGAATAATAATCTTATTTGCGAAGCCGATGTAGACTATAATCATATTGTGGAATTCAAAATCTGATATTGATTTATATAAAAGTGATCTAACTTCAAATATTATTTCTGAAGACTTCGTAGTTATTCATATTTTAGTTTATATAGAAGTAAAATTATAAATGTTTTAGAAATCAAATACAATGAATTTTTGTCCACCAAAAATTAAAATCTTTTTTTTATATATAAAGCACAGCAAATGACTCGGCACCACCTGATGATAAGCAGTAGAGGAGTTCATATGTGAAGATAGCTAATGAAGCATGTGACATACTGCCCTAGCCACCTTCACCTTGCCGACCCAAAAAGTGCTTTTTCACGCCTCTTTCAAAGGAACTCATGTTGTATGAAGGAGGGAATACGTGTGCTGTGCGTGTACGTATATATCGGAAACTAAATCTATTATCCAAAACACAAGCTTAAATATAATGAAGGAAGTATGGGATATCATAAACGATAGTGTCAAAGCGCTGTCTCGTCTTAAACCCGTGGGCCGAACGTCAAATAAACAGGATCCTTCCCTTGCAATTTAACGCTTCTCTGACATCAATGCGACCGATTTCGTAAAGGTTTTTATTTGTTTGTGATAACTGATAAGTGAACAGAGGAATAATATAGTTAATTGATATTCGAGTCATATTTTATGTATTGAAACTTTGACATCCCTTATATATGTTAATTAAAATAATTCTTTCAAACACACACAAAGTATTTTTCAAGAAGTGGTTTTTGACGAAAAATGATATAAAACATTTACTAGTGAACACGTTAATCCACGTTAACCTTAGAAACGTGTAGCATGATGGTAATAACAATACAGGCATGCAATAAGTAGTCAATAAAATTCACTGAAAATATCTTCACGCTTAGATGAACTTTAGTTTAAAGATTATACTTTTCAAAAATAAGAGATTTTACACATGAAACGTAGCAACATATTATTATAAAGGCTTTAAATTTATATTTGGACCATTCTCTCGACACTTGGCCCAGCCTCCAAATTCCCCAGTTGGCCCGCGAGGCGGAAATAGGGATCGTTATTGTCAATCGGACGCAAGTCTCGGCCGCGTCCATTAGTTCCCCGACTGCCCCAACAAACCTAGCCAGTGTGCGTTCACACTTGCCTTTATTGGCTTATGTGGGCTTTCATGTTCGTGGGACTTGCTTTCATCGACGAAATAGAAATGTTTGTTTGAAAGATATTTTTCACTATTTAGAAACTATGTCTCGTGGATTTATTCCCTTTGCCTTTTCAAATCGTTCTCGTTATTTATAACTGTAACACCACCTTATCATCAGCTCCAATACACAAAAAGGTTAATAAATATCACAACCAAGATTGGTAATAGGAAAAAGCATTCGTCTTTAATATTTTTTTGAGATGTCGAAAACGAGATGCTCCTTAAATTTTGATTTAACTCAACATCGTTATTGTTCACCACTTAAAAATGCTTAATGATAGCCGGAGCGGATTTTAAATTATGTATTTTACCTTTTGTTTATTTATTGATACCGTAGTTATCAATCGTATTAAGTTTCTTGTACTTTAAATCAAGTTTAATAAGGCTATAAAAATAAAGGATAAATTTTGATAAGATACAAAAAGAGAAGAAATGACATTATATTTATTCTGTTGGTTACCTCGTCTAGTCTTAACAAAAGTTTTTATTTTATTTTATAAAAAGCTCAGCATATTTTATAAAAAAAACCCATGAAACTAAGGAACTGTTAAAAGTTTGCTACGCTCAAACATGAAAATCTGTAGTCTTAAAGTTATTAATAACATGAAAACTAAAGTAACAACCAATTCTTACAAAACATAATTGCGAGGCTTTTGTAAAATATACTCAATTTATTTATGTACAGAATATAATTTTCAATTTATCAAAACCATAAAGAAGCACACTTTTAATTATTTCATAATTAATTTATGTACAATGATTAAATATTGGAGTATTAACGATTTACATCTCCAACACAAAGCAACTTTCATCATGGTTGAATGAAACTAAAGAAGTTATTCAATTTAAAATTATTTTTGGTAATTATTTTTGTTAGTTTTTTATATACATATATAATATACAGTCTGTCTGTCTTCAAATTATAGTTTATAATTTGATGATTTTGCCTTTTTAGTGTTTTATACTGTTAAAATCATTGACTGCTACTATTAAGGTAACCTAGCCTAGTAGTAGATGCTTCATTTTAACCTTTTCTACTTAACAATAAATACTTTCTCATTCACAAGTTCATTTAGTTCTACAGTTCAGAACTTATCAGGAAGTACCCAAACTACTTCTTAATATTCAAGTGAACATTTCAATATAACTTTTGTTTCTGCGCTTATTGAACTACCCTCGTTTTCCAGTAACTTATTCAACTCAATCCGCGATGAGATTAAATGAACCATCTATATCAGAAACTATTGTACACTACTCTCGCTATGGAAATCTAAACCTTAACTATATTGGCGTAAGAATAGTTGGTGTAATTGTTGCCATGTTAATGCAAGTTGGGAAGAAGGAATATCAACCGGGGCGTGACATCGGTCCCTTTACGACCCTTGATTATCGATAAGGTTGAGGCTTCAGTTCAGTTAACTTTGGACTTGGCAAAAAGTATACTTGTGGAAATAGTAAATTCCTGTTCAAGTGATAGAGCTGATTCGATGGATATTTGTCAGCCATGGCTGGCATTAGAAAAGTATGGGTTTTTCATTAAGTATTTGTTGGATTATCAAACTTATTTTCTTATTTAAAGCTTAGTATTGCAATGGTATATACACCTATGATGTATTCCACCATATAGGAAGACATTAATACAGCTACGAGACGTAATATAGATATTGAATTATAACTAGATATTAAAAGTACATCAAAATGATATATAAAGACATAGACATTCTGTTATTATACATTTTTAACACAATCCACTTTTTTATAATATTTTGTTTTATGTAAAAAACTAGAGCTGTCTTATTTTGCCTATAAAGGTAGATTCAGATGATATTTATCCTAAAATATAGAAGTAGACTTCATTTGTAGTTACAAGACAAGATATCTTATAACGTTATGATGTACCGGAATTAAATTATTAACTATAGATGAAGCTTATCTTTACTATTGGAGTTACTTGCTGCTAGTCCCTCTTACTCGTCTAAGTATCAATGTCTTTCCTAATCTTCTACAGCAAGTTGGTTTGATAAGGTATTAGGGGGAAGCTAGTGTTGTTACCGCACAAGGGTGGAGGATACTGTCTCTTTAAGATAACGATACCAAGTTATTTCTTGTTGGTAGGTGATGATTACGAAATACCATTAGATATGCTATTTTTTATTAATTTCAAACAAAATAAGAAAATAAAGGGTCATCTCTTCTCAGCTGGTGCCTCTTCAGGCCCAGTATGGAGGATATAAAGTTCGAATAAATATTTTTAATTCTTGTTAAAATCGTTTAGAGTTTGAGTTCTTCAGCTCTTCATATAGTATAGGCAAAAACTATGTTTGAAATTCTTGGAAAGATTGTTGATACTCTAACAATTTATTAAAGACTGTTACTATAGTCGATTCGGCAAGTTAGTATTTTGGCACATGAACGGTTGTAGTGACGAAGCCAAAACTGAATGCATTTGTCTTGGCTGGACTCCATCACAATAGTTATGGTGTAAGTGCTCTAGTGTAAGCGGAAAACGGTGATATTATTTACAATTTTACTCAATACTAGCTTACTCGATCGAACAGCGATTACTTGGTTTCCTAAAATAAAAAAATCAGTAATTTTACACTTGGGATAACGGATGCTGGTTTTAGTTTCATCCTTAGTGGACTGTATAGTCTCCTAAAGTTCTGATAGTCTTTACGCAAACTGAAATAACCAGATGAAATGTTTTTTCGTTTGCGGATTGCTGAATAGAGTTTGCTTGCTAGTTGAAGTTGACCGTGAGTAATGTTGGAAATTGCCATTATTTAGACCAGAGTTTGCTTTTGAAGTTGCTTTGATATTGTTTGAAAACATATCCTTACCATTAATCCACGACCTGGGTGCGTGGAAGGAGAGTTGGAGTGTGTTAATCTTACTGTTAAACTCGATTCTAAAAGAAGATCTAAGAATATTACCGAGTTCAATGCTAAAAAATATGTGTGTGCTTTTAAGCTTAAAAGTCAACTCAATCAGAGTTGGAATCAACTACAAACTGGTCCCCAGATACTACTCGGAACCATGATCTAGACAGCCAAGAAGAAACATGAAGTCTTCAAGACTTCAAGAAGGTTCGTTGATGTTCACGCCTGCTCAATTATGCCTGTTGCATAAAACTATGGTCCAGTCTTGTATTGAAAATTGCTCACACCTTCGTGTTGGCTCGACTTAGTACATCCTAAGATGCTCTGAATAGATTTCAGCGTCATGTTGTGCGTATAAATGGTCAACCTTTCCTATTCAGCAGTTTGCTGTGCTTCGGTGTAAAGTAATCATTAATGTATAAGTCAATTTACCTGACTTGTATGTAAAATATTGACCAACCTGTTCGATCAAATATTTTTTTATAAAGCATATCCCTGTTGGCTACGGTTACCACCGACCAGGCTAGCCATTTAATTTTTGGCATTCTTTGATATTCATAAAATAATATTTCACTTCGTCCATCATATATTTTTTATTCTTTAAATCTACCGAATCTTTCAAAGCTTAATAAAGCATAATTATGCAGCGAAAACCTTAATCCTCTTTAGGTTGCTAAGTATTATTTAATTGTTCTGTTACTTAGAAGTAAATATTTTATTGAGTCAAATTTTATCACTTTGTGCAGAAAATTCTAGAAATACTACAAATAGCCGAACAATATTCCGAGTCTTTCGGGATTTACAATGAAGTCTTTATATATTCCGAAGACTTTTGGGTTTTAGAGTGACTCTTAATCCATTTTACATTGAAGAAATTAAAAGAGCATAGTAACCATTATATTATGACTTTGACATTGAGTTAATAAGATAAGCAAAGGACAACAGAGTGATATTTTATCTTTAATTACAAGGGTCTTGAGATCTAATGACTGTTATTTTATATGTATTCAGTTTATTTAACAAATATTCGCAATGTATGTACTAACACTGTTTTTTTGAAAGCTATATTACATTACCTGCATCAGCTATATAAGATTACCGGCTAGCCGAGTGGTGAGCACCCGAAGCTACATGCTCGGTTAGGGGTTCGTGTACAAGTTGGGACAGCCATTGTGTGGTGAATACGAATATTAATACTTGGGTGATAACCGTTTATCAATTTATGTGTCATTAACCGATTAAAAGCGGTTACCATAACAACCGGTATCAACAGTTCGGTTCCTTTCGAAGCTCTGGATGCAACTTATGTATGTTATTTATGACTATTTAATATATTTTTCATTACATCCATAATACAATCTTTTAAAAGATGCTCATTTTGAACTAGAAAATATACGTAGTATTAGTATATTATTATTATTTCGTATCTTATAATATTGAGTATAATATTGAATTCGATTATATGTTGTTCAATTGGAACGCAATCTCTTTTGAAGTAAATTGAGAACAATCTATGCTAGAAAATGTTTCCCATTTTCATATACACAAAAATAACCCTACTTTCATTGTACAAAGATTTATGACTTCATTTTATTTTATAATTAGGTTTGTAAGAATAATGTGGCGTTTTAGTTTGTTTTCAAATTTGTTTCCTTTCCACCTAAACTAGTAGGCACAGCACATTGTATTATTGATAATCAATTAGGATTCTTGAAAGCTAAAGAAACAGTGTTACATTACAGTTTAAGGTCACTCAAGTAGGTTAGGTTAGTTCAAAATTGTGACCAATAAAATAAATAGTCATGGTCAGTTTCTCTATGGACGAGTCTCGCAACTTTTAAAATATCCACTGCAATATAAAAATTAATTCATTTTAGCCCGCTACCCGCCCACGCTGGGACCTCACCCTGATAGCCTATAAAATAAACACACGACCCTTGTAACAGACCTTCCATTGTAATTCTAACTTTTATGTGGAAATTCTACTGTTATTAGACATATTTTTCTGTTAGGGATTCACAAAGAATATTATTTTTTAGTGATATTGGCAAGAAAACACTTATGACGGTCGCTGGAGGCTCGCTGCGTATACGACTACGTATAGGATATGTTACTAAGGAAATAGTATTAATAAACAAATAAATAAGCCATATTGTAAGACTTTGCTTAATATTGGGGATAGGTTTTTGTTACTGTTATTTCTGAGGAACACTCTCTATCGTATTGACATTTCAAATTTGTTTGTAAGAGACGAATGTTAAAGATTTATTGTGTCTCCTAAAAACGGAAGAAAAAAAAAGTTATGTTTCTCACACTCACATATATTGTCTAGCCCAAATCAAACATCTAAACTAAATAGTCAGAGCTTGGGTTACGGATAATAGATAACGTGAAGAAATATAACAAATATACATACTCTTCATACTAATATCTGCCACTACAGGGTTTCGAACCCGAGACCTCGGGCTAGGACAGGGGTTCTGACCGCTCGACCGGCCACGTGAAGAAATATCCGTACTCTTCGTAACCTTTGGCTAAGTAGATTGGGATACTGACCACTTAAAAAGATGTTCGTAATTCGGTATAATTTAATATTTAATATTTTTACCAACGAGATAAACATAAAAATTGTAACTAAGCTAAATAAAACAAAGAATGGTTGATAAAAAAAAATTATACTGCAAAGAGGTGCGCAATAATTTTGGAAGGTATTAATATTTTTTTTATTAAGTTTGTTTCTTTAAAATTAGTATTTAATGTCAGAATTACTTTCATTTTGATATAAAACTGTTTTGATTGCTGATATAAAGATAACAAATCTTTTTACTCAATCAATTACTAATGTTTGACTGAAAAAACTATCTGTATGTTGTTCTTACAAATGTTAAAATTTTGTAAATAGGCACTACATAAGTGAGTAGGATATTTTGATTATAATACCCCCAGGAGGTGATGCCTGACGATTAGAACTCCTCCAGAGGCGAATCACCCCTTAAGGCTTGAGAACTCTCCAAGGTTCTCGCCTCCTTAAAACCCCGGTAACGCTGTAAAGGCCATCTGCGGCCAACAGTATTAGTCAGTCCCAAAAAAATTGATTATAAAACCATGATTCTCTACTGGAGAGTAAGGTATAATATTAATATTGCAACACTTTTATTATGTAAAGAAATATCACAGTCAATAAAGGCGGTGGTAACACAGCTGAATATTATATTTTGCCTCTTTCTTTTGTTATAGATATAAAACTCTGTGAGAGAAACTAGACGATGTTTCAAATTAGATATAAAATAAGCAGCAATATTTGGGGCCATAAACAAGGCCGCGGACCAACTTCAAAATAATTACCTGGGAGGAAATTAAAAAAGTTTTCTACGCCGATTCCATTTGTGGCAACATTCACTAAAAAAAGGGAACAACGGGAAACCAGCTTTTGTATATTTAAGCCTAGACAGATAACAGATAAGGTACCTGGTATCAAAGCCTTAAGCATAACAAGAAAAATAATAATTTTATCATGATTCTAATAATTGTTCCTTACTAGCTAGAAACAATTGAATTCAGGGAGTTACAAAGGTGGAATCTGATCTGTCACCATCATTATGTTGGATAATTGTAGACACACTATACTCATCGCATGTCAAGGTTTCCTTTCAACTTCCAAAGAATGCTATCACGTATTTTCAGCTCCTAAAGCATGCTTTCTCACGAGGAAGCCATACCATGATTTATATGCTAAATAATGACATCAGATACTTTATCTGCTAAAGAATACCATCGCATATGCTTCATTTGAGCTATGTTGCACTTGAAATTGAAAACCGTTACCCTAGAATATTTTCTAGAAGAAACCAAATGAGAATGAAGCAACCGGTCTTATTAGCAAGCACACTGTCTCACATGTTAGCAACCATTATGAACTAAGTGACGTGAGATACCAACAAATATTTGTTTTATAATTCTGTTAGTAAATATAGTGTTCAAAATCTGCTTAGTATGATGACTTGATTAGTCTTAGTAATTTATTAGAAGTATTTTTATGCATATAGCTCGATAAAATTGGTAGAAATACGTAATATTCTCACAAAAACCACCATTTTGGAATAAATTAAGTACCTTATAGAATCCAATAAATTACGGTTTATATAAGACAAACTTTAATCGATTATAAAAAGTACCATATACTTAAATTTCACTATGTATATGGTATGTGCAGGCTTGAGAATAGTTTTTTAAGCCTACTCGTATCTAGGCAGCCGCCTCTTAAAGAAAAAGTAGCAAAAATTTAAGACCTATTTTAAGGAATTTGTTGATAACTTACTCCATTCCATTAAGATCTATTTTCCAACTCACGTATTAAGATTAAAGTGAGGCTTTGTTTACAACAATAATGTTTAGGATTGGAATGAATAATTAAGTATTTTATCTTGAAAGATACATGTCTTAGTTATAATGAGCCACTTGTTAGACGTTAAATAAAAAAGCCTTTATCTTTCTTATTTCTTGCCTTTGTTTGTTATTTTCATATTAAAACGACTTTGCTATGTTATAATGGAATTTTTATGTTTAACTTATAGAAAAGAAAATTATAAGGTTATTGATTTTATTACAATTAAAAAATTACATTTAAAAATATTGATACTAATTTCATGAACATAATTAAATTATGTCAACGTTTCTAAATGTATCTTTAGTACGTAGCTAATATTTTGATAAATGAGAAGAGGAAGTATGATTGGTTCATTTCAATAAATACTGTTTAACAGGCTTGTTATCGACATGTTGTTCAATCATATGGTTTGATGTTTTGAAGATATATTTCCTCCTATTTAAGGCTGTTTTAAGTTAAGGAATAATATTTTTTTTTAATACTAGGCCATCAACATTTTTGAGTCGATATTTGTAGTAAAGTTCACTTAAATGGTAAAAATATTGAATTTCTTAAGTTATCTCATTTAAAATTATTCTTAGAGGTTTAGCTTTTACTGTTATTGATAACTCGTTGGATTAAATTATTTCTGGTTTTTTAATGTTTTCAAGTAGGTATTCCGTTTTGTACCAAACTTTTATTTCACAATTTTGAGCGTTAACTTTAAAAGATCAAGGTTAGATGGGTGACCGTCAGTATTATTGACTTGCCGGCGTTCCTTAAAATTACTCCAAAAGCTTTAAAAATATATAAAACACGTAAAATTTGGAAGTTACCTTCGATTTCCCAGGATTTTCTCATTTCCCATCATCATTAGATCATGGGTCTATTGAAAAAAGAGGAATTTTGAAAATCGGTTCACAATTATCAAAAATCAATGAACATATCATCAGATACCAAAATAATACATACAGTAGAAAAAGAACAAGTGAAGGAATGTGATCTTTTTTGAAGTCGGTTAAAAAGGATATTTTTGAGTAAACAATACGCACAGCTTTTCTATTTAGTTTCAATAAATGTTACAAAAACTAGATGTAAATAATAGTATATTCAATTATGAATAGAATAACAAAATGCTCTCTTCATTTTCTAAAGATTACTTAAGACAGTTTCTGACAATGTCAGATGTAATTTGTTCAGAAAAAAGTCATTACATAGAAGCCAAAGAAGATTGCTATTAATAGGTATCTTTCTTACAATACCTTAAAAAGTGTTATTAAGTATATATATGTTGCTAAAATATGCATTGTCGCAGTCATTCAGTCAGTATCTCATGTTTACTAATCCGAGTATTTTTTCAACATAACCTTTTTCAATATAATTTTTTTTTTGTACTGGTCCTAAATACGTACTTTAAATTTACTTTCAGCGAAATAAAATTATAGGATTCTGATTGGAAATCATACATGGGTTCCTTTGAAAGAGGCGAGGAAAAGCACTTTTTGGGCTGGCAAGGTGAGGGTGGCTAGGGCAGTATGTCGCATGCTTCACTAGCTATCTTCACATATGGACTCTCTACTGCTTATCATCAATGCTGTCGATTCATTTGCTGTGTTTCTTATTAAAACAACCAGACACAAATTTTAAAGCAACACTGTTTGTAAATTAGCGAGCCCCATAAAACTGGTTCTTGTATTTAATTCACAATTATGAAAATTTAATGTACCAATTATGCCAGATACTGCTTTACCTAAATTTTTCGTTAATAACTGTTCTGTTATTTCAGGGCTATTATTTAATTAAGTTATAAACTTAATTACCCGTTGCTTTTAATGGCTTTCCGCAGAAACGTGATATTAAAACAAAATTCGGAGCTTAGAGCTGCAGATGGATGTTCTGGTACCAGCTCATTACGTTAAGATTGGGTGTTCCATTGGCAGTTTTTACTGTACTGCAGTCCATTGTGTGTCTTAATGCCTTATGTTACGACTTGTATCGAAAAAGTAAGAGTCCTTTTATATTTGAGAGCATGGCAAAAATTATCACACCCTGAAATGTACCAGTGTGATGGCGTTATACTCTTAAAAATAACATTTTTTTATTTTGTATTTAAATTGTTTATTTAAACTTTAATGTCCATAAAATTACCATATGGTAATTTTGATAACTAAGCCCATTCTCTACACGTCAACCATAGCACTAAGCAGAAACTGTACAAGTGGCGGTACAATGTTCAATAAAAAAAAAAATGCACTTACATCCAGTACATACATAAATTCAAATATAAACATACATTTTATTAATAATAATAATGATTATATTATTTGATATAATATATTTACACTACAGGTAGAAGATTCACCTCAAAGTATAGCAACTAGTAAGAGAAATTTATATCAACAACCAAATAGTTGTCAATTTTAGTTCAAATCTCACTAAATTTCTCCCGCAAAATATAACATGTCATGTTAATAAAAACAACACAACCGAATTCCGTAATCAGTTGAAAAGCAATTAAACTGCCGTAGAGTCGAGTCACGTAAGGAATTAACGCCTGAAGCACGGCACCTGTTCCCCCTCCTACTTTATGAGTCTGGAAAATGAGCCCTTTTCGCTACTGCAACAGAGGTCAATTTAGATTAGTCGTAAATCACAAGAGATTATACAATCGATGGATTTAATGTTACAACCACACTTCCACTAACTTCGGTAATGCCTAAATGAGATCTGTACTGTCTTTACGAATGATTACGAGATTACGACAAAACTCCTTGTGTGTTTGCATGTAGCAAAGCCTGTGCCCAGCAGTGGGCAGGCTGTAAACTGTTGGTGATCAGAAGTAGCTCCGACCGTGTGTCAGGTAAATAAAGTAACAACGCTGACCCCAACCCCACCTTCGAGTCATTCGGGGGAACACTCAATTAATCTCCGTCTTATGCATTTTCCACGAGCTCTTGGCTAGTGCTAATTTCCTGCATAAAATTACAATAAAGAACACTTATCTGGAGGTAATGGCCTGAGGTGCTTATTTATACCTGCGCGATAAATTTTGAAGGAGATTCATGATTAACTTTTATGGCTTCTTCGATTGTGGAGAGAGTTTTTAACTTCGCAGCTTTTATATTCATTAGTGTTTAGGATTTATGGGCTTCTAAGTAGATATAAAACGAGCCATTTTGAAAGCGAAGCTTTTGGATCTTGTCTAGAGCTAAATCAGGTAGGAAACAGTATAAAGGACTGTGTATTTTAATCCCTCAACATAATTTTACGGATGTATCAAGTTTATCAAATTATCAGTATCAGAGAAACGTCGCTGTAGGTGGGATATGGCTTCTTCTGAAAAAAAAACATGTGGAACAAAATGGGCAAGGAAAAGGATAACCCTGTGATTATTGGCTGTTGGACTAGACTTGGTACTGGAAAAAGGTTCTAGGTGGAAGAAGGTCTAAGTTCGAATGTGAGTTGACCAATGTTATTCGCAATATCAGGCCTAATATAGAGTTATGGTTTTTTTGGGGCTGACTGCTGCTCTTGGCCACAAATGGCTAACAGCGTCACCTCGGTTTAAGAAGGCAAGCACATTAGCAAGTCTTCAAGCCTTAGGGATGATTAGTCTCCAAATGATTTTTAATCTTAGAAATACATCCTGGAGGAGCTATAGCGCTTTGTGCTGAGACAAGGATCTTATCAAGAATTCTTGAAAAGATAAATAATCATCATCGTCACATCAGCCGGGGAATGCCGGGGAATGAATATATCTACCCTGAAGATCCTGCTAGCGGGCCTACCACCGAGAAACTACTCAGTAACTGATAGATTGTTTCATCAACTAAAATCAAAAGAACGATGTCAGTTTTGTGGTGCACTTACATATTAGAAGCTACTGATTACCATTATGTATTTGGTTTTTATCGCCAATCATTAACTCACACGTTCCAATATTGAGTACAAGTCTTCTTCTTCTCAAACTTGAGTACGTTGCACATAGCATTACCACACTGGCACAGTAATGGTGTATGAAAACAACGGAATCAACGGCTTAACGTTCCTTCCAAAACAGATCTAGTCTATCCCGAATAAACTATGGCGAGAGTTGGAATGTTTTTGTTATCATAGCCAGAGTACCCAAACAACTGGGCCAGAGAGTTACGCCACGTGCTTGTTTGCGTTTCATTATAAATAAAATAAACTTTGTAATCAAAGATTTTTTTATATATAATATCAAAATGCTTATTAATTTGGATAATGTTGCGAAATATTAATTAACGCATAAGTGTAGATAGATAGTTGTTTTATGATAACATATAACACGGAGCTCTTTAAGACTAGAATGAATATAAATTTTCTAGATTAACATGTAACAACGTCGACCATATCGGCAATTACCATCAGGTGAGATTGTGGTTAGAGCTTACTTTTATAATTTAAAAATCGAATGGAAAAAGTAAAAAATATTATATGTTGGTGTTTTTATCATGGAATGGAATTACACAACCTTTTTAATAAGTAATTTTTCTTTCTGTGTAACACACTTGGACATTACTCACGCTTTTTTTTGGACTGATTAATACTTTTGGCCGCAGATGGCCTTAACAGCGTTACCGGGGTTGTAAGGAGGCGAGAACCTTGGAGAGTCCTCAAGCCTGAAGGGGCGATTCGCCTCTGGAGGAGTTCTAATCGACAGGCATCACCTCCTGGGGAGGTGTCCCGCTGTCTCTTAGAGTTTCCAGGGCGCTCGAGCCATGAGGGAGCGACAAACCTGAGGGTGCCTCTTTTTGGGGTGGGAGTAATTACTCACGCGTTACTATGTCATTACACGAGACGCGGTGTTACATAATACACTAATATCTGTGAAATTATGTTTACGTTTTGTATGTTAAATTCGTAATATGAATGGACCCGTGACCTGGTCACTTACAATGGTCATTATATCAAGACTCAATGTCACCCTGAAGTAAATGAAGTGAAATATGCTCGGAATTTCTCAGCGTTATCGAATCAAAAGGATGAGATCCGTACGATAACTTTTGTCGAAGATGTAGCAAAAAGAATTGTGAGCCTGATGTGGCAGTGGGCAGTGCACATTGCTAGGGGTCAGTCCATTCTTTTACGCATTGGTAGGCCTACCACAAAAAGGACTGAAGATCAAATAAAAGTTTTGGGTAGCCGGTGGTGGGATGGTAGATTGGTTAGGAGATCATCGGTGGAGACTTTGTCTAGCAGTGGGAATCGCTCACCTGACTTAATATAATATAACAAAATAATATTTCTCACAGTTACACCTTTTATCTTTTTGAAATTAAACATCTTTAAGAGCTTGTGTTATAGATGCTAGATAACAAATAAATATTGAAACTAATATGTATATAATTATCAGAAATAAACAAACATCCATAGCTAGTGAACAAATATTTGTGCACATCATACAAATGTCTGCGCCTTATAAATATATGGCACTTCCAGGAGAACAGTTCCTAAACTCCATTCCAAGGAGAAAACAGAGAATGCAGAGAATTATGATAATAATGATAATATTAACACAGTCAAATACAAAATGTCAATGGTCTATTTCTATTTGCGTTGAAAACCCATTTAGCCGCAGTGTCAACAAGAATGATAGCTCGCAAAGTTCGGGAAATTGATTGATTCCCTAACGATCCCTAGGAGGATAACCCTTGCTTTATATTGGCGATGCATTGTTTATACGAAGTTCCCGAGGGACTGTGGACTATTAGGGTTATTTAAAAAATCTTCCGATATCTTTTCTAGGTCGCCAGTAATAGCAATCGCAATTGTGTGTTGGAGTCGTTGCTTATTGTCTGAATAATTATTTTGAATGGAAAGACTACATTGGATTATTTATAGGTGTTTGTATTTTAAAGCTAAATTTTAGTTTTGTTTAAACCTTTCTGTTACACAATTTTGAGTGTTAAGGTCCTAAGGTCAAAGTTAGATTGGCGGCTGTCAGTCGTGTTGACTTGCTTGTCTGTATGTCTTTGAGTAAAAGTACTCGAATAGGTTTCGAAAAAAATATGAAACACGTGATACGTGTCTATAATGGTTTTCTGTTTTATATATTTTCCTGGGATCTCATCAATGAATGACGACTAAGTAAGTAAATTTACTTCTTCTAGGATATTTTTCATCTAGAATCAATGAGTATCTAAATACCTAGTCACATCATGAGTTTGCCAGATAATGTACGAATATTCACATATTTGATTTGTAACATTAAATATTTGGTAATGGTTGGCATGGTGATATACCACTGTAAGAGAATAAAGAGCACTCAGCTGATGAAATTCTTCAACTTTGCTGAAAATCGGAGTCAAATAACACATCCTCCAATTTGTAATCCTATCCTAATTTAATTCACCAGATTTTTTGAATTTAATTCACCAGACCAAAAGCCTGGTGAATAAATCTGGTTCGGTGGTCTATTAAGTTGACATAATATTGGTACAGGATGGGGATGCCACTTACTAATGGCTTGCAAACTGGCGTTGTAAATGCTTGTTTGCTTCCTTTGTTTTATTTTAAAAATCAGGATTCAAATAAAACAATCTGTCTCGCTAAGCCTTTCCGTAACCCTTTCACCTTATAATCCTTTGTACCTACAATCGATTTCAATGAATCATTTACCTTTGGATAGATCTTGTGTAGTAGCAATAAGAACGGTTACACAATGGATATATCCCTGTTTCGTCTGCTGTCCACTGTATCTATGACGTATAATCCACTGTCGCGTGATACAAAACCAAACATAGTCAGTGCCAAGCGGTCAGCACCCTTATACAAATAAATATATACAACAACACACCTATATGATAAGAAATCTTTAATTAACGAAATATTTAATAAAAAGTACTTATGTGGATATAGCAATATTTAAATGGTTACCACAATTAGAATTCGAAGTCTTGTATCGAATGGTAGATACATTGGATTGGACTCACTTACAATAAAACCGCATTCAATTACGCTTGTCTCTAAAACACTGTGCATGTCGTGAGTTGTCGATAGCGAAAGATGGCGGTGTATAAACCTAATTTATTTAAATCAGAAAATGTCTGTGTATTTTTTTCATGAATATCTTCGATATTTAAATAGTTATTCTGCTAGGAATGTATGGATTATTTCTATAATTGTTCAAATTCATTAAAATTGGTCAAACCGTTCTAGAGCTGGTTCAGCAAAAAACAGGAGATTAATTTCTAATTTTACTGACAATTTGTTTTTCGGTGTGTTTATTAGTTTTATATGTTGATCAACTAATTAGAACATTATTTAAACTAGAAATATTATTTCAATAGAGTGGACTATTGTATTTAATAACTAAAGCATTAGAACATACCGATTCATCGACAATAAATGGCGAACGGCGCTGAGTGATTCAATTATCGCCTCTTTCGGTAACACTGATCGAATTTATGAACCAAATTTATGGATGAAATTGGAAATTCCAATAAAATAACCTTAGAAGTGGAAAGTGTGATATGCTCAGTTCAGAGGGATATTGTTTTGAAGGTCTCCGTAGGTATTGTACTTAAGATCATCAACATCATCTTCAGCTAAAATACGTCTCACAGCAGGGAACATGTCTTCCTACATGGGAACAATACACGAATACTTTGGGCCATTACATCACTTTGTTGGCCCAATCCGAGTTAGTGGGGGAAAGTGGTTGGCGTAGCAACTGGGACCAATGTCTTAAGGTGGTCAATAACCCTCCAAAGCACGAAAGGACTACTCCCAAACTGGTACAAACATTATACCAAAACCTCGATATTGACCGTTTTCTCTGTAAATCGATTTTCGATATTTTTTAAAATTAAGTATACGAGGTCAACCTAAAAATGTTATAGGCACTTAATAATTGTTTTACATATTTAGGAAATGACAAACAGACAGGCAAGTCGACAATACTGACAGTACCTCATCTTACTTTTACCTTAGATACTTGCCTCTCATAATTGTGAAAAAAATATGAAACCAAAATAAAACCGACTACAAAACACTAAAAAGCCAAAAACAGTTCAATGTGTTCGTTTTAAAATATTAAACTTATTATACAAATCGGCTCCTACCGGCATTTGAACCCGGGTCATCTGGCTAAGTTGACAGAGATACTGATCACTCGACTCCAAAAAACCCGAAAAATCCAAAATCAATTTTTAAGGCTGTCTGCCTTAAAAATTGATCTGATTTTGGATTTTTAGTGTTTTGAAGTCAGTTTTTAGTATTTCTCAATCTTTTTCGTAAAATAGCTAGTTGACCGAGTAAACTTTGAAATACCTACAATCTGCCGAGGATATCGACTTCTAAAACTAATCCGAAGTGGTGATGGAGGTAATGTCAGTTTATCTAAGATAATTTTTCATATGAAATTACCTATTGTTTGTCTTTTAAATCACTCCAATGTTAAAGCGAACCAAATAATAAAGAATCATTCAAATCGGTCAAAAGGAGAAGAAGCAGACTTTGTCTAGTTACAATGTTCTTTCACAATGGAATTTAAAATATGAAAGGAGGAAACATAGCTACAACGTCAACGCGCATACAATTAATTATTATTGTAATGTACAAATACTTGAATACTTCTGGTCTATGTTTTTCAGAGTTTACGATCTGTGTTTCGGTACATATCTCACATAAATTCTTGCATAAATATTGCTTTACAATAAAAAAGTAACTGCTTTTACAAGAATACTACAATAATAGTGTATAATATCAAGTTATAGTTCTAATTTATCTTCGACCCAATATCTTGTACAGACTGCGAAAAAGTATTAACAAAAATACGAAGAGGCAAGACTTCGTATTTTCATATTCGCCGCAAGCCAGTATTTTTCTATTGCATTGTTCCCTTTGCGTTTGCCAAGAAAACTCCGTTTCAAATGTATTTATTTTTTCTGGGCTCTTTTAGAAGCAGCTGCTTCTCAGAATTTTCACTTTGATAAAGTCACATTATAATAATCAATAAAACCCGAAACCTATGTAACGATAATAATATAACAATAAATTATTTTCCTATTTCACTCTCCTTGTGGATTATTTGTTACTTCTACTTTCAGACTTTTCTTACAGAGCTTCATTATTTGACAAAGCCTTTTTTCTTTTGATAGATTGAACAGGAGTAGTTTTTATTGAACCTAGTCAATATGCTTCAGTAATTTATTAGTTTTTTTTGTACTATTGTTAGTATTCAAGGAACAATATAAAAAAATCTATAATAAAACAATATGTAAAGTATAGAAACAATGTACACTCATGAATTATCGGTAAGCAAAGGCTTTTGGCTTCAGTTTTCCGACTAAGCTAAAACCTCATGCAGTATTCTACATCAAACGCTTTAGTTTCAAATCAGAACATATTTAACCCACTACTGCAGCCAGCTTCATCCAGGAAGGCCTCAAATATACAATGACAATAAAATTTTATGCAAGAATCTTGTGCATATGCCACAATTTTTTATTTCTTTGGTCACAGTTCTAACTTTTTCTGTCTGAACGCATTTACGTTTCATCCTTATACGGCGCCAACTTGATAGGTGACCCATCATTCTTTATGGTTTAGGTTGGGTAACTGATTGGTTACTTTTGGTTGGAGCTGTGATCGAAAAAAATTCAAGGGTAAGTTTGAAATATGGCGTGTTTACCACCACAGACATCATCATCATCACCACGCTGGCTCAATGCAACTTAATGAGCAAAAGTGAAGTTGTAGCAACCGAAACCAATGGCTTAACATTCTCCAGAAAGCACGAAGAAGCTCAAGATACCTAATATTTATTGACCTATCCAAGAACGAACTATGGCTAAAGTTATTTTGCTTTCGTAATCTAAACCAGAGTGTAGCGATTGACTCCTTACTCCCAACATGGTACCAACATTCTAGCAACAACTCAATCAACAGTATTAGTAACACAAGTACGAGTATGCAGTATTCAACAGTGTATTATGGTCCTACCTCCCTCTCTCTCTCATACTGTCGCAAGACCGAAAGGTCCGACCACTAAAAGGCAGAGGATTACCTATACTTTAGCTTCAGCTAAATACTTTTAGGAATCTTATAGAGTGGGTTTGACGTAGAACTGAAACACAAGGTTTGCGTTCTACGTCAAACGCCACAGTAACCTACAGACCCATAAAACAACTTGATTTTTTTATCGAAAATTCAGCAAATGACTCAACACCACTTGATGTTAAGCAGTAGAGGATATATGTGAAGATGCGACATATATATTTCCAATACAATAGTGATTAGGTGTGCAAATTATTGTGCAAATTCATTTATTAGCTAACTTTGTAAAATATTTAAATGTAAAAATGGTTTTGACGGTACAGGAGACAAGTGTCCATGTTCTAAACAAGAAGTCAACGCGCGTTGGACGTTTCATTAACTATATTGTCAATATCAGACTTTTTGTAATACCTGGGTATTGCCCAAATTATTCGTTTGTGTAACTTTACTGATTGATTCTGTTTTCTTATTTTCCTCTCTCAACTCGCCCCTCTCCTAGTTGACTATATAAATTATATATCTCTTGATGTAACAAGAATGTCCATTGTCAATTAGAGTGTGACATTGTACCTGCTTACCGCGAAACGATATCGAATAATTGCATCGGTGGCAATCAGGCAGTAGGAATTCCAATTAAGTTTATGCCTCGACAGCATTGGACCAATCACAATGCTATTACTTTGATCAACAGTTCAAAGCGACGGAGAATTCTTATTTTAATTTAAATATAAAACTGTGCTTGGTATGGTTTTAAAATTCCAATTTGTTTTTGAGTAATTTATATTTGATATTACTATAAGCTTTATTTAAAAGAACTAAAATGTCATATATTATTATATTATATTCTTTTGATTTTGATAGTGAAGAAAACCTGATTGTTTGATATTATTAACCGACTTCAAACACGGAGAAGGTTCTTCACGATCATCGACAGCTCATATACGTCCCCACCGAGTTACTCCAGCCTTCCCTAAATTAGGGCCTTAATCAACTACGCTGGTCAAGTGTGGGTTGGTCAGCTTCGTATCTAAGAATAAGGAGGTTCTTACTGGAGATTATTCAACTGTATGTTTTTTTTATTTGTTCCGATATTTTTTCGGTAAATTGTGAATCAATTTTCAAAACTCTTTTTTATTCGATAGAGTATACACCTGAGATGGTGCCATTACCATCATTTTTAGGTACGTGCTTATTTCTTTTTTTTGATATAAAAAATAAAAATTGTAGGTTAGTTTAATACTGAGCTAAAAATAACTTTCACTTTAACACAAGAAGCTGTAAGAGCTTCATAAAATAAAGTAATATCACGCAGTTTTATCTGACGGTACACTTTCAGCCTCAATACTACTTAGGTACAGTCATCAGCACATCATTTATGAGTACTTTTCTCCGGTAAAATAAGAATTATTTTCCAAGTGTTGTGTTGCGCTTGATATGCTGCTGTATGTACATTGGAAGCGACCGCACTTCGTCATAGTCATAAACATCATCACAGAACAAAGTTAGCTAAAACGGCCCCATACATTCGGAGCTTCCATTCAAACTGTTCTGAGGCCGGGAGTAGGGTGCTCATCTATACGTGATATTATAGAGCTGAACAGTTTGATTATTAGGTCGAAAGTGATAATCTCAGGAATTGCTAATTCATTTTGAAAAATTCTTTCTCTTTCAATTGGCTGATGTATAATAAAGATATGTTATATTCTTTTCTATTGTAACTATCAGCACGTATGAACTATACCTATTGCTTTTGCTTACCTTTAGGCGGTCTTGAGTCATTTATTGTGCACTTTATAATAAACAAAGTAAACAAGAAACCTTATATATACTCGCAACATAGCGTTTGAATGCAGGAATCAATTATAATTAGAATAGAATAGAGACATAATTTACTGCATATGAACACAGTTATATAAAAAACAGCTCTTTCACCGTCGCCACTTCTACTTTACGCACAAAGAGCTTCTTTCTCGGTCGCACAGATAGAGTGTAGAATTACTTGCCGCAAATGTATTCCCTCCTTCATACAACATGGGTTCCTTTAAAAGAGCAGTATGTCGCTGCTTCACTAGCTATCATCAGGTAGTGTCGAGTCATTTGCTGATCTTTTTATAGAAAAGGACCTATAGTAATAGTAGAATTCACAAGAGGTGGCCTTATCGCTAAGAGAGATCTCTTTCAAGCAACCTTAAGTTATTTTGTGCTTTAAATTAAAACTTATGATGTTGTTACTTTGATTGCCATATTAAATTTTATAACGTAATCGTTAAGGAGCAGGCTGTTTATTTACTTTGCCACATTGAATATATTAAATCAATAATGTTTAATTTGTGAAGCACCTTCGTATCAGTTATTTTACTTAAAAGTTTGAAGGTTTAACTAAAGTTCATCCTGAAACTGACAGTGTATATGTTATTAATGTGAACGTTTTGTATTGTGTATCTAAAATATAACATGAAACTATTAGTTTTTCCTACGAACGATATTGTGGGAAAATGAATTAATATCTTTTGGTCACCCTATTGCCACCTGAATTTACCGCCCGCAATCTGTGAGGTAGTGTCCTCAAAAGGGACCCTAAAATGTGCTATTAGCGTTATGCATGGCATTTCCTAAGGACTTTAAAGGCTTTTAATAGTCATGTTTCAGACGATGCCCGTTGTTAGTTAATTTATGACGGCCCCTATTAATATTGCTGGGAATTTGAATAGTGGATGTTGCTGAGATAGGACTGTGTGTGTGTATCGCCATGGCAATGGCAACCTCCATGAAATTTTTGGTTGGCTTGTATTATGTTTTCAGCTCCCCAATTTACGTGCCTCTAATGACGGTTGCAATTGCAAATCCACTGATGTTATTCCAAACGCCATTGTAATAATTAGACTAGTCTTTCAGCAATTGATAGGTGATAAATTTTAGATGAAGGCCATTGTTATTTCTGTGTACAAAAGAACATAAAACCTTTTTAGCTATGTCTCTTTACTTTGACCTTTTCTGTGTACTTTGTCTTTTATATTTATTTTCATTAAATTTTCTGTCTATTACGACTTTAAACTTATGATAATAAATTTTTATTACATTAAAACTTTTCCACGATCAATTGTGTTTTTATATAATAAGATGACATGTGGCAAAAATAAATGTTTAGTATATCATATTTACCATTATTTATGATACAATATCCTGTTTACAAGGCATCAACGTAGCTGGAATGGCTGTAAGTATTCTAGTTTTAATTTTAAGTAGAGATCATTATGTGTACTTTTAATCTGTTTGATCTTTCGTTATGTCTAACGAGCAATCAATCCTTCTGATGGAATAAATGTATACTGACAAATAATCAATTGATTTGCTATTGATTGACAAGAAAGTCTGCTAAATTATCACCATATTAATTGGATGAACACATTCATAAACTTTTACCTTCTTAGATATGCTCGTGTCTAGATTAAAGAGCCGCTCTTGCCAGGAAAAGAATGGGTCTCTTTTGACTGGGCTATCCTAGTCCTGAATTGTAAGGCTGCTGACTCGGCGTGTACTTAGTAAGTACATCTTGAAGGTATTCCAGAACAGCGAACATTAGGATTGGGGAAGCACAAAAGATCCCATTGGGTCAACGTGCTCCGGGAGTAATCCTGGCGCTACATCAAGATAAGATAAGGAGCCGCACTAAAAGTATTGTATTTTATTAAATTCTAATACTACTGAATCCAACATTTTAGCAGATACTGTACACATTTACTGCTAAAGATTTTCGAAAATATTCTTCTATGAGTCAACAAATTCCAGGAGTTCCAGCTATAAATGGATGTAGCTTGTGATATGAATAGCTAAATCCAGCATTGTGCTGCAAAATTTTATAATTTCCTCCTAAGGTTGCGACCGACCTTTTTAAATCTATAATAGCTAAGGTATGGCTTATCAATATGTACATTAATGTGGTCATATGCAAACAGCGCTCTCATCAATTTAGTGATACGCTCTACTTTTTATAAATATCTATAATCTTAATTTGCTTTAATAATTGAGGAATAACGAAAAAAGAAATCCGAAACGGTTTCAAAATTTATTTTTCACAACTGAACAGTCGATACATTATAATTCCGTTTTCATTTACATTCAACAATTCAATATTGTCTGTGATGGAATCCTGGAGAGAGAGAAAATTAATGGAATACAAGATTTATTAAATAAACAGGAGCTATAGATATTAATTCCCAGAATTAGAGGAGAATTGATATTATTGACTTATCGATTTCATTATTTAATGTATTAAAATTAAATTATAATTTAACATCACACCAAAATATTGTAATCATACAGCGTTGACTGTTATTTACATATTTAAAGATGAATCAGTCAGCCCGTGATTTACACAATCAAGAATCAAAGAACTCATTTACACATCTAACAATCAATTACTTAGATCATAATACGACACATTTTAGCGTCCTATAAGTCTGATATGGCTAATTTTGTGCAAAATTATTTACAGCGAGAAACTTACAAACTGGAATAGTGAATTTGTTTCTTAAATATATACAGTAAACAATATTTTACAAAGGTGATTCTTAGCAGTCGTTGTGATAAAATATGTAGCACTAGTGTAAGTAAGGAAGATTATTTTTAACGTAAATCATAGCCTCGATCTCCACTAGGGATCGTCTGGAGACAATTACGCTTATCATCTTCAAGAACAGGATATATGGGATCATAAATATTTTTTTTCCTGATATAAAACTGTTACAGCCTACCTCCATATTGGAAATAAAACTGGTAATCTTCACCGAAGATATCTCACTTATAGAACCACTTGTCACTGGACCTGAAGAGGCTAAGTTAAGACAATTTAATTTTAATTACAAAAGCAATAGAATTATCCCTGTCTCTGCGAATTCAGCCGCGAAAGATAAGAACTACTGAATAATGAGTATTAACTTCAATGATGGCACAAGACACCCAGTTAATGTTACCAGCGTCTAATTTTGAATGTAAGCGCTTAACGAAAATTGATTTCAAATATAAATAAGTTAAAAATTATTCTATAGTCAACAACCTTGATTTCCTTTAGTTCTCCTTGAAACTTCACTCACAATGTTGCACACTGCTCATAGACAACTCACGGAGAATACTTTTATCAATTTCTATATTTCAATGCCAAACATTTGCACACACACTGTCTGTAACTCACGAGTACAGTCACTCATTGTTCACAAGGCTTTGTGGTCACGCCAATAAAATTATTGATGATACTACAGCCCAAAGAGACAACAGCTTAATGGTGGCGGAGCCGTGGAGAGGAGGCCAGCCATCGCTCCAAACACCACGCCCGCCGGCTTCTGGTCACATTGTGGTCACCATTTCTGTAATGGAAATCTGTAGTTAAATACTGCTTATATAAGCTTAATTTTAAAATCAGATTCTTAGCTTTTCGTAGCTTAGATGTAAGCAAGCTATTCCCAGTTTCCTCAACAAGGAAAAAAAACCGTGGACCTCTAGATCTGAAAAAGGTGGTCACATTCACTAGACCACAGAGGCGGTTATAATTTGGGTAAAGTAAAGATCAAATGGATTTCATACGCTTTTCAAATCAATGTTTTTAATTATTTAGGAAATAAATAACATTTGAACAAAAATTATAATCTCATAATAATGTGTTCAATAAAATAGTATTATTACTACAAATATGTTAGTAATAAAGCTCAAAACCTGATCAGCTCCATAGTTTTTTAAATTGGAAATGAACGACTTTATTTAAAAAATAAAATATGTAAATAGGGCGTTATATCAAATCAGTTTTAAACATTTATCTCCTGGAAATATATAATCTAGATGAATAAAATATAGAATGATACGAAAATGAAATGTAATGATAATGATTACGATGAAATGATAAATAAATGAGAATGAAATCATGAAATGTTTTTAAATAAATGAACTTACCCTACAAATGAATGAATGGAAATGAAACACTAAAAAATCTCACGTAAGTCACTAATCAACGCTGAATGATGTATTCCATATATTGCATGATTTAACGCTCTTTTTTGTCTTAAAACTACACCAATTTAATGACAAAAACAACACTACGACATAATATATGAAATAACATATACAGCACCCAACCGACCCCGCCATTATGCACCAAAACTCCGGGTATTAAGGTAACTTACGATTTGCACAGTTTGCCTGATATTCGATTTGTTATATACGATTAATTATACACCATTATAATTATGAGCAAATATTAATTGTAAAATAAAGAATTAATTACAGCTAAAGAAATGTGGAGAGATTTTTATGAAATTATGTTAACTAATTTTTCAAATAAATTTACTCATTACATATATAGTTATTATAAGCATTATGCTTTCTTACCAAGGTTGTTTCAGACATAGTTATCTTTATCTTTACGCTTCTTAGAATTAAGTTACAATTTATAATTCATTTGAAAATGTAACTTATGAGATTTTATGCCTTCTGAGAGTTAAAAAGAAGTATTTTCTCGTCATATTCTATTTTACGTAAAAGTGAAAATATTGTTGTAAGTAAATAAATTTGAAACAAAAATTTAATTTCAATAAGAATTAAGTGAATTCTTCTGATCACTTTTAATTTTAATCTGGTTTTTCTTTGCATCTGTCACCGATACCGCGAGAGAGGGACCACAAAATAAAATGAACTTATTCTGCGCATTTCAGATTTTAAAAATTATTTGAATTTGTCATCATTTGTAATCCTAAGAAATAGTAAGAAATACCAGTTATATTTTATATGTTTGTTTTAATATCTCATTATACATATAACTAAGGAATTTTTTAAATAAATTTGAGTATTTTTTCATGTTTATTGTACATTTTTGGTCGAAGGTATTTTTAAACAATTTAACAGGTCATTATCAAAGTATAAAATTAGATGCGTATCAAAGATACTTAAACTCAACAAGACATTAAAAATTCCATGTAATTTTAATAATTTTCATTAACATAGTAAGCGCTTAAGTAACACATTTGAATAAAGTTATTTATATCACTTTATTGTACATACATTGCAACATTATACAAGTTACTACACACTTTTTATATAACGCATTATTGTACAAAGGTTGGCCTTATCGCTAAAAGCGCCAAAATCTCTCTCAGGCAACCTTAGGGTGGGGTGGATATACAAAAGAAAGAAACAGAGATGTTAGCGACGTAAGGAGATACATTTTAGAAAGATAATAAAAAGGTTGATGTTTTAGTTAAAATACATAACATTATAAATACATATACATAGTTACTTACCAGTTATTTACAAGTTACTTACTAGTTACATAAAATTAACATACCAAGATTCTGCATCTGGTGTTGACTAAGGACGATGTAAGGATTGTCCAAATCTGGATCTTGAAGAACACCACGATGCAAATCCTCCAGATGACTCTCGCTATCATCTAATATCATATAATATAATATCATAAAAAGATTAAATACTAAGCATTAACATACAAGCTAAAAATATTCAAACCAAGCCATGGTTAGTGTTATGGTCTAAACCCGTCATGTATTTTTCCCATGTACGATGGCTTATGCTCAGCATTAACACGTATATAGGCTTATGATAATCCCTATGGGAGGTTAGTGTAACGCTTCTGACAAGAGTGCATCATCACCGGGTCGCGGTAATGGTGCAGAGGAAAAAACTCCCCAAAAAAGTGACGCGAGTTCGGAGATCGCATGGTGCAGGTATTGACCGGAAATGGATACTTCAGTCACTACTTCAGTAATACCCGGCCTCGCTATTGACTGATTTATAATCTATAAACATGTTTTAACTTGAAATTTCAACGATTAGATTAACCTAAAAATGAGTGGTTCATCACATAATTAGTTTTAAAATGGTTCAAAACTTACATGTCATAATTGTTGTCGTTGGTGGAGGCGTCGTGGTAGTTGTAGTGGTCGTAGTAGTAGTAGTGGTTGTTGTCGTTGTTGTGGTCGTTGTAGTTAACACTGTTAAAATTTAAATTTTTTAATAAATTTTATTTATTAACAAATATATTTTTAGAAATGTTATAATGATATTTCAATCAAATGAATTGATGTTCGTTAGTTTCGCTAAAAGTCATGAATGGATAGACCAATTAAAATAATTTTTATTATTTCATTTGGTTTGATTGAGAGGTGGTTTAAAAAATAAATAAATATGAAAATCCTACAGAAAAGAAAAAAATAAAATAAAATTTAATATTGTTTTTATCAAAATGTAATTTCTTACATCGTTTCCGGTGAACTTTGTATCATCAACAAACTCCCACTAACGCCAATTATTAATAAAACTCAAACTTTGTATTAATAGTAGTGAAGTTCACGGATTCAACTTGTATATATTTATTTATTTAAATAAATTTTTATGATCTATGCTTAATATATGGTTACGTCGACAATTAGCGATTTAACATATTTGATTTCGACGACCATCTGAATGGTCAGTACCCCTGTCTACTTAGCCAGAGGTCTCGGGCTCGATTCCCGCAAAAGGCAAATAATTGTATGACGTTCTCTGTTATCTAGTATCATAACAAAAGCTCTTAGCTAATTTAGGCTAGATGTGTGTGTGAGTTCTATTATTCATTTCTAATCTTAAGAAATAGTAGTAATGATCAATCTGGATCCCCAAACTGCAAAAACTGGGTAAGCTGGTTCAATATGATTAATATATTGTATGCTTTTCAGCTATTTACATTTATCTAAGCATGATTAAACAATAAATATACCAACTTAAGTATATTCTTATATACTTTATTAAGTTAGATATTTACTTTCGACAGCGTAAAAATATCTGAACCGTATACAAAACGAATAAGAGCTAGTTCTCCAGTAAAACTAACATAATCGGGGCATCGACTGTACTTGTTATTCGCATATGTATAGGATGTTAAGGATACGAATTAAGTTTCCCTTTCATATAGTATTATTGAATACAAACGCACGAGCGGTTATAGTAATAGGTTTATTCAATACATTCCTTGCCTCTGAAAGAAACTACTACTCGAACAATTGGTAATTGGTTTCCTATTAATATGATAATATCATTTTATCGATAGCCCAATCAATACAAAAAATATTAACTATAGCAATATTGGATACGATCTTAATGATCTCACTTATAAAAAAGTTCATTTGTACTTTTCCGTAGTGTATATTACTTAATGTAGGCCTATTAGGAAGCCAAGAGACCGGTAGCAATTATTTGCAAGAATATTGTTGGTCTATCGTACAGTTGATTAAGTGAAAAACCTTGTCTTTAAATAACTTAAATATTAGCTATCAAACGAAATTTCAGTAAAGATCTGTCTTACGTAATTCTCAGTCCAGTTTTAAATTTAAAACTTAAGTTGTTATTTGAGCGCAATCTCCTAGAAATTCTCATTGTAGTACTTTAGAAGATAACAATCATAAAGAAGTTAGAATAATTGAATGTCAGAGCAGCTCAATTGTTCTTTGTTCCTCCGCCAGAAGAATATTTGAAAATCTGTCAAGGTTAAAGAACCTTATTAGCATTTATCAAAATGGGTTATGCACAATAGTAGAAACTACGATCCATAACTTTGCTTCAGGCACTTATTCGAAATAGTCTTCATAATATTTGTTAATTACAGAAATATTTTAATTAATATGTCTAAAAGTAAAAATGTTTTCGTTATTTTTGGGTTTCATATGTGATTTTTCTAGAATAATGTCAGGATGTATATTTTGCTGCAACATGTTTTGTTATATTATAAAAAGAAAGTACAGACAGAGCAGTCACATGGCCTGCGGTTGAATATTGCCTGTTCTATGGCAATAGCAACCGCAGGCCTGTTACCTGTTAACATTTCATTCTCTACCAGCACGGCGCACGGACAAACCTGTTGTATCTGAAATATTAATATCAGTATTTGATAGATTAATGTCACGTTACTTAGTTTATTTAGAATCTTTACTAATATTAATTTTTTTATCATGTTAAAGTTAATTGTTACAATAAATTACCCAATAAAATACCCAACGGTATTCTAATTTTGGAGGTCATTTAATTGTGATTTTGGCGTCCTAATTAAGATTACCAGGGCGCATATTGGTTTTTGTTTCAATGCTACCCTAATTTTTTTTGCATGTCGCCCACAAGCAAATGAAATCATTATCTGAAGTTTATTCTTAAATAGCAGCAGATTGAATTAGTCATGGAGTTTCCGTAAATTTGAATGTATTTAAAAATATCTGTGGAGCTTCGAAGTGACTTTAGTATAAAGACAAACAAAATACTTTTGCGATGGTAAAATGTGAAAATCAAGTAGTTCGATGGCTAATGGTCTACTGTAAATGGTGTCAAGGAATATTATTGCAAAAAGAAGATCCTCTTCTTCGGGAAGATAATAGATGAATATGATAAGATATATAGATATTAAGAGTTAAGCAATCATTAATGATAAAATAATGTAAATACTTCAAGAAACTATAACTATGTTCTCATGTGTTCATAGTCCTCCCATAGTTTAACTCACACGAGTTATTTCTAAGAAATGCTCTTGCAAACTTCAGATAATCATGGCGCTGGTTAAGTAATGTAAAAGGAGTGTAATTTTGCTGCATTTTCTTTATAATAGAGATATAAAATAACCACTGCGCCGCAACTTACAGCTTGGAAACAAGATAGCTCGGGCATTTTAATGTAGAACTATTTCTTTTCTGGCTTTGAGTCGACTGTTAATATTCATATTTTAATACAAGTGAAAAACTTTATCACATAAGAATCATTGAGTAAGCGTGTCTCGTATGTTTTATGAATTTTTGAAGTTATTCTTTTATGAAGTTAACTATTGTAGACTGTTTTTTTAATACCTTTATAGCTACGACACTAAGACCCATCTGTAGAACTGACTCCTTATCGAGTTATAAGAATGAATAACCTCTGGACATTTGAAGAACAGAAGCATTTGGGTTTAAGAATTAGGAATTGCTTATCACCACATTCTACAGCTGAATGAGGTGAAATATATTTTTAATTGCACTGTAAAACAAAACATGTATATGTTTATAATACTAATACATAATGACATAATTGATTTGTAAATGTCATTATAAATACTAAAGGCTGAGAGTTTCTTGCGCCGCTTCTTCTCTGCAGCTACTAATTCGTCGAAGCGGTAGTAGGGTTGATTGGGAATATGCATACTAGTGTTATTTTAATTTTAAAATAAATATTAATTTAAAATTAAACTAACAATTTATTTAGTACATATTTAAATACTATAACTGGGACAATTTATAAATGCCCGGTTGATACCCACTTAAAGTTATGACTATTGCTTTTAATTACATTTATTTGTTTTTCTCATACATATTCCCTGTTGTGTCGATTTAAAAGAACTTAGTAAATGAGTTTATTTAAATAAAGTTATTTTGACTTTGACTTTGACTTTGACTATGATATTCCTCAAAACGAGTGTTTACTTGGAAACAATGGTCCAAATACAAACTGTTGAAATATTGGTTTTCTATTGTTGTTGATGTTGGACTACTGTGGCGATGTATTTGTGTCATGTCTCAGTATAAGAAGAATTTTTGGATGATCAACCCTTATTCAATCACTTAATTTAATAAAAATCATAATAAAATAACATTTCTCACACCCACACCTATTATGTAGCCTAAAGTAAGCCTCTTTGGGAGTTTGAGTTATGGATACTTTTTAACGAAAAATAAAGATAGTAATATGAATGTAAATATCAGAAATATACTAAATATACATAAAAATATCCATGACTCGCGAACAAATATACGTACTTATCATACAGTCCCTACCGGGACCTCTGGCTAGGTAAGCAGGGTTACTGATCACTTAGTCAGATGTTTGTTTATTTAATACTTACTATGCAAGAACAGTTCTGCCTGAGCTTTTCCAAGGTTGTTTTCTACATGGCACCGGTATGCGCCCGCGTCATCCCTTGACATTTCTGACACGAGTAGGTTAAGCGTATGTCTGTACCCTCTTGACGTTACGCTTAGCTTATATTTTGAACCTATTTAAAAATGAAAAGAATTGTTTAACTCAATATGGGTAACACATTACTTGAATGAAATAAGTAAGTAGAAATTTATTTAGTATATATTTAAATTCTATAACTGGGACAATTTGTAAATGCCCGGTCGATACCCACTTTAAGTTGTCACTATTGCCTTTCATTACATTTATTTGTTTTTTTATAATACTAATACATAATGACATAATTGATTTGTAAATGTCATTATAAATACCAAAGGCTGAGAGTTTCTTGCGCCGCTTCTTCTCTGCAGCTACTAATTCGTCGAAGCGGTAGTAGGGTTGATTGAGAATATGCATACTAGTGTTATTTTTAATTTTAAAATAAGTATTATTTTAAAATTAAAACTAACCATTTATTTAGTACATATTTAAATACTATAACTGGGACAATTTGTAAATGCCCGGTCGATACCCACTTTAAGTTGTCACTATTGCCTTTCATTACATTTATTTGTTTTTCTCATACATATTCCCTGTTGACACTTTAAAAGAACTTAGTAAATGAGTCTATTTAAATAAAGTTATTTTTGACTTTTGACTTTTTGACTTTTGACTTCTCATACATATTCCCTGTTGACGCTTTAAAAGAACTTAGTAAATGAGTCTATTTAAATAAAGTTATTTTGACTTTGACTTTGAAAAGGATACGACTTAAAGACATGACATCAAAATTCGTTCATGTTTTGAAAATACCGATTCAGCTGTTGACACTGATGTTTCAACTGAATAAATTAAATTGATATTATAAATACTTTTGGAGCCTATTTCTATTATATTTTTTTTTTATGTCCATCACCTAGATTTTGAACTTATAATTTACTGCTTACTTACCATTCACAATTCTTTTCTCCCCATTCAATGTCCAATGAAATTGCGGCATAGGGTAGGCTTCAGCAGTACACTGAAGAGTTGCAGCACCACCAGCAAGTGCCCTAATTGCAACCCGTCCAGCCCACACAGACGGGACAACTTGGAAGAAAAGTCTTAGGTTAAAAGTGTGATAAAGAATACTGACAAAAGTAATAAGGGTTCTTCCGTTTGTTTTTTTGATATCAAAATCACCATTATGACCATACCTCCAATACCTTGAGAGTTGAAATTACAGAAAACTAGTATTTTCCTACAACTGACTAAACGAATGCATATTTACTAACTATGGCTAGAGGTACCCAAACTGTAATATACCGTTAACACATAACTTGCAAAGAATTCCATTGTATAGCTGTTCGCATAATAAAGGAGTCAGTGAGGCGTTTTGTGTGGGTAGATGGGATATCAATTCTATAAGATCAAAGGCAATCCAAAAAGGGTTCTCAAACGTTTTGGAGCATTCTCATTGGGTGTTTTTATTTAATATGTCAAGCATCATATCAACTAAGGCCAGTTTCTAAACAATATTTATTCAAATTTTAATTTAAGCTACCCATGAATTTCTTAAAAATATGACTGTTTTTTGATACGTCAACTTTATTTAATTTAACCACGTTTTATGTTTAGCTTCATAACTGTTTTCAGAAATATATTTGCCATTTATTAAAGAAATCCTATCAATTAACTCGACTGTGAAGACTTTTCAGGGCGTTTTTCATTTAGATGAATTTACGTCATCGATTTCTATTAACTTTTCGGTTGTCTTGAATACAAATGAGAAAGTATTTGATTGCTTTTGCAGGGCCGTTGAAGGAATAAGCAGTGATAAGAAAGTGATTAACTGTATTTGGTATGCTTTGAATAAAACAACTTACACATAACGTTAATCTGGCCTCTTTTGCTGACAGAAGGTGGAACGCCATTTGTAGCTATACAAAGATATGCCCCTGATGCTGCTCGATCCACGTTAGTCAGATTCAACCAGTCTCCAGTCCATTTGGATACTGAAACAAATATGAAACATAAGTCCAATCCTTGCTTGCTTTTATAATTTAAAATCAAATTGAAGGCTTATATAATTGGCTGTCGTGACAAAAACAACATTCATCAGAATATTACAACCATTTGATTGATTGTACTGAATCCAGAGAAATCTCATTTACTGATTTATTTGTAACTGATGGCTGTCTGTTGGCCGACTCATGTTACAATCTTTTATCCCATTTTTCTTTCATTGCTCTTAGAAGAGACTTCCGATACTTGAAGTCAATCAACGATATAATATACGCCGATACATTATATCGACGATTGTTATTAAGAATCTCGTCTGGTTTATAAGGCTCATTTTTTTGTCAGCAATAATCAGAAATAGAAAAATAAAATGACAACTGGTTGGTTTCGTTGTTGAAATTTGTATTATTGTCTTTTTATTTTTGGCATTTGATATTTCAATGATACACAGTTTTATTCCAATTTAGGTTATGTAACAACTTTGCCTGAAAATGTGATTCAAAACGAAAGTCACTATTCATAGAAAGCAAATATATGACAAAGAAAAACGTTTATCTTGGGGTACTGTCCGGTTCCATGTCCATTTTGTTGAGTAAACATATTTACAAATGTTAGGGATATTATTAAAAAAAAGCCAGTATAAGAAAAATAACTATTAAAACAACGCGATTGGTGAAGGTTGGTAATGAGAAAATCTCGTTTTACGTATCCTATGAGATGAAGATTACTAACCGTCGTTTTTGCTGCCCTAACGAGGGTATTACGTTGCTATAAGCCGGGATCAGCCATCGATTCCTGTTTCTTACGCTGGGGCGGAATAAGGTTTTTGACTTAACTTTAATAATATTACGAGGTCATGTCTCGTTTCACGGACCAATATTTTTGTAAAGTAGTTTCGATAGAGTTGGTGTCTAAATGTACAAGATAAAATAGAATAGAGTATATTTTTATTGTACATCTGCTAATTCAAAAAGAGAAATACATAGGGAACATTTAACTAATTAAAAACTAAACAATAACGTAACGCTACATAGTCATGGCAAAAACAATAGATAATTTTTACTTGAGACATGAACAATATTTTTTTATCTTTAAACGCAAATAGCGCCAAATTTATTTATAACCTCGTGATGACCTGCAGTGTCAATGCAGCCTGATTTGTATGATTGCAATGCTAAAAGAATAGAAGACAGTCTTGAGCTATTACGCAAGTTCCACTCTTAGTATTTATAAATGTATGTATACAGATAAAATCAGTTGTAAATAGGCGTTAAATGCTTCAGCACATTTTAATGAAGTTCAAATAAATTGCAAATGTGAAGACTAAGTACACATCTGTCCTACTTCTTCCTGAATCATTGCACGCTTCGTTGAGAAAAGCAATATCTACGCGAGCAGCTAATGTCATGTGATCGAAATTTGGTCCATTTAGTACAGCGATTGATTGTGGCAATAAACCCTGTTGAATATAGATAAAAACCAAAACTTTGTACCTTATGAGTAATATAGTACAAGATTTTGTTTTCTATCTAACATAATAACAACAAACATCTAGAAAGATTTTTTGGAATACAAGAATGATAAAGAGACTCAGAGTTACCAAGGTAATGTTTAATAACTGGAAGATCAAGTTTTTGTTTTTAATGATAAAAACGTTTTGGTTCCTTAAGTTGAATATTCAATGTTACAAGAAATCGTCGCTTCAGAAATAACAGTTGGAGACAAAATACAAACACCGAATTAGTTGTAAGATAAACAAAACATAAAGTCAACATTAAACCAAACCACTGAAACAAATACTTAACTGCCGTAAGTTAAACTGGATACCACTTTCAAAGTTCACTCCTAATTTGTTAGCTTACAATCCAAGACTAAATGTTCAATTTGAAGCGAGAAGCGATTAGTGAATGATTGGGAATCAACTAAACATGAAATAACTATGTCAACCATCGCCATAAGCAGAATGGGCTTCTCGAAATCTGACTAATAGTAAACTTCATAGAAGTTTACGTGGAACTGTGTTGAAGAATGTATCTTAAAAACAAAACAATGTTTGCCGTTCGAAATGGCTGGTTTCATAAAGTAAGTTAAGTTTCGTTTAATTAACTCCTACGGCTATTGCAAAAGATCAGAGCCAATTTAGATTTCTAATACCAACTACGATGATTGACAGCTGGCAGTGGAAGAACTATGCTGAAATAATGATACTGATATTGCTGTGCTTCCAGATGAAGTTAATCTTTAGTTTCTGCTAGCAAACAATATTTTTGTTTAAAGCTTAAGATGATAAAGACATGTGGTAAGCGATAGAAAGAAGAGCGTCAAAAAAACGATGATTTTGAAATAATTCATAAATTTCAGCTAAGGACTTGTTTTCGTCTGTATTCTTGCAACCTGGTTCGGTTGTCTACCATATTTTTTAAAAATATAATTTGAAATTATTCTTTATTGACGCAGAACAAAAAATGCTTCCTCGTTATTTCCTAGACCTATACTTCTTTCGACGACGCATATGACCTGGCTTACAGTCAATTTGTTACACTTCAATTACGTTGCTTATTTATTTAGCAACTCTAAGACTAGTCAGGTTTAACCTGGAATCTCCTTACATAAGACGTCAAATCACCGACCATTTAATGCTTTTTAAGATTCTCAATTCAAAAATGGGTCCTGAAATTTTGGCCACGTTTCTCTGAAAGTCAAAGTAGGTCTAATCGTAAGCAACATTTATTTGATGTAGCTTCTGCAAAATTCAATGTTTCGCAAAACAAATCTTTAATATGCTCTTGTAGAGTGTACAATTCACTGTGTTAAGAGCTTGACATATATTGTCTGATCCCCAAGATGTTTGTAAACACAGTTAAAGTTAACATAGGAGAACAGTAACAGATTAATTGTCTTTTCTTATCATCTTTATTACTTGTAAATATGATTATATTTACTTTTTTGTTTGTAGGCTAGTTTGCTTTATCATATAAAAATAATATTACTCGAAATTTGTACGTAGTTATAACTGATATAATAACTCGAATTTCAAACCCCAACCATACATTTTTGATTATATACGTCCAAAATCTTTTTCTATTAAGACAATAATTTATTTAATTCTAGTGCTGCATTTATAGATCTTTTTCAATAAATTATCTAGACAAATAGTATTAGATTACATTGCAAAGAAATTAATGGAATTTCTCTCTTAAACAATATTTTAAATAAAAACACAGCACTTTACTTGACACCGCCTGATGGTAAGCAGTTGGAGGAGTCCATATGCGAAGAAGGCTAGCGAAATATAACCCTTGCTACCTCCACCTTGCCGGCGCCCAAACAGTGCCTTTTGAAGAATTAAAGGCGGAATGTAGGTGTAGGTAAAGAATTCTGTTGAAAGAAGCAGTCTTGGTGCGAAAAGTTGACACGGAAAAGAAGGAATAAAATCTAAAAACTCTTCAGAGCACTTGTGATATAACCTATAAATAGCAGAGGCTCTGTGTCCGTAATTTACAAATTAATGATATTTACTTTGAAGACAAATTGACTAAATTCCGTTTTCATAATGTCTATACTTTTTGAAAGTGAAGCGGAATCAAGAATGGGAGAATGGCTTCAAGCAAAGGAAGTTACTAACCTAATAAAGAATGAATTATTTTGTAACGAACTGGGTCACGTTTTAAACTCTAAACAACATTACGTATCACAAAAAGCTTTTGTAAGCAGACCGCGTACATGAAATATTTTGTATTACAATATAGTCACCGGATCTCGAGCCTGCAGCTTGCTTTTCCTGTAATACGAAAGTTGTGCATAGTAGTTTGTTCCGTTTAATTTAGCGAAAACTAAAATGGGTATATTTTAATACTAAAAATAATAAAAAAAACATTAGAGACTTTTTGACAAAAGACGCGTAGATTAATTTAAAGGATCAACTAACCCAACGTTAGTAGGATTGGAAACGAACCAAGATTTGAATCTGGATCTGGACCATAATGCTGTTAGAACAAACATTCCCTTTTGTCCGATTTGTGGAATAAACTGAATCGAAAATGGTATTTTTGATTAAATAAA
Source organism: Acentria ephemerella (assembly GCA_943193645.1). Taxonomy (NCBI): domain Eukaryota; kingdom Metazoa; phylum Arthropoda; class Insecta; order Lepidoptera; family Crambidae; genus Acentria; species Acentria ephemerella. Next base: position 454,998 of record OW971882.1, read on the forward strand.
ATTTCTGTAATTGCGGTCTTACTGTTTGAGTTAATATCCATTTAAACTTCTGTGCATTTGCGTTGCGTTTAAAAAGTATTTGACTGTAATGACTTTTATAATTGGTTCAGACCTAAATCTTGTTCTGTCGGAATAAGGTTGGTTTATGAGAAGAAGTGTTTTAATGACATAGCACCTTTAATAATTAAACCTAATAGATGTTTTATGATATCATCAGAATTCCTTAAAATACTGTCATTTTAACATAAAAATAGCTAAACGTAACGGGTTCTCGAGAAATCCTTAAAATCTTCATTCACGTGGCTATTACAACTTTGGAGGTGAATAGATAAACTTCGTTATTGGTTTTGTAACCATAAACTAATTCACTATCTTCGAACGTGACTACACAAACACCTAATTTACTCAATTTTCATTTATTTGGAGAGTCAGTCAAATGAATAATCAACAAAACATGAAAGCCACAATACATTTAAATTCATTTCTGTTCAATTTCTCTTTGTAAATTTAATTCCATAATGGTTTAATGGTCCAATAAAAAAACTGAAATAGTTTTAAAATTTACTGCAACATTTTAGCTGGCTTTGCCATTTCACACATTGTGTATGCGATATATACATTTTCATGGTTGAAATTATATTTATCACAGTTTAAACTCCCGTTTTTTATAGCTATCTATTGATCGCCATTAAAATATTGTTAATTTAGACTTTTATAAGTGTGTATTTTTTGAGCGCTCTGGTTACAATTACCAAACAAAGCAACTTTCTCTAAGGTTGGTCGCAGATGGATAGTTATGGATTTTCCTATTTCAGGTTCCTTGCGGGTTAAAAAAGCACGTAAATTATTCCCCCAAGTAACCCATATTGGAAAGGGGTGTTATAAAAATGATCTTAGTCCTCGTGTGTTTTGACCATGAAAATAGGCACTATCATGTGTGTAAGCTTTTGATGGTGATACTCACCCAAGGTCTGGTTGTTCATCTTGAAGTGCCTGGAGTCTTCTCTCCTCCAAGCTATGGTGGGTGGTGGTGTACCTGATGCTACACACCTCAGGTATGCGTTATCTCCTTCCTTGACGATCACTTCACTACTGCTTGCTTCGTCATCTATGTCTGGTGGGACTGTTGGAAATAAAGCATTTTTAGAACAGCAGAAAGGTAACCGCTATATCAATAAGGACTTGGATAACTAAATGAATCTGTAGTCTGAAAATTTATAGAATGTTATTTAAGCAAGTTTTGTGTTTTGACCTCAACACTACGCATTTTAAAATAATATTGTTAATAGATGTATATTTCAATAAGTGAACAGTACCTTGTTCGAACATTTATAATTTTAATAGTATAGCAATTAATATCCTTAATTAGGGTTTATACGTTTTTTCAATGGCACTAGTTGTATAACGACGGACATATTTAGTTTTTTTATACAGAGCCATGTTCTCGTCGTCGAATATTTTAGGGATATTTAAAAGTGGTAAAGGTACTTTATTTAGAACATTGAAAAAAACATTGATCGAGCAAATGACTCCATTCCACGAATTTAATTTTGTATAATTTAGATAATCAAATTATATTTAAGTTTGTAAATGCAACTCCAAAATTCAAACTGTACAAGATACCCTGAAACCTATACCTATTAAATCGAAAATAAGTATTTCATCGTTCTACACCGACGTGAAAGTTTTGTTCAACGCATCGCTTGCGACTCAACGACTCGGTAAATCTTAAACTCGATAAGTCTTTTTGAAAGCAAAATACGGATTTCATTATTTTGATTTCAGTTTTGAGAAAATTTATCATTTCTAAACATAAAACTGAAAGCCTGAACTGTTAACGTATCTTGAATGAAGATAAAAGTTTCGTATTTAAATTTAGAAAAGTTGAAGGTTGAAATGAGGATATTTGTAACTTTCACATTTCGGATATAGTTAATGGCTTGGTATAAATTGATAAGGTACTATATCCTTACTGACTAGGCTGTTGGAGTAGTCACATGGATCGTGGGTGGTATATCGAAGGTGTTGAGCAATCAGGTCATGAGTATATCTATATTGGATAATATTCTTCATTAATAAGTGTGATGCAATGGAACTTGAAAACGAGAATCACATAGTATTACTCAAAATAAATGCATAAGAGAAACCAGAATCACAAGTCCTAAAGTCGAATGGTGAATTAGCATTATTTTGATGTTTAACTTATTGCCGCTACAATAGATAGGAAAAATCTAAGGGAATTAACTATTGGGGTTACGTATTAGGGAGACAGGGTCTGGTAACTCATAGCAAAGATGTTCATGGCATTGAACTGTTAGTGGCCTTTTATTAAATATTGGTGGAAAGCGACTAAATATGAACGAAAAAAAAAACAGTGTATTTGTTAATCGAAAGTTTACGAGAAATCAAAGCCACACGGGAAACTAAAATAGTGTGAATTTAGCTGTTAATTTTTATTTCACAAGCAACATGTGCTGTACTAATTTACAGGAAACATATTTAAATATTCATAAAAACTTTTACTAAATCGAGTAAAGCGTAACACTCCAATCATAAAGCTTAAAAACTATTCTCAATGGAACAGTAAAATAGTAATTTAAAATGTATGACATATCTTTAATACTTTTAAGGTTAAGGAATGCAAATTGGAGTTTTAGTAAAACTTAAAGCTGTTACCTTCTTAACTAATCACAAACATGAATATTCACAATTACAAGAGATACTTCAAGAAGTACATTAAGTCTGCAATATAAAGACTGATACTGTATAGTTTCTTATAATTGAAGTTTAAAATACAGATAATGATAGAACATGATTTCCTAACGTGTCATTCAATAGTTGTAAATGATGGAACTTCTACGTGGAAGGTGCAAGGTTGTAGTAATATGACGTGGCAGGAAATAACTTGCAACTCGAGCGAGCGAGAATCTGCAGACTTAAAGCGACAGCCACATCATTAGTAGATTGCGAGCGTGCTCGGAAACTGTTTTGTTGAGTCATTTGCTTTAGATTTTTGCTCATTGAGTATAATTAATTGAAGTGACCAGTGTGTTTTGTGCTTCTGAAGATGCCAGACTCAATTTTCTAATGTATGTAACTATTTGATAACATCAAAAAAGCACAGTTAAGTAATTGATTCAGAGTGGAGTATAGAAGAAGGTAGCATTATAATCACACCGGCAATCTAATTTAAAAATATGCAATTATACTTTACTTTAAAAAAGGCTTATTTAAATCACAAAATTATATGACATCATGATGTTCAAATCAAATCAAACCAAAAATAAAACCAGCTTCAGATAGCTCTAGATATTTATAGTTTACATTTTAAAATGTTACCATGTTACAAGAAAAGCCCACAAATTCGCTCTCACGCATGACGTGGCTCAATTGGTAAACAATCCCACCAGGATAACAGACATAGACGATCTCACGCCTTCTTTGCTGGAACTTCTTCTGACTGACTCGTCCTGCTGTATATCAGGTAGAGGTTCGAGCTCCCCTAGGAACTTCAAATCACTATCTGATATCCGACAGAGTGACGCTGTCGCCGGTACCTGCAGTAGCTAAACGTTAGTGGATTGGGATGATATGCGAGATTATTTCGCATCTGTCCTCTGAAGGCAGTGCTGTTTCGGTGAGAAGGATCCGATTGCCAGCGCTGAGATTGTGTTATGGATGGAGAGTACTTCATCCCAAGATGTAATAATATCCCATACTTCAATCTAATCAGCAAGAGTAGGCGTAATCTGATTAAATCGTGAGTGTGCCTTAGCCGTTTAAACAAACAGTCAGCATACCGCGATGGATCAGAGATCGTGCCTGTGCATGCACAGCAAGAGCAATGAATTCCTTACCGGCACAAGTATTTCCTCCTTCATACAATATGGCTTCCTATTAAAGAAGCGTGAAAAGCACTTTTTGGGTCAGCAAGGTGGAGGTGGCTGGAGGTGTCGCATGCTGTACTAGCTATCTTCACATATGGAGTCCTCTACTGCTTACCTTCAGGTGGTGTCGAGGCATATGCTAAGTTTTTCATAAAAAGAAACAAATACAGATATTTTGAGCAAAAGGTAGGTTTAGTATTGAATATCATTTATAATTCATAAAATTTTGAAATTTAATGCAATAACTGTAATTGCCAATTCACATCTGATATCATATAACTGCTATCACTTAACTTTTAACTACTCACTACTTTTGAAAGGTAAAAATATTCCGACTATTGTCAAATTTATCGTCAATTGTCAACATCTAAGTTAATGTGATCCTCTTCCACTTGATATTTTAATTTGACGTGGATCAGATTTAATTGGATGTTTCATGATTTAAACTTTTAGTATAATTATGGTAATTTTAGATAATAATATTAATTTTCTTGGAGAAATACATCTGATCATAGTTCCTACTCTGTAATAACAACAAGAAAAGCAGAATTTCAGTTTAATTAAATATTCAATTGTACTCAGAAATATTCTATAAATAGACTTTTACGATGCTTTCTGTTGTTATTCTAATTTGGGGTTCTGTATTATTTTTCAACAAACACCAACCAGGATATTATTGTTTCTTCAATAACTTTAAGATTATTGGTTGTATAAGAAGCGGTTTTGCATGTATATAAAATTTGTTATTGTTTATACAAACATATTCGACTTGACCACCGTATCCATGAACCTTTACGATGCTCTCGTAAATGATAAGCCATTTGGCAGCACGATCTGATAGGTACTTATGTTAATACCATTCTTGAGCTCAAAAGACCTGATCACAATTCGTATCCCTGAGGACCAATCCATGTGACTTATTTAAAGTTAAATTAGCTACTCGACTGCTTGTGAATAGTAATAGGTTCCGTGTCGCTTTGGCACGTGTTCTTCATGTATAATTCAGTTCTACCCTCATTTCAGATTAAGCTTCAAATATTATTAATATTTTCAATTATATCCCAGTAGGATTGATTTACGAATAATCTGCTTATCCGTAGCATAAGCCTTATTAATAGGGGCCCTAAATGAAATAATATTAACGATTACCTGAACTTAATTATAACATTTAATCATTCTATATAGACCTACTTATTTAACTGAAATATTAATATTGCTCAATCGAGGGCTATTACGTCATCACAGTAGCAAAATATATTTTAGTAATAATTGTACTACACGTGATACCTTAACTTACGCCTCAAATCAATGGAGGTAGAAGTGCTTAACCACTTCTAGTAGTCATTTTTTGTAGAATCCATAACAATATATTACTGTATAATTAATTGTAAGTAAAACTACCTTTAAAGGGTATTCAAGTAACATCGTCTTTTTTTTCAGTTACATTATTCCATAAGCCTAATTATGTCTTTAATTATGCCTGCATTCTCATGGCTTTCGTTAAGTAATTTTTTTAATATTATTTATCAGGGTTTTTATTTTGATACAATTTTACAATGCACAGAATAACCACATATCACTAATAATGGCCGCGCGGCTCGCGGCGCTGGGCTGACTTAACGGTAACGCGCGGGAATCCTAATTGCGCGTTTATTACGCATGCGCGGCGCGATAGCGACGTTTTGATTGGCCGTTGTTGTTTGTAAGGGACGCGGGCGCGAGTTGAAATGTCGGTCCCAGAATCAAATGTTATAATTTCAGAATACTTATACATTCACACAATGAAATAATCCATTGATAGCTGACCTTTCAAATTCCCAAAAAAATTAGCATTTGGTTAAATATGTGGTAAGTTAAGCTAGCATTCTACAATTTTATAAAATGTTCGAACAAGGTAATGTTACAACTGAAATTTCTTCAACTTATATAAATGTGTTGAGTATATTTATATAATATATTTGGGTGTTATCATCAGTTTTCGTTCGCAAGTAAGTTCAAGAGTAAGTGTACATAGATCCCTGTGAATGCTGTATAACAGGGGCGGCGAATTGGTCTGAAGCTGTGATCTAAATCAAATTTAACTTGTTTATTTGAGTCTCTTTAGTGATTTTATCTGAAACCTGTTCACTATCTCTACTATAAGCGATATGAGATTAATAAATGGTAAAGAAATCCTGCTGACCGACAACCTGGAGCTGATGCGTTTGGCTCATCATTGGCTCGGTGTTGACCTGGCACATGTAGCGGCCACCATCCGCCGGACCCACATCCTTGAGTCCTAGAGTCCACGCACCATCTCCGTGGCTTACGCTGATGCGGTGATTCTTAGTGATCACGTGGCCCGCGATGGTTAAGATTGTTTGAGTGTCCACCCGGAGCCACGCCACCTGAAATAAAGAATAAATCATGATTAAATATTATTAAAACAAATTCAGAGAACAATTGATATTCATAAAATAGTCCCTAAATAAAAGACATTATAAATAATATCAGTTATAGTATTAGCAGTTTTCTGTGTGTGTGGTATTTGCTGATAGTGAAGTTGGTTAGTTTCCTCTAATTGGCTTGCTTTTATAACCAAGGTGAAATGCTTTGATACTACTGGCGGAATCTTATCTACGAGTCTTGAGTTGAAATTTTTGGTAAACTTAGCGATGTTGCAAATAATTTTATCGTTATAAAAGATTAACTGACTAAAACATTGTATAATTTTCCCCTGAAGAAATATTATCCTGATTCAGAATTCAGTAAGCATAATGATTAGGAAATCGCGATAGAAAGAAATAATGAAGCTAACAGTATTATCATTGCCAATCTCGCTGTGGTATTTGAATTCGTTAGCATATTTGATGTATCAGATGAGAGTGTTTAATTGTGGTATGTATATCACAACAGCTGGTATGTACAACGTAATAATGAAATATATATTTTATGTTTTCAACTTGTATCTAGTTACTAATTTGAGGTTCTTAAGGCATAATTGTGTAATTATGCTTATGTAAACTGATATAATATACAGCTTTCGTATATTTTACAAGCTTAAAGCACGGTTTTGTTGAAGCTATTATTAATGCTTCTGGATTTAATTTCGACTACGTATTTTTGGGAAAATGATTTATATTACCTTGAGTTAAGTGTGCTTCTGGTAAGTAGAAACTGTTTCTAATGACTTTTATTGATGAACAGGTAAAATATTCTTGAATTTTTTAAAAGTTTATTGGTATTAATGAAGCTACAAATCTTAAATTCACCACAGCAAAGCCTTGAGCATGGTCATGACATCTTAATGACTTGAATTATCGCTACCCGCAAAGCTTTCCCTGGGGAGCTATTCTCAGTCTATAGACTCGAGGGTGGTGCACATTAGTCACAGATTTCGATGTATTTGGCTTAAAGGGACTACACTAATAAACCTTAAATGGTAATAACATACAAGCATTCATTGCTACCGTCAGATACATCCACCTGTGAAAATTAATATTCATAGTTTACAGAATTATTGATATTAGATTTTTGAAATTATATACATGATGGTTTGTCGGCCATATTTTTCCTTTCGAAAAAATTTTTGTAGATGTCTAGAGTTATTTCAGAAAAATTACTTTTAATTATATTACTTTTAGCCACTATATGGCGTAAAATATTATATTTCCAAATGCTCATTACTATGTAGGGCCTGTGGGGAGCACACCGAACAAATGGAACACATCCTATGTAATTGTGATGCTCTTGCTAGGAAAAGAATGGGTCTCTTTGGACTGGGCTATCCCAGTCCTGAAGATATAAGGCTGCTGTCTCCGAGTGTACTTAGTAAGTACATCTTGGAGGTATTCCAGGACAGCAGTCAGTAGGATTAGGGAAGCACAAAAGATCCCATTGGGTCGACGTGCACCGGGAGTAATAATCCTGGCCCTACATCAAGATAAGATAAGATAAGATAAATGCTCATTACACTAGCACGCGTAGCATACTGAACTCGAGAAACGTTTTGTCAACACTGTAATGTCATTTTTGTCGGGATATGACTGAGACGATAGTGGTGCGAGTATAACAACCTCGACAAGGAATCAAAATATCAGACGAATGTCAAGAGTTGACAACTGTCTATTTTAGCGAGCACGAATGACATTTTACTCTTCCTTTGACAGATAAGTTGACATTTGAGATGGACATATTTGTCTAGTACCCTTTGAGATCTTGACAAGTATTTTTTAGGTTAGATTTGGTAATTTAAGCTCCTTGTATTCAGTTCTTATCTTGAGTTATTGTATTCTGTATGTGATTCTTCATTACTTCTGATCCATTGGTTGGAAACTATTGATATTTGTTTATTTTAATACTAAGTACGTCTTTTTTTCAACAATAAAAAGTAAGATACATTTTAATATTATACACTAAGTTGAACATTTTTTAAGTATTACAAAGTTTTTACTCATAGTATCGTGATTGTTTTTTTATGAATGCCTTCAGAGTTTATCGTTACGTATCGAAGAAAAGCTTGAAAGAAAGCGACTAAGAACGGTCCGGGAATTATCGTATGCAATGGAGCTCCCTTGAGAAGGAATTTTTGGAAAACTACAAAATGTGCAAGGACATGGAACAGTATTTGCGTGAGGAGCTAGATGCAGATTTTGCTCATCGCACAGCTTATGAACTGCCTGTCATATATAAAAATTTGAAAAAAAAAACATAGAACTCATTACTTACCTAATATATTTATTGCAAACATAATGTTTACAAAATTCGTAGTATAAAATATAATAGTACAAATTACTCAGTGTAGGGCATTGCAAAGAGGAGGACGTTGCCTATCTTAGAAAAGATGAAAAAATACAGCATTAATTTTCTCATTGGGATTACATGCGTACTTTTATTATGTCTCATAATAATTAAAAATATTTATTCATTTTGTATATTATCATTAATTAAATAATAAAAATGATTCTTGTAATACTCGTAGTAACCATTTAGTCTATTTTCATCTTTAAAAAAATTCTTAAAAATTATTTTTACCAAAGTGTTACCCAAGATCAAAACTTAAGTAATAGTCCAACAACTTTAGTAGAGCAGACAATTGTTTCTGCGAGCTCTTGACTTTGGAAACAATGAAGTACAGCGTTCAAATGAAATTGGGTGTTCTTTGAAAATTCACAAGATAATGTAATATACTGAAATATCCTTCACACAGTTTTAAATAACTGTATAAGTCAATAACAAATGACGGCTTTCTTTCTCTGTTGCTATCCTTTGTTTTCAAATTAATTAATTAATATGTATCGTACTTTAAAGTTTGTATCTAATACAAGAAAAGCAATAGGAACTGAATTATGCAGTTTATTGATTTATGGCGCCAGGATACCTGCGTAACGGAACTGGCAATGGATTGATACGATAATGACAAAAAAATATGAACTAAATCAACAAATGAAACGTAAGTCACTAATCTAAACTGAATTATGTATTCCATATGTAGCACCATATAAAGATCTTTTTGGAATGAAATTTAAACACAACATACGAAATAAAATATGCAGCACCCAACCGACCAACCTAAATAAATATTTTTCGGTACCCTTATAGGGTTTATGTTTGATACTAATAATTATTGTAGCTATCATGTGTAAACAATAAGTTAGTATTTTTTTTTTAATTTAATCGACGTGACAAAAACGCTCCGTACCTATTTCTAACTATAGAGTAAAAATTGGCAACAATTTGCAAATGTCAAGATAAGAAAGGGATAGTGCTATACAAAAAGAGTATTGCTGTCTTCTTCTTAATTTACCCCATGAAGAATTGCTTTTCTTCAGTGTTTGCATATCAAAATTATAAATATAATTTTTAAATGGCAATTATCTTTCTCGGGGTCGTGAAAACTGTCTATCGAAGAGAGTGAGTCGCACTATCAAACTGTGCTCGGCATATCGACATAGATCATAGACAAGACATACGTCGCTCGATCTACGCATGAAACGAGTCCCATACTTTATGCTACGCGAGCAGTACTGTTTGGGTTTCTTCATTGTTATCCTCTTATTGAAATCCATTATGTTGACAAATTGGAAATAGTTAGCGATGGGCATCGTTTCACTTCCGAAATATACAATAATATTTGCCCAACTTTTCATACTGTCCTTGAACTCAAGGCATTGAACAGTTTCATCCTACTGAGTGATTATTTCCTAAACAAAACAAATGTCGAAAGCCATTATCAAATACGAATCCATTGAAAGCACTCTCGAGTCTTATCGTAAGTGACATTTGTAAACATTGAAAGAATATAAATGTGACCTCTGAGTTGAAGAAAGTTGGAAACTTTCCACTCTGCGACGATTTATGTTGAGTCACTGAAGAAATTCCTCTCAAACAATTTAAGTCTCTAATTAGATTTTGGATACACTTTTACAATTAAGTTCAATAAATTACAAAGTAAGATCTCAATTCAAACTTTTCATTAAGTTTTTGCTAGTTCTTAAAAATGAATTTCTTAACTATTTCACGAAATTAAATATTTGAATGGGTAATTTGGATGAGATTCTGAATATGAAATCTACATAGTCAATGGAATAATCAGTCCAATTCAAAACTTTTTAAAATACCAAAATTCAATTTAAAAATGTCCTCGGACAACATTAATCGAAAATTTCAATAAAAAATGTACCTTACAATTTCACTAATCCGAAAAAAAATATCTTATGAAAAAGTTCGATGCGCAAGAACGAAGTCACCTCACTAGTAGCATGGTTGACAGTAATAGCTCTCGTGAAAATCCCCGCGCATGCGTTGTAGAGCATCGCAGTTATATTGTGTGTTGTTAATTTTATAAAATAAAGAGTATTGAGTTAAGTCTATAATTTAAATGAAAAAAAAAAAACACTATGATATTTTGTCACAAGCAGTGCAAGTAATTAATAAATTATTGATTTTGGAATAACGATCTGTGGGATTATGTGGAATTCTTATTCATCACTGAAATTGGTAAGTACCACTAGAGCATCCGAAGACATCTGGCCGTAGTGGATGAGAGCTCCAACCCAACATTGAGATAAATGTCTTTTCTAGCAGAGGAGACTAATGTACACCATTACTCGGTACAAATTCAAACAAAATGTTCCTAAGAGTACTTCGTACTATATACATCTATTTTACGACTTAGAAAAATGAGAAAAAGAAAGTGCTCCCTCTTGAAATAACTACTGTCAATAATAATAATTCTAATTATTCAACGTCAGATGACGTAGGAGAAGAATGAGAAAAAAAGACTAGAAGAGGAAGAAGAATAGAAGAATTCGCTTCGAATTGTAGAAAATTTACCATCTACTCCTACATCTGAAAATCAAACATCACGTGTATCTAAATAAAAAGAATGTATGTCATTTGGGAATATGCATACTAGTGTTAGTTTTAATTTATTTAATACATAATTAAACTATAACTGGGACAATTTGTAAATACCCAGTTAATACCCACTTAAAGTTATCACTATTACCTTTAATTACATTTGCTTATTTATTCTGATACATATTCCCTGTTATGACAAGTTAAAATAACTTAGTAAATGAGTCTATTTAAATAAGGTTATTTTTGACTTTTTGATCAGTATCTACGCGAACAAAGTCGCGGGAACAGTTAGTCAAAAATAAAGCCGAAAACGCCGAGGTATATTATACTTAAAATAGCTTCGTTTAAATGTAATGTTCATTTTATTTAATGGAATACCCCATACAAGACTTGAATTAAGAATTTATATCCAGATGCGTTTCGTTCTCGTCGTTAATCTTGCTGAGGGCTTGCCTCCATGAATTCTTTCAAGGACATCTAATGGACATTGTCGCGTATTTTATGTTATCTATATTACATTATACAGTGCATTAAGATAAGATAAGATAGGATAGGATATGGTAGGATAGGAAAAGATAAGATAAGATATGATTTAGTTTTATTGTGATTCTTTGTACAATAGATCTTACAATTTCATGCACTTAAGATACATCAGATTGCCATGGTGATGATGGTGATTGCCATATTGTGTTGGTGTGTCCCGAATAATGTTATCTTATTATTACATCATGTTTTATTTGTGTAATCTCGTGGTCTTTTGTTTGACTTCATGTCATTTCATCCTAAATAAAACATTAGAATGAATAAAACCTTAGTATTATATTTTTGTTTTACAATAGGATTTTATCGGATATTTGAAATCGTAAATTGAGCTTTCCATTTCAAAATCACGATATAAAATACGTAATACCTTTGTAGCCTGGAAACCTACTGATTTCGCATATGGGTCAAATGAAAAATGGCCACAAATTAAATGGTTAAGCTCGTAAAAAATATAATTATTACAGAAAAACTGTTTCATTTTGTGTGATTAAACTCACGCACTGGCGTGAGTAATAGAAGATAAAGATAATGGGCGTAGATAATTGTGTCTAGCCCAAATTAAGGCCCATTCAGAGCTTTTGCTTTGGATATCAACCATATAACCACTCCTCTTATAGTGAAATGAAATATTTGCTAGAAATACGACATCCTATTTTTGTGATTCACAAAAAAAATTTGCAAGCACATAAACTAACATGAATATTTTAATTATAATTATACCCAATATTCGTTCTCAATCATTTATTTCTGGTTTACAATCCATAGTTTTAAATCTGCATAGAAACAGTGAGAACTTAACTTAATTTGTCTATCTGCTCAATACACAAAAGAAAAAGTGTTCTTACAATTAAAACAATATCTTGACGTGCTTCAGTGATGTCATAGCAGTATAAGATCAATTCTTCTAAATTTAATATCAATGACTAAGTATAGTGATACTTCACAGATGGAAACTAATTTAATTAGATGGGTTAGCAAAATGGTTTTTTAGTATTGCATGACTTTATCCATACAAAATCTTTAATTTGAATGAAATGGAGTTAATATTAATTTATATTATTATTTAATTCGCTTGTAAAAACTGGTGCTAAGCCATAAATCTACGAGTTGAGTATTTTTGTGAAGCCAAATTTATCTTCTAACAGATTTCTTAACGAGTAAAAATTATGTGTTTACGAAACGAAAGCTTACTTTAAAGGTCTGTAGATTATCAACTCTGCAGGTGAGTGCTGCATCTCTCCCAAGAGCCACGGTCACGTTCGACCCCGGACCCACGAACCTGGGTAAATCTGTAACAAAATTAAGTTTTAATTATTAATTTATACGCTGTTATTTCACCTCCATCTGCGATACTACTATTCATTAATTACAAATAAAATTTAAGTATTCGTATACAGATTATCTTCCTTAGTTCAAACACTATGAATTGTAATGGTGCACCCACATGTGGTGGTGGTAGTCTGTCGACACACTAAGACCAATGTCTATTTTAGCGACTGTGTAAAAGAGTGGGCCACCAACCGCACCATTACTTACTACAAACTTAATAGGGTTATTAAAAAAGGGGACGAGAAGTTAAGAGAGTCCTATGATGTCAATATAAAAGGCAGACCAGTTCTGAATCTGCCTTACAATTATAATTTAGGAATAAGTTTTAATATTACATTTGAACAAAAATAATTAAAAAAAAAACAAAAGATAACACAGCTTCTGAGTGTTTAGACAAAGAAATGAATAGAGCCAATAATATGTAGAAGGAGCGAAATCAATATTATTAAATGACTCGACACCACCTGATGATAAGCAGTAAAGGACTATATGTTGGGATAGCTAGTGGAGTATGTGATATACTGCCCTAGCTCTTTTCGAATAGATGGGTTAAAAAAACAATATACGTATTAAGTTATTTCTTAAGAGAAAGATTTGATATATTTGAGTGTTCTACTTTGTATCTATTAACATTACTGTAATTATATAGTGTAACAGGAAATGTAAAAAGAATAATATCATCATCAATATTTTTCATGTATATATACTTTTTTATAGTTACAAAGTCCCTATTCACATTTTCCTCTATGTTATCAATTAGACCATTGTATCTCTTTTCAAAACTTCACTACTTACTTTTGATCATTTTGTATCTTTCATTTTTGACATAAACGACGACAAACGTTTTGTCGAACCTCGAAAGGCAATTACTTTTATGGTATCGTAGCTTTTTGCGATTCCGGGAACTTGAAATATTTTATTTTCCTTCATCCCACGGGAATATCGCGTTGTTTTCAGGAAACGACGACGTGTAACAGTGGATAAGTCGGGAATGGGTCTCTGTGCTGTTCAAAATATGGTTGCCTGAACATCGGTACACTACTAGGTTTGTGTAATATTGTTCAATATTAAATTATATATGTTTTAGACAAATAAATGTTTTGTGTTCAGTCCACACTGTATAATAATGTTTAGTCATCGTTATGACTGTAGTTTAACCACTCTTTATCGCAACTTGATAATAATTTTATTATTTCAAAGAATATCTTGATATAAGTTCTGTTGTAAGCATGTCGTAAATACAGACCAGTCCTCAAAAGATGCTTTGGGTTTTAGACACTCGAAAATTATGAACCAACTCTAAAAAATATTATTCAGCCATTTATTAATTAAGTAGTGCTTTAGTTAAATGTGTTAATAGATAATTTTGGAATAATAACTATTAAAATACACATCATATTATCTGTTTGAAATTATTAATAATATAATTTAACAATAGAAAATAAATTAATGATTCGTTATTTTATATCCAAGTTTTAATTTTTGGTTAGGATAACAAAAATACTGTCGAACTTTATTTATATTAGATGAATTGAGGCATTTTTTTTTTAATTTTTAATTAAATAAGGAAGTTTATCATGATCAAGACTATAGCTTTATATTAAAAAATACAATACTAATGTTATTACTTTCACGTAATAAATAGACTTGTGCTCTATTTAATCCTTGGATGCGCTGCTCTGTGCAATGCACGATTTATGGATAGCTCTTAAAGATTTTTCCTGATATTAAGATCATCATTAGGAAAAATCTATTATCAAATTGCCTTTATCAAAATATTTATAAACATACCACATGATGGCGCGATAAACTTTAAATAGTCTTCACGTTATCAAGAAAGTCAAAATAAATAATCTTCCACTAAAAGCCCAATTCATTCAGCTAAATACAAAGCAATGTAGAAAAGATAACACCTTTTTCTACAATAACTTAACGTAAAGTATGTTAGTTGGAATTTTCAAGGAATGTGGCTTGGTATCTAAGCCCTTTGAGCCCGACAGCTCTGCCTTTAGTGCACTGAAATAATATTAACTAAAAGGGAAACATACTAATATAAAATATACCAAAATAATATGACAACATTACAACCTAAACCAAATACTTGAAACTATTAATCGACCTCTTTAAGCGCTACAAGAAAAGTATAAAACTCAAAAAATTATAAAACCTCTACGCTAGGAAACCTGCGTGATGTATCAAATTTTTTCAAAGCCATCCGAAGTGATGATTGAATAAATGAAAGCTTAAGCTGCAGCAACAGAACAGAAGCCTCAAATTTGATTTTTTACGCTATTTTCCTGTTATTTAAAAAAAAACGCATCATAATCTAAATTATCCAAATTCATTTTTGTGTTTAACTGTCAACAACGAAAAGCGATTAGATCGATGTAAAAACATTTACTATATGTATTCTGTCATGTATTACACTAGTTATACATACACGCAGTCAATTTTAATATCAATCTTTTTTGTACTGATGGTTGTGGGGAGTACGAAAAAAATATCGCGTATTTTTCCTTTAACTTAGCTGCTTTTCTGAATGACAGCTTGACATATAACATACAAGCCGAAAGAAACACTCTATCGGATGTATTCATAAACTTTTTACCAGATTTCATGTCTTTAATGCTGGATATAATAACAACTTCAAAAACACAATCGGGTAAATAGTTTCTAGTGAGACTCGTATTCCGTTAAAACGAGGTAGAAGTGCACTTTGAACGCAAATTGAAAAAATAGTATTTACTTATTACTCTTTAAACAAATGTAATTGTTTAGTGAAGATTGCAGTTCAATACATCGCATGGAACAGGGAAATTCTCTCCTATGAGGGCGATATACTATATTCTCTAGTTTTTTATTTTTTATTTATTTGGTTTACCAGTAATTGTTACACTGATACATACAAAACAAAACAATAATACACACTACATATAAAACTAAGAACCTTTCTTCTGCTTTCCAATGGTTTCATTTTGAAGAAGTTGAGACGTGAATCATAGTCCTTAATCTTCTTGGCAACACCATTTTATAGGACAAACAAAACCATAAAAACGGCTGCGGACGTGGGAACCGGCCTTTATGGTTTGAAGTTGAACACGCCACCACTTCTAGGATTGCCCAAGTCACTCTGGACAATCTCCATCAGCACGAAGCCTGGCCATAAAGATGGGCTGCTTATGGGCCACCTGGTTAATTGCTTAGGCAAAACCCAAGTCGCCCCCGTGAAAGGCACTGGGGAATTTTAGTGGGTATTCCGCCGCTTACCCAATGGCGGGTAGGTCCGTAATCAGATTCAAGGAAGGACGTGTAAACCATAGTAGTGTCTTAGATGCTAAGCGTCCACAACAAAGGAAAATACAGATAACAGAATAAAGACTTATGTCTGGAAATATTATTAGTATTGGCACAGGAGTTTTTCTAAAAATAAACACAATACGAATGTTCTTGGTATTCCCGTGAGCATGATCACTGAATCGTGTTGAAATGTTGCAGATTAAATATTAATGTCAGATAAAAATGAATAGGATATAAATAAACATTAATATTGTATTGGTTTCTTCGTAATACAAAACAACGGAATCTTAAATATACTTTTCTCAAGTATTCGATGATGCTATTTTTAATTGTGATCAGCGAAGCGAACAAGGAATTGGCTGGAGTAGTCCCTAGTGGGTATTGGTTGGGAATACCGCATCGTGCTATAGAACTAGTTCAAAACGCTCCCGGAGAGTCTGCTGGATTAATTTCCGTTGTTTCCGATCTAGATAGTTAACTGGACAAACTTAGAATTTATGGAAATGAAGACTTCGTTCAATCAAGGTTAAAGATAATGACTTTCCCTTGTAACAAGATATCTGTATTAAGTCGCAAACATGTATAATTTTAACATTGAATATGAATTTAAAAGCGATACAAAATTAAATAAACAGAACCAGGATAAAACTATGTGACGATAAATTATATTGATGTTATAACCATTAACTCTTTATTTGACTATAAAACTCATTACTTTAACATATTTTCTCGTACGAGAGGTAAAATGCTAGCGGCCATATTTTAAAAGCAATATCGTTAACTCCCACGAACTTTGTTCGACGAGTATAAGCCCTTTAAAATCTAATAAAAACTTAAGCACCAAACAAGAATTACCCAAAACACAATTTAAAGTTCTGAATGTCCTTCGTTTTGGAGAATTTAGTCACAAAAACGTTTCCGTTTAAACGGTAAAGGGAAAACTCTGAAATTCGTTACCTACACAAAATTATTCCTCGTTAATTTACGATATTATTAAGACCTTGCAGAATAGGAAAACTATAGATAATATTTATAGTTAATACTTTACTACTATAAATGAAATACTAAATTACTAATGATTTTATTGTTAAATCGATATTATGTTTATAATACTAATACATAATGACATAATTGATTTGTAAATGTCATTAAATGTCATCATTATAAATACTAAAGGCTGAGAGTTTCTTGCGCCGCTTCTTCTCTGCAGCTACTAATTCGTCGAAGCGGTAGTAGGGTTGATTGGGAATATGCATACTAGTGTTATTTTTAATTTTAAAATAAGTATTATTTTAAAATTAAAACTAACAATTTATTTAGTACATATTGAAATACTATAACTGGGACAATTAGTAAATGCCCGGTTGATACCCAGTAAAATTATGACTATTGCCTTTATAATTATATTTATTTATTTTCTTATACATATTCCCTGTTGTGACGATTTAAAAGAGCTTAGTAAATAAGTCTATTTAAATAAAGTTATTTTTGACTTTTGACTTTTGACATTAGACTAAGAAGCTATAGTATTTATAACAGATAGAAGTAGAGTTCAGCCATGTTGTCAATCACTACTAATCACTGATTCTTTACTATAATTACAAATACTCTTACGACCTATAGTTCTATATTATAGTCTTTCGAACCCCTATTTAAAATCTATTCGAAAACATTTTAAAACCCCTCGTTCACTTTCAAATCACAAAAATATAGCAACTTTTCCTCCTCTCTAAAATGAGCAAGTTATTATGAATGCTATTGTTCGAAGCAGATAATACAATGTAATCGATATTATAACGGTTTTGCAAAGTCAACAATCGAAAGTTATCGATAGTTATACAACACTACTCCCACCGCACTTCCGCGTTAGTGTAAAACTTCCCCTCGATACGAAATGTGGTTGAAGTATACGGAATGGGAAAGATTGAAGTATCCACTTCATTAGTCCGGATTGGAAGAATAAGGAGTTTTGAACATTGTTGTGGCTGTACAGGGACGCCTGATTCTGAACTACATTTAACGAAACAAAATTCACATTTAAATGTGAATTTTGTTTGAAAAAAAATCTAAAAATTAAAAAAAATCAAGATTTAAATCTTATATAAATGAAGTTTTGATTTAGACGAATTACTCATTATCAAATTCCACATAAGGACCTGAAAATCTTCTTAGTTTGATTCAAGTTCAAATATGAAATGTCCTCAATGTTTGCAAAATAATAGTGTTTTCCCGCTCTTTTGGCGCGAACAAGTTAACAAACTTATGTGTATTAAAAGTTAACAAAATGTTGCCAGTACTAAATAAATAAAATTAAATATTTTTGATAACTAAACAGTATTCATTTATTATTAACTTTGAACTAAAGATACAACATATATCCTAAAAGTTATTCTATTTCGTATACCCGTAAACATAAATTTCATAAGCAAGAATTTTCTGCAGACAGCACAAAATATGTTGTACACTTTATACTTTCGTCCCACAATTACATTCAAATGTAACTTTAACACAGTGTTTCGTACTTTTATTTTCGCTTTATTATAATTGATTTCAATAATAAAACTTTTGGACAAAAGCCACTATCTCCCTAAGATATATATTTCAATTAAAGATAGCATTACAACCACGTGGAATTTATGTAGATAAGTTATACCTATATGTTTGTGTGAATTAATTATGTTGATAAATTTTACACAGGCTCGCAATGGATTTGGAAATTGATACAACACTTAATAATTCAAACTAAAATTCAAATTCTCTGTATCCCTCTTTGGAGTACATAGTAAAATAATAAGTCAGTAGGTTCGTAAGTTGTTGGGGTAATGTAATGGCTTAAAGCCGTGTTGTAAGGACACTGCTGTGTTGTAAGGACACTGCTTTTTCAGAGTGGCTTTAAACCATTAACTAGTTGACTCGGTGAAGTTTGTATACCTACCTACACCTACAAGCTACCACGCCATCTATTAAAAGAAACCCGAATTAGCTATGGAAGAAATGACAGTTTTGTCAGTTAAACAATTTCCCATACTAAAAGCACAATTTTCAGTTGTATATTTAAAGTTTTAAGTTTTTCGCCGTTATTTTTTTTATTAAACACTGAATCACACCGAATAAAACAATAAAAATTGGTTCTTGAGTTTTTGCGTTTGAGCGAGACTGACGAACATATATAAAAGATAAAGTTAACTCAATAAGAGAACCATTACATTAATAATATTAATGTTATTTACCTGCCTACTGGAAAAAAATCGTTTAATTAGTAAAAACATTTTTAACGAGCCTTTAGCGTTCTGATGAAAGATTATAACTTCGATTCTGCTTTAATATGTGGTAGTATTTTATTTATTATTATTACATCTATATAATAAAGACTGTTTTTGAGCATTTTGATTCTCGATTGGGGGAAGAAAGTCTGCTCTTGTGTCTAGTGTTTATATTGTGAGTTTGATGAACTTTTTTGAAAGTATTAATGTTCATAATTCATTAATAAATAGAGATTTTTTAAAGGCTAACACGTTAAATTGTTTTAAGTATAAAAATCATGAAATTAGAATAAAACAATCAAACTAATCAACTGAGAGCCTGTTTGGTAAAATATAACATTCAATGAACGATGTTCTGAGATACGTAGAGATTTTGGGCTCTGACGGACTTTGCAATCTGTTATCGGTTGTACAAGAAATGCAATCATTTAACCACAATCGTCAAATTGTTAGCAACGGTGCAGATGGAGCTAATAATAACGCGCTGAATAACTGGGTTTTATGTTTTGCCGGGCTCACCGATTACTAGGTGTAGTAAATATACCCCATCTAGTAAATGGAGGGTTAAGGTTAAGGTATATAGTACATGGTTCTACAGTATCGTGTACTATATGGCGAGTTTTATGCTAGCCCGACACTTTTTAAATATTTTAAATATCGAATCCAAAAAAATCTCTTACACAAATACCCATAATTTTTGTTTGGTGAATGGCGCGTTCAATATTCAGGCTTTTTGTCAGAAAAACCGTTTTGATAACCAACCCAAAGTTAAAAGTTTCGAATATTTTTACAACAAAGTCAAACCGGCGATTGAAAAAACTCATCACGGCGGATTATTTTGTTTTGAAACAAAGTATTCTGTATTTTTTTCATTATGCGTTTTTTATTTTTTGTTGTAACATCT
Organism: Acentria ephemerella; assembly: GCA_943193645.1. Classification (NCBI taxonomy): domain Eukaryota; kingdom Metazoa; phylum Arthropoda; class Insecta; order Lepidoptera; family Crambidae; genus Acentria; species Acentria ephemerella. The sequence continues at coordinate 475,562 of OW971882.1, forward strand.
AGGTCTTTTTCGGTCACATTACATCTGAACTGTGCTTAAGTAACTGGCTCATATTTATCATATTTACGTAATTTAATGCTTTATTACAGTCGTTTTCATTAAGACAATCTTTTAGGATCTTAACACAAAGCTCCATTTTTTACATAAATAGCTCAGTTACGGACGGAAGATCAGTATTCTCGGTCATCTCTGGTGATAGATCATATCAAACAGACTTTGGGATTTTTGCTCAATTTTCAGATGTGAAGCAGTTGCTATCCTAGACACACTAGAATTAATAAAACTTGAAACTAACTCCAAGAAATAAATTATTTATTCAAACTCAAAATCATACTTAAAAGCCATACAAAATCTTAATAATATGAATCCTCTAATTATAAGAATTGTTGTAAACATAAAAAATCATTAAAATATCCATTAGAATAGATCATCAAGGTATCGTTGGCAATGAAAAATAGACAAGGAAACAAAAAATGCAACAAAACTAAATTATATATGTCACACAATTAAAACAGCACATAATGGAATACAAAATATAAAAAAATATATAAAACAAAAAATTTAAATACTTTGGGATGATTATTGGAAAACAGACAACTCAACACAATTATTTAGTAATAAAAATTCAATTTTCAACAAAACCCCCTTAATATTTCCCTGTAGAAGAGAGCGAGTAGTAATAACAAGATTACTTATAGGACACACTAATATGACCCTTATTCATTTAACAACTAAAACCAACAGAAACAAATGCAAGTGTGGGCAAGATTTGTCTGTTAACCGTCTGTTAGGAGAATGTTAAGCATATGACTACGAAAAGGTGTATGTAAAATACCATTAAGCGTTTTATATTTATTGATTTGAGAAGTAAATTTAATTACACTAACAAAAACATTGGATACTTTCTTTGAAATTGGAAGCTTATCACTTTATTTCAACATACTAGGTCGAATACAAACCAGCTAAACCAGTTAAATACAGAGCATCCATTATTCCTCGCCAATTAACGATTCGCTTATGTTAACGCCACCGGTGGGAGCGATACGTTTCGTAAGCGTAGTGCTTGATGAGGTACGGCTCTCGTGCGAGTTGATATCATTCAGCTTAATAATTTTATTAGAGAGATAAAAACAAATGAAATATTAAAAGCCCCCCCCCCCTCTACCCCCTCACACATAAGCAATAAAGTTATTAATAGAATAACAATAATCCTAATCACCCATGGCAGGTACAAGGAAGAGTAATTAATTAATACCATTAAAAATAAACATCGTTACGGTCGTGATTCTACAATGTTAAATCCACTTAGTGATCTTCGAAGTAATTAAGTATCAACGTAACTCCGATCAAATGAAAATTAATTAAGAAGCTCATCAAATTAAAATATTAAAACCTAATAAATATCAAATGAAAGACGTTTTGACGTTTTTAATATAAAAGATGAAGGATAACGAACGATGTCAATAAAGCAGTGCTTTTAATTAAACGTAAAGATACTAATATATTATGGAGTTGTTAATTAAATCTACTTTTTGTAATTATTTTATTTTTAACGATTTACGTACCAGAACAACTAATTATTGAATAATATTTGTTGATCTTGGGTTGTTACGTATCAACACCTATAGCAAAGCGTGTTATGTCAATAATATTTGTTGATAAAACACCGCGAGTATAGCCTTGTAACTGTATTTTAATCTTAGACTTATGAAGAAGAAAGCTTCATAAGTCTAAATAAGCATTATTGGGAATATCTCATAAACTATCGGTCAAATCAATTTTTATTGGAGTACATGAAGCACCAGTTATCAAATAAATAAGAATCATCAAAATTGTTGCACCTAATAAAAATACATGATATTTAAATTTATACATATAAAAAGAAAATAATCCAACTGAGACCCTCTCCTTTTTGAAAGCCGTTACGCAATTATTTTGATAGCATATGCCTAAATTAAAAATCTTAGAAAAAATAATCCATGTACTAGTTTTGCTCTTTAACTGACAATACCAGTGTATTGTAAAAGTCTTCGAAAACTAAAAGGAGCTTTCAGCGATAGACATTGAAACTAATTTCACAATTTTCTCAGCTTTAGCGGAGTATATTTTATTGGCACTTATAAAAGCCTACGGTTACTAGGACCGCTTACATTGATCTACACCCCACAGATATCACAAGACGGTGTGCGCCGTACAGTTTAATACGTAAAGGATTTTCGATACAAAGCTGCTTTTACGTAATACGATATGGAAATCAAACTTCAAGGAAAAGGAATTGTTTTGTTTTGCAGATAATGGTTTTTATCTTGTATATTACTGATAGAATTCGAAGTAACGTGTCAAGACGTAAATGATATTGATATTTAAGTTTATAAAGTTCTTGAAATTAAAAGAAAAATACTTATCTAATTAAAATAAAGTATCCATCATTATATTTTACATCGTTTTCTTTACTGAGAAATTACACCTGCCAAGCCCATGTCAGGTTTTTCTTGTCTTTGGTTCTGGATCATTATAATATATTTCGTTATGTTGTGGACAGTTATGTATATCACAAGAACTGGTTACTTTGGTAATGAGGGTCTTATTTCTTTCATTTTAAGAATCTTACTCTGAAAAAGTCAATATATAATCAAATAATTGGATTTTATGTTATAAATCTAATAGTAAAAAAAGGTTTAACTTCCCTTAGTTTCAAAATTGTAATTAGCTCCAATTTTGTTTTGCTAACTTATATTTAAAGCATTAAGCCACCCTTATGAAATAAAATAAATTCAATATTGTGTTTGATGATATTTAATGGTCGTTTGCAAAAATCCAGTCAAATACTTGTGCAAAAAAATACCTATCCAAATTCTTAATGGTAATGATCATCCCTTTTCTATCCACATTCTTCTTAAAATAAAAAGTAAGTCTAAGTTTCCAAGCACAACACCCACTCTGCGCTTAACATAGTAAAAGTTCCAAAAGCAATATGTTACAATTTTCAAGATAAAACTTAAATTATGTCGCAATATTTCATGTTTAAGTTTTGCTACGAAAGTTTCTTAGCATGTGTATGCTTTCTTTTAGTTTATCAATAGTTTTATTAAGTTTAGCATCAAGATTCTAAACTAAGGTTTTCGCTAAGTATTTTTTTGATATAACCAAATTACCATAAATGTTTCATTATTTTGAATTTAAGGTGTCATTAAAATAGTTACAAAATGAGAATGCGTTTGGACTTATCAATATTTCAATATGAAACCTAAACAAACACAGCGTGTGTTGTTACAACCCAAATTTCTTACCTACATGTTTTATCTAAATTGCGTGCGGTGTTACGTCACAAATTCCACTCATATTTCACCATAAGTAAGAAAATTTGTAAGTAATATAAATGGTTATTAATTTTTATAATAGTTATCTGAGTGAGAGTTAACCATCTCTATATATTTTAGTAATCTATTAAAATTATAAAGAGCTTTGGAAGATTTCCACTAAATAACCTGGCTTTTTGATTATAAATATCGTCTTTTATGATTGTGTTTACTATAGACATATGTGGGCTTACAAATTATAATTATAACAATCAATTTAGTAGATTTATAAATTATTTATGATTAATCATATTTATTGGTGAATCTGTTAAATAATGTGCATATTTTAATAAGTTTGCATGACTTTTGTCTAAATCTCTATCTAAATTATTGATACCTCCATCATTTCAGCACTTTATTAAGCTGTCAAAACCAAATCGAACTATTACATGACGTGTATATCAGATATAACAAACAGATTTATATCAAAATTATATTAAAAGTTACGTCTTATATAAGTGACTCGTAGCTTGTCATAAGCAACAGTTACATAACAGTGATAACGGTGCAAATAATGATGATATCAATAATGTTATACAATATAACAAATATCCCTTTTTTAGAACAAAAAGAGGATATTTAATTTGGGTCAAAACAAATACGTAACATAATAGTCATCTGAGAAAAAAATATAGAGTTCCAGAAATTTCAATTTTTCAAACCCTGATACTTTTCATCTAAGATTTGTCACGAGTACTGTAGTATAAACATTAAGGATTCTGAAGACTTTAAAATAGGAAGATCTTCTGTTTCGCTCTATATATTTTTTTGTATGTGTGTTCACCGATTTCTCTGTCATGCTTACACTGATTATCATAATTCTTGTTCTGTTCAATACAATATATTATCATGATGTCAAGATCCGTTTTTGGCATCAAAGGGAAATTGAGAGCAACCTTCGAATATAAGCACGTATTACGGGTTCAAATTTTTTTCTAATGCTTTTTGATATTTTCAACCAATACCAAACAGATAGGCAAGTCACCCATCTAACTCTGACCTTGGAAATGTACGACTTTAATTGTAAAAAAAAGTTTTGAACAAAACTAGAAACCGACTACAAAATAATTTCACTTGAGAAATTATTTCAATTTAAAATTATTTTTTGGTGTTGGTGCTATGTTGATTTCGAAACAATTGAAAGTTAAGCACTGACTGCAAAAAATACTTTTTAATTGTAAAACTTTTTAAATATAATTATTTTTGTGAAAGTGTTCATATCAGAAAATATTCGAGTAATTCAATTTAAGCCTTACCCAAGAACTGTTGCAGTATCTTTTGCTACATATATTTTAAATGGACTACTTCTGATTTCTTCTAAGTTTAATTGATATCAATTTAATACTTGCTATCTCATATTTTATTAGGAATATTTTTATTTGTATGATGTCGTAAATAAAGAAAATACAACGAAGAGTTACGAAACATTACAATCGTCACATTTCTGATGTTGTTCGTTTAGGCAATATAAATAAATATTACGTATTAATAAACAAGGCCGCGGAATATTTGCCTCATATTCTTTCTGTTATTTATTCTACCTTGTGATGTATTGGACTTGTAAACGTAGTATTTTCCTTAATAATACTGGCCAACATTTCCCCAAGCAAGAATAATTCTTGTTTCGTGGATGGTAAGGTTGGATCCTGTAATGATATAAATAGCTTGGGTACTAACAAAAACATCGGTTAGAATATAAGGTCATACATCACTTTCATCGATGAGAGACGTAAAGGGTTTTTTTGTACTGTAAATTATGTTAGAAACTTGAGTGTTAAGGTTAACTAAAATGACATCCTACACGGGGATCGCCTATTTATCTTCAGTTTGACGTATCCAAGGACGACGTATCAAAGATTTTGGTTTTTATTAGACTTTTGGCGAAATCTTTTTTTTTTTTTTTGCTTGTGGCAACACTCCGGCTAACAGCTGTTTTATATCAGTCCCGTGTTTAATTTAATTATTTATTAATTTTACGCTTAATTATAGCCCAAAATCGTGTACAAAACATAAATGAGTGTTCAACAAATATAATTAGATAATATTTAGTGTATTTGTGAAGTGTTAGTTACGTACGTGACAAAATCGCCTGACGGTTATTTCGCCACAGTGAATTTGAAAATTGTAAATCATTGTCATCTCTTTAGGTACATAGTATTCTGTATGTCTACTGCATACGAATATCATAAATTATTTTTTACTAATTAAGTTAATCTAGTATTTACCGACTCGATTTACTTGATTTATCGATATTTACACAAAGAGGTAGAATTTGGTTCCAAATATTCAACCTCAAATTGGTCATTCGGCGCTTTGGAAATTTATCTTAAGATCTCGTTTAATATACATATAATACTATGATGACACGCGGTGCCCTCGCCTGCCAACTCGATCAGGCTTTGAAGGAATTAAGGGCTGCCAAAGAGTCGAATGAACAGTTGCACTTGGAAAGGGATGAAAATGAAAAAGAGATATTAGAGGTTTTAAATAGAAATATATTATTAAAAAAAGAAATGGCTGAGTTGCACACACAATATATGTTAGTGACAGATGACCGAGACCGTTTACAAGGCATAGTGGATGGTTTTGACGGGTGCAGTGAGGACTATGTGCGAGGTCTCAGACGATAAATATCCATAAAAATACATCTTCATTACACTCTTATCATGAATGATTTACGTCGAATTGTTATCATATAGAGTGTGGTTGAAACTAAATAGTCAAATTTTGAAATGTACTTTTACATATTTTGAAGTAGGATAACGCTAATCAGAACATGCCACAGTTTTACCATGATTTTGTAAATTTAAGTTACAAAATTTAAACAAGATATTAAATGTAATAGTAACGAATTAAGTGTAATAAAAATGAAAAACGCTGAATATAACATTTTAAATCAGTTCGCCGTAAAGGAACTCTTATAGCCTAAAACTTTAGAAGCAGTTACGAAGTCTCCAGCAGTGGCTAAGTTAAAATAGCAACAAAGATAGGAAACCTTCCGCTTTAACTAATAAAAGTTGCTAATTTATTTAAAGCTCTTTCAGGACGGTTCATGATCCGTTGAAGTTAACTTTTATCATTACTTTACCTAAGAAATTAATCATTTTAATGCTTATTATATTTTTAGAGCGCACGATAAAGATACTTCAACCGTAATTCGATTAAGCATCTACATTAGGAATTATACAATCAACAAAGATGGTTTTGCATTTACAAAGCAACGATTCTGTATTGCACGAGCTAAAATTAAATTGAACTCAGCTAGTATTTCATTACAATCCAACTACAAAAGGACAAACGAGCGCGGCGGCGTTATCAGATGTTTCTAAATTAGCCACTTTAAGTGCGTTGCATTATTTCGACTCACATTATACTCATGATGTTTTTAAAAGATTTTCTATCAATTACTTTGTGAAATGGAATGGAAACGAGAAAAAAACCTAATTTTATTTTAATTGAAAGCTTTTATAAGATTAAGGTTTGTTAACATTCAGATAATAATTTAGTTTTGTTTCATAAGTTTTATTCAGAGTTTTATTTTTAATATTAAAATGACTCAAAACATATTATTTACAACAAGTGACGATAATAATTGATTGTCATTGTATTGTATTAAATACTAGTTGACCCGCTGAGCTTTGGATAAGCTACAAGTTACCACTAACGCCATCTATTAAAAGAAACCCGAATTAGCGATGGAGAAATAACAGTTTTATTCTTAAGTATGTCAGTTAGACGATTTTCGATACTTTTTCTTCATATTATAGTTTTAAAACTACCCCTAAATTAAAGCATAAAAAATACAGCAAGTGTCTTTTTAGTCTTGAGTTCAATGAACAGCTATATATGTTTATAGTTATAACATAGGAGAACAAAGAAGATGCTATTAGATAGATATATATAAAATAAATTAAATGGTAAAATTAAATATATATTATAAATTAAAATATATTTAATATATTTCTTATATATTTAAAGCCTTTTTATTATTATTATTACTATATTAACAAATAGCAACATTGTTACAAAAATCAAGCGCTGTGGGTTATTTACCCATGTTATCCTATCCTGCTTGCTTACCACTACATAAATTATTATTTTTCTGAGTCATATTATCGACCATTTCGGTTCTCAGTAAAAGTTTTCATTCCAGATATACTTACGATTACTATCAAACTTTTTATTATCAGTAAAGATCACCAGAAATAAGTACTCTACATAAATACAGTTTATATAAAAAAATGCTTCAAAAATTTTAATATCTTTTACAATTTTTACACTTTACTAACACTCTGCTCGCGGATAATTAAAATTCATTTGAGATTGAATCTCAATAAATTTGAAGCAACCTCTAAGCCGTAATTACAATGCATCTTTTATAATACCAATTGATTCTCAAGTTTCTAGACTGACCTGCAAGAAAGGCTTTCTAGGTAATCCTTGGAGCGTCAAACGGGCTCACTTAATACCTACATTTAATCAAAGGACGCCTATTGTTGGAATGATTGTACAACGTTTAATGTTCCAGAACAAAATCGCTGTCTTCCAAGCTTCATAAGTTAATAAAAATGCAAAGAGAAATGACTCTTTGGGATGGATAACTGTAATAAGGAAAATGTATGGTCCGCCTTGCTTTTTAAGGGACTGTTCGTGCCAACAATAATACAATAGATTAAAGTAGGATATAATATAATGTTAAAATTAGGCAATTTACAATCTATTGTAAAAAATAAAAGAAATAGTAGTCAAGAAGAAGAAAAGAAACAAAAACAATCGCCGATCTCGTTTTAATTCTAAAACAGTCCCACGCCGCTCATCCATACTTCAAGGAGGCGGCATGTCTCTCGCTACGAAGCCTCCTTGCGAGCTTGCGCGTGAACAGGAATAGGTACTAGTTGTTACGGTAACCACCTACACCTACCAAGCTACATGGAACAGCGTGGTCGTGTGCTGCTGGAAGCTCTGTGCGCAGTAGTAAGACATATAGACTGTATAATGATGATTTGTGACATATTAAATTAATTTTAAATGTGATAACTTCTTAAACTGAATTATTTTTGCTTTCAGTATTTTATACTTTTTTTAAAACCTTTATTTCACAATTTTGAGTGGTCATCTTCTAAAGTCAGAGTTATATGGTTAACTGTCTGTATTGTCTATTTGCGTGTCTATTTGTCGTTGGATAAAGTAACAATACTTGAATACCTTTTAAAATATTGCGAAATATTCATTGTCAAAGTTAAGAAAAATGCTCTCAGAATAAAAACGACTACTCGGCCAAACTGAATTAAATTTTTTTGGGTCCAAATAGAAACTATTTTGCATCGAACAAAAAAAGTATCATTAAAATCGGATCAGTCGCGGCGCAATTAAAGTAGGTACATTAACATATATTTATACCAACTGAATTGAGAAGCTCCTTTTTTTGAAGTCGGTTAAATATTGAGTTATTTTAAGTTTTTTTTTAAATAAAGGTATGTCAACAAGTAAATAATCATTTTAATGGTAATTTTTGTTCTCTCAATTTTGTAACCGTTTCCTAGCTACATCAACAATATCAAATGATTTCATAATTAATGCAAGTTCATAATATTATTATTACGTTATCTAAGTAATAACTTAAATTATTTAAGTTTGATACTACTCTATCACGAGACATGACGTAATCTTATCTACACGAACTAGAATCTAGATAATCATTTACGTCATTAATACCCACCGACTTACATTAGGGTAACGTGGAGAAGGATATTAATGACTCAATTTTCCTATGGGGTCACCATATAATTGGAGTACATACACTATTATGTATATATTTACTTCTACTGTTGACACTATTTAAAAAATAAAATTTTAGTTTTAAATGGTTTGATTTGGCAGTGTCCAAGGAGGTTTCATTGTGTTGCTAATTTGGATCTTAAGTTAATAACGATACTGTGTTTAACGCGAATTATTTATGCTCATTAAATGTCTTTAAAATATTGTTTTCTGTTTCCTTTTGGAATTAATCGAATTAAACTGTACGTAATAAGAGTTTATATTTTGATAGCAAATAATTAAACGTTTTGATTTCATTAGCAAGTGACAATGGTTTCAGTTGTATTTCTAGTATCTTTTAGCATTTAATTTTACGATACAGTATTTATAAAACATTTTACAACACAGAGTGTAAAAATGATCATTAACAAAAGTTATATTATATATAAATGTCAAAACAATAAAGGATTACAAGTTTTAAATTAAAATAAAGAATATAACACGTCATAAATACAGGGAAAAATTACAGTTAATCTATAATAAAAAATATTTATTAGTACTATAAAATTCTTTGTTCAATTTCAATTTTTCAATTTTTTTTATACCATACTTTTTTTCTTTTTTTCTAACAAAAGGTTTTTCAACGAGTAAATCTTCTTTTTTGTAGCAAGTGTCATTCACCGCGGTACACTTAATAGTGTATCAGATGAGACAAATTCAACGGGGTATTCTTTGGAATACCGTAGTCAATCAGATATTTAGCTGATAAATCTGAAACGTGTTTGAAATATTTCCCATGTTGGCCTTGAAGAGAAGCATTTGCTGAGACGGTTGGAAATATTGCAGAAGCTCTGAGGCCAATATTTTTGCAATAACATTGGAGAGCACAGTTTCAACCAAACCTGATTTTGTTAGAGTTTGGAGTGGTCTAACTCTAAATGATTACTTATTACCTTTGATCATAAATCTTAATTCAAATAATTTCATTATTTACATCCCAATTTATTAAGTTGCCAGTTACTCGTGACATCGTTTCGCTCATTAATATTCTCTTTATCCAAAGAGACATGTACTGTCCGTTCAAGGAGCAGGATAAATTTTGTTTTAAATAGGGTTTTGCTATCGTTATTAATTATAAATGTACGGGGAGAAAATGTTGTTTGTTGGTAAAAATTAATTTGATTACAGAGACGTGTATGTATGAAAATAAAGTCTTTGAAATCTTCGAAAATGTCTTTCAAAGATTTCTAATTAGTTAAGTAGAGAACTACAACTTTAGAGTAGAACTCTACTTTCAGTTTTCTAATAGTTATCACTAAACTGAAAGTAGAGTTCTACTCCTGAGCTCGATGTGGTCTTCTTCTCGAGACCAGCGTTTTATATAGCAACCAAAGTCTAACTACCAAATGATACGATGAGTACGCCTAACTTCGTACTAAACCTACAGCTTCATTCTCGTTCATGCACTAAGTTTCAATCCATATTCCGCTCAACAACCACAACCACCGTATGAAATATTTACTGAGGTTCGTTTCGCATGTTTCAAAAACAGAGAAAGCCAAAGACATCGTGCTGTGTTAGTTATGTTTGCAAATGGATTCCCCTTTTCAAAATTCTATTGTTATTGGTAATCATTTGTTATATAATATATACAAAGAAACAACGTAGTTTTGAATGATAGGTTATTGTACTCATATTTAATTCAAAATTGCTTTCATCTAGAACATAACTTTTAATTTTAAATATTTTTTTGAAGTAAGGAATCCAATCCGATCTGATTCGAAAATATTTAATCCGTCATGTGAAACTAGTGATAAATATATAAAAGACAGTCGAATAGTCTTATTGTTACTACATCCCCGAATATTATCAACCGAATATCTGCTTCATAGGAATCTAATCCTTGTAAATAAAAGTCGTCTCTTTCCTTTCATTCCATCTTTGTAAAAGTTTAACTTTCATTTCATACTTCAACTTTGCGATCTGTTGGTATTTGTCTGTTTCTTCTCACTTACCTTTTTATTAATACAAGACTCGTTTGTCGCAATGCAGTTCTTTTACTTCAAAGTGCTTTTAACTTATTAATATTTTGTTCATTCAATAAAATTAACTGCAGAGTGAACTTGTCTGTCGTACCAGAGGCTATATAATATTTTATAGACATTAAAATATTTTTTTTGCTATGGTGGGTGTCAGCGAGAAGCCCATCGAAGTACGGTATGTTAAGTTTTGACGCTGGATGCATGCTGCCTAAGATCACACTATAAGTTTTATACTAGAACTACATTTTACCTTCTTAATTTTCACATTCAATTATTGCATCAGTCTTCAATTTTTATTTGTTTATATTCACAAATTGTAGAGTATGAAAATGTGAAAACTAATTTCTAGGTATAACCCGTATAGTACTTACAAAAGCTGTTCCACCATATCCAATGCAAACCCAATGAGGTGAGATTAAGTTGACCTCATTAATGCAAACGATAATCCCCCAACGATTCCACTAATCTAATAAACTGGCGAATGAATAATAATAACTGCTTTCTATTAGAGCACATTGCTAGCTCTCTCGATGAATTTGATATAAGATTTGCAGATAGGACTATGATATATATGCCTTATATGCCTTTATATCTTTGTAAACTTCTTAACTATTAAAATTCTCATTTTTGTAGTTATTTCTCCTTGTGTCGATTGAATAATTTCAATTAATTTTTCATTGAACGTACATAGGTAACGAAATCAAAGTTTATTATTACAAATATAGAGCGTTGGTTACCAAAACTTCTTTCAGATTAATCGAGATGAAGTAACAAAAGTTACATTTAATTAAATAATGTTTGATTTATATCAAAAGTCAATTATTAAGGCAACAAATCTTAATAATAGTGTACAATATTGTTGGAAATCGTATAAGCATTTCCTAAAAAAATATGGCTATGAAAAATAACAAAGTTGAGGTTAGCTTACTCAATTATATCTCTAATATAAGTCTGAGCACACCATTGTCGAGTAAAGTAATCATATTTTCTAGAAACTTTCGTAAAACTCATAGACAGTAGCTTCAAGTGTGAGCTGCAATGCGTTAGGTCTTATTCAGAAACTTTACGAGTTGCCCCATCTTCCAGTACTTAGATCTGAGAAGAATACCGAATCACTCCGAGGTCTAACCGAACGGAATATCGGAAAACGATGAGGATTGTCTTCTAGAGGCAGCTTAAGCTAAAAAATATGGTCGTATCTCAACTCTGCACCTCATTGTTCCGACCCATTTGCCTGTGAAGCAACAGAGAGATTCCAAGGTGTGAAGTTTTTCTATAAAATTTATTGCTTCCTCTTCAATGCCTTCGATAGGTATAAATTTAATTTTGGGTGTTTGCGCTTGAGCGATCGCTGTTGTTCGGTTCTTCCGTAAATTTCATCTGACTGTTTCTGATTTTCTTAGCCAAGTCACAAAGAATCGGAAATCTCATTAACATTTGGGTTGATTTAATTATATTAAACTATTCTATAGAAAAATTTAAGAATCGACTCTACAGATAAAGTGAAGTGTCTATATGAATTGGTTTGCTATTTAACAACCTTGTATTAATGACGATACACAACACATGTTCCAAAAGAGTAATCCAAAAAATACACAGTAATACCTTAACTGTAAGAAACGATATTCGTAACATGACAGCGCAATATTCAAAGATTGTATCGGTAGTTATACATTTCGAACATTTTCCTACAATGTTCTTGCTTATTATTATATCTATTGTTTCATAGTTATTGAATAACTTTGAATATTTACCACCGGAAAATTGTTGCCTTACTCATTGAGCTTCCAAAGCTTTATTTCAATGTAAAAAATAATTTTGAGAAAGACTTAAAATATATACTTTCTTAAGACATAAAGCCTCTTTTCTGGGAATTAAAAAAAATGAGAAGTGATCCTCAATTCCAAGAAATTTTGTTAACGATTTCAAATTTTCATTTTGCTATCAGCCATAATCCAGTCTTCACACTGTGATGCATATTACATCTGACGTCTTCCTTTTAACAATCCACTGTTTATTACTTTTGTTGAGTTAAATAAATTTAAATACTTTCTTTTTATGTACCAGAGTTAAGGCATCTCCTTAACAAAAAAATAATCCTTTTATCTTTTCCCAAATTTTTTCTGACACAATTCTTTTTATTTTGCGAATTTATTTTTTTAACAGTTGTACTAGTAAGGCTGCTGCTTATTTGATATTATTTAAGAAAAAATATATATCATATTGAAATTACCTTCATTGAGTCACTTATTATTATTTGGACAGTTTTTTAAATAAGAATTTTACTAAATATGCAACGGTATTTTTTATTAGAATTTTATAAAAGTTATAATTCTATGAATTATATTTTTAACACAGAATATTATACAAATAAAAATTTCTTCATCAGCTTGTAAGATCTGATACTGACAATCCTGGCAGTGATGGCTTGTTATAGTTATTGAATTTCTCAAGAATTGATAGTCCGATCGATATTACCACTAAGAAAAATATGTGTAATCATAAATCCGGGTTCAAGTTGCCCAATTACGCTGCAGACGTGGGACGAAGGGAAAATAAACTCAAGCCTAATTTGGTGATTAAGTAACCGAGTAAATTAGTAATTCGCCGAAAAATTGTGGATTTGTACGACCAATGCACACCGATACACTGATACTAGATAGCGGTTACTGTTGCCTAATAGACGTTTTTATTATTGTGAAATTGGCACTACTGATAATTTATTTGGCCTGCTGAAATTATAATGAAGCGTATTGTTGACAGCATAGAAGCTAACAGCAGCAAGTCTTCCCACTCCCAACACAACGCTTTCATAATGAAGGGTTCAGTGTGATTACAATGCCAAAATACAATGCTTCAAAGGAATATGGTTGACTTATAATTCCTTAAGATACTATTGCTTTTCTTCTTCTTCTTTTAAAAATGGCAATGTGTCATCTCCGAATTAGATAACAATTCTACTAGGATAATGTTCTGACCGCGCATGCTAATGTAAGGCTCAACGAAATAGTGCGTTCGAGTTTTGACTATTGTATTAACTTTGATTAGTGGACACTCAGAATTCAGGTGAAAAATATCTCTACCCATTTTAGATAATTAAAAATGCTTTGATTTGTACGTAAATAATTATTATCCTCATCAGTGAAGTGGTCACTGATGAGGATAATAAGCGAACAGAATTAAAAGTATAAATTTTACGGAACGTTTTTGCCAATGTTTTTCAAACTAATTAGGCATGCCAAATTCAAGAGTTTCGACGCAACAAATTAAACTTATTAGGATGGACGTCAAATGTCCAACACACATCTAAACTCAACAGAGCTGGAAATAAAGTTGCATTTACTTCAGTTTCCTTTTTAAAACGAACCATTCAGACTTGATTTAATTAGCAGAAGTTATTTATGGTGTAATTTGATTAAAACTCACCATAAAGGCTACGATTTGTTATTACTTGGACCTTAATAAATCAGAAGAGTATAATTTAACTAATGAGTATTTGACTATGCTTTGTTATGCTAGAATATAAAACCTATTTCACTTATTCGGACATAATGAAACACTTTGACAAAATCAAAGCATCATTGACTAATAACGCGACAAGGAGGAATCAGATAAAGTCATGAACAAAGAAATACCTATCATAAGAGCTTTTACGTATGATTGCAAGTCATTTGACACGGAATAAAATATGTGCAAACAAATCGGCTCAGTTTGAAAAATGCCGATCCTTGAACCTCAAGCGCACTTTGTAACCATTACGAGAGTTACGAGTCGTCACATCACTGACACAGCTTAACCCGCAATAGATGGGTGAGAATTCCCTTGTAACTTCACAAAATTGCCTGTAATTCCGCGAACAAGGAAAGGGTGTGCCTCCGCCATTTGATAAAGGGCCACCCTTTTTATGAAAGCCCCCACGAGAAAATAACAACGGGTGAGTTTGATAAATATTACTTGTGTTTATTTGGCCACTGACTTCATACGCGGTTGGGGATGACGCTTGACGAATGGACGGTGCCCGGGAAAAAATCGTAAACGTCAGCCTATGGAATAAGTGTAATTCCCAGTTACAAATGTGGGTAGTGCTACCTTTATAATAATTAAAACAGCTGTAGGCAAGAAAGAATTGTTTGTAAAAGCCAATTTTTGTTCAGACATTTGTTGGATCTTATGTGAAACTCCGAGTATGCAGAAAAAAAGTTGATGATATTTCTCGTGTTCTTTATTACTTGTTCAATAAATAAAAAGGTTTAAGTTTTTGAGCAAAATTTCGGGTTGTTAGTTTATCAAATGAAGAAAAATTTTATCATTAGAAACAGGGTCTAAAGGCGCCACTAAAAACTGGAATAACTTAAAATATTTAAATGACAAATTATTTCCCTGTCGTCATTGACAAAAATTTTATAAAGATATTTTTCATATGCCAACACAATAGCAAGAAAACACAAATTAATACGAAACAATCACCAAATTCCAATACTAATAATAGTTACACTTCGGATACCGTTGCCAAAACACGGAGGTTAATCAAAGTCGAACAATTCAATCGACATGCAACATGAGCCCTGAAAGACGATGAGAATGAAGCGTTACTTGGAGCAGGGCTGCCTTCAATGGCAGCAATCAATTTGCTCAGTGCGGCCGTCCGTCAGTCTCCCGACCACTGACAAGCGATCGGTCTCGACCATCGGATCGAGTTACAGCAGGTAGCGAACTAAGCGCTGTCTCACGCTGAGCGGTGAGACTGTAACGAAGAATGTCTCCATTTGAAAATTGATTTAGCTTAGACTTTTTTGTCTGTTCAGAAGTCAAAGAGTCTCCAGTTAAAAAAAATTTAACCTTAACTTTTTATTTTTAAATACATAGAAGAATAATCATTTCGTCTATAGCCTCAAGATTTTGTGTAATCTCACCTTTTTCCTTATTTTTATCTAACTGAGAAGCTATCCATTCTTATGAAGAAACAATATTGAACTACAGTTTAAATATGGATCGAATTTCAGCGAATTTCAAACAGCCATTAATGGAGTAACTTTTAAGATTTTGATATGAGTTGAATATGAAACGAAAGTTTGGAGTATATAATATTTTATAAGAATAGACAATAAAAGGTTTGAGTGAAAAATTTAAGCATAAAGTACCTTATAAAGATCCAGTAAAATCAAAGCTTGTAATAAATAGAATTAAACATAAATTTCGCATTAGAAAAGTCATCACTTACGCCATCCATCCCCTTAAAATCAGACTCGTGCTCCAACCATAAGTCAAACTGTTCTACTTCTTGTATCTTCACATTAATTTTACTTCTATCATTAATTAAGAGACATTTAACGTAATAAATTTCACTCCCAAAATCTCCGATACTAATTTTCTCTTGAGAATTACAATTTGAGTTAGGAACAACAACTGAGTCTACTTAATGTAATCTATCATCTGTAAACGTAATAATATAACGAAGATTGATGTTACGATCTTTTATGTGTTACAAAAATCTAAGTTTTGAAAATTCTTCATTAAACATCTTTATGTGAACTCTTTTGTTGAACTATAATAGAACATTGGTTAAACTTTATTGCTTCAAAATCATCTATCATCGCTAAATGAAGTGTTAGGGATGATTATCAGGAATCAATATGTTCACTAAATCCAGCTTCCAGGTGTAGTAGTCCAGAAAAGAGATAGAAAATTAACCTCAGCAATAATAACATTTTGAATTTTTTCTTAGACATACCTTTAAATAGATTTTTTTGACTATTTATTTGTTACCTAACCATCGAATAAAATTGATGTTTGAAATATGATTTTTATTTTAATTAAGAATTTAATTTAAGGTAAATTACGGCTACAATTTTCCTTCCCAGGGCTGGTATCTGTAAAATAACACCTTAATATTAACATAATGTTTCACGAGGTCCTTTTAAAAATTACAGTAACATACGTTTAAAGTAATTATTTTACAAACGACTTCTTCGTACTACTAATAGGGCTACGAGAGGGAGTCTTCCCTGGCTATAAAATCAAATTAAATAAAATTGAAAGGTCGTAAGAACATAAGACCTTATGTACAACTGGCTTCTGCCTGCGGGTCTTTCTGCAAGATTTTCACCAAACAAAATTTATTAATACTATATGGTGAATAACTTCTAGAATTTCAAAAATGGCTAACAGTGAGCTGACCTTATGAGGTAGATATATTATATTGTTAAATTTTCAGGTCTTTTCATTACGGAACTCCCTTTGGTAATTATTGACGGAAATTTCACTGCGAAACCTATCACTTGACAATCATTAAAAATAAGACCCGTCCCGAATCCCTCGAGAGATTGGGTGGATTATCGAAATCGAAGACCTGGTAAGCTTCTCTTACGGACTCAATAATTGCAGATACTTAGTATTTTATACATTTCATTAGCACCAATGACATTATCAATATGAGAGCATAGTAATATGTACATTCGAGTATTCACTTCATTTAGCCGTAAAATTATATAAGAAAATTGAAACTACGTCGTCAACGGATAACGAAAACAAAGATGTTGGTATTTAGATAGTATTCTAAAGAAATAGACGGACGTTTCATTTTCTATGTGAATACTAACAGAGCATCAATCCTACTTATGGATGACTTGTACACAAATAACATTCGCACACAAAATAAACAAAAAGATTCGCCCAAATATATGACTGGGAAAGCCGACTTTACTTCCAACTGATCTTCAAACAGCTTGGGTCAAGGCATCCGGGATTAATGGTGGACACGAACTGTCCATACGACACAGAATCTTATTTGTGGTTAAGCTTTCATTTTCATTACACAGCCTCCGGATAGAAACCAATGAGAGACGCCGTAATCCCGTATTTGGGACAATGGGATTCTTGTAAGGCTGACGTGAAACGTTAATTTGTAGGAAAGTATAATAGATCATATTTATCGTACAGAAAATATTATCATGCTTTGTACTAGATAAATTATTGTGCGATTTTATTGTTTCAAATTGTATATTTATTTAGACTCTTTCATTTATTTATCTGGTTTTTACATGGTAGAGTGTACATCCTGTGATATTTTATCTTTATAAAATTAGCTTAAAAAGATATTTCACGTAGTCGTCAAAAATCAACGTTCTCTTTTCAACATTCATCTTTTTTAGCTATTTCTAGCAGAGCGGACATTTGAATTTGTGTAAGATTCGGACGTCGTTCTGTGCAAGTGTCTAAATATTAAACATTACAGTGATATACATAAGCTTATAATAGTGCTATCATGTATAAAATTCCCTTAATCAAGAGAGAGAAAAACAATAACGCTGCTTCATGGCATTTAGAAGTAAAATTTTGACAATAAAGTTATATGTAACAATTGATTGATTCATAATATTCTTTGAAACAGCTAATCTAGGATGCTATCGCAAGAAATGTTAAAGAACGATAACATGCGAACAACTAAAGAAACATGGAAACTTCACTGATTTATATATATATTGTAATTTTGAGTTATACTCAACAATAGTAATAGTATAGTTTCTAAAGAATAGCTATTGATATGCTGGTGTCTATAGGCTTGGTTACCACTGGACATCTGATGCTGGAAGTTCACTTATATCAAGAACGATAGATCGTTGAAGGGTATAAGAGCTCTTAGACAAACTAATAGTCTCTAGTATACGTTTTGGCGTAGTAAAATAATGGGTAGACCTAAATCTTACTAATTTCTTATACCAGGATCAACATTGCCAATACTGAAAACATGCTAGTTGTGTAAATTACAACACCAATATCTAACTGACGATCATAATGACAGGGATTTACATTGATCATGTACATTACATTAATTATTATTCCATTATGGCAATGATTTATTCAATTTAGCTATTTGCCTACTCCAACTAGCATTTTGTAAAATAATACAAATCCTTATTCAATAATTCAACAATTGTCTCATATAAAACCTTATAAGAGCATCATTTATCTCTGTCTCAGACTACAAAAGGGACGGTATTTATAGTTTTAGTCAATCGATAAACAAGCATAGTTGTAAGAAAAGAGAAAATCTTAACCGCCTTATTACTACGCGTGGTTTAAAGTTAGTACTCATTTAGAACTGAGGCTATCTGAGGCTAACTGAGCTATATATTAGTTTTGCAGTAAGGCGAGATGGTTTTATGTTATAAATTTTAGTAATATTTAATTGTTGTAACAGCTCTAACAGATGTCTGTAGTTACCCCAGACACGAACACTACAATTTTTAAATTTCTAACTCACTACGTTCTCGGTGACTCTTTTAGTAAAATCTGTTTAAAACTGTTAAATATTGACATAAACAAAATTCGTCCTAATCATCGTATTCGCAAACAAACAATATTCATCTTTTATAAATTGTCTCTTTCGGTTAAAATTATATTTATTATATTTATGTTAAAACATATTATATCATTTCTTAAAACACATTTAATACGTTGGACTGTAGTAGAATACCAGTACTTTCTGCACATTCCATTCAAATATTTAGTGTTTGCATGTTATAGGATTTATTATGTATGTTTCGCGAATGCGATCCAGAATAAAATATTAAAAATAAAGAGTAGTAGTCACTTTGCCTGCCAGTTGGCAAGACGTAAAAGATTGGTATTTATGAAATAAGTCCTGAGAAGAAGAAAGCATGAATTGTAAGTAAACTAACAAAATAATCTTTTACTACACTAACAATAGAGCTTTGGTTAATCCTTGTATGACTTAACTAGAGATATTGAATTTCTGTGCCCGTGGATAGATAATGGTAGTAGGGGAGGTTTGGAAGCCATTACAGGGACCGTAGGGTCCCGCCCTTCATAGTTATCGTTGCTATGAGAGGTGATAACATGAACAAAAGAGTTACATGTATCGTGAATTAAGTAGAACGAAAGTAAATTGTCGTAGCTACTTCTGTTTGTTTTCAACATTGTATAATCCTAGAAATTTATAAGCGAAGCAGCGTAAGTGCACAGCGTATTCCCTCCTTCTTATAACATGGGTTCCTTTAAGAGATGCATGAAAAAGCACTTTTTGGGCCGGCAAGGTGAGAGTGGCTAGGACAGTACGTCGCATGCTTCACTAGCTATCTTCACATATGGACTCCTCTACTACTTATCATCAGGTGGTGTCGAGTCATTTGCTGAGCTTAATATAAAAAAAAAATATACAAGCATGTGATCCCCGGGACCTTCTAACTTGAGTGGTGTATACACAAAAGCCAGACTTTTGCAATGCTTATCCCATTCCCATTTAGAATTACATATTCCACACAGCCACAATGTCACATTGTCACAGCGTTTCCCCAACTCATAACAGCACAAAGAGATAATGGGTTCACACAATGGCTAGAAGCGAAGAGCGTTTTATGTGGATTATGAGCCCATGGTACCTGGTAAATTTGTATGATTTTAATATACGCAATATATCTATGTGAAAACTTTAATTTAAAATAATTCAGAAGACCCAAATGGTTTTTGTTTTTAAACCATTTAAGGCGTTTCTAAAGACATACAAACAGTTGGTTTTTGAATTGAGAATTTGTAGTGTTTATTCAATTCCTCAATTTATCTTTTTTTAATATAAAAAGGCAAAGCATATCAAGAATGGCATCTATTCAATACGTCCTATGTAATTTCAATAGGCTTATAGGAGTGTGCTTCCTGCACTTAAATTACGACGGTTCATTAAGATATAATATTAAACAAACATTATAACAGCCACGGCCACTGCAACTGGTCGAATGTCAGGGAAATAACTAGTAACATATTTATTATTTTGTATAAGTAATCTGTTTAATTTGGGAAAAATCTGATAGCTCTTTGGTTTACTGGTTCAAACCTTCTGGCTTGGATAATGTTCGTGCGAACAATAATACAAGAGATTAAAAAAGTATCAAATATAATATTTAAACATGGTATTTACAATCAATTGTAGAATAAAAGAAAATAGTAGTAATCAAGAAGAAGTAAAAATAAAAATCGATCGCTGATCTCGGCTTTATTCTAAAAATGTCACACGCTGCTCTTCAAAACTTCCAGGAGGCGGCATGTCTCTCGCTGCGAAGCCTCCTTGCAAGTTTGCGCGTGAACAGATAACAAGAACAAATCTACTTTCACCATGGTTAGTTGCAAGATGGAAGAATCATTCAAACACTACCAGACACGTAAAGTTGTTGGTCCTTGTTGACGGCAACCACTTTCGCTAACCAAGCCTCATTGGACCAGCATGGTGATATTACAGTCTTAATTTTTTTTTCCATTTCTACATCACACACAATCCATCCAGACAGTGCATAGATTAAAAGACAAACATTTTATAATAAAGGTATCAAAGACCTTTGTGTGCGCTGCAGAAGTGCAAAAGGGTCGTAACTCAGTGACTGATTTTGTTCACATCCCGATGTGAACAAACCACTGATATTCTGCTACAACCTGAGGGCTTTTTAAAATTAAAATTATAGATAGAAAAAAACAATTAAATATTAAATGTGTGAACATTAATATAACTAAGATGTGTGAAATTCCTCATGTGTTTCTTCCATGCAGGAAATCTTGTATCCAACAGTGAGACGTCTTAAAAGTTTAGATGATAGATATAAATAGACGACACTCAAAGAAATCAAAGGTAGACGTTTGTGTATTCAGAAGCAGGTGATCTTTTCTGATTACAATAGATATTGACGTTTCTTACGTCCTTTGATAACTGAGGAGGTACCACAACAAAAAGGAAAACCCACTCAAATTCCCCGGTAACTCTATTGCTTTTCATAGGGATGACCTGGGTTTTTCTGTACAATCTGTCTATTCAGACTATTCTAATACTAAATAAGATCAAATCATAATATTTTGTTTATTGATTTGTTAAGCCGCGATGTACTCCCGAGAGTCCCGATGAAAACCGAATAATAATTACCACAAATGTTATTACATGTTAATTACTGCATAAGTAAACTATGTTGATATAAAAATGTAAAGGTATAAATTTATTTACACCTACGTCATATATTAAATGGAATTAATTTATCAAAATATTAATTTCAGTATCTCGATAAAGATGAGAAGCAGATTATTTTACTCAAATTATCTTTTAAGCGCTCTCAACTTAGTTCTAAAGAAAAATCTTTGGGTAATAAAAACCTCTTTATTCGATACCGAGCATTCGTTTCGTTTTTATTGAAACGAAGGAGCTAGTGTATAATAAATAATGGTTCATTTTGAAAGGCGTTGAAATTAATTAACGACCAAGTTTTACAGATAAAACAAGATAAGAGTTTTTTCAACTACCAAATAAGTGGATTTTAGGTTTTGTATTTCTGATTTATTTTTTAAATATATTATATTATTATTAAAAATGTTTCAGCCATTTATGTGTACACGTTTGTATGTTTCAATCGAATTAAACCTTTTCGATCGTATTTATTGTATCTCTGTTGTGGATTTTTGAGATTTATACATGCATTTCTCAGCGAAACGCAATTATTAATATCGTGGTACTGACTACACGTAATAAATACGGCTTTTGTCCTCTAAATGTCACATTATTAGGTGAAAAAAATCCATAACTAACATTAAGAAAATCTATTTACTATAGACCAACATATTTGGATATTCAGACACGTTTTCTGTGCTAATTTTGAATGCAAAACGTAACTATGAGGATGTAATTGTTTTTAAATTTAAAAAGTCGTTTAAGAAAAAGCCACAATGCAATATTTCTAAAAGATGTTAATTTCTAAAAAATGTTCTTTGGTAATACTTTTCCAATCTTCTAAATATTCAATATAAACTCTTTCACTCGTCTGTGTCATTCAAAATCGGCCCTTTGTCGTTTTGATGTGACATAGCAGCAGTCTATCGCTTTGATGCCTGTGCCCTTTGTAATTCAATGATGTGGTCCTGATAACGGACGTTAACTGCCAGACGTATTGAGCTCAAAATTTCAATTAAATTTCGTGTAAAATTTATATGAAAAGGATATCGAAATTGGAATAGGCACAATGGGAATAGATTATTACACTTATCGGTTCAAAGTTTTGTGTTGTTTCAAGTTTTGTTCATTTACTGCTCGTATAGTGATGTGTATGATGATTATATTTGCCGCACACGTTTTTATACCACACACACACACACATACACACACACACACACACACACACACACACACACACACACATAATATTTTAACCAAATTTTAGGGAATTTCTTTGTTATGTTGTGTCTTATGAATTTTTTTGTAACATTTCAAATATTATAGTATTTTCCATTTAAATGATTCCATGGATTAATTTAAAAACTTTTTGTGTTACAATAATAGGCATTACTGTTTTGAGTGAATTTTAACACGGGCTATCTTTTATTTTTCAACTGATTTTAAAAAAGCGAAGGGTCTCATTTTTCCTGTGTGTTTTTTATTTCTTACGCGATACCTCCGTCAATAGTGAAGCAATTTTCACAGTTCTTTTCGATAGAGCATACTTCTGAGGACCACCCATTGTCACCAAATCATGGTCTGATGAAGGGATCACAGGGAGCGAGTAAATCTTCAAATTTTATAGGCATGTGTTTCATTCTAAAGTTAATGACCTTAAAAACTAAACACTCATAATTGTGAAAATAAAACTTCAAAACACTAAAAAATCTAATTACATTTGAACACATTTATTATTTTTTTCTTTAATTACCCTAATGTTGCTCTTGTACTCCTAGCAAGAGCTTTCTTTTGTTATGGCTTATGTAAAGTTACCAGGCAGAGATCGCATTTAGCAATCTTTAGGGTCGACCTTTGTACAGAATTGGTATATAATTCTCTAAGTATTTATTTTTGAATTGGTCGATGCACAATAAAGATATCTCCACTGGTATTTAGCGACGGTGACCAGAACCAGCAGCTCTACGCGGCTCTTGTAAGCTCAGTTCTAGGCTTAAAGTGTATAGTTACGTAACCTAAACAATGAACTTTGATTCACTTCTGAGCGCAAGTTTCCATGGTAACGACCTCCTAACTTAGACATTTATGGCTGACGAGGATCCCCTCACAAAATGTTTTGGCCTAGAAACAGAATTGAAGTGTGTCACAGGTGTTGGATATAATATTGACATTATTACTTATTGAACATAAGCACAGCGCAAATCGATTATTATAATAAATGCCCACTAAAGTTAACATACAAAATTTAAGAGTTATTCATAACTGATGATTTTTTCATAACCAGAGCTCATTATTACCCACTTTATCCCATGACCGAGCTCACGCGGAATTGTAATCTATTTAAATTTACCTCAAAAACACGGTTCCTATTAACTCTACTCCCAAAAAACATAAAAAAAACGGTAAAACACATAAAACCACATCAATTGTTCACGCCATCGTACCGTTAGACAAATTAATACCTAATTGCCTTTGGAAGCGTCCTCGACCCCTTCTAAAGGGTACAGAATGAAACAACCCAATTACGCCAGAACGCAACGTCCAGAGTCCAGGCTACGGTTTTAAGTGTCCGCCCATGATTCAATTTGGGCCTGACTGAATATTCATTTGACGATCGGTTTATGAGATTGAATAGATTCTTTTTTCAGCGTAATTCAATCACTTAGATGTTTCACGTTTTGCTCAGAGACTAATAAGTCTCTACACAGTTTTAATGTTAATTAACCTTGATTGAGAAAGTGGGACAATATTTATTGTGATGAATGTGTTTCATTAGCAAAGGATAATTTGTCACAATATTTAATCTTTAAACTAAATTAAAACACATTTTTAATTGTACCACACTTGTTCCATACTAATTAAAAGTTTCCACGGCATGCAATATGGACTAGAATTTATTATTTAACAGAAAGAAGAAATATTACAACTGTAACTCTACAATAACATACAAATGACTCTACAATGACTTTAGTTTTTAGTACTTTAATATATTATTATTTGCTTGTATAAATATACTTATGTTAAATTAACCTTATTTTTTAGCAAACAGGTTCTATTTTAAATTATTATTGTATGCCTCTAATTTATATTTATTTTTTCCTCATGCTGATGATAGTGGTAACCCTTCAGATTAATACAGGCTTCTACAAATCTTCGTAATTATAATCAGTTTTGAAAGTAGTAAAACATCATCTACCTAAATATAGAATAGGAAATAATAAACTTTACATATTAAGAGAAAGTAATTATAAGTTTCATTTATCCGTGCTTAAAGTCATAATTCGGTGATATTTGATTACACTTTAGTTGAGTTGAAAACATTCAGCTGAAACGATTCTCGGAAGTGAGATAATTTTAGTTCATTATTCAATAAGTTTCAATATTTGGTTATGCTTCTGATTCCTGTTACAAAGGAAATTATGTAATTAAATATTGAGTGTAACGATGTCGCAATCAGAATACCTACAATTTTTAAATATATTTTAGATATTTTTAAGTTTGATTTTATAATATTCGGTAATTATATGCCGTTTTAATTTTCAATGTAGGTAAGTTATCTTATCTTCAGATCCAGAACTAACTCCTGGAGTTTTTTTTGGTTCCCCTATCCTAACGTCTTCTGTCCTACAATACTCCCAGAATATGACTCAGTCAGCAGCTTTATATCGTCAGGAGTAGGGTAGCCTACACCAAAGAGACTCATTCTTTTCCTAGCAAGAAGAGCTACAAAGGATGTGTTCCATTTGTTCAGTGTGCTTCCCACAGTCCTCAGACTGAGGCGATTGCAGTAACTTCTTCTAGAATAGTATGCTATTCATGTTATAGTGGCCAGTAATAGCGCCACTTAAGCCACGAAGCCTGCGACATTGTAAATTTCTAAGTCCCCTTCTTAGCACCTCCAATGGATATTTAACTATGTTACATTTTTCAATTACTTATATGTTCCAATACAAATAAATTTGTTACCGTGGCTTTGTAATTTTAATAGGTATGGAGTTTGGTAGTTGTATATCATTATAATTTAAAGTAAGATGACGTTGTCTTTCAAATTCATTGCTTACTATATTTGTCGTTTCTAAATTGAACGGATATCAATAACTATTGTCTAAAACTATATCTTTCAATTGTTTAATGAATTATTTCAGAAAGTAACATAATCTCAACGAATTAAAACAGGATCAGTTTACTCCGAAAACTTTAATAAAAAGCATATTCCGAGAGAAAAGTTTAATAAGCGCTTTCGGATTGCACCGACGAAACGGATTATGGCAATGAGATTTTATTAAATGGAAAACTTAAACTGATTTTGCAGTATTTTGGTTCGGTTTAAATGCAAAATTTGGCCTTAAGTAACACTCTGATCACATACTAGTAAACCAACGTTGCCTAGTATGTAAGTTCTTACAAATAATGTAATCTATTGGACTATAAGCCATAAAAACATTTGACCTTATATTCAAGCTTCATTAGTATGACTTAGCTGGTAATATCAAAAAGAGTCAGAAACAAATTATATATTGATATATGATATATCTTATGTACGTGTTGCGAGATTTTTTTCTGTCGAAAAATTGTGAACTGTAACAAATTACTTACATAGATTATCATGTATCGAAACGCACCTCGCGTGCTGATAGGTTGAACGGCATATGCCCGGGCCACCATATTTATTTGTAGATACGGTCCAATTTAAAAAAATACTGTGGAAGTAACATGAATCTGTCATTTTCTAAAGAAAAGCAGTTTGAATGATAAATAAGTTAGTGATTGAAACCAAACGTAGTCTAAGTTATATACATTTTCGTATGATCTCATTTGATAAAACTTAAGTGCCAGATTATGGTTTGATAGTTTCACTTCGATATCATCTACCAAAAATGCGTTAAATTGAAATCAATACGTTACTATTCACAATCGTACGACAGTTAGTATATACAATTTTACGGTGAATATAAGCTATCATTTTGTAAGTCTCTGTTTATGTATTTGTTTAATATTTTTATAATTGTAATTTTATACGTTATACGTCGCCATCTCGACGCCATCTGTATAGGCAGTATTAAAAGAACAGTACTCGGATGTTTGAGTGCTTTTTTATTTCCTTTTTTATATTGGTTGATGTACAATAAAGATATATTATTTTCTATTCAGAATCTATAGATAGAAGTGATTGGCTACCAATGTCTTGTTAAACAGTACTTGACGTCTTCTTAAATTTAAATCCCATGTATTTATTGTACACAGAATCACATAAAATTATATCTTATCTTATCTTATCTTATCCCAATCTGTTGACATTCTAAATCAAATACTGATGTGTATTAGCAGAAACTCGAAAGGTATTTCTATTTAAATACTGTTATGGTTCATGATTTAGGGTGACACAAGTATTTTAAGTGTATGATGCAACTGTTTAAAAATTAATACTAATAATTTTAAAAGATTCAAATTAGAATAAGAAGATGTTGGTAATGCAATTATTGAAAAGAGTTTTGTTATAGTTTCACATTCGAATCAAGTGAAGAGGGCGCAGATGCTTGCTTTAAAACAGAGAAATAACGATAAATTTACTAATTACGTTGCAGCAGTGAGTAATTTATTTTTCAATTTAACCAGAATTTTTCAACTTAAATCCATTAGGAAAAACATTTTATCGATTTTTATAACCTTGTCAAAATGATTTAATATTTCACATTGAAAATGTTTCGATTATCGTCGATAAGAGAAAATGTTTCTTGTTTATATTTTTTGGTGTAGCAGATGTAATACTAGGCCTATTTTAGCTTTTACGATCGGTAAAATAAGACGTGTTTTCCAAGAGAAATTTTTCATAAACCGAAAAATTTACAACGAAATCCCCTACGTGTGTAAAAACCCGGTTCAAATAATACAAAGAAAATATACGGGTTTTTATTAATAATATTACAATAGTTTACGTTTCTTATTGTTAGGCTTTCTATTGATACCACAATATTGTATTATGGTATTTCCGAGAATATTTTGACCCTCACAAATAAGCCAAAAACTACGATACTTTTTAATTATAAGAAATATAATACCGTATTTTTAATGTTACGCTGAATAAGCCGAAAAATTCCAACATCTTGCTCCAATTAACTCACTTTCAGTACTATAGTCTGTTCGTTTGCTTAATTTACCAAACCAAGAGTAAACGATAAAAATTCCCATCGCGGCTTTCACGTATATTGTCATAGAAATTAATATCATCGTTAGCTGATTCGTTTTCAAAAATAAACAAAGGAATAATCGAATCATCCCAATTTTGACAAACCAATAATCTTGGTTATTATTTTGGCGGATTATAGAATTGATTGTCCCGGATTCTGACGTTGATGCGAATTCAATCCAAAAATACATAGCGTTAATTGTTTTAATTTAATTTAAAGGCCGCGTGCGTTTAGACCTTTCGAATGCAGTAGATTATATTTCTTTTATTAATCTTTTCTCGTTTGTTCATTTGCCATTCTGTTTTTGGACATCGTATGCTGTCGAATTAAGTTTCGTTAAACAAAGAAAATATTTCAACTGCACATCTATATTAAAGTTCTTGCTATTACAGTTCCCATTCCACCATTTGGGTCTTGTAATGTGGCTTGTTTTAACAACTTCTTCTTTGTGCAGTTCTAGCAGTTTGGCTAGCTTCATATGGTAAAGCGTCCGTTGCTGTTGGAATGAACGTATAAGAAATATTGTTAGAGTTAAGACTCTCGTAGCATGCAAGGTCTCTTAATTATAATCATTGTCTGATTCGGCATTAGCTTATTGTTATCGAAACCAGATCATTTTTATAGTTTTATATTCTGATTCTCTTTGGCCTTGAAATAATTATATTTACGGTCCTAATGATTGTGATCAGAAAGACCGATTGTAATCTAAGTAACCGTGAAAATGGAGAAAAAATGAATATTAAAAACATAGATTTAAGTGATTGAGATTCTTTCAAAGACAGAACTATCTACATCATCAGTGACAGCCAAGCTGTGTTGAAAGCTCTAACTTTGCATAGCATTCGAAGCTAATTTGGAATGCTATACAAACGCTGAACAGGCTCGGTAAGTATTAAAGGGTAAGACTTATTTGGGTGCTTGGACACCCCGGTGTCCCTGGCAACGAAAGTGCTGACGAGCTTGCAAGGAAAGGGCCCAGAGAAAATATAATTGTACGTGAACCGTGTGTTGGAATCTCATCCAGTGCGGTGCGATTGGTATTCAGGAAATATGTGGAGAGGAAGCAATCAGAAGAATGGGATGGGATTACCTCTTTCGCACACTCCAAAAGATTCATGTATCCATTTGGAGGCCCTAAGAAGGCAATTCGGAACTTGCAACGCAGCAGACTACGAGACTTAAGTGGCGCTATTACTGGCCACTATAACATGAATAGCATGCTATTTAATATGAAGCTAGTTGAATCGCCTCTATGTAAGGCCTTTGGGAAGCACACTGAACAAATGGAACACATCCTGTGTAACTGTGATGCTCTTGCTAGAATCCCCAGAGAAGAAGAAAGAACCCCAGTACTGAAGATATAAGGCTGTTAACTCCGAGCAAACTTAGTAAGTACATCTTGGAGGTACTCCAGGACAGCAGACACTAGAATTTAGGAAGCACAAAAGATTCCATTGGGTCGAAGTGCTCCGGGAACAATCAAGATAAGATTGAGATTTTTCAATTTATTTATTAACTACGAGAGGAATATCTGACATATCTGAACTAGAACTTCCATTGATAATCAAATCCTTCGTCTCGATTTCCTTGACACCAAATTAGTCTCAAATGGAGTATGAGACTCTATCCTTCATACTCTTCACAAGATCAAGAAATGCTATAACAGTATTGTAGTATCAAATATCTTGACTTTAAAGATGTTTTTGTCAAAGAAAGTCAAACAAGCCATTGATACACCTGATAGTTAGATGTAACTAATGTTGATAGACATCAGTAATATCTTCTGATACGATGATTTTTCATTTCTTCTTTAAATTTTAATAGTCAGTGGTCATCGTGGCCTATAAACCTTGAACATTACTCACGAGTTAGTAGCTTACCCTTAAAAAATCAAGTTGAAACGTTTATATAAGATATAAGCCCTTTTTCCCAACACAATGATTTTACAATGATTTCTAACGTCTTTATTATACATACAAAAACAATCCTTTAAACTATAAAGTTCAAATCTTTAGAAAGGTTAGAAAACGAGACCCTCTGATTAACGTTCACAGTGAAATTGTATTTAAGTTTGGTAAAATCTTGTCCTAAGAAACATGAATTCTTCATTTTTGACCTGCAATACCAGGTTAAGTCCAGGTTTTATATTTACCTAATAGGAATTCGTGACTAAAATATTAAAATTAAGAATACAAATGTTTAGGAAAACTTTTTCTGATTTTCTTGTACTAATATTTTATAAGAAGTGTATAAAAGTACGTACCATTATAATTTTGAATATACATAAAGTTAAATAAAGTAGAATTACAAAGGAACTGTTTGATAATTATTTAATTATAATATATGATAATAATGACTTACCAACGGAATCCGTACATTGAAACAACACTGAAACTCCCAACACAAAAATCTGTAACCACTTCATCACAAAGTTTTTCGTACCCATTATGTCATCACAAAACTTTTTCTACCATAAAAATCTGCTAAATACTCAAAAACATATCACTGGCAACATATTAAGAAACGAAAAAGCAAATAAAAATGAGTTGTGAATCAAGTTCGAATTTCAAAGTTTCCGAGCATGCGATTCGATTTTCGAACGCGCGGTGGTTAGAGTTGCCTCGAGCGTGCGGTTCCGACTGTTCAGGGTACGGGAAGTAGGTGGAGGCTGAGCTGAGAGTTTGTGTTCTGCGCATGCGTCAGTTACTCGCTCAAACTTGAATCACGAAAAAGTCAAGTCGAAGATCTTACGCGTTCCTACGAACCGTTTCGTGTTTGTACTGTATATTTAACTTTGCACTGACTGCTAATGTTTGTACAGCGAAATCCTCCAATTTTGTATGTAGTTGTGGATAAATATGTCTGTTACACACAAAGGCAGTTATGTCTCTATGTTCGTAGGAATTTTCGTTTGTGTGATGGCAGCCTGCATTCGTATTTCCTTTTCGTACTGTAGTTTCTGTTTGAATTATACAGTTCTTTTTTGACAGTTTTAGTACTGTCGGCTTTGGACTCATGCAGTTTTTTCTAGGCTCCTCTAAAGGGACTTCCATTTTGTTTTTTTCTCCATTTATAAATTACTTTGATGCAGTGATGGGACTAACATTAACAATTTAAGTAAAAATATATTTGCGAATACTTGAAATTTGTTATAAAAATAACAACACTCTATTTTTAAAATAATTTATCGGTATGAAATTGACTTAAAAGAAGAATCAAACAGAATATTTACTTGTATTTATTGAGATGTGGTTGAATCCGCCACATCGTCAGCGAAATGAGATCTTCCGCCAATCTGATGTAAGCTAGGGGACTTCGACCCGCTGTGCCATGTCGGACCTTGTATATTTACTGATATGACTTGCAAACTTTGTTAGTTTGGTTTGGGCTTCGCATTACCTTTTGTGACGTTTCACAGTCGTGTCAAAGCAGTGTTTACATTGTAGTAATTTTGCTGATCAACCATTTCTTCTTAACTAGATTCTAATTGGTCTATGTAGCGTTATGATATAGCCTCTACATTAAATTAAAATTGAAAAAACCTACATTTTTAAGTGCTTATATTTTCATTTTAATAATTATGTCCCCAATTAGTTAAGTCTTCAAGCTGCAATATTGTAAATTCAAAAATATTGACGTCCCAAAGTGCAACTGTTTTAAATTTGGTAAATGCATAGTTTTAAAAGCCACGTCTGTTTTCCCAAAAGAGGAAACGTGAGCGATACATCACCACGTGTAATTGATCGCTTCCGACATCACTGCGCCATATTAGCTGCAATTTTTGTGTTTTAAATTACAAATAGAGGTATTATATACAGCTATATGCTATTTAACAAGTTTAAGTAGGGGCAGATATTTGTTAAATGAGTACGGATATTTTATTATGAATGATAGATGTTTCTATGTTTATTTATATATTGATACTTACATTGTCTACTCACTATCAAGCATCATTATATGATGCTTAATTTCGGCTAGATAATAGATATGAGAAATGTTATAATTACATAATTGTTTATTGCTTGCTCAATATCTTTAACTATTGCCCCTCTATTAAACAAAAAGACCCTTAAATAGTCTCTAATTTATTAATATATCAGACTTTGTAAAGTAAATTTGTACAGCAATGAAATTGATTTCTTACTGTTTTGATGTAACTAAATTTTATTTTTTACTTTGTTATATTTCATAATTATATTTAGCTGAGTTTATAGCTTATATTATTATTTTGATGATTATAAAGATAGAAGAAGTTATAATGCAGCAATCAATAGTTTCGTGTATGAAGACCTATTACCACTTACCTAAAAGTTTAACCACCTCCCTGTACCTGGCTATCAAATATAAGCGCAAAGGGATATAATTAATCATATCTCGTAAACTATTAGTGCAAATGATTTGTAACAATTAAATTAGTTGTATATCAATTTTGCCATTTCTTTGAATTTTAAAGTCACATAAATTTGGACTCATCCAAAACAAAAAATCTTTTCAATGCTATTTCCATTATAAATCACTATAATGAAAAAAATAACACTTATTCAACGAGTTTTTGTGACCTTACTCACACTAATTTTGCTACAATCATCTGTAAGAAGGAGTATGGAGAAACAAAAATCCGAAGAAATATCTCCTCTGTCGTCTTTTGTCACTAATTTACTTCAAATAGTTTTTAAATTATTTAACATTATTTTTTTAAGGAAAGTAAAGTAAATGACCCTACACCGCCTGATGGTAAGCAGCAGGAGTAGTCCATATACGAAGACGTTGTCTTCCTAAAAATATTTATATGAAATATATAGTATGTTATTTTTTCTCCCTGACGAAAAAACCGAACGAAAATAATTGCTTTTAGTAGTAACTTCTAAATAAATTGACATTGCTGATGAGTTGAACAAATGTCAATACATTTCACACCCTGTATTTCTACTAACCTTCAGAAAATAAGCGGCTATAGTAAGAAAATTATAATGAATTAAAATAACTTACGCGGTAATTATCTAAAAATGCTTTTATTTTCTTATTACGTTCCGTTTCTCGATGATTGATGGTCTTAATTACCGGTTTTTTCACGTTAAAAGAAAATTGAACGTCTTTCTACAAGGAAAATTTTATAATTGTTAGAGCTGTGTTTACGTACAAACATAGACTTATCTGTATTATGTGTGTACAAGCATAGTTCTAAAATATTTTTTATGTGTTTTTAATATCTTAGTTTTGAATAAGATATTAAATAACAAACACATTAATTACCTTAAAATGTGGGTTAAAAATGTTGAAAAAATAGAAAAGTAAAAAGAAATATAACTTTTATAATGATAGTTATGTGTTCACGTGTACACTTGGTGTTCTTTCTTCTTCACATATGGACTCCTCTACTGCTCATCATCAGGTGGTGTCGAATCATTTGCTGAGCTTTTTATAAAAAAAACCTATTCCTTACAATTCCTACTTACAAACAGAATAAACTACTTAAATGATATTTATATAAATTATAATACCTCATTAATTTAAGAAATGTAATGAAGTATTTATTGTTAACAACTTTACCTTATAATTTATCTCGTGAGATTGAAATTGTAGGAATATTGTAAACAGAAAACAATCATTTACAATTTAACTGTATGAAAAATTAAACTGGGGAAAATTGTTATGTAGAATGATACGACGTATTGCTGTCATGAATTCTATTTAAATTATTATAATGATATTTAATTAATGAAAAGTTGGAAACGAGCCCTTTAACGTTGTGCCACGATCTAATCGTATCACTGTTCATAGAAATCACGTTGCCAACTCTCCCCCTACTGGGTCGTGACAACACAATATGTGTCCTCGCGTCGGGCTGCTCTGTGTGTTTTACCTAATTCTTATAAGTAAAATCGTCTTTTGGTGTACTAGGAGTGCCCAAATTCACGTAATGGTTCTTAGTTACTGCAGCTACTGAAGAGGTCAGGTCACTGAGCCAGGCTCTGCTCTGCTGCTGTTCTTCCGAAAACAAGTTAAGCCGGTGGTCTTGGTTGTTAAGGAATCCGCTTTCACCCACCAGCTCATGACCCACTACAGGGAACAGGTCTTAATACATTTTCCCATGTACAAATACCTTCCCTGCAGTGGGTCGAGTGAGACTGTTGATGATAATTGTTCTGTTGTGTAAGTTCCTGTAGAGTTTTGTTGTACGCTATAAACTATGTTTTGTTTAAATACCTTTGATCAAATACCAATTAACTCTGTTTCTCAATAAGTACGTTCGTATTCCCTCCTTCTTACAACATTGGTTCCTTTAAAAGGCATGAAAAGGCACTTTTTGGGCCGGCAAGGTGAGGGTGGCTAGGGCAGTATGTCGCATGCTTCACTATCTGTCTTCACTTATGGACTCCTCTACTGCTTATCATCAGGTGGTGTCGAGTCATTTAGTTTAGTCATACTATCAATCTCATTATTGTACGGCCGGTGATAGGAGTCGATTAACAACACTTGTAGTTAATGGTTTGTGTGACATAGTATCAAGTGTTAATCTATTTCTGAGGCTAACTGTACATCAGTCAAATAAAAAAGTAATGGACGGTGAACCTTTTGATGGATATAAATGTGTTTTTTTGTATAAAAACTGAATATTCTCTGATGATCAACATTCATGATGATCTTCATGCGATGAAAAACATTAAGCAATGTTTATACACATGTATAAATTTCCTGATAGCAAATAAATCCACAGTCAGGCTGGTATGGGAACCTTTTTTTAGTAAAATGTCTTGATTTTATTATTTGGTTAATTTTAGTCTACTGATTGCAAAAAATTCAAATGGTACTGATCTTCAATACCTTGTTATAGAAAATGGATAGAAGCTTTTTATTACTTATTTATGAGGTCAGCGGTAATACAATCAGAAAAGGTAGAGGACAAAAGAAATACCAATTCATTAATGATTCTTAAAATGAACCACTAAATTACAATGGTCGTAATACCTCCATTTCATTGAGCTCGAAAAACGAATGATAAAACTCGATTATTGTGACGTTCCGAGTGAAGCCGTCCCTGGGGCAGCTTTATTGACTTTGAAGGATTCCGGTATTTCAATCGAGTGTCGATATCTACCCTAATTTGTAGAACATTCGGTTTTTCGTTTTGATATTTTGTTTTATTGGTCGTGAAGCATGGTTGAAAGCAATTACAGCCTCTGTTCGTGTATTAAATGTGAACAAAGAGATGACGAATGACAGAGTAGAACAGCCAATATAAGACGGATTTGGAATTAAGTCAATTCAAATATTATCTGTAATAGAGAGGGCCTGGTCGTTAAGTCTCTCTCTTCAACATTCAATTCAAACATTGTCTGTAGTAGAGAGTGACTCGACGACCAGCCTCTCTCTACAACAGTCCATTCAAACATTATCTGTAGTAGAGCGAACTGCACCTGAAACCGTAATTGGCTATACAAAAAGAGGCAAAGAGATCAACGTAATAATAATTAATTATACATTTGTGAATGACATTACAAAACTTTGTAGCTCAATGCACTCTACTTAAAATTTAACATTAATTTCAACATTTACAGTACTAATTTCATCATTTTACATTTGTTTGCTGCCGTTACTTTACAATATGAAAACTTTGCATTAAGATAATGCCGTTAACATAATCGATTTTTTTAGAAATATAATGTCACGACGGTTAAAACCAGAAAAGTAAAAAAGCAATCACTTAAAGAAACGTTTTAATACAGAGATGGACCTCTCACCGTTGAACACTTACGTACTTACTTACATGTTCAACGGTGAGAGCGTTACGTAATTACTAGTGTCATGTCGACTAAATTATCAGGTTCCTTATTATGCCTCTCTCGTAAGATTTTATTCCCTAACTAGTTTTTCCAACAAATCCGTCTACACGTAATTAGGATTACGAATCTGGTGGAACCTGAGCGGGATTCGAACTGCAAGGTTACAGAGTGCGTGACTTGGATAAGTTATTACGTTCGTTAGTTCGAAATACATTGGATTGTGGTGATGTATTTTATTGTAACTATTTTACAATAAAATCAGATCAGATCATATTTTCACGTGGTACAAGGACAATTTATCATTATCATCCACAGACTATGTTACATTGGTTAGATCAGACCTACCTTCATGGAAGAGTTCGGACCGTATCACTAAGCTAGCCCAATGAGGGTTGGTGGGTGAAAGTAGTTGCCGTAGCAACCGGGAAAGTAGTTGCCGTAGCAACCGAGAAAGTAGTTGCCGTAGCAACCAGGAAACCGGGAACAGCGGCTTATCGTGCCTTCCGAAGCTTGTAGCAGTTCAAAACAACAATTTTCTTTCGACCTTCCAATGGATAACCTATAGCGAAAGTTGCTTTTTGCTTGTTTTTGGTATCCAAACCTGAAGGTTTAAGCTTCCTTAAAAGTACAAGAGATTATGATTAATAAAACCAAAAACTATCAACCCATTTCTTTTGTAAGTTGGAGATTCATAAACGTAAGACATTTCTTTTAAACTGTGAAATTTTACTGTCGAAATTTTAAAGAATATTGAAAAATAGAGCAAAAAAAAATATATTTAAAGTGAAAAATATATTTAATTTTATTTAATTAAATAATATATAGCAAGCTCCTGATAACTCATTTTACCACGTTTTTCTTAGCTTGCTTTCTTGTATGTCTGTCTGTATGTATGTACAACAATTTAACATATTTTACAAATTTGGCGAGTACTTATTCTTCCTCGCCAAATTTGTAAAATATAACACGTTTCTTTAAAATCTTTCACGACTTATTTCCGAGAAACGTCAGTCCGTGTATATCCAAAAATACAATAAAATACCTCAGGCAATAAAAGTCATGCCTAAAAATGCATCACACAAGTGGCTCTTTGAACGCAGATTCTCTCTCCGTACAGAAATGCTTAAGCTACAGAGCTAATAACTTTTAGAAATGACAAAATATTTATTTCAAGTTATTATTAGCTCCAATATTTGCATACTTTGATTGATTGCTGAGTAGTTGAAACTATCAATATAATTTTTATCACCTGTGTACCCTCAAATGGGAATAAATTATTTTGATATTTTTTGAGAGAAATATACTATTAGCTGGCACATCATTACTTGGAATATCCACTGAGTTGTAAATAATTCAAATGACAGACGAAAGGCAGCAGAAAATACGATGAAGGGAATAAATGTGACGTTTGGGAAAAGGAAATATATTGAAACGTCAAAGATATTCTTCCTTTATTAGCAACTGATACGGAACATTTTGAACCTTTTTCCTCGGGATCCCAACTAAAGAAGCATACTTAATAGGTACCTATATTCTTGTTTACCTATATTTCAACAGTACTAGAGGAATAAGCAAGAACAAGAAGTAATACTCACTTTTTCCAATTTTAGAATTTATTTCTTTAAACAGCACGTAATGTAATCATTAAGAAGCGACCGTCTCAGACCGATGCTCCGCTGTGAATGCCCGTACCTCGATCCGTCATCTCGCCTTCCCCTGTCGTATCCGCTTAGTCGAGCATAGACAATAACTTTACTTAAAAAAAAACAGTGAAAATTATTATTAAAAATATTAAAGTGAAGTTATGAAATTAATAAAACCTAAAATTACTTTATTATTGATACTAGAAACCCGTGTTGTAATGGGGAAGCCTCCAATGCTTGTCTGTTTACTTGAATGACATACGTCTCCTAGCACTCAGCTTTGAATTTACCCCGTTGCTATTGCTACAAGGAATTTTAAGATCTATTACTTTGGTAATAATAATAATTATAGATGGTTGTATGATATATGACGGGTGTATATAGTTTTCCTTGCAGCTTTCCTGGACTATTACTACTTGTAATTATAATTATTATATATGTCATAGTACACGTATTATCTAGATCACAGTAAGCACCATTGAGAGCTTGTGTTATGGATTATGAAGAAATATAGATGATGAAGAAAAATCTAATGAAATCGTACAAACATCTACCGGTACTATGCATTCTGTTTGGTGTTTGATGTGTTGAAGTATGGGAAGCCAGCATATCTCTCTTCGAAACTCAAAACATCTCCTTTTCATTACAGATTTGGTACCAGAGCTTGTAGGTGTCTCTTGGAGTGTCACTCACACAAGACTGTGGCTTTTACTGGCAGCTTCCGCTACCTAGCTACCAAATGTTGGAACAACATACCTCCACCTTTAAGGTTGTTGACATCCAAATTTACTTTTAAAAAACATTTTAAAACACTTCTCTTACAACAACAACGTTTGGGTATTCCGAGGGGGTACTCGGTGGCGGACTTTGCTATTTAATTGATATAGACATTTAATTATACTATCAGGTTTCAAATTGTTTTTACGTAGCTTACTACTTATCATAAACTCTTATTATCTAAAAATACACAATATTTATCTTATTTTATTTATCTAATATCTCACACATCTTAGTTATATTAATGTACACATGTTTAATATTTAACTGTTTTTTTCTATTTATAATTTAAATTTTAAAAAGCCCTCGAGTTGTAGCAGAATATCAGTGCTTTCAGTATTGGGTTAAGGAAATTAAAACTACAGAAACGTTAGAATGGTTATGTAATACAATAATTATGGCTTTTTAAAAGATATAATTTTTATTTTACCAGTAATATATTTCTGGTATTCATATGTATATTGCTATCTTTATCTCCAATCTATAACAAAAGCTATTAATGATTACTTTGGGTTTCATAATAGGTGTGAATGTAAGAAATATTATCATTATAATAACAGGTAAATGAATATGTAACGAATGCTGTACACGCCTGTAATAGGAGTACACATCAGGACATTTTTATGTATATTTGTGTTTTTGTACAGATTAATGTGTATGCTGTTGGTGTGTCTTATGTAAATAAATAAATAACAGGTAGTAATAGTCCAGGAAAGCTGTAGGTAAAGAAATATACCCATCAATAAATAAATATTTTACTATTAAATAGCTAAATATAGAATTGTGGGGTTTAAAGCCTATTTTGCTTCATACAAATGCATATCCTTCTTATTTTAATAATGTTTTGACAATTTTTTTGTGTGTTTTGAACCATTTAATTAAGTGGCGGTTTAAAAATATAAAAATAAAAAAAAAATAAAAGCAAGCTAAAATAAAAATAGCGCATCAGAAAGAGGAAAGTCCTCTTACTGACGCGCTATTCAATTCTGTCATTTCTAACATTTCTAATTCATATCATTTTGATAGA
Source organism: Acentria ephemerella (assembly GCA_943193645.1). Lineage (NCBI taxonomy): Eukaryota > Metazoa > Arthropoda > Insecta > Lepidoptera > Crambidae > Acentria > Acentria ephemerella. Next base: position 515,078 of record OW971882.1, read on the forward strand.
TGGCGGTAGTGGCAGAGTTACAAAGTTCACCGGGTCAACTAGTTTTCATATAATTATGTACTATATATACTATTACTTTAGTTAGTACCTATGTATGTATTTAATATTTGTGTGTAGTTTTATTAGTCATGTATGTATTCGGTATACGTATCCATCTTCCCTCGAGTACTTTATTTTTAAATCCTGTCCATCCTCAGGTTATCTGGAAGAGATCGCTATTAGCGATAAGGTACAAAATTGGTAAATTATTCCCTATGTTTTTATTTTTGAATTGGCTCATGTATAATAAAGATGCATTCCTATAAATATTAAGTAATAAAAGAGATTATTCATAAGAGGAATTAATGTAATAAAAATTCCTTCTTTATTTACAATATTACAGTAAATAAACAAAAGATATTTATACCTTCAATACATCTTCGTATGTTGTCAACGTCACCATTAACCTTGAACCAGAGCCAAGAAATAAGAAAGATACTAAACGTGATTAAGGACTAGGTACTACAAGTAATACACCTAAAATAATTACGGGCTTGTGTTGGATTGCATAATTGAGATAAAGCGATACACAGAAACCTTGTTGGAAATGTTATAGATTGTTTTAAATTAAAACAACAATAAAACTCTCTATAAACTTAATGATTATCTTATCGATACTAAAGTATCCTAATTGCTTAGTGACGACTCATCAAAATAATAATTGTATTAATAATAAGAATATTCATACGTAATGGATAACTAATATGTAAATATCATTACAATCAAGTAAAAGCTGAGGACTCTCTTGGGTGCTCCTTCTCCAAAGCTAAAGTATTCGTTGAAGTAGTGGTAATAGGGTTTGATTTTCATGATTCAAAAGAACTTAACAATTGTGCCCAGAAGAAGTTCTGGCTTATGTTGTTTGATTTTAATTGGCATGGAACATTTGCGATTAAAATTGTTTTTGGTAATATTTATTTGATTTCTTTAATTCCCTTCCATATTACGATGTCAATTTATTTTCAATAATAGGTTATGCTTATAAATTCAACTTTAAGGTACGTCAAAACTATCTTGGCTTGTGCTAATGTAGTAATCAAAAAGTAAATACATAACTAAATCTTGTTTCTATTTAATGAGGATGTAATCATTCAGAGTAAAGACTCTTTTGTATAAAATTTGTCTCCAATAGAGAATCAGGGCAGATTTTTTTCTGAAGAAAGTTTCGCCGTAAAAGCAAACCCTTCATCTTATAACTGAGCCTTACCAAGCAAAGCTTACACAGTAAGGCATTACAAATCGGTCTGTTTTGAGCTAAGTCCCGGCATAAATCATAACTTTTTCCCGGCGATTACCGTAAATTCCTTCTCTCGACCGAGTAAATCACGGGGCGGGTCGTAGCGCTTCATCTGTACTACAAGTGTTATGACTGCGTGAAGTCCTGTATTGAAAGGGGCCTTATTGTTTACTGAACAGGTTCTAGAATCATCTGGATTGAATATGAAAAAGTCATCGACCCTTTTGTGATTTGTCTCCAACGTCGAGACGCGTGGGGAGATATTGGTGTATATTAAATATGACAAGCCAGCTTTACTTACCTTGTTAAACCATTTTTGGAAATAAGTGGTTTTTAAGTATTTTAAGACCACTGAGATAGTATAACGCAACTCCACAGATTTTTTGATGAATGAATTATTACACGTTTTCTTCGCTGCTATTTATAGAATCTGCAATATCGATTTTTAGTTACAAGAACTATCACTTGTTATAGAATTGAGATATACATACGCCACAAAGTTATAGAAGACAGCTTATTGTCATGTTTTGACTTAGCTCCCGTTCATTTGAATTTCCTTTTGAACCATGATAAAAATTTTTTAATATAAATAATGTAGTTAATAATTCACAAAAAAGAATTATAATAAATAATATGATAATAATATTACTTACATTATCATCTATTTATGTAGCTCTATGACACATTATCCAGAGGTAATGTTATGGATACAAGATAACGTAGAAATGTACATTATCATTAGTATAAGTACCCATATAAAAAAATAAATTTGTAAATTTGCATTCATAACTGTTTGTACTCACTTGAGAAACTTCCACATCTACTGGAATCCTAATCAGGAGTCTTTGGTCTTGAGTCAATTGTCTAATTGACCACTCAATCAGAAGGCTATCAATATCAGTGCTTTGAATATCAGTGCTTTGTTCACATCCTGATGTGAACAAAATCAGTCACTGAGTTGCGACCCTTTTGCACTTCTGCAGCGCTCACAAAGGTCTTTGATATCTTTATTATAAAATTTTTGTCTTTTAACCTATGTACTGTCTGTAAATGAAAGTAAAGACTTTATCTATCTATCTATCAAAAATTTTACACAAACCTTTACAACGAGCCTCTTTTTGTCTAACTCTGAATCCATCGCTATTGCTTTTAATTGCCGCTTAACTGTTTCTCATAATGAAGTTATTGCTTTAGTACGCAGCAATGATTATGAAATCAAAAGCTACTGCTGTAGATATGAAGTAACACATAAGGCCCCAGGATATAAAGCTGCAATCATCACTTCAGCCACGAACAGAATCGTATACAAATGACCACTGAATATTCCCAACAAGCGTAAATCATAAGTTTTTCCGGCGATTACAGTAAATTTCCGGACGCTAGGCGTAAATCACCGCGAACTGGTGCGCCTCATTTAGAACAACTTAGTGGTATCAACGCGTCCAGCAAACACTGGAAAAATGTACTGGAATATTTAGCTGAGTGAATTAATTAAAGATAATGGTTTAAAACTGTTCTTAATAGCTTTTTGTTTGGTTTTATACAATTTTTGCAGTAAATAAGCTTACAAGCCATTTGATGATGATCCACTTCCTATTACTTTGACAGCAATAGTAACGACTTTAAAGTTTTCACTCATAGCTGTTATAATAGGTATATTCTTATATAAAAAGCACGACATATGAATACACCTTTTGGAGTTCTTCCCGACGACAGCTAACATACAGAATGAAGGAACACTACTTTATCCATCTTCATATGGTGCTTTTTTATTCCTGAAAGATCCCAGAAAGAACAAGGCTCACATGAAAAAAAACTCAAAAAAGGTTTTGTTTGTACGTCAAAGAAAACTGTTATTAACTATTAATTGATGGCACTGAAGGCTAAATGCGTGCTTCTAAGTAAGAAGGAAGAAGGAAATAAATTAAAGAGGTTGTTCTCATCAGACTCCATGGTACCCCATGGAGTTTCATGGAAACTCTTTTCTAGTATTTGGAGCCTCTCCTAAAAATTGAGTTTTTTGCTTGTAATTGAGATATAATGTATATTTTTGTGTTTTTATTTTGTCCGCAATTTGAATAACTACTACATGAGATAGGGAGATAGGATTAGATTTATGTATATCGCTGATTTCATTCGCTTTGAATTTGAATGTTTTGTTTTCGTTTATTTTGTTTTTTGTTGTTAGCAGAAAATCTTTTATAAAAAATATAACAGCACTAATATGTCCATGACATTTTTATTGTGTCTTGGAAGATATTTCTGTAGAGAAAATTTTAGATAACTTTAATTTAAAATTCCTACACCTCACTGTTTCAGAGATTGATCTTTTGATAAAAAATGATAGTTATTTTTTAATTTCATAAGCGTTATAATGTTTAAAAGAGACGTGAAGAAGCATCTTGTAGATCTGGCTAGTGCGAGTGATATACCAGCCAGATTTTCATTTGGACTCCACTTCTGCTTACCATCAGGTGGAATGGAGTCCTTTGCTTTGATCTTTTGATAAAAAAATTATAATAATGGTCAAAGCTTAGCGACTAAGTAGCACTTTATGTAATTAGCTCTGTTTCTTAAGATTGACAAAAAATTGTACTTTTTATACATAATACTATACATAATATTAGCTCAGTGAAAAGAAATAAAATGATTCTAATATTTTATCGAGTCCGTATATGAGAGAAACGAGACTCAAACGCGGTATGTCAAGCTGTTAATATAGAGTTTGAGTCCCGATGCTCTGAAAAAAAGTTGTGATGAAACGCAAAGGTTTAAAATTGAGTGTTAGAAATAGATAAATTTTGAATGAAACTTTGTAATTTAAAATTGAACTTTTAAATATGCATACACAATCTAACATTTCATTTACACAATCTAACATTTCATTTTCACAAAAACCGTAAAAATACCATCCGTCACAGTGATATTGCACTCGTTTTTAATAATTGTCACTACCTTATTCAATTTTTGTCGCGGCAACATTCACAAAGCAACACCGCGATAGTTCATGCATGAAACAATCGAATTTATTTGTTATTCATATTTTACGAGCGGCTTGGAACATAGAACAGTATTATAAATAAAACATTGCCAGCATAGCTGCGGTTAATCAGTAGGACATGTTTCTGTTAACAGAAATGGTAGCTCGGCCCTAGAGGAGTTTGAAATAGAAGTTACAACTGTACTTATTAATCGATTGAACGCTGATGATCTTGAGGTTACGAACACATTAACTCTCGCCGTGGTTGGTCTAGGAGCAGTCAATCACAATTTATCATCCTTGCACCTTCGAGCTCTGAAAGACTTGTTAAGTCATTGATCCTAGTAGTAAACGCATTATGGTTCAAATTCCAAATTATTTTTCTGATCCTTCTTCAGTCCAAAGTCGACTTCTGATATTGTGTCGCTTAGAGAGAATAGCCAAACTGTAACGAAAGCAAAGATGAATAGATAAACCAAACCTTTAGCTAAAAATTAAATACAAGCATTATTATATAGTAAATGAAATGCTGTTTTTATAAAATTAATGAATTTACAAATGAAAACCAAAAATATCATGTCTGAACTATCTCAACAGAGTTTGTATACGTAATACATACATAGCAGCAGATCTAAGGAAACTTTTTAACTCCCAGTTACTATCTTAATACTTTGTGATATGAGTCAATTTCGAATAAAAATCTTTTACTTATTGTAGTCTACTTCTTCGATTCAGTTAGGTAGCAACATCAGCAGCACGTCTACATAGGAGTATGTGTTGGTTTTATATGTTTAAGAATAACCCCTTTTTACGCTCGGCTTGTAATAAAAATATGGAGTAACATTCTCTTTACGTTTGTGAACAAGCAGACGTTTGTTGAATTAAATTATGTAGTTTCTGTTTACCATAAGACAGGCTGCGCGAGAATTCAATTCATAATACGTCACGAGTTAACAAAAATAGAAATGTTTAGCTTTTAATTTCAATAACACTTATATCACTAATAATAACACCAGCCTGGGGATTAATGGATAGTTAACAGATTCCGAAATAGGAAACGTAGATACGTTTCCTATTTCGGACGCTATTAACTATGTTTCAGTGTAAAGGGAAGCTAGTAGTACCCTACGCATAGTTATGCCATCCTACTAGGTGTCTACGAAAAACCAGCGTCGTTGTGACTATCTGTTGTGTTGTGGATTCTTCTGGATACGCTCATCGCATACCTTTTTAGTAACATATATTTTACTTATGTTCAAATATATCTAAGCCAGAGCATGATCTCTCAAAAAATTTCAAAGAAAAACTTGCCCAAATAATTCTCAATCTAAAATCTCCGTGTTTAAGAACTTTGAATATAAATCTACCGTTGAAGAAGATTGCGTAACGTACAAAGCGGAACATATGTATAATAACACCTGAATCTTAAAACCGACTGTATAATTACAAGCAAAAGAACTATATTTCTGCATAATACTCATTTGTACAACGCGGGTACTCTTCACATTAGCATCCATCCACATGCGAGAGAGGATCGTATTAACCGAATTATCAGGGAAGTGTTTTTGCATGTACTCACTCCACGAACAAATGGAATTTATAATATAATTACGAAATTGTTTTGATGAAAATAGATTAAATGAACATCGATGACACATTTTGAATCAAATACATAAACACAATGTTTAGAAACACACTCACGAAGAAAAATCCTCAGATAGACGACTTATACGACGTTTTTGTGATGTTAATTGTATTTATATTATAATGTTTTGATAATAAAATGTATCCGAATAATATATAAAATGAAAAGTGATAAGTCTTTAAGAACTGTATTTGTAAAATTTTCGAGAGATACGCCTTTTTGTACAACAGCAAGATGAGTGTTTTAATAGAAAAATACAAGTAAAAAATAATATACGGGCACAATATAAATATAACCTAGCACTTATATTGCTAAAATAAAGATATTCAATCACCTACCAATATATATTAAGTCATTGGAGGGTACATTATTTAAACATAAATTAATAAAGTGGCTATTACATAAAACCTTTACATTTTAAATGAATATTATAATAATTCTAATCAAAAAAAAATATATACACAATGTAATATTGTACGCCCAAAAATGGCAATCTGTTGTATCTTGAGAGCATGACATTGTAAGATCTATTGTACATAGAATCACAATGAAATTTGATCTCATGTTATCTTACCTTTTCTTATCTTAAAAGGTTCTTTGGTTAGCAATGTTTTTTGTGCTCGTAAAACTAAAGCAGAAACAGTGGCAATAATTGTGCCAAAAGCTTGATTTCGAACTGCGAGTTCTTCATATGGGTAAAAGCATTATGCAGTTCATATTAGTATTAATAACAATATATGACAACGAAACAGCTAGTCATATGACAATGAGCTTGTTATTTCAAATTGCAAGATATTTCACTGAGTTTAATTATGATATATATTAATTAGCTGAAAAGGCTTACATATATCAAATAAATAAAAAATATTTTCGGTATATCAGTGTCTTAACTATAGCAGAGTAGGTATTTAATACTGCCTGTGTCAGGAAGCCACACTCCATGCTAAAATCTTACATAATTTAGTGTGTGTATGTGTGTCTTTGTGTGTGCGTATGTGTATAATTGTTTCCTGAATTAGAATAAAATAAAAATAAGTGAACTGTTATGATAATGATAAAAGTAAAAAATATGTACAAAAAGTAAAAAAATTGGTTGTAATACTAATACATAATGATAGGTAATTTGTTAATGTCATTATAAATACTAAAGGCTGAGAGTTTCATGCGCCGTTTCTTCTTTGCAGCTACTAATTCATCGAAGCGGTAGTACGGTTAATTGGGAATATGTATACTATTGTTAGTATTAATTTGAAAATAATTTATTTAATAAATTCTATAACTAAGACAATTTGTAAATACCCGGTTAATAACCACTTAAAGTTATCACTATTACCTTTAATTATATTTATTTATTTTTCTCATTCATATTCCCTGTTATGACGGTTTAAAAGAACTTGGTAAATGAGTCTATTTAAATAAAGACATTTTGACTTTGACTTTGCAGTTGAAATATCAAAATATCTTGGATGATACATAACTATAAAACCAGAAAAAAAGCAAAACATAGTTTGTATTTGTCATTGTATCAATCAATGATATAATGACAAATACAAACCATTGATTGATAAAATGACAAATACAAACCATATGTCACGAAAAAATAATGTATCAGAATGCGAAAAAATATAGACGTGGAATTATCTAATATTTCATTCACATAGAAAGGTTTAGAGAAGAAAAGTGGGAGTGAAATTGACTTATCGATGATGGATTATATTTACTATTTGAAACGTGATTTAAAATTGTGTTCCAAATGAAGAGCTTGAAGGTGGTCGTCAGTTTGACTGATGACTGGTGAAAATATTGATTTACTCGCAAGTAAACATTTCGCGCTGTTAAACTTATGTTAAGGATATTTTAACTCATCGTGATAAATGGACTGATATTATAGGGGAGATATGTTTATTTATAAATATTTTTGAAACCCTCTGGTTCATTATAAGCATAGTAATACAGTCTTGGGCAAAAATCACCCAGGGATACATAGTACAATCACCCAGGGATACATATTGACTAATGACTAACTTAGTGTATGGGTACCCTTACCTTTTGCATAAGAAGTATGTAAGTAAGTAAGTTGCAAAATTTATAGGTTTGATTTTCATCAATACTTACCGCGTAGTTTTTTTTCTGATGACATTTCATTTGTATTGAATAAACAAATACGAATATCTTTTAAAAATCGTACAATTCAGTAATGTTACTTTAAGTATTCTATGTTTAAGGCAATACTCGTATTTAAAATAGTTCAGAACTGGGTTATTCGCATAGGAAACGAACGTCGTTACCAGCCAAATTTACTGCGTTAAATACTTCGGTAATATAGGTTAACGAGTACACTTTATTATGAATTAAGATTAAACAACTTTCGAATTTATATCTCGTATACTTTTGTACACGCTCTCGGAAAATAAACAATTTTATTTTATCTATCTATTTCTGCGTTATTTTATCTACATTTCGTGATTTTTGTATTTAATTTCTAATTATTCCGTAAAAGTCCTTACTTGGCATCATTTTATTATAACGGAACAGAATTTTCCAATTTTGATGATAATTAACATAATTGTGTATGTGTGTATGCATTTGATTGTTTCTCACTTCTTCGCAATCTCGATCTCTTCTAAGAAAGAGAACTTCCTAAGACTTACAACACATCGCTTTGGAAATAAAAAACATTTTAATCCGTTTCCAGGTCCCTGGTTGCAGACGCATCTAAACATTTATTATTCTTAGGTCTATTTGTAGCCAATTTATTTTTTATAGACATTTCCTATGTGTTTGAGTTCATCATCAACAGCTCATAGATTTCCCCACCGAGGGGCTCGAGCTTACTCTAAATTCAGGTTATTAGGCCTGAGTCAACTACGCTGCAAAGTGCGAGGGACTAAACTCCACTCTCAACCTAAGAATTTCTTTAAGGTATGTGCAGATTTCCTTAAAACACATTGGTACGGTACGGGGTTCGAAGAGCTGTCTCTCGCATGTATGACAATGACATATTATGACATATTTTTCCGTTATTTATATTTATTTTATATATTTAAATATAAAAAAAATATTTATACTTATTATACAAATATCTGCCCTTACCGGAATTCAAACTTGGGACCTCTAGCTAATTGACAGCGATTTTCATCTGTTAAATAATTAACCTGGATTGCTAATATATTAAAAAAATGTACATATCACAATTAGCATGTATATCCACAGAACTATGGTTACAAGCTAGGCAAACTCTTAAAGTGGAGCGTCTAAGTTTCGCAACAAGGATTAATTTGGCAGCAACATTGTGTCGCGACATCGTGGGACGCATCTGCATCGTGAGTATTACGACACTGAGTGCACCAGTAACTGCTTTTTCATAAAATCCAGCCCTATTAAAAAAGGATAAGGTCGACGAGAAGCTGCAAGTGCTACGCTTGATGTGGTAGCTATTGTACAAAGATATCTAACCGCAGATTGTGGGCAACATTGCTTGTTACGGATTCTTAGACTCATACAACATTAGGGGCTTAAGAACTGAATTTACTGTAGATATTTTACAGGAAACACAGACGCTTCGAAACAATAAAAAATCAATTGTAAGACTTCACAGGTTAAGTAATTATATTTAATTGATATTAGAAGATATAATTATATCTTCCTTCTTCAATTGTAATACGATACGTGTCTTTTGACGTGTTATTAAGCAATAAAAGTTTAAACTGTCAAATGTTGTCGTTAACTTCTGACGTTAAATTTGCTTATTACTTGCTTATGAGTTGTTGACGTTTGTATATACAGGGAATCACCTCTTTCTCATATTTAAGACTTGTTACTCATTGTTTGGTATCTTTAGTGGTGAAATTACAAGTATTAAATTAAGTTAAGACAATCGCAAACATCAAGCGGGAAGTATGTTTACGCGCCATTTTTCCTGTACTTACATTAGGAGTAAAATGTAATGTTCCTCTATAAGTTTGTATTTAAGTCGGCTTTCTCAGAAAGAACACATCTAACTTAAATAATTCCAGATATATAAAAACTTCTAGAATGTTAAACGACTATTCTTTTATATGACCCCATATATTTACAACCAAGTACATAAGTCACTCAAAAACATTAAATTAAAATTAATCAATTATTATGATAATCTTAAAAAACTTCCTGTGTAAAAACCCACCCACACCCATAATCACCCACCCACCAACACACACACACATATCACACATATAATAGACATCAGTATTACGGGTTTTATAAGTCATATACAGTGTTAGATAATTATTAAATACGATTAGATTCTATATGTATTCATAACAATGAGCCTATTTCTATATATATAGATAGAAATAGGCTTTTTATATATATATATTTATATATATATATATCTCTCTCTCTCTCTCTCTCTCTGTCTATACTGATTACAATCACAGACTACTAAGGAGATGCTAAGCATCATAATAATCAAATTGACAAAAAGTGTTCAAACATTATCTTTTTAAAATTATTAAGCGACTGAGCTTGCCTTATATGTAGGGGCCACATAATGTTAAAGGTATCAGTATCAGTTTCTGATAAGTCTGGTAACCACTACCAAACATCATTACTTCTTACCCAATTTTCCCAAACTTTTACTTCTTTTAATAACCAATTTATTGGTCCTCCATATTCGGTAATGGCTCTTCACTATTTGGTATGTTATGATGGATTACATTCGAAATCTAAGTGTGGAATTTGAGTGAACACTAAAGTACAAATAATGGATTTGAAACTAATTGGTAGTATATATTTAACGAGCCTAACTAATATTGAGTGTTTCTGTCGTGACTCAGTTCAATTAGAACTAACCTCATACAATCATAATTTTTCGGTAAAATTTTATTTATTCAATAGGCGAAAGTTAATCGACAGCAGTGAATTTGTTATAGGGCTGTGTAGAAAAATATTAAGCAGGTTAAGAAACGATACAGTGACCAGATTACATTTTCAAATAGGTAGTATAGTAACTTTTTTATATTAGAAAGTAAATAATATTTTTGTAATTATAATAATATTAAAATAAAAATAGCTTCTAAATTCAAATTCAAATTCTTTATTGCATGCCACATAGGTGTACAGTGTACACAATACAAAGTTACAAGTCTATAGATATAGTTAATATAGTAAGATCGCGGCTGCGTGTGTGGGTAGCTCCCACGCACGCATTGCACAGGCCGCCACATCTGGGATTGCCCAAGTAACTCTGGGCAATCTCCATTAGCGCGAAGCCCAGTTGTAAAGCTGGGCTGCCTGGAGGTGACCTGGTGAATAGCTCGTGCAGAACCCAGGTTACCCCCGTGAAGGGCAATAGAGTTACCGGGGAGTTTTAGGTGGTATTCTCAGTGCCGCTCTATTGAGGTACTGAGTGAGCCCCACACACGCCCGTCGCTTAGTCAGTGGCGGGTAGGTCTGTAAATGGATTCCTCCTCGTAAAAAAAGTTAATATAATAAGATAAGTTCTTGGGTTTAACAAGGTAGCGCCCTGTAAGGATACGGCAATTTCAGTGGGACTATCATATTAAAATTTTGTAATTAATAACATAAAAGTTAATCTGTATGTTTTGTTAACCTATCTACTAGAAAGAAATTTGTTTAATGAGAAAAAACAATTTTTAATGAGATATAGCATACTGCTGAAAGTTATTAATTTCGATTCTGCTTTAATATGCACGGGTATTTTATTATATATTTTAAAGCCATGTAAAATCGACACTATTAGACACATTATTAATCCATTAAAAAGTTTATTGAGATAATAGTTGTCTGTATAATGCACTAAGCTTAGTCTTTATGTGCCTTTTACGATGCAATTTGCCGACGTAACAAATATATTCTGGAGACTGAGAAAGAAATTGTGAGAAACGCCTTTAGCAAATATTAGATATCAAGTTTTTTGCTGGAGAACAGCAGGCCAAGTTACGGTTTATCAAAAATATATGAATTAAAAAAAAAAAAAATCAGCCAGTTAATTTGCTTATCTGAGATTGGGCTGATACTTCAGATGTCACATAAGTTTTGATATGTGCTCATTACAAATGTTATGCGGTTGACGTATTTAATAACCTAGTTTGATTGAAATCATATCTTAAACACACTGAAGATCATGATAAATCCATAAAAATCCAAGTTGAATGAACTTGACACCTCTTTCAGCAGCATCAAGTTCTTGCCATTTCATTGCCAACCAATAGTAACAGTCCGGTTTTTTTAATGATCATCAATAGCCCATACAAATCCCCACCGAGGGGATTGAATCTACCCTAAGTTAGGGTGCTGAAGCCGCAACGCTGGCCAAGAGCGAGTTAGATGATTGATTTATTGAATATCATCTCCAAATTCTCCTCAAGAAATGTTATAGACAATAAGTTTTAAAAATATGAATTCTACAGCTTACCGCAGTATCGTTTAACATTGTATTGAGGTCAAATACTTCTTTATGTTAAGAACGAACTTGGCAATTTCTCCTCAGTGTATTCCCCACACATTACGAGGATCATGATCTCACGCGCGATACCGTCGAGTGCACAAGCTAAACGCTCCTCCCAAGGCCCCTGTGAATGGCGAAAACGGGGACTTTGTATTTTACACTTGCCTTTTATCAGTATTTGGGATTTATCTGGAGAATTTGATATACACGATCGGACGTTTCGGAAACTCTGTTTTCGTGTTTCTGCTAGAATAAACACGTATATATAATAAGTACCGTATAATTTATTTTTAGATTGTTAAAGGGATTGTTATTGGGGGAATATTTGAAGCGAAATAGTTCCAGTGGACTTCCGATAATAAAATCAAACAGAGGACGAGGTTGAATTCTAAAAAATGGCATTACATAAAGGCAGAACATTGAATTTGTTTAATTCATACAGCTTTTGGACTTTGTCTCTCTTGATGATAGTGTTATAGCTATAGATGAAGCCGAGCATCACCTCAGTGCTTCAACCACTGAAGAACTAACTATTATATCTCTAACTAGAACAAACATTGATGATTGACATTTTTTGACCTCGTTTAAAAAGGTGATTTTCTACACCAATATGACACAGTCGTCATAAAAAAACTCTGTCGACGAACATTTTTGATAACAGGTTGGGACCACAGCTGATAATAATGAGGAACACAAGAAAGATACAAATAAGAATATTATTGACTATGGCTATGAGAAATAATAAAACTTACCCCTCAATAGTTATTCCATATTTAGACACGTCTACTTCCAATAAATTAAAGAAAATTAGTAATGTATATACCCTAAAGAAAATAACAGAAACGAAATTAATCTCAAGTTGGGTCCAATGGGTCTCATGTAGTGAAAGTGAAAATATATTAGAAGTATTAAGATAATTTGAAATAATGCTGTTGTAAGGTGGAGTGATCGTCAGGCGATGTCGAGTCATTTGCTGAGCTGTTTTATAAAAAAATCTTTAACCTATAAATTACTTATAGTATATGTATATGGTTTATGTATGTATATGTATGGATGAGTATATATATGGATATAGGTTTCATTTAACATAAAATACTTAAAATTGTTATAGTAAAATCAATTCTAAAGAATATTATTTGTTATTGCTTAAATTTTTATTGACTTTTACAAGGATAGAGGCGCTGTATGGTGCTAAAATGCTTTACTAGTTATTGGTATTATCGCAGTTTTATTTTTCTGATGAACATTATTATTTATAATTAATAATAATAGAACAATCAAGCCTGCTATTAGGATGTTGCCCAATTTACAAACCAACGCTTTATAGAACCCAAAACGCTCAGCGTCAAACACATCATGAAAGCATTAATTTTAATGCTTTTCATTCGCCATTAAACCGCACCGATAGTACACATAATAATTTCTACACGAATATAGCTTCAAAACCAAATGAACACTCAAATTGACGCGATAAAAATGCCGGTGAATAATTTTTACAACATGGCTATCTAACAAATGGCATGTGGCTTTCATAAAAGTTAGCAGTTACCATCAAAGCCTTTGAACTACGAATATTTCATTTGACTAGTTATTCAAACTCGCATACAACATTGGAATAGAAAATTCATTACTTAAAATATATCAAAACCTTTATATGTATGTTGAGGACGGATAGGTGAGCTAGAATTAATATTTATATTTAAGTGAAAAAAGTAACATAAACCGTAACTAAGGTAAACAACAACAACAGAAAAATATGTCAAAACCACAATAATTTTGATGTCACTTTAAAAACCAAAAGAGGAATTACACAAAAATGTAAGAAGGTTCGCAACAATGTACCTATGTACATATATAGGTTTTGATAATATGGATCAGATAGACAGCCGATAATGAATTTTTTAAGTTCTTTGAAATTAAAAATAGTTTGGTTATTAGGAACAAATATAATATTAAGTTACAAACTTCGCAAATATATTTATTTATAAAGCTTGCCAACATTAGATTTCATAAGTTCATGTAACAATTACAAGACAATAGTTAAAACAAAATAAATGAATTTAATAATTTGAATATAAAATATAATTCTATTAACATTACCTTTCAGTGAACAGTCTTATAATATATTTACAGATAATGCTCAGCGAGTCAAAATGAACATCGGTGATATCACAATATTCATTTACAGTTTTAACTAGGTCCAAAAACAGCCTTTAAAAGACTAAGTATGGACCACGTAAATTAAGCTAAGCAAGCAGTCAGTGGCAATCTATCCTATTATTTAGTATAACTGTCCACGCAAAACAGCTATCATTTAATTTTCTACGACTTTCCAATGACACAATTGAAAAGGATTTTAAGAGTTTAGAAATACGTCACTTTTTTCTTTGATAATTGCCAGGATTTAATAGACCATAATAAACAAATGCCATACGACACAAAACCTTTTTTGAACATGTTCTAAGCGTAGTTAATGACTATTCTTGAATATTTCACACTCACCTCCATTAAATTAATAATTAATCGTTAATAAATCGTTATTTTAACATCGCTTTTATGACCTTAGACATTCCTAATTACAGGACGTAAGCTTTTTGAGAATCGGTTTATTAAATCTCCATGTGAAATTGAAAATTAATACGTATTTCATATATTCGTCGTATAGCCAGTGGTGTGTGATTTAACTGGAAGATGATGAAATTACGAGTAATGAGATGAGAGGCATTTACATTTGTTGTCTATTAAATGTCAATTTACTTGCATTTAATGTGATTCTGATTGGTATTGCTAGTCAATGTACGCGATGGTTTTCAATTATCACCAGTTATCATAATCATCACTTTTTTTTTTACGAGGAGGAATCCATTTACGGACCTACCCGCCACTGGCTAAGCGACGAGCGTGTGTGGGGCTCACTAAGTACCTCAATAGAGGGGCACTGAGAATACCCACTAAAACTCCCCGGTAACTCCATTGCCCTTCATGGGGGTAACCTGGGTTCTGCACGAGCAATTCACCAGGTCAATCATCATCATCACCTGCATAAATGATATTATTTTATGTAAGATGACAAGCAAGCAGACGTCACATGTAGTAGTAAAAACATCTCCTACAGACGCCAATGATATCGAGAAGTTCTTTAAACTACGCCTTGATATTCTGGAGACAAATTTCAGTGTGGGAGGCCTAAAAATCTGTCCCCTGTTATTATACTGGCAACATTTTCCCTCATACCAAAATAAGCTGTTTTATAATTCCAATAAAAATACAATTATTAAAATAATAAAAAAAGTCTAAATAAATATTAATTAGGGCAAGATCCCACTATTGGTTTTGCTCTACTAAGTAGGCCACATATCAGTCCTTAAAATTGTTTAGATAGCTCTGAACGAAATGATGAGACGCAACATTCCTATAAAAGTGACTGTATTTGCTAATAATT
Organism: Acentria ephemerella; assembly: GCA_943193645.1. NCBI lineage: Eukaryota > Metazoa > Arthropoda > Insecta > Lepidoptera > Crambidae > Acentria > Acentria ephemerella. The sequence goes on from OW971882.1 coordinate 530,872, forward strand.
GGAGCGCGATTACATTGATAATTTGTGTGGTACATATACTATTGAACTTAAAGGGGGTTTATATACATTTTGAGATAGAGGGCCACTTAGAGAATAAATAGCAGATGAAAAATATTTCAATCATTTATATTAAAACAGGAGCCCCTCTTAGAGTGATCTATTGAATGACAATTATTTTACAATTACTGATGGAAACGTGTTGTTCTGGCCCACATACAATGAAGGCTCCAAAAATCTTACACATTTTTGTCTTCGACACGTTTCCCCACCTTCCTACAACCTTGAGTCCATCAAAAGAGGCGCGAAGAAGCATATTGCAGGTCGGCAACATCAAGATGGCTAGTGCAGTGCATAGCTTCAGTTGTTGTAGCCACCTTTTTATTGGGACTCCACTTCTGCTTACCATATGTGCCACCACTTTTTGACAGTATCTGCAACATGTGAATGGCAACTAACAGAAGCTAATGTCACGTATTACGTGTTACTTAGGTAACTGCTTCGTTGTAATTTTATGAAGATAGATCGATATCGTGTCGACATAAAAGGCAGACTAGTTCTGCAACTGTCGAACAATTGTAGTTTATTACTAAGTTTTAATAATATAACATTATAAAATAGCATGTAAGTATTCAACAAATTAAATAAAGCTTATGATAATTATAAGTTAAATTTACCAAAGCATGTAGTAGGAACAAATTAAACACAGAATTAACTGATATAAATAACATACCAATTTTCTAAACTAAATAAAGTCTGGACTAGAATCATTGTGTAAAAATATTCAAGATAAAATTCGATTAAACTTTCAAAGGCAATACAAGCTAAAATCTAATTAATTCCATTACTTTTAAATCAATTACCAATATTGAAAGATTCTGTCTACGAGCTCTGTCGCTGTGGAAGAAATTACACATAAACTTAATATTGATCTTTATTTTACTCATGACTTGTAGTTTAACACCTTCATTCTCGTTTACTGTGGTTTTATCGCTTTGTGCTCAAACAAACCGACATAAGTGTTAATCGTAAGCGAAGTTCACACCTGCGTAACCGAGTTACACAACTCCCGCGTTGGAGCTTACATTATTAATGTACCTTAGATAGAAATTATGTATTATATATACAGTGCCATACGTCACACTCCATTAGTATTGGGATAATGAACCATTTCACTAATTATTTATTTTAAAAACGAAAAGATAACAACACGAAAATTTTGTGATATTAATTATACTGGAAAAATCGGAAATTGAACAAAATATGATGGGTGATTTTATGCACAATTCGTGTATAGTTTTTTAAGATAAACATAAAAAATATAATGTTGATTATTAAAAATGATCCCATTTTATTTCCAGGCACAGTTCCAGAATAACATTATATGTAAGTTATTTTTTTAATATAAAAAGCTCAGCAAATGACTCGACACCACCAAATGATAAGCAGTAGGGGACTCCTTATGTGAAAATAGCTATTGCAGCTTGCGACACACCGCCCTAGCTATCTCCACCTTGCCACCAAAAAGACTACTTTTTCTTAAAAAGAGGCATACAAAACTATTTGTATGCCTCTTTTTAAGGAACCCATGTTGTATGAAGGAGACAATACATGTGCCGACAACAAAATTCCACGTTCTAGCTGTGCAAGAGAGAAAGTAGTTACGAGATATCTCTGTACGTAAAGTAAGCGTGGTGTTAGTGAAAGAGTGACAATAGACAAGCATTCGTGCTCTAAGCTGGGTAAGAAATGAAAGGGAAGGTTAAGGTCGAAGAGCTCTTCAGAGCACTCTTAATTGTACTAACGATAATATGCACTAAACGACGCTGTCGTGGTGCAATTACACTCATTTGATGAAAGACAAATAAATAATATTTCAGTAGCAAAACTATTATTTTAATATCATAGAATGTCTTGCACAGGACAAACTATTTTGGGCAAGAGACCGTTTTCCAAATTGAACTGTTTCCTCAGACACCGATAGCAATAGTTATTTTGCTATCGGTGTCTGAGGAAACATTGTCTTTGTTAAATATTATATAATCGTTTCCAGTTTTTTTCCGTATTCAATCAAAATACTTAACAATTTCAAAATACAGTTTTCATTTATTTCCACTTATGGTTAACAAACTTCGACCGCAAGGCATTGCTTTTGACTACTTTTGTAATCTTTAGTATTATTTTATTTTAACAGGGTATGTAGCTCTTGACCTTTGCTCATCTAGCATGATGCCAAGTGAAGATAAGGCCGAAGATGGAAGCAAGCTACCCTCGTATTCCTCAACCACAGAGGCACAGGCTATCGTACCTCCAATTGCAGAAACACATGCTGGTCACATTATTGTTATGGTTAACCAAAAATTTCAGCCTCCACTGGGTATTGAACCCTAGAAGTAGGTAGAGCTATAAATTACCAAACTTTGTCTGTATGAAGCCTTACACTAAACCGAAGTCGTTAGTAGATACTATTCTACTTGGAATGACTGTTTGTGTACTTATAGAATTTATATCTAAAGATAATAAAAGTTACGTAGATAGTCGATGGGAGGATACGCGACACATTTAGTTACGTGACCAAACTTACTAACGCCAACGTTTGTGAGTCTCCCGTTGAGGAAAGCGAAATAGACACTAAAGTAATGATATATAGCAAAACAATAGTACAAAGATTACTTCAAAATTAACAAAATGCTCTTGTTTTAATTATTCTTAATTAAAAACTTCTTTGAAATTGTTATAATTTAACTCTTTCAGTGCTTTTCGTGAGAAACTTTGGAGAAGAAGCGACGAGAGAATCTCCTTCACATTTAAATGTCTATAATGATAATAAGACTTTAATTATACCATCACGTGTAATAAATATTACCTGTGAATCGTTATTGAGAAACTAAATTAGGATTTTAATTGTTAGAAACATACAAATTAAATATCACATTTTGGAAGGCTGTTGAAGTACCTAGTATTGTAATTCAAATATAAACCCTGGTGACGATGACGAATCATAATTACATTGTTATATGGATCATATCTTGGTGAAGTTATAAATCTTTCACTTTTTTCATATGTAACATAATGCAAAGCTCTTCTTTTCGGTCAACTTTGGATAGCTAGATAGATAGCACACAAGTTAATCTAAATACAGATAGGAAGTTCTGACGAGAACATGTTAAATAGGCAGCAAACTTGGATATATTTTATACTTGTTCCTACTTGAGTATATATTGCTTTTGGACTAAATAAGTAAAATTTTTCATATCTGTGACGGAAAATATATAAAACACAAAATAACGAGGTATCTAACACTTTAATGATTATAATTTATGAAGAAATTTAACCACTAAAACTAAAAAGTTATCTGAAATAAATACTGTCCAATGTCAGAGCACCTATCAGGATTTTTGGCCTGATAAGTACTCCAAGGCCAAAGACTTAAATTTCATAGAATTATTATGAAATATATAACTTAATTATGGGGAAATGTATTAATAAATAATGTATTGTAAATGGAATAGATATTTATAAAAAGTTCCGCCAAACGTTACAGAACTAACTGTACAGAAATATAAAGTCTAAGCAAATTTAGATTCTAACAGTCTATTCAAAGATTAAGGAATATTGATATGATGCTGGTTGGCGTACTGGTTTCAACGCTCTGGTTTTGATAATAACAACAAAGCAACTTTGCGATGGTTGGTCTCTGGATGGGTCAATCAAATTTGTTATCTAGAACTCCTCCCTGCTTTGGAGGGGTTTGGAAGGTTGTCACGGCAACTGCTTTCACGCACCAACCCTTGGGCTGGCGTCGTAATGTTATGACCGCTGTTGATGATAATGATGATTTCAAATATTTAAACAAACTATTCGAAATAGGGATCAACCTTCCTCAGTTTCTTACCCGTTCTTCTCAAATGAAAACGAATCTTTATTAAATTTACAAATAACTTTAAAGATGAGATCTAGTTTATAATTTTGTTACGTATCATTCACTTAACTTTCCTCATGAGTGAGTAAAAATTGACGTTTGTTTCATTTAAATCATCAACCCCAATCCGTCGCGTGCGCTGCGCTGTTAAGCATAAAATTCATAAGATTGGTTTGCCCTTATTTTCGATAATAGCAAGGTTAAGTCTAACGAACCGTTTCCTATTTTAGTACAAGAAATATATCATAATGCAGCCCCAGCCAAATAGTTGGACTGTGATAGATTATCGATAAGCATGCTAACTTATATTTTGGTACATAAAAATTCAAGCCATCTTTTTGTAAATTTATCCATTTTACAGTATGCCTAATTGACACTTTCTTAATAAGCAAGTGGCAGCAAAAATTATGCATACAAAAAAATACATAAAGTAGAACATAGAACCTCCTTTTTTTAAAGTCGGGTAAAAACGAAAATCGTCGCAAATCAACGCAATCAAACAAAAGACATCGCTAATAACTAAAAGAGAGATAGTATACAACATGACAAAATTAACAGTGTTGCAGATGTATAAAATAAAATCTCCGCCTCACCATGAGGTTAATCTGACCCTTTTAAAATACCATGATTTGACCCTTTCTTGCGCGATCACATGAATAACGCTGAAAGCAGTAAATACGGCCCACTCACTGTGAAAAGCTTCACATAGTAAATGATATGAGGAGTAAGATAACAGAGCCTTCTTCAATTTGTCTCAGGTAATATTATGAATTTGATAATAAAATACTAACTTGTGCCCGCGACTTCTTACATTTGGGATTAATATTTTAAACTTTGTTTCTATAGATATCTAAATGTATTTTTAATTTTTGCAAACGGCGATTACAATGGGTTTCGAAAAACATCAAAGTTCCTGACTGTCTATTATAGCTTTGTTCGTAGTAACTAGAATGTGCCTGTGTCATTCAGTCCCAGTTATGTACATTCTAATAATATTCAAAGCCACGTCTACTTTACGCACTAAGAGATTTAGTGACTCCTTTCTCTGTCGCACAACTAAAGCATGGAATTCCTTACCAGCACACGTATTTCCTCCTTCTTATAACATGGATTCCTTTAAAAGAAGCGTGAAAAGGCACTTTTTGGGTCGGCAAGGTGAGGGTGGCTAGGGCAGTATGTCGCATGCTTCACGAGCAATCTTCACATATGGACTCGTCTACTACTTATCATAAGGTGGTGTCGAGTTATTTGCTGTGCTTTATATATAAAAAAAAGAGTAAAGAAAAAAGCTCTTTAGTTACTTGATTAAAAATGTGGCCTGGGTGCAATCAAGCTAGTTATAGTGCAAGACTAAAAAATTAACTAAATATTATGACAAATAATTTTAAAGTGTCCTTGTTGCTGTTGCGCTCTAAGGAACGGTAAGATATTTTTAGATTAGTGTATTAATAACAAAAATTTATATTTAACCTTAGCTTAAAGAAGTCACTCTGTTTATATCAAACACTATGTCACCTAGCTTTCCGGAGGTACCATTAAACGAGAACGCTAAACCCGGCGAAGGAGATACCTCTAAATAATATACGTTTAATAACGGCTCGTGAGTGGCGTCTGCTAAGGCTTTACGATTTGTTTGTTTCGGTGTCATATCACCGTTTAATGTTGGAGTGTATCAGTAAGAATAATTATGATACTCTTCTACGGTCAACCACGCGTTTTAATATATACGGCTTGTTTGTATTATAAGTCGTAGTATTATTGATGATCATACTAGTACAGATCTTAAAACCATTTGAACATAACAACCACAGGACCTACAATTAAAAACCATCCATCCTCCTCCGTACTAAAAGACGTATTTGCATGAAATTTCGTTCACAGGATTCAGGACAAAATCCTTCATACAGTTTGTTCCATCGAGTTCTATCGTAAAATCATAAATGACCTTTCAATGAGATGGCACATATAGAGTTTAAATAAAATAATGATAATAGTATATTAAAATGCTTAAAATATTGTTTGAATTTTTCACTACTAAGAGCAAAATTTTTATTTTATACGAGAAATACGATATTATGTATTTTGTACGATATAAATAGGCTGAGTATAGGGGTACCCCAGGGTTCCATATTGGGGCTATTGCTTTTTTTAAATTCATTAAAATGACCTCCCTTACCATACAAATAATTTTTGTGAGACGGTACTAGAAACTGTCGTAAAAAACTATTATTGACAACAAAGCTGCTGTTCCAAACTTATTAGCCACTCATTCTTGGGGAAAAGAAACACATTCATAAAAGTCCCGCCAAAACCCTTTAAGTTTAAGTATATCTTATACAAAAATTTTACCGTCTATGTAAAGCAAAATTTATTAAAAATAGGCCATTTAAAACTTTATAAGAATAAGTAAACGAATTGGAAATAATATTTTTTTTTGCTCCATTGAGTATTTTTAATGTTTGTAACAAGTTTTTTTGTACATATATTATGTAATATTTAACATTTGTTTGAAAATGTTAATCGTTACAGTTATGTTAACAGTTTTAAAATCAATAGTTTAACTTTAAGATGTGGATTTTAACATTTTTCTAAGTGTAAAGCGAGGAAGAAAAATTGCCGAGTTCTTGACTTCAGGCTTAGATTGACGTGCAATGTTGAATAAAATATTTTGACTTTGAATATGATAATTTATATAAACCTAGTGGTGAATTTCAATACAAAGCTCTTTGATATTAATTTTGAAACTAGCTATCAATATAGAAAATTACGCGTGGTAATTGTTTTAATTAAAATTGAACTGCTTTCGAAGAATGTTAATATTGGGATGCCGACTGTAAAAGCCAATAATTACAGTTATTTTCAAAATTTGACGTTATTTACCAACAAATGCATTCTCATACAAAAGCTAGGGCACTAAACAAAAAAAGCAGTTCAAGAATTCGATTTTGTCGACTGCAGCATGATGTATGGCCGCTTTATGAGCAAATTAAAATGGCGACGTGACTTATGACGTCATAAAGTCCTTAGAACTTTCGTGGGTGGTGTGCAAAAATCGCATTTTCTTACATTATGGAGGCTAGCTGAAATTGGTGGCTTTTAATAATGTTGGATGGGAATTTTTGACAACCCTAGAATCTTAAGATACTTATCTCATTTTTTAATAAAATATATCAACTGAAAAATATATTCTGTGTAGTAATTTAAGTTGTTTATTGAAAATTTAATTTTGTATATTAAGATTCACACAACGCCGTATGAGCTATTACAATAAGTGACAAGTCAAATTAAATTTAAAACAATTGTAATCATATCATAAAGTTCTAAGATTTATAATTAAACGACAACTTAGTAATACATACTGATTAATTAATAAAACCGTAACATCAAAGTACTTGTCAGTCAGAGCAGCCATTGTCTCTCATCGTCTTTAATTAAACACGTAACGTTTTTAACGTAGCAGTAAACGGGTATAATAAACGTAAATCACCTTCATCAAAGTTTCATCTCAGCCAAATGAAATATTAGCGTAAACGGACGTAACAGGCTGGCTGCGTATTTGCTATATACAGTGCAAATTCCTCTAGTTCAAATGAATTGAACCATCTCTTGTCGTGTTTGTTGTCAAATTGTATAGAAGCGACAACAGTGCCTCTTTTTTAAAGTATTTTTTTTATTTTTTATTTATTGGAACAAAAATAGGCATACATACATAAAAAAGTAAACGATAATGGCTACATTAGTTTAAAATAAAACTGTGTCGCAGACATTAACGCCCACCTCCAGTGAAAAGAAAACAGAGTCCCAGCATCAAAGTTTGCACAATTAATAAACAACTTATGAGAAAACATAAAATAAAAATAGTAAGTGTAAGAGTGAGCCTATGGAGTATGGATTACTAAGTGTATAAATGTGTATACATGTGTGTGTGTGTGTGTGTGTGTGTGTGTGTGTGTGTGTGTGTGTGTGTGTGTGTGTGTGTGAGTGTGTGTGTGTGTAAGTGTGTGTGTGTGTGAAAGAGTAAAATACTTTATAATCAACTACTGAAAAACTCTTCAGTATCATTGTAGGTCAAAACTTTAAGCCAATCCGCAGTGTGAGATTTACAATCACGTATTGTCATTGGGTAGATGTTTAAAATTTTGTTGATCTTTTTATAAATCACCGAACCTATATAACAAAAATGACGCTTCGATACGATAAGTCGACAGGGGACGCAGATACAAACCTTGTGAGGTCTCCGAAGATTCCTCATCAATTGAGGGTTCAAGGTAAAGGTTAGCTGGGAATGTTTCCTAAGTACAACTTGAAGTAGATAAATTTGTCTAACAGTAAGAACGTCGGTAAGCATGTATAATTTAGTTGTAGGAAACAAGATAGGTTTAGAAGTCATAACCTTCAATATTATTATTAATATTTAACTTACTACAATCTTTATGTCTTGATGCGATTGAAACTCACACTAGGGGTACAGACTTTAATTTCAAATTTAATCACTGTTCATTTTTGTTCGATCAGGATGAGTTCTGAATCAGTTAGTAGGCTAGTCGCCTATTGATTGCCTTTCCTATGCCTATGTCACGAGTAATCTCAGGGGGTTCCATGGTGATTAAGCGGTGGTGTCCTAGTGGCCATTCCCAAGGGTTCTGTAAGCCTTCGTATTCCATCCTTCATATATCAAGGGTTGCTTTAAAAGAGGCATGAAAATTTTTGGGTGGTTATATGTGCCGTAATACATTAGCTGCATTCGTAATGAATCACACAATTGTTCTTTCATTGTCTTTAGGCACAAAAACTGAGCGATGAAGTGTTGCCAACTGATCTATTTCTACCCCCAAAAATATTAGAGGGTCGACTTTGTCTATCAAGTTGAACAACAAAACTTTCCCGTTTCCAAAACATAAACTGCATTGGTCTAGACCTATTTCTGGACATAGATTTTTCAATGCAGTGTTACTTATGTACTTTATATTAATAGTAGACAAAACATTCTAAATTTCAGCGTACTACATCCGCATTATTCAGTATATATTTAGAAAATGCGCGTGCAACGAGAAACAAATGAGACAGCATTACTACTAGATACCACTGGTCGGAAGATCAGATGACGCGAGAATCCTGTTCAAGGCCTTCAGAAATTACCCTGAAGGTAATGACATACGTCTATGTACGTTAATAAGTTACAATCGAACTATAAATCGCTACAGTAAAAAAACGTAACTCGTTTAAAAAAATAACTGTTGTTTATTTTTTTTACAATTTTTATGGCATTAAGACACAGGTTTGCATACCTGCAGACGGTCTCTTATAGAATAGAATAGAACAGGCATGAAACTCTGTAAGAGTTTTAAGGTAAAAAATCAGAATGGCTTGTTCAAAATGATCAACATAAAAATGTAAACCTTTCGATTTTATGTCTCCTGTGAAGTAGGAAATAGCTTTTTACATCGGAACTTTAGTCATTGAAAAAACCTGTTCCGAAGCTTCTCATACACACATTATTTTGTAAAACGAAAGAAACTAGACGTCGAACTATTTCGCTATAAGGGCTTTCATACTTAAGGTAACGTGAAAAAATATATATTTTTATATGAAATTATTGTAAAAATTTATTCTATCCAAAATCACCAGGCAGTCACCAGGATTTTTGATATTTTTATACTATTGTAAAACTTTGCAGAAAAATAAATCGAATAGACAGGTACAATAGTTAATAAAATAGAGAAAAAATTAAAAGCTGATTGGTAATCATCCAAATAAGAGTTTTGGCTACCTAAAATCAAATAAAAATAAGTAAAAAAAAATGTTATGCCAATAAGTGTTAATTAGTGTATCGAATAAAAAGTTATGGTATATGGTAAAATTGTATATTATAGTATAAATAATATTAAAAAAATATTAATTTTTGTTAGACCTCTAAGATTGCTATGCCTTGTAGGACGTCATATGTATAACTTCTCAAACTAATAACCTAACCTAATGTAATGTTTCATGCAATGAATTAAATAAATAAAATCCTTCTACTTTTGGAGAGGACAATCAAAATTTGTAAGTTGCAAAAGCAGCCGAGACAAATTCGGTGACGCATAAAATAAATGTATCGAGCTTATATATTCCATCGAATTGGAAGTATAAAACTATTTTATAAAATTATTATCTTTGTACCACACGAACAAATATTTTAAGCTTTCGAATGAATATCAAAGTTTTAATATTTTATTCAACTCTTGTACATAATATACACCGTTTTCCTGAAGTGAGCTGTTTGTATACATTATCTTTACATATTTCTGTAGCCTTTGGTAAACATATTATACAAAGGTATTAGAAGTTTTAATAGTATAGTTTTTAAGTTATTGGTGATTTCAGATTAACTAATTTAATAGTGTTGTGTATTTATTAAGTCAAAGTCAAAGTCAAAGCCAAAGTCAAAATAACTTTATTTAAATAGACTCATTTACTAAGTTCTTTTAAATTGTCACAACAGGGAATATATATGAGAAAAACAAATAAATATAATTAAATGCAATAGTCATAACTTTAATTTTAATTTTATTAGTCTAAGATTTTTTAAGCACCTCTGTACTCTACATTACTCTGTGTCTGTCATCTGTGTGATTTGTATCGTGTCGCTGCTTGCTATATGCAATCATTCGTAATCATTAAAACGACTTTGAGTTTATAGTAAATAATAGCCGGGAACCCACAAACACAACAGTGCAGTGAGAAAGAGTCTTTATCTGAGAGATGTTGCCATTTAGTGCAACCAAAACAGTCAACTCTGCATTTCAGACCGCAATATCAAAGTACACTTGTGGACAAAATAACCATGTTAAAGGCATTTTTTTTATAAAAAGCTCAGCAAATTTAACATTAGCTTAGCTCAGCTCATAAACTCAAATTTATCTCTTTTTTTACATATTACCATTAAAAGAATCATTCTGGACAGTAAGTACTTCTCGTATGATGGTCACTATTATCATCTCTCAAGCCCTTTTGAATTTCAAGTTAGATAAATAAATAAATAATTTCAAAATCAAAGAAATCATCATCAGGCCTCTACAAAAGTAGATACTCTTCTTGACTGTAGCGGTAGTTGTTATAGTTACCGCATAAGCATTAAAAACTCAATAAAACCTATGCCTCCGTTTACGCGTCATTGAGAAAAGGGACGTTGACAGTTGACAGATTGTAATAATTATTTACTATCATGACAATATACAGATAATCTGTAAAAGGTTCATTAATTTTACAGTTTTATTTTTATTTTTTTTATCTGTAATTATTTGTAGAGCTATTCAAAGTTCGATGGGAAAGTCTATTTTAAAATAATAAACTTTTATTATGAAACCATTAACAGTATTATATAATATTTAATATAACGTTTTAAACAAAATTGATATATTTTTTATATATACGCTTATATGTGGGTACACACTCTCCCTTCTAATAATTCGGTGTCAAATGTATAATTGATGACAAGTAAAGTACCTATTTGCTCGTAACTGCCATAGTGAATCCTGTGCGTATTAAATCCTTATATATCTTCACAGTCTTACGTAATTAAATTGGGTTTTAACTGTTTTAACTGTCTGTGAATGCAACCGAGGACAATTAGTGGATAAATATAACCGTGGCTGCGGGACTGCAGGCAAAATATAGTTAAATTAAGAAAACGAGTTGTGCGGTGCATTGTACTGGGCTGCAGCTGTATCAGTAAGTTCAAAATCCTTATTTTACGAAAAATAAGCGTTTTGCTTGCAGAAATTCAATCGTATCTAATTTCCTAAAAGCGATTGCCTTGCAAAAGTTGGCTGATTGGATTTTTCGTGGATATTTTCTAATATTTCTTAATAGTATTGCATTTAATCCGAACCATCCAATAAAATACAGTCCTCTTATATCCGTAAGTACTGAAATCAACAAAACTAATAGTGCTTATGCCACACAATAAAAAAAAATTACTTTCATATTTCCCACTGTGGTTTTGTAAAAAATTTAGTTGAATTTGTTGATCAATGCAATTCCACATTAAAAATTTAAATTTAATACTGCTTGCAAATAATTTATGTTGCTATATCTCAGTATTATATATTTTATACTGTTTCATTCGTGATCAAAACACGCTTATTCAGCACAAATGGAATATATTCTTCGTAGTTCAATGAACACGACATCCTTAGAAAGTCAGTAGCCTGTGAAATATAGCTTACAGCAAACTTAGTATAAGCGATCGTGAAGAAGCAATGAAACATCAGTTCATTGATCACAGCGAGGTCTGATTCCTCTGTATTGCTTACAGTACCGATTGAATGGACCAGTTTGCACTAGAACTGGATACCTCGAACTAACGAACCACTAAACGAGATAAGGCTTTTGTCGGGGTAAACACCTACACGCTCGTGGCGTTGGAATTTAGCTCTGATTCTTTTAGTTACAATTCTTGCACTATGCTTTAAGTAACAAATTTAATTCGTTATTTCTTTCAAAAACACAATTAACATAGTTTATTTATAAAAAATTATAATCAAAACAAAGCAATTGAAGAGACTCAGTATATGCTGTCCAGAAAATGCCTTGTTATACAACACTGTTTATGTGTATGTGTGTGTGTCTGTGTGTGTGTGTGTCTGTGTGTGTGTTTGTGTGTTCATGTGTTTGTGTGTGTTCATGTGTCTGTGTGTGTGCGCGTGTGTGTTCATTTGTGTGTATGTGTATGTGTGTGTGTGTGTATGTGTATGTGTCTGTATATGTGTGTGCGTGTGGTCATGTGTGTGCGTGTGTTCATGTGTGTGTGCATGTTCATGTGTGTATCTGTGTGTATAAAGTCGTCATGTCGGAATCGTTTAACGCCGTTATTGATAAATTTCCTTCTCTAGGTATATTTAATGTGAGAGTAGACCTTCCATAATCATCATAACGGCTGAGGCATGCCCACTGCCTGACATATGTCTCCCACACATATGTACTGCGCTGCCTGTAATTGTGACCAGCAGCTTTCCGCGATCTTTTAGACGCTGCTGTTACTTGTGAAGGACGCTTACGAGACGCCCTGCATACTGTATACCTTACGTTCGCAATTCTTCGACCTATATCGTCAGCCGTAGTGTCCCATTTTAAAGAAAAGTTAAATCTGTGATAGTTAACTTAATCTCTTATTTAATCTTATCCATTGAATCTAGTAGATGATACCGAATAAGGCTTCAAGTGCAATGTGCATACATACAGCAAAACTTCATTTTAATGTTTTCAATCACTTTACACAAAGGACGCTCCATACTGTGACAACATAATTCTAACGTACTTTACAAAGGTAGTTTCTATAAAATGTAACGAAAAATGACAAAATTCTTAGAAGGTTTCAGAATCTATGTGCTAACAATAAGTCGCTGCACTCCATCCGATCTTACTAAAACATGTCACCAAGTATGCCGCGTCCTTCATCTAAATCAACTGAGGTCATATCCCCAGCAATATTCATGAGCAGCTTAAATTATCTGTATAGCGCCAGAATGGCTGTATCGGCCCATTTTCATTCATTCTGGCACGAACAGGACGACCCACGCTTGGCAGGCAGCGGCTGCATGAGGAAAAAACAGTGGATGTGGTATGACAATGCAAGTCATAGGCATTTAGCGATTTCAGAAACGCTTAGGACGTTAGATAAGGTCAAAGCATTTAAATGGCACTATATGCTCGTAATAGCTGTTAGAACAAGTTTGCTGATTGGATTTTTTTTGTTCGTCTGCGTCTTTAAAACTCAAATCATTTTAGTTACATATCAAAATTGTACCTATAGAATTTTAGTTAAAAAATGGAATTAATCAATTTAATTTTTAGTTCCGTAAAATATTATTGCAATATTATATCTACAGATAGGAATAGAAAGGTTACTTTTAGCAGAACAAGAAGAAACTGAGGTACAACTATCGCTATCTGAAGATATGTTAATATATCTCTTAGCAGTCAACATAAGAAGAACGTGTCTATGTAGATAAAACTTTCAGTCAATTTATCAATATTAATTAATATATTAAACTAAAAAAAACCACCTGGGCAATGAGTCAACTTTGAATACAAATTAGTGTTATTTTGGAAAAATCTTTGACTAAGCTGTGATGTCTTTATTTGAGTAATAATAACAGCAATCGCTTACTTTCAAAACTTGGACCAAGGAGTACATATCGAAGCGTTACTGCATCGCTTGGCACCAACGCACAAGAAAAATAGCTAGGAACAAAATAAGATACAATTTATTTATTGCTTTGGAGCTTATCCCATTCTTTTTAACTTATACTTATTCGATTAATGAGTCTGCAGTTTCCTTGTGGAGACAACTGGAACCGAATGATGCTTTCAGTTCCCGATATGAGGACAGGGTGAAGTGATAAGGCAACGATTGACATCACTATATGTGTAATTGTACAAACTCTTTCTCACACACACACACACACACACACACACACACACACACACACACACACACACATATATATATATATATATATATATATATACACACACACACACATGCAGTAACACATGTTTTGCACACTGTAACAAAACAAAACAATTTAAAAGTAAATGCAGGATGGAAATTTAATACAAAAAAGCTTAAAGAATACTTACAAAAGTTTTTTGAATACTATAGGAATTTTGAGATCGATTGAATTCTGAACTTAAAATTATAAATCTACACAAAAATAATTTAGTATTACGTAACAAGGAGAAACGACTCAGTAAACGGCCAACAGCATAATAAATAATTAGAGAGATGAAACCGAAACTGTGCAGAATGTGCCAACCCTATGAATTTAGATGATTGGTTTTAAAATATTGCCAGTATTAATGAAATAGGTGGAATAACATCACGGTGATTTAGCACCACGTTACAAATGTAAGCTTTACGATGTGTTTGTCATAATGCTTTACCAGGTTTGATTATAGAAACATTTATATTATAATACATAATAATATTTAATATTTGTATGTAATAACGTTTATCATGTTTGTATTCGGTATACGATACATACATGATAAAAGTTATTAACTTTCTCAAGTATCCTATTTATAATCCTGTCCATCCTAAGGTCATCTGGAAGAGCTAGCTTTTAGCGATAAGGTCACCATTTGTACAAAATTAGTTAGTTATGTTTTGTGTGTATTTCTCTTCTTGAATTGGCTGATATACAATAAAGATATATTCTATTCTATTCTATATTCTAACATTTATAAAACATGATGACGTTTAAAGGGACCAATCTTGCTGAGTTTCTTGCCAGTTATTCTCAGGATAAGAGCCCTCGATAGATTTATGTACCAAAGTTGCAAAATATTTGGATTTTGACAATATTATTTAAACTTTTACTACAGTCATGTCCTTAACAAAAACAACTCGCCCATTTCGATTGCCATTTACATCAGCCATTCTTCACCTCTCTATCCATCTCGCTCGCACACAATACTCACAGTTCACCTCATTTGTTCGCTTAATCGAGAGGAAGACACGATATGAAACGATTATGTAACTTTACACAGTACCTTATCATATTCAACAGTATTCTGACTCAATAGTCTTCCTTTTTAAAAAAGGAGCAGTTGGTAGTGATGTGCAGCTGTTACTTTTTAGACTGTGATGTAAGTGTCAAAGTGGTGTTTAAATATGTACATGTTTCAGTGTGCGTTCATTTAGCTACGAATTTCAAGTTTCAACAAAATTGAGCATTAATTTACAGTGCCATATGTTGATAATGTCTGTTAGATGCGTGCTCATTTTATTTTGAATACTGTTCATTGCGAGTTTAAATATGAATTAACTTAAGTAGCGTCTAGTATAAGGAGTGTTCATTAAATTCATAAATTTTAGTGAACAAACAAACTCTGAATTCTTAATAATATCACTTCATTGTGAGTCAACTACCTGACAGTCAAAATAAAAAAATTTCTCAATTTGGTTCTAAAAATATGTTTATATAATTCAATTTGGAATATTATTTTTCGTAGCAAATTATGTTATTGTGAGAAACTCTTAAAAAGCTAGCATTTTCATGGGAGATAATTTATTTAAACAATAAATAATTTAACAACCCATATATACACACAAAAGAAAACAAAACTGTTTTTTATTTAGACAAAGTTTGATTTCACAATTGCAAGCAACAGGAATATTAAGAAAACTGTCTCTCTGCACTGTCTTGTGATCTATGGCCGCGTCTGCTACTGATCAATCGTGTCAGGTACAACCCCTAACAGGGGAAATCCCGGAATCGTTATCTATTTCTATTTGATTGATCAATAACAACAGAAGCATTTCTATGTAAATCATACATATGGTGCATATATTTATTTATCAACCCTTAGGATATATATATATATATTACATGGGGTATTATTGGGGTAATGTTTGCATAAAACGAAACGCATATCTACGGGGGTCTAAAATACTAGATACTGTAACAGTTGACTTGTAAAACTAACTACAAATGTATGACAGTTCTTAGCATATGGCAAACTACAGAATGATATATATGTAATGGGTAACAGCATAATGTTCCGTCGTCCACATGGGAATAAACCCCAAACTGTCATTCTCACTTTGATTTAAATAAGAAAATTGAATTTCGAATTCGAAATCAACACTTTCATGTAATTGGAACTCATTGAAAGTCTAGTTTATAAAGTTATTTTTTTAAACTATAAAATGAGATTTATTTCGTAGTAAGGGACTGCAAGTCGTCACGAATCCACGAACTATTTATAGATGCGATCGGAGCGCCACCTGAAGCGTCCTGCTCTTATTTATGGTCCTGATTCAGATTGCGCTCGTTTTACATGTGACGTATTAGTACAGAGAGGAAGTCAGGTAGAATTGTCGCTAGTATTGTTGGGAGTATACTAGTCCCCTCCACTTTTCTTTAAATGCTCGCAAAAACGTTCAAACTCATAAAAATACAATAAAATAATAACTAGTGAAAATTAATTTATGATAAGTTTTATAATTTTGAAAACTTAATAATTTTTAATTTTTACCTTGAAAAGCTTTGGCGATCTTCCGCTTGGCAGAAACACAAAATTATAAAATCAAATTTAGCTTGAATATACCACTTTCTCTTTCTTCTCTAAAGTGTTGTTCGCTTCCAATTTTGAAATTAAAGAAAATACATCCAACTATACCGTTATTGGCTGAGAACACCTGCGTAGATTCAGGATGATCGATATTTATAATCACATGTTAAAAAATCACCATGCATGAACGATATATCCAGAAACCAGGACAATACAACTACAAATATACTTTAAAGCATATAAAGCGCCTGTAAGCGGCTGTAAGATTTAATAACAGAACTAATTAAAAATGTGAAGAAATTTTCTCTGAGTACGACACATGAAGAAAGTTAAATGAAAAGAAAATGGTAAATGGTATCAAGAATATTATGCACCAATTTCTCGGCTACTAATGAATTCAGCCCTCGCAAAAACAGGCAGGCAGGCAAGACAAATGGACGTAATTTTGAATAACGTATTCTAAATTTAAAACACTGATCAAAATAGGCCGACATAAATGACACATTATTCTATGGGAAATAAATACAATTCATTTTATTGATGTGTCCATTATAGATATTCAAGTGTTAGCGGGGATTCTTTAAGCAACTGAACAATATAACTACTTCTAAGTTACTCTTTGTCGTGTGAACAACGCGTTGGCAAATGCAATCACTTAGACATATTCTGTCTAATCAGTTATTGAAGCCTTCTATCTAGTGTCGCAATCATAGTACAATAAAACTATTTTTTTTAATATAAAGCTCAGCAAATGACTCTACACCACCTGATGATAAGCAGTAGAGGAGTCCATATGTGAAGATAGCTAGTGAAGCATGAGACATACTGCCCTAGCCACCTTCACCTTGCAAGCCAAAAAAATGCTTTTTCACGCTTCTTTTAAAGGAACTCATGTTGTAAGAAGGAGGGAATGAGTGTGCTGGTAAGGAAATCCACGCTTTAGCTGTGCGACAGCGAAAGGAATCGCAAGATCTCTTAGTGCGCATAGTAGACGTCTTTCAGTATAAAAAATGAATTTGACACATTTGGTAATAAACACCTAATATAATTAAATTAACCTAATATTCTATTAAATTATATTCTATAAATGGAGACAGTGAACTTTAAACAATTTATTTTAAATCCAAGATATGTAAGACAATCTATCAGGAACATTATGAACATTCTTATTAATACACTGCCAGTATCGTAATCACATCACATGGTAAGATCTACAGGTGATAATTACAATAGATTAATCATTAAATTAAAAAGCCTAGCTATTCTAATTTCGCCCAGCACCCTTCGCCTACAAGATGTTTGTTCAAAGAGTAGGCACTAATATAATGACGTCATAATTGATCCATAAATTCGTCAATCGAACTCTGTTAAAGGTGGTAGTGGTGATGCCCATTTGTTTCTCCCACGTAAGATGGCCTTTGCCCACCAATAGAAATAACTAATAAGGCTGCTGATAATAACTTCAATAATTTTATTACAATTCTCGGGCACATATTTAGCTTAAATTAAGCCTCATTAACAGCTTGTGTTGTGGATACAATAAAGATACCAATATCTATATAAATGTAAGAAACAAGCAAATATTCGATTTCATCATACATATATCTGCTCCTACCAGGATTCGAACCTAATTCGTCTGGCTTACTGACTGTAGACTAGACAGGGGCGCTGACCATTCGATTAGATGGCGGTCAAAAATATTATTCTTTCATTTTAAATGATTTTGAACTTATATCAACTTTAAGAATATTTTACGGCATTTTGCAAACTTTTGAAAAATTTATTTACGCAAATCATTTTCAAACTTAACCAATGTAATAGCAAGCGTTATAAATATCAAATCCACTTTCAAACCCTTGGATTGTCGAAGATCGTTTCACTGTTTATCGGTGAATCTCCGTGGGGACGGGGGACAGAAACGAGAAAAGTTTTATAAGTGTTTGGTCGGTATTGTTTCATATCGATGTAGCGAAAACAAACCGAGGCCGATAGAACAGAAAAAATTACGATACCTTCTTATATTTTCGAAATGACATTTAGTTAAAACATTGGAATAGCAAATATAACTTGCCTGATCTTTAGCGCTTTCCGTACGTTTAATATATTAGATTCATAGAATGCCCAAAATGAATACGGATTGATTTAAAATTTCGAATGCGTAGTTAATACAGAAAGCTGGTAAACCACCGCCGACACGAACATGAATGTAAAACGCAGCGAAGCGGAATTTCCCACATATCAGATGATTTTCTATTGTTATTACTGTAATGTTTTTTTTAATAAGAAGTATAGGGTCGTGTTAATCTGAATCATATTTAACATAAATTAAAAGTGTTTTTAAAGCTAACCACTGTATGAAAACTAAGATTGAGAGACAGCTCAAATGGCGCACTGGCGCAATGGCGCACTCATACATAAGTACAAAAGAGTCGCAACTTATTTTTGTTCACATTGGGATGTGAACAAAGCACTGGTATTTTGCTACAAACCAATGGCTTTTGGATGGTTTAATTATGATAGATAAAAAACTTAAATAATTTTTTAATGTGTGTTATAAGCTATTTTATAAATAAATATAATTAAGTTTTTTAATTCTTAACGGGGTAGCCCTTGGCTTCACCTGACCTGACGGTAAGTGAAGATAAGGTCGAAAACGGAAACAAACTCATCGACATAGGAACTGGCTATTTTAACTCCAACTTCCTGAATGCAGCCTTAATGTAATGGCGGCAGACGTAGTTAAGATGGTGATTGCAAGTCAAGTGAACTAAGAAGAAGCCATTCCACCAACAAAAGATGTGAGACAAAGTGAATAAAATTTATTTAAATAATGTATTTTAATATAATAATCAATTTAAAAGAACTTAGTAAATGAGTCTACTTAAATAAAGATATTTTGACTTTGACTTTGACTTTGTAATCTGTAAAAATAAATCTATGTTCTAATTACATTGAATACAAACAAATATATTCCCTTAGAGAGAGTTTTAAAATATGCACCTTAATAAACCAGTTGTCTGGAAAGTTGCGAAACTACCGAAAACAGCTGTGAAGCAAGAATTACTAAAGATCGTTTGGCGTTACGGCGAATACGTCCCTAGGGTACAAGTGGAGGCGAGTACGGGAAAACTTTGATTCGGTTTAGTTTTCACTCAAAGTTGTTCTGGGAGACAGCAGAAGCGATTCTCTTGAATATAAGTACATTGTTTGGAACTAACCGGACAATTCATAGTTAAATGTTGAGTCGGCTTTGATAAGTACCAATTAGGGTCCTCAGTATAATGGCTACTTTATCATACTAGGGGTACTAGATTCAACTGCCAGGTGCATGGGCAATAAATTATAATAAATAAATAAATCATTGATATACTGCAGTAAATTCAAGTATAATACATACATAACAAACAACTTGCAGATGTGGAAGTCAAATTTTCTTTTACTTCTAAAACTGAATCACTTTAAGCCTTAAGTTTAGATACAACAACAACATTTAGACCCTCTTTAGTGTCATGTTGGCCGGGTTTTTTCTTTGTGTTATTTTAAAGTAATAATAATTTATTCCTATGTCTAGCTTATGCGAATACAATAACAAAAATCTTGCTATCGTTCGTCCTTCTTTAAGTTAAATAAAAATAAATAGAAACACATATTACGCTATTCAAATTATTATAATACGAATTTGCAAATCAAGAGAGCACAGTTTCGTATGTACTTTTATTAGTGTAAACCCCCTGTAATCAGTGTTTCAATATTAACGTTAAAAAACATATAAACCTAAGATATCATAACTATAACTGTTAGTCCACATCGCATGCCGTGGCTGTCTGTAATTAAAAACTATGCTTAATTTAATGTCTACGCTACTGTTTAATATTTTTGTTAGTATGTGTTTTTGTTGACTGCCCTTAAAATAAATAAATAAATAAATAAATAGTGTACTGTATAAAAATTTTAATATTTTAGTAGTAGCACCCAGTATTCAAGTATTTTACCGTAGCCAGTATGTTGCTACGATATTTCGTAGCACTCTACGTCCATCGTAGCAGGGGATCTACAAATGTCTGTAGCAGAAATGCTACGATCGTTACGTTTTATTCAGCACGCTTCTTTAGTATTATCTTTTTGGTTACTTAACAAGTTTTACTAAGGACATGAAATAAAAACTGCTGGCTAAAAACATTCATCTGTATTACGATATTTTGGAACACTCTAAACTAAAGATTCAAAAGTACGTAAGGTTATATCGATAGGATCGTTATTGACTAGACTTTTTTTGGGGTTATCTTTTTTTAACTACACTTGATAAAAAAAAATACAAAGAACCACTTCTTTAAAACATTTTCCTTTATCACAAACAAGATGACCTGACTTCAACAAATCGTATATAAATTATAATACGAAACTAAACTATGTATAAAGAATTATCATTAGTTCTCAATTTGTTGTTCCTATGAACTATGTATCACATATATAAATTGTATATGATGTGACTACTGCAATACTATATACTACGTATGAGAGAAAAGAAATGAGAAATATCAAATTTGATTTCTTTCAATTTTTAATAATTATGTTCTTAGTTTTAATATTTTCCTTACTACTGTTCTGTGTAAACCAGCCCTGAATCAAAACAAACTAAACAAAAAAAATCGGTCAAGCCTTTTTGAGTTTTAACGAGACTAACGAAAAGAAATTCATTTTTATTATAGAAGATACTTATCTCGCACTCGTAAAACGAATGTAGCTTATATTTTCTTAGAATGTAATTTATAAGAGGACGCTGGTCACGTATGACTTAAAGAGTTTGTGTTCCTCATACGATAGGATTAGCCAAAACTTCTAGGATTTCGAGCCTTTGCGTAGAGAAAATTAATTTATAAGCTGAATGCTGTTTTGAAAAAAATTAACAGGTTTACTTTTTTTTGTCTGATTTTTCTTAATGCTGGCTTTCATCAACACACAACATTTATATTTATAAATATCAATAATAACTCATATTCGTATATTAATCCTGCAGTAGTTGAGGGTAGATTTCGGTTATTCTTCTTGGAGTTAACTGTAATAATAAGTCAACTTTAAAATTTAGTCGAACAAATAATAGTCCTTAAATTTTGCAACATAAATAATTTCAAAACCGCTTTCTGCTTATGTCTTAATCCATCTTAAATCTTCTGACTCTCACACAACCTTAAATTACACACAAACGTCTCAAACTCATAGTTTCAGATGGTTGTGTGTAATTTAAGGATTATAAGGGTGTACCAATGACGAAGGGTTCGAGGGTTCTTGCTTAAGACTCGATGTGATCAAATGATCAATTGAGTTGGTGAGAACGATGGAATTCGATAAGGGAATATTTGAAGTACACTTATTTGGGTCACTTGCCTTTGATTTAAGTATATAATTATGTTTGTGTAAGAATTATAAATGAGCGGACCATATAGTCATCATGTATAGACCCTAGAAAATCATTCTTTCGTTTCAATTTGTCCAAGCACGTCCAAGCCACGTTAGCATTTTTGCACAAATCTCATATCAACTTACATTTACCCCACACCACTGTCTTATTTGAGATATCAACAACGCCCATGACCCGCCCTACAAATTTACTAAAAGGTTTTATGCCGTTGCCAAAAAGAATACAATCTCTACGTTTATCCATTCCTAGACTAACAAGGACCCTGTGAAATAAAGCCTGTCTAAGACACTAAAGATGCTGAAGTAGCGCTGTTATTGTGACAAGGCCTTGGTGTGAAGATTTCTTAATAAATATAAAAAAAGAAATAACTACATCACACATGGCTGAATGGGCTTTAATTCCCTTTGCCTTTCCTGTGTTAACCAGAACTCAATAAAAATAAACGATATTATTTTTTTTACTGTAAGTAAAAATATAACAACTTTATCTGTTATTCCTTTTATGTTTACAAAGATGGGTCAACAGCAACCTTATATAATTCGCGGAAGCAAAATCCATTAGCGGTTAATACAATGGTTGCATTTGGCTACCAACTACTAATTTGAACAAATAGCTTTCGTGTGATTACTCCGAACACGTTGGCCACGCTCCAACCGCTACAACTAAAGTGCTCTTTTGTTTATATTCTATTAGTATAACAATACATCTGTTGAATATTATTGTGGAAGAAACGGGAATTCCCCTAGCATTATAGACATATCATCAAAAAATATGTATTACTATTGCTGTCACAAAAGTTTCCGTTAATTTTTATCGCCAAACGATTTAGGCCAAAATCTTCAAATATACACAGTATAGGCATCAAAATGTATTATGTAATGTTTTAAGAGGGGAACCTATTTAGCTAAAAAAGGGCGGGAAAAAAATTGGCTTATATCCATACCCATTATATTCGCCACTAGATTCGCGGTGTTAAAGTAGTAAAATGGCTGTTCAAGAGGAAATCTTTATAACTTATCTTAAAAAATTCCTCGCATAAATGCTGCTAAGGTCACTTACCTACTGTGTCATAAGTCTGCTTCTGCACTAACATGTTATATTCTACATTTGGTACGGAACCCTGCATGTGCGAAATCCTACACGCACTTGGTCGGTTTTTTCAAAGCTTGCTTTAGAATGTCGATGCCGCATCAATGTCAAACGCATATTGAAGTTGTTGATATAAGACTTGTGCTTACCACTTGAGACGCAATTAATTAGAAGAATACTACGTACTAATAATATATTCCATCAATTTACTAAAACTATGAATTTTAACAATGCTTGAAAAAAAAACACAAAAAAACCTAAAATGAGATAATAAAAATTAATGTATTCATTACATTTTCCAATTGAATGGCAAAGCACAGTGGACCATTTAAATTTTAAAAGCATTGAAATGAGTTAGCTAAAATACATAATGATGGAACGTCTTCAATCAAAACACTTAAAGGATTAAATTCTGTTCGAAAGATCACCACAGTTGAGTAAACGTCAGTAGGTTTTGGCTATTTAAGATACACTTTATTAATAGTGCTAGTATGTGTACTTAAATTGCTAATTTTCTGAAACACTAAATTTAAAAAAGAATAATGTATAGTTTCATGACCAAATTTAAATGGTATATAAAAATAATTGTTTCTTTCCCAGATTTATAAAAAGTGTCTTTTTAATTATATCACGGCTTTAATTGCCTAGTGGTCTAGAAGCTGAGACAAGCTACTTCAGATCTGAAGGTCAGGTTTCAATCCCCAGTGGGGGCAGAATGTTTCCACTTGGTTCGATTGGTGGTAAGGCTTTTTCTAAGTCTGCCTGGCTAGCTACCACTTCTACCACACCTAAATCTGCCACCAAACAATAATGTTAACAGCATTGCTGTATTCCGGCATTTGGAGGTAAGATAGCTAGTTGCTTTGTGGTTGAGGAGTTCGGGTGTAGATTTCTTCCATATTTGATCTAATTTTCCATCATTTACAATCAGGTGAGATGAAGGCTATGAAAGACTGTTAAACGTCATTTAAATTCTAAGAATTTTTAAAAGTCATTAAAAGTTAACTGATATTTTAAAATTATTGGAGATTATGTAACGTATTACTGAGATTTAATAGTGTTATATTAATTAGGCAATATAATTAAACGCATGAAGTATAAATATTTTTGGAGTTACCTTGAGTAAACTGTACTTTATCGTAGAAATACCCACTATTATAAACCAAACGCTTAGTTGAAGGAAAAACTTTTAAAAGTAATAGAAGGTCAAAGGTACGTTACCGATTACATGTTTACTGTGTTTCAACAATGAATATTCAAAGAACAAAATCTAAGAAAAATGGTCGGTTATTTTAGGGAAATCACTTTCCGTAGCTCGATTGGTTATCCTGGTAAATTTGAAAGCAAACGAGGTAATTAAAGTATTAATTTGTAAGTAGGTATAAAGTTTTAAATTTTAGGTATAGTATTGTCTTTAACAAAGGGTTCCAAATCACTACGTTGTATTCCATCGCCTCGTAAATTTCGTTGTTTCAAAAAATGTTAATTTGAACAGCGAGTTGTTCGAAATCTTTTAAACATAGAATAATATCATAAAAAATTATCATAAATTTTAAAAAATAACATTTACGGCTACTGTTGGATGATTTACAAATTTTAAGTTGTTATTTATTATTTTTAATAAACACACGTTATCAAGATTAAATACTAAACTACTAAACTAAACTATACATCGATACGTATCGCTTAGTTACATTTGAGTAATGAGTGTGACCTACAGCCTACTCACATTACGTCACGGCTCGACAAGCGCCCACCAGACTGTGACGTAACATGTGTTACGTCATACTGAAGTTGACTAATAGATTAGATAAGATATTCAAAACATATGAATCCTTAAATTATGTTGAAAAACTTGTTGTAAGATGAAGTAAAACTTGTGTTTGCCTATTATTTTTAAAAAGCCTAGATTATTATATTTGTTTTTATTTATCTTTAAAACTGGAGAAGTGTGAAAGGGCAAGGATTTCCTTGGTGTTGTGGTTCAAACGCTCTGGTTTCGATAACGAAAACTAAGCAACTTTCGCCATAGTTGGATACTAGATGGGTCAAAGAATACAATCTTATTAGATATATGTCACAACATATTTTGTTCATCCATATGCAAGCTCAAATTTCATCTTCGTGAATTACATATCGTTTAGACATTTTATAACAAAAAATATACCTTATTTGTAATAGTATACCTTATTTATAATTACAACTTATCTACTATATGCATGTAGTGTTTACCGTTTCTTAATTGTACATTTAGCTATAAGATATATATTGTTTTGTATGTATCAGTGTAACAATTACTGGTGAACCAAATAAATAAATAAATAAAATAAATAAATAAATAAACTATGCAGCCAGGGTGTAGTAAATTATACAGTTATATTAAAAAAAAGGTTTGGTCTAACAGTTATCAAGAACTCCTTAAACTCTGAAAGCCGGTTGTTACAGTAACTGCTGCACACCAACCCGCATTGCATCATCGTGTTGGTGTTACACCCTAAACTCCTCATGTGTATCAGGAATGCTTGTGCCCAACACTGGGACTTATATAGGCTATATTTGATAGACGATGTGAAAGATACTTAGAGATTTAAATTTTGATATAAAACAATTTCAAATCTGATTAAATTTTTATTGGATAATAATGTGCTTTAATGTTTTTAATGCAACACCTTTTTTCAATTATTATATTTAGTAATTCTATCTATTTTCATATGATATTGATTGTATTTATTTTGCACACTATAACACACACATTTATACACTTTTTACACTTCGAATTATACTAAAAGTAATAATTGTATCAAATAGTTAAATTTGTACTTATTTTTTAAACAATACTGGCATAAATTTGAATTCAAATGGTATATTTCAAGTCTAGAGAAAAATATCGAATGTCGCTTTTTGAAAGTGTGAAACAGTGCAATAATATAAAATCTAATTGAACCATACTCTCTCAAATAAATAATGTATAATAATTTATTAAAAAATTCCAAACTAGATAAAAAATACGCTTCAAACGCGTGTTTTGGACCTGATGCTACTGGAGAATTGATCAGACCCGTGAAGTAAGTACTTTTCTTTCAAAAAAAAACCGTACATGACAAATCTGTATCAAAAACCGTAGCTTTTTCCTCGTTAATTATACTTCAAACCAGCTGTAGGTACCAGGAAACGCCGCCAGCACGAGTCCTACAAAAGCAAATAATCAGTGAATTTCTACAGAATTAACAACATAAAAAGAACGTGGGCTAAACAGAAAGGCTTTTACTTGTGACAGAACGAAGTCTGCGCGGTTAAAATAAGAGATATTTCAATTCCAATATTCTCGTGTTTGAAATTTCAAGATTTTGAGAAGGAAGCTGTCAGTATAAACATCATATCGGCCGAGAGACGTCCACTGCTGGATATAGCTAAGGACCTTCAAACTGATCGGTCCTGCGCTGTCCGCATACAGCGGTTTCTAGCAACCATTACTAGATCTCTGGTTCACCTTTTGGGAGGCTGCATCACCTAGTACGCAGCCGTCGATAGAGAATCTTTCCACCCCAATAGTCTTCAGTCCTCTTTGTACATTACAAAGAGGACTCACGACCGTTGGGAGCCTTAAGTGGCTTCTTTGGGCTATGTCAGTGACATTAATTCTATTGCAGATCTCATCATTTCTGATTCAATAACGCATGGAGACTCCAAGCGTAGTTATCTAGCCTATCTTCTGATCCACAGCTTAATTAATATTGAACTCCCAGACTAAACCGAAACCGGACCGAAACTAGACAAAATAAAAGA
Organism: Acentria ephemerella; assembly: GCA_943193645.1. Lineage (NCBI taxonomy): Eukaryota > Metazoa > Arthropoda > Insecta > Lepidoptera > Crambidae > Acentria > Acentria ephemerella. The sequence goes on from OW971882.1 coordinate 558,147, forward strand.
CTCTTGTCTCAATATTTTAATAAAATTAAAATGTATTTTGTAGATCGTAACGTATAAACAAGACTCTATCACAATTAACTAGATTCATTCGACGTATCCTCGCCATCGCAATGCTATTGTGTTCCGCATGACAATATTATTTCTCCACTATAAATAAACTTTGTGAATATTTTTACTTTAGCAAAATTATCTCAACGTGTTTAATTGTATCTTGCTACAGAAAGAGTCTCTTTATTGAAAACAATAATCTGGGCTTATAAATGCACAAAACTCTATTATCTTTGATTATTTATGCTTAAAGAAAGCCTATCACTATGAATAATTATGTGATTATAATATCATTTTTCTAGCATAAAGTAACCATCATTAAGAGGTTATGACAAACAGCAAATTAAGTATAATATATAGCCATGACCCGAGAACAAATAATTGACGCAAACAGGCAGGTCCCAGCAGGGACTTGGCTGAGTAGCCTGTTGGTACCTAATGACTACTAAACCAGCCGGTCGTCAAAAGTAAAAAAAAATACTTCATTCCCTAACTTTCCTTAATATCTACCTGAAATTGAGGATCCTTAAAAGTCTGTGTTATTATATATTTAGATAAAAAAGGTTTTTATTGTTTGCTATTCCATTGAATAAACAAACAATTTCTTCAGATCACGCGCCTCCGTCAAAGCATTTGGTACGTCTTTATTAACGGCATCACAAAAATCCTTTTTCAATCGTAATAAAAAATTCTTGATACGTTTTACTGCTCAAATATTTTTGGACTAGAATTACCGGATGTCATGATAACAAAAAACCTAAGAGTAACAGAAAACCGACTTCATACGAATACTGTGAAGAGAACATGAACCAGTAAGAGGCACGCTCCCTTTGCTCACATTTGACAAGTTTTATCCAAAGGTACCAGAGCAGATTTTCGAAAAACATAGGCTATGGTCATTACATCGTCGTTTGTACAGAACCCCGTTGCAAAGTTTATCGCTGTTTTTTCCCGATCACACTTCTCTTACTCGTAAAATATTTACAGTTTATAGAACAAATAAAATATTTATCACGAGACATAACCCAGAAGAAAATAACCATGAGAAATTCTCATCCACTCGTAAAGTTTGTTTTAAGTTCAGGCAAATGAAATTTGGGGAGAAATTAAATTTTTATCTCCACTTTTTTATCGAATTGTTAACCAAGACTGGCAATGAAATAATAAGTTAAAGAACATTTATACTTTTTGATAGAGCTCGCAAAGGTTGTGTTAAAACGTACCAGATTTTGGAAGAAAGCGTTGGATGTAGCTTTTCAAATAAAGGTATCTTATCTTGATTTAGGGCCAGGATTACTCCCGGAGCACGTCGACCCAATGGGATCTTTTGTGCTTCTCCAATCCTAATGACCGCTGTCCTGGAATACCTCCAAGATGTACTTACTGAGTACACCCGGAGACAGCAGCCTTATATCTTCTATATTAGGATAGCCCAGTCCAAAGAGACCCATTATTTTCCTGGCAAGAGCATCACAGTTACATAGGATGTGTTCCATTTTTCGGTGTGCTCCCCACAGGCCCTACATAGAGGAGATCCAACAAGTAAAAGGGCAAATAAAGGTAATTAAAATTATGATTAATGAATTGCGAAAAGTATACTTTGAAGGATTATGGAGCGTAATCTCTGAGCAATTCAAAAATGTAACAATAATATAAAATATATCTAGATTAACTAAGATTATAATTAAAACCAATCTCAAAACAATTAAAAGCAAATAACTAAATTAAAAAAGTTATCATCTAAAAAGTATTAAAAGGCTTAACTTTCTATAGATTCGGACTTTAACGCGCGCCATTGCTATATATTTTATTTGGTATTAATGTACATTATAATATTGCATTTTACACCACAAAAATTACTTCATCTCAATAGAATAAGTGTTTTTTTGGTGTAAAATGCAATATATCGAATATAAAATATAACATTAATAAGTGCCTTACGTGAATTTTTTTCAGTGTATCGTTACCATCGATTCATTTGTAAAGTTAGTTCATTTTTAACATCATCATTACATTCTTATTTTCTCGTCAGAAGTAATTGCATTATATTTTGATTTTTTTTCTCGTAAGAAAACAAAATGGCGACGAGGTTTTGATAACTAATGGGCTGCCATTAGTTAGTCGTCAAAAACTCCATGAGGCAAAGGGAAACATTACACCGACATCCTGATACTACATAATACTTGGCTGTAAGGGCTTAATTTCCCTTTGCCTTCCATGTAATAGGGAGAATGTAACAAAAAAAACTTTATGGTTTCTGTTAACAACTTAGCACTCTACAACTTATTACTTATTCTATTACAAAATTTGTGTATGAGCTTGGAACGGTCATACTATTACGGAAACCCTTATTTTCATCCATAATAGAAACTTAAGATTAGGAACCAGGAGACATTAAAATATGTGAACAGATTTATATTTATATTATCACAGCCACGAAATTCCAGTCATTTATTAATAACGTGTAAAAGCGTTTAGCTTTAACTTAAAATTTCACAAACGTAAACATGAGTATTAATTACGACAACCATACACGTAACCATTGAACAACGCATAAATGAAAGCCAAAATTAATGCTTTCCGAAACGGAAGATCAGCAAATTTGATTAGAACTCCTATTTCCAATTAAACACAGTAACTTCATTATACGCTAATTAATTATGGCGTAACGAAACTCGCCCGAGGTCCACAAACACGAAGACATACATTATTCAAAACAGAGTTGAATAGTGCTCATTGAAATTTGATTAAGTATAAATGCTAGTCAGAATTCAGAATAAGGTGAGTATTCCTATTCGTAAGTATCAACAACAATATGAATATTTGGAGAAATTTGTATCTGGAACTGCCTCTTCGGTCTAATGGCTGAGACCATGCACTTTAGACATTTCTTAGTGGGGGCAGAAATTTTCTCCTCAGTTCTGTTGGTGGTAGGGCTTTTTTATGACGGTCTTGCTGCTACCTACCAACATCAATATTTCACAATATTAGTAGTAATAATCAATTGACTTATTTAATTCGATTCTAAACGATTCATAGACAGCTAAATACTGCAGTAGCGCCACAGACTGAAAGGAAAAATAATAAGTCAACGTGATTGGCCGAAAGCTTTCCCGCGAAAATCAAGATTTGTCCGTTCGGAGGGTATCTAAAGATGGCCATATCGGCGGCAACCGTCGAAGAGCTTTCTAAGTTCACTAAAAACAAACATATACCATCGCATTATTATGGTATTTTAATTTTCCTTTATTTAATTAATATATTACAGTACTTAGTATTTTATTATGGAATTCAATATACGTATATTTATTTATTTAATTAACAATTTATATATGTTATAGTAGTTAATTAGAACCTATGTCAATTTTATTTTTATTTTCATCTTACAATCTGGATAGGTAATAATTAATGTATTATGTTATTTATTATTAAATTAGGTTGACAACCTCTGCCTGCTATGATTAATAACAGCTTAGAGCTCGAAAAGGTAATGGAATGACGGACGTCAATAGGAACCTCTCAGTTCACTAGCTTGTTATTGATTATGTAGTAAAAACGGCTATTTTCTCAAATATGCTCAGAAATTTGAGCATCATTCTGTTAACCTTTTTCGAAATAAATTGAATTTGTTACATTGGCCAAATTCATGCTAGCAGCCACCGGCAAACATTATTTTTTTTAAATAAATTTACAAATTATTATGTATACTCATATCTGCCGTGTAGTTTAAAAATGGAACGATATTTTACTCTGAAACTGGTAACCGAGGAGGTCGTTAATCCTTTTATTTAAATTTCGAACTGGCTTGAAAAAAGAGTAAGCTATATCGAAAAAAAAACGAATGCAAGTCTTTGGCGCGTGACATGTTTTTGTTATTTGTCGTTCGTCATTGATTTTGAATAGTAATTGTATTTGGTAAAATGAGTTCAAGTGAAGACAAATAATAAGTTTTAATTTCCACGCAATATTTGAGAATACTACTATACAAGTCTTGGCCACAACTAGGCGTTGAAGGACTTGTATGCGTATATAGGCTTTGCCTTAGCTCACATTTACGCGAATCAATAACTTATTGCTGGGCGCAGCAGTAAAGTACTCATTACAGTTTTATTTGAAGTTTAAAAATAAATGTTGAAATCGTTACCATTTGGCTGTGCATAGTCAGATCATCAGATCTTTGTTAAATATGTTTCTGGTAAGCTTTGATTGTGTAACTTTTTGTGGTACTACATGCTGTTTTTTATCAATGTTAAATTAAATGGTTATTTAAACAACAACAAGCCGACACAGAATTTATCATAACAGCATTTTAGAACTCCTAGCAGAACAAAATGAAACTCATATTCTATCGTCTGAAACCTCTCCTCAAATGTTTGTAGCGCAAAGTTATTCTAGCTAATACCTTCTACACTTACCTGTCCCCAAATGTTCTTATTAGTAACATATTTAAAATATTTTTGTTCCAACTTTAAGCACGAGGTTGCCAGTGCACGCTTTATTATGTTATTTAATATTTTGCTAGCAACTTCTTACGTTTTATTAAGAACCGTATCTTTTTGAAATCAGTTTATAAAAGACAAAAGTATTTCGAACTTATTGTATATGTAACATAACTCTTTACAGTGATAAGACCGGCTATTGTACATATCTTTAGTACTTCTTTCTGTATTTTGAACTGGTATACAAAAAATAATATTCTATATATCTATCTTCCTTTAATAAACCATGGAGTTTCTCTGTATTTTATTAGAACACTTGAGAAATTTAAAAATATCTCCTAAAAAGGTTTGTCCACTAATTGGTGCTTTCGGAGGGATTAAAGGAAGCTGTCAAAGGAAACACTTTGAATGATCCCGATGTAAGAAGTTGGAACTTTTCCTTATGTTACAACTTGGCCGAGTTTTGATATGTGTAATTAAAATCTTTTCGCAGTCAAAATTTTGCTTAAGGGTAACACAACACACACTTGTAAGTAATATAATATATATAACACACTTGAATAAGATATTAAATTTAGATATTAGATCCTGCTGCAATAAAAACAAATATTGGAATACATAACATCGTTCACATTCATATCCGCTGGACAATTTGACCCCTATTCATTTAATATGGAGACATAAAGCCGCCAAACGTAAGTTGCGTTTGAAAAGATAATAATAATAACATTGGGCACAGTTGGCAAGCCTGGAGCGACAATGCGATATGGGCGTTGTTTTTTGGATGCATAGCAAGTCATAAGCGATAGCGTTAACTCGTAGCGTGAAATGGTTTACTTCTACATTATAGCGCTACAGAAAAAATTATACCAACTAACTGAGAAATGGTTGATCAATGAAAATAATAACATTGTAAGCACTGAGCAGCAACATGCTCATTGAAACGTCACAAAAAGCATGAAGCATGAATCACGCTTACAAAGCTTGCAAATCACATCAGTCTAGTTACAAAGACCGACATGGTACAGTATGGCCACGCAATAGAAAACCTGCTGTATCTGGATTGTGGTTACTTCAATATGAAGACAGTAATAATCGTTATTCAGCCTCAATTTTTAATTAATTTTATTTATTATGACTTGGTTATTTTTATATGATCATCTCTTCAAAGGCTAATTTTACGTGGCAAAAGTTGTTAAGTAATTCGTTGTCTTAAAGAGAGAATATGTTATGAAGTATTTTAAGCGAGTTTTGAGGGTTCCGAAATTTTACCATCACATCTATCCAGGTGTAACAGCAGAAGCTACTAAGTACTGGAAACCATTGACTATATCACTTGCCTTTGGTATTTTGTAATCATCACCATCAACAGCTTATATAACTCCAACTGCTGGGCACTGGTCTACCTACACAGATAATATTTTGACAATATTACCACCAAGCTAGCCTAATGCCGCTTGGTGGGTGAAAGCGGTTGCTGGTCACATCACAAAGAGGAGGTTGAGATAAGTTATTTTTAATAACTTATCTATATCTAGGGATCGACCGCGGCTGAAGTTTCTTTTGTGATCGAGACCTCTACCACTAAGAAAACCTTTTTGGTATTTTTAAATTTGACTTAAAACTCGGTCTTTGATATAAACCTTTATTGCAAATAAAAATAAAATATTATTAAAAAATTAAACAAGCTTAGATCTAAAATTGAACCTTAGCCTTAAAATATAAGTAGAACGGTGTGTATTTTATATATTAACTCTTTCTACCCAACCTTGCGCTATCCGCCCATAACTTGCGTCCTATCGAAAGCACAAAGCGGGCACCTCATAAAATATTATAACATGCAAAAACGCTCCGCTCATATAGAGCGGCCGCTCACGATAATTGTTATGGGACGCATGAAAATTTTGTAGTGGATTTTTTGCTACCATGCTATACATTTTCAATATTTACCACTGCCGTAGTCTCGAGCCAGCAAACACGAGATATGTTTCAGAGAGCCATATACATTTTATTCCCAAATGAACTTAAAGGGTTAAAATACTGCTTACCAATTTACCGAAAATTCTATTATTATACCTTAGGCTAGTTTATTTGAATTTCACCTTTATGGCTTAGTGGTTATAAACACCTATTCTAGATCTGTAGTTCCTGCATTCAAACTCCAGTGTAGGCATAATTTTTTTGCTTGGTATGGTCAATAGAAAGGCTTTTTCTAAGTAGTCCTGGCTAGCTACAACCACCTTACCTAAGATTGTCACCAAAACAGTAAAGTTAATAGCACTGTTGATTTCCGGCAGTTGGAGGTATGAAGCTAGCTAGCTAAATTTGTATTTACAAGTTAATTAACTTGTAATAAATGTAAAACGCAATGCAATGCAATAGGATACGCTACCGATTGAAATAAGATTGAGAAATCTTTTTGAACGTTAACGTTTAAGTAATTATATCATTTAAAACTACATTTAAGATGAGTACATACAGCAGGAGGTACATACGTTTACTTGATTAAGTTCTCTGAGGTAATGCACTTTAATATATAACCCAACAGTCGCGGCATTGTTAATTAAATTTCTCTTCTCTTCAATTCACAAACACATCAACCGGTCAACTTCAAAATTTTCAACCATACTTAACCATAGACAACATTACGTTTAGCTGTCAGTTGCGTTTTGTTATACCACGTTTTATGTGACGTCCCACGGGAATAGGATAAAAAATCCTTTGTCCGTCTCCTGGTTCTAAGCTATCTCTTCACCAATTTTCAGCCAAATCGGTTCAGCCGTTCTTGAGTTATAAATAGTGTAACTAACACGAGTTTCTTTTATATATATAGATAAGATATAAGATAAGAAGATTACAAATTACCTACTATATGCACGTAGTGTATACAATTTGTCTATTATACACTTAGCTATAAACTATATATTATTTTGGTTGCATATACATTAATCAGTGGAACAATTACTGGTAAACCAAATAAATAAATAATAATCTTACTAAAACCTTGTCCAGCAACCCAACGATGAAGGACGTTTGCGACAAAATTATGCCAGTTTGCAGTCAGTCAGGCACTCACTTAGGCATTTTAGATTTTATTACAGTGTGCCTTTACTTTACAAAATAAGATATAAAGTGACGTCATTCGGTTCCCATTACTCAACCATCATCTCACACTGTAGCAACCTAAAAGTAAACAGTAAGACTTGTTCTATAACGTAGTAATGCAAGATTGGTCATACTTTATATCTACCTCGTTCTTTTCAATTGTTTTAAATATATTTATATTGATTTTATTAAGAAAAGTGAAACAATATTTGTCATTCTTAGCTCCACTGATATATAGCTATACTTTAAATTTTATACGACTTTTATATAAGTTATGAAGAGCAATAAGTTATTATGATTACGATTTCTTAACTCCACCTTACAGCTACATCGTAAGTTCGCTTTTGTCTCTCACATATTACTGAGACCGGGGAATTTATAAAATGAAATTAATTTTCTCTATGAAAGAAAAATATAAACGAGTTTCAATTGAATTTTCTTTCATAAAAATCGTATTGCGATAAATTTAGCAAAAATAAAAGCTTGGATCGAGGTCCGGTGTAAGCGTTTTGAAAACAATTTGGTTATACCAGCTACAAGCAAACCGTTGGAGTGCTTTGAAATAGAACGAGAATTTAATATTTGAGTAGAATTGCGAGCAATTTTAAGAGTACAAGGTATCAGTGCTAGAAGGAATCGTCGTACTATAAAATAACAAAAATTTGCAACTATATGATTTATTCACAGACATTAAAGTTTCTAATTCAAATACTTCACAGTATACTACAAGCTTTATAATTTACAAAACAAAACTACTGACTTTAAAACACAAAAAAGGTAAAAATAATTAAATTTATCAATTTAAATTAATTTTGTTGGTTGATGTATCACTTTCCATTGTCCAATTTCCTATATTTTTTGAATTTTCAAGATGTGAAAACAAAATTTTAGGCAAGTTTTGTTTAAAATTTGTGGTTTCACATTTTTGAGTGGTTTTGATGTATGACCGTTAGTATTGTCAACTTGCCCGTCTGTTTTTAGATTTCAATGTCTGTTTTAGTATGTAGGTGATAATGGAACCACTTTAGATACTCTATCGGATAAAAAAGTTTTTTTAAAATCTAATCACAATTAACAGAGAATTCGGAGAACAAACATACAACAAAAATGTAAATAATGAAACAGAATCTCCGCCCTTTTAAGTCAGTTGAAAATGTAGATAATAAGTATTGCCAAGCGTAGTAGAAATTAATTAAAAGACTAAACAAGAATCATTAAGAAGAAGCAATATTCCAAACTCGTCTCCAAGCATTTAAACTTTCCCTAAATAATCTGTAATCAGCACACATTAGGTGATGTTTAATTAAAATTTTACGCCACTCGTGACCCAAAGTTTCTCAATAATTACCTACAGCTAATCGACTGAACGCTTGTTATCGTATTATAAGGACACAACCTGAAGCAATTCATTATGAAATATAATCTGAGAACGTTAATTAAACCTATATTTCGAGCCGCGCATAATGGGGGTTTGAGTATATCCTCAAAGCAATGCAGAAGCAGTTGTAAGAGCCTGAAATAGAGTTTAATTTGAATTGAAGTATGTAGATTTGAAAATGTTAGGATTTAATTACGATGGATCGAACTATGAATGTGGCTGGTTAGTGTCCATACGGAATCAGTGAACCAGTATCAAATACTCGAGTATAATTTGGAATGCAGGGGAAATATTGATTTACAGAGTATTTAATTAATATTGCTGTAATATTTTGACTAGAAAACTATCCATAAATGTATTTTGACACTATATAAGTATCTAATATGGCAAATTTATATATGGTTTTTTAAATGATAGGAATATTGTATATGGAGATGATTATAGCAAGATTTGAACCGTTAAGATTATGATTCTAAAAAAATTAAAATGAATATATAGCAATAATTGAGTCTAATATTGTTATAAAAAATCTTATTATTCCACATTAAAAGACGAATTGATTTTTCACAACAACTTCACGAAAATCGCAAATTTCTTTGCTCATAAGTGCTAACAAAGTAGGTATTTTCTCTAAACGACTTAGTAAAGAGTTTTGGATTTGAAACATAATCGAGATTGAATTCAGTTCAATAGAATTCAGTTTTCTGCCACCAATTAGGTCGAACGAAAATATTGTATAAACAATACTGGCCGTTGTTGTTTAATTCTCTATTATAGGTAAGGCAAAGGGAACTAAAGCCCATACAGCCATATCTTATGTAATATATCCCTTTGCCCAAAGGAGTTTTTGGCAACTATTGCTTAATACGGGCCTTCTTTATTTATAAAATATTTTCGGATGAGCCCGAGTCTTCGACGACTTGCGCTATGACGGTCAGCCCAAAGAGGATGTTTAGTGGGTAGTGGGGGAACGTCTCTACCTCGAGTCCCACGTACAGTTGGCATCGTACTGTAGGAATGATGCGTAACTACATTCGACCTCTTCGACAAAAAAAAACATTCTTACTAAACGCTTCTTAACTATAGATATTGAATAATTGAAGTCAATGTAATAATATTTCATTTACAATATCTAAAAGAACGTTTCATTGAAAATAAGCTTGGTTCGTTTCCTGAATGGTTGTCTTCACAAATTCACCGCAAGACTTCAACAAATATTTTACAGATGAGTGACGTAAGTTTGTTTCGACCGCTCTGGCATGAGTCCAAAACAGTTTTCTCTTGGCTTGGTAAGGCATTTCGCAAAGGTATTATTGCATAACTTGGACACATGGTTGGAGTTTTCGTTAGATTTCGGGTTTTTCATACTTAGAACGGTGGAACGTATGCCCTGGGATTGTAATTTGTCAGAGTCGATGTTACGATTTTTGAACTAACTTGACTTCCTGGGTTTGATGTTAACCATGTCCTGAAAATTAAATATTTTAATGATAGCAACAAAAACTTACAATATGAGAAGTTGTCAGGTCCAGGGAGTCAGTCAGAAGGGAAGAAAAGAACGGTAACAAACCTCCGTCAGGGAGTAAATGTAAATAGTATAGTAGAGGCAGAAATCAGATCCAATGGTCGGGTTGCAATTGGATTTATGATTATTGAAATATGCGTTTTAACTTTTTCTAGAAAGATGTCGATTACTAAGACGTAAAAACGTATTCATACTAATATCTAAATTGGATTCCAACTGGAAATATTCTTTCTTTAATGCAAAAATTTTGATTGATTTTTGATTGAACAAATTAACTAAGAAACGCGAGAAATATCTTAACAAATCATAAGACAACTTTTTAATTTCTTGTACGAGTGTGTAGTAATAGGTAGTAGAATGGAGTTAGTAAATTGTGACGTCACATATTACTAAGTTCATTTCTAATAACTGATGTAAACGTAACAATAAAATGACGTTTTTAAAATTTTTGTGTGACGTAACGTTTTTTGCATTCATTAAAATATTGAAATAAACTTTTTTTTAGAATAAATTACTCTGTGGTGGTTTATTTCCCCCATGCTGTAAGGAATTCCCAGCTGTGGGTTCTTATTTCAGCTGTTAATGAAGATGATAAACATGTTGAGATTCTAACAAAAAATCCTCAATCATGCAATCACTGATTCACCACTTGATTGAACTAAAATAAAAAGCGTTTTCATTTCATAAAAAGATTTCGTGTTTAATGGAGTTCTTCGTAAAAAAAACTAACGTTGAATGTATAAGTAAATCTGGTTTCAAAGAAACATTCATAATTGTGGGGTAATTCCCGGCTCGGCAAAACCCCAACCTAATTTTTAATGAACTGGACATTGAAGGTATTGGAGTTATTTAATTTGCTGGTCATGCTCGAATCGATGATCAGCTCGAGATATCCGAAGCTTGAATTCAAAAAAGCTCTCAATGATACAGAACAATAAATTTCGCGTTTAATGATACCAATTTTTAACTACATCTACGCTTGGAGCGATCTCAAATTCAAGGACTGCAAGTTTTAATTAATTTTTTTCGAACAGTGTTTTCATTTTAGAATACTTGTGATAGAGATCAGCTGTTAATTTTGTGTTAATAACCATGTGTTAATTTTCTAGAAATCCAAGGAAGCCTGAATCATTTGATCTCAGGAAAATAACAATTACAAGAGATAAGAATTCGATTGCGAATCTTTTTAATTTGTCTTGGGGTAGATTAAATGTGAAGAATTTATACCACAAAATAAACAGATACAGAAGGTCAGCCTTATACAATGATGTGTTATGTGTGTGCACATTTTAATTTATCTTCTTTACCTAAAAAAGTTACATCAGATTAATTTAAGTGCATTATATCTAGTTCTCTCCATATGAATGCAGTAATAAGCAATAATAGCTATCATGAAGATAAAAATATAAAAAAGAGGTTAAATTTTTTTAAATGACATCGAGGCTATTGCCATAAAGTTTCCTCTAGATTTTACTGGGTTTTTGATTTTACAGGCGATAGCAAACATTGCTATAGATAGAACAGAAGAAAACAACTCAAGATACAGGAACTACAAAAGGCAAAGAGATAATAATAAAATTAAAAACAACTCTAATGGCGAATACGCCGCGGGCATTTAAATGATACGACGCTGGTCTGCCATTAACATTTTATGACGACAATGATAATAATTAATTAATTAATAAAGCTACAGACCATAGAGTCTGCTACCTGTTGGCTAACTTTGTTGTATAACAATACTTATGCGAAGTACTTCCAATAAGTAGCAAGTATACCATTGGAATATTTTCCCAAATGTACTCTCAAAATCTTAGTAGTACATTTCTCTTTATTCCCACACTTATCCCCTTTTCACCCGTCAGGATCTGACCTTCATTTTTTCATATTTTGCATAAAGCTACCAAAACCCCAATTTCAAAGTAAACATTACGTTATTTTCCTGCGGATCCCGTCGAGGGAGTCATTAATATTTGTCTAACATCTTGTCTAAAACCAGAAAGAGGGTTAGTGGTGGTGATGAGAAATATCTTCCTAAGTGTCTGTCTCAGTAGATTTTTCTTTTAGTTTTGTGGAGCTAGTCTAACTTTAGGGAAAATTCATCTTTATAATTGTTAGTACGAGGGGTATTCTAGATAAATGAGGTGATTGCCGTAAGAGCTATGAATTGGCTTTAACAGAAAAAGTAGCTCACACAAATAAACATTTTAGATTGTAGAACTACTTTAACCATTTTGATTTTATACTCCATGTTTCGCAAGACTCTATCATGAATATATTATTGGTCGGGAAAAAAGTATTTTGGCATGTATAAACTTGTAATAAAATAACTTTGGCTGTACTATTTGAATCTAGCTGGTTTTCATGACATTAAAAAGGTGATATTTCTAGCAAATAATCAAATTAGGAATATTTTTTATTTGTTTTTCTTTCTGTCAAATGAGCTAATCGAATGCGAATTTAGATGCATTTTAAAATTTTCTTATAAAAAAGGAAGAAATATTTGTGACGAGAAGAAAGTTTGGCTGGATAGTTTTAATCCGCTATATAGTCCTGACCTAACACCTTCAGATTTCTACCTGTTTAGGTGTCTTCTGAATTCTTTAGGCAGTGTCAGGTGAACATCAAGAGAAGTCTGCTAAAACTGATTTTTGGATCAAGTCTCCAAATTTCTACATCAACGGAGTTATGTCTCTAACTACAAATTGGCAGAAAGGCTACGTACAAAATAGCACATATATACTGCATTTAAATGTAAATTAAATTTGAAAAAAAAATGTCTAATTTTTATATAAAATGCGAAGAAACTTTTTCCCCAAGCTATTATAACTTGTTCTACTCAATTTCATCCTGTTTTTGTTTATATGATTTTTCTGTATTCGTTTGATAATAATAAATGAGCCTTGCGCTAATTACTTGGCCTATTTTTCTTCGTAACATTTTCCCTGTTTCTCAAAAAATGCTTACAATGAAAACTGCCTAATTTAATTAAGAGCGTTGTGTACGGCAGTTCTCATTAGATGGACAGACTGAGTCAAGGTTTAGCGAAGATCAGCGCTTGATCCATAACATTTTTTATGAAAGAAGTCTGGTGTTCCGATTCATCAAGTTATGGTAATATACATAGTCTCTTCTCTCTTTCTACGTTTCTTGTACAGACAACTCTGTTGGCATTATCGTCCAAAAATCAATGGTTGATTTACAATTATGTATGTGAAATTAATTTACATTAAATTATCAAAAAAGATACTTATATTAAACACGAAGAAAACGTGTGTATTACAAACAAAGCTTGTAGACCATACTTGTTTTATGCTGATAAAACAAGAAACCAGATTTGCAGATCATTAATAATTAGGTTGGTTAGTGAACTAACAGGTACTCTGGTAGTCACTACTGATTAAACTGTAATTAAAATAACGAATGGTAGAACCGAGTGTTTCGTAATCACTCAAATATTTGTATTTCGCGCCATCATGCACCACTTATTCTAGAATATTCTCAATGTCTGGTGGCACTTTGCATAATTCACCAATGGCAGGGCATTGTTTTCAATGTTCACACACTAGAGTAGAAGCCGTGCGCCATCTGGTGGCGAGAATAAGTAAAATTACTACAGTGACAGTTATCAACTTCTTGTTGTTATATTTTCTACGCTAAAAACGAACGGTCGCAAGTGAATCTGAAGTTATCGTTTTATAAGTTCGGTGAACTACAATTGAACTGATATCATCAAATTTGTGTTTTGTTGTGTGTTAAAATAAACTTTCGAGACAAGATATTCAAGGGTGAAATTAGTTATAGTTGCCGTCGCTGCCAGTAACCAGCCGGCAATCCCATATCTATTACTATTTGGACCTGGACGTGAGTACCTTTGGTGTTATTAGTCTTAGTGTCTTGCAGATGTTGCAGCACAAACCCTATTTTTATTCGTGTGTTACCCCCAAAGTGTATGGGATTTAACGATACCTATATACATAGTTCGATTTACAATAAAAGAAAAAAATATATAATAGATTCAGCGTGAAGCAAATTCGTGGAAACAAATTCGCCAAAACAGCTCCGAATAATTTCACAATAACGCTGTCGCATAATATTGTCTGAACCAATTACAGGGGAAGCAATTACCGCCGCTTGTTTTGTGAATATTATGAGGTGAATTGAGTCTGAATTGAAGTGAGGTTAGGTGAAGCGAGCTAGAAATACACCTGCAAGGGCGATTGGTGATGTTACATTCCGTTCGCATACATACATAGCAAAGTACGATAGGGTTTGGGATAAGTGATGAGATTTTATGGAAAGTGATGAAATAATTAAAAAATCTCATTTTTTTTAATGCAACCACGGGATGGCATTCACAAATAAATATTAAGCTCAGCAATTGACAAGAGGAGTCCATATGTGATAACTAGTGCAGCATGCAACATACTGCCTTAGCCACCCTCACCTTGCCGGCACAAAAAGTGCTTTTTCACGCCTCTTAACTTTCTTTATTTCTTTCTCTTTTTATCTATTTAATTTAGTTGCATATTAAAACTAGTACAAGCTTTATCTCGTGGCTTAAATAGTGTGAATAGAGAGAGTAAGTAATAAGCACACTACTGTCAAAGAAGTCAGGGATGAAATATACAATTAATTAAGACCGCAGCATCACACCGGATTTAAGTGGTTGATTGAAATTGTTGCAGTGCGGGAGCAGCGGTTAGAACTTTGCCACGTACCAATATGTTTTCAAAATTTGGAATCATATGTACGTTTATTTGACGCTTTTAAAGGGAAGGAAACATCGTGAGGAAACCAGCACACATCTGTGAAGAAATTCTTAGGTTATGCGTTAAGTTGATCAACCCGCATTTCGCTTACATGTTGAATTATAATTTAGGCTCTTTTGAAGTAGGCTCGAAACTGTCGATGGGGACGTATATGAGTTATTAACTATGATGATTATGATTAAATAATCAGTATCACCGCGTCGTAGATGCTAATTTTGTTTTTTGTGCAAAAATGTTATATTGCAATATCAAATAGCATAACCTTAGTAGCAAATCTCTTATAACTTGAGCTGTATCATTAATTAGTGGTATGCTGCGAGAGCTACAGCCTCCTGATTAATATCGTCAGTCTGCGTTACAGTAGGCTGTTTGGAAATTGCGTTTGGTTAATGCCTTATCAATGGGCTGAGCTCAGCTCGTAATTTTGAGGTGGCACTGGTACTTACGACATTTGGTAGTACCTTTGTTTGTAGTCTTATTAACTTTAATTCGAGGTTTTACACATAATGATTTATCATTTAATTTGTAGGCGGCTTGAATGCAACTTAAGCGATTTAATTATGTCAATTTATCTACCAAACATTATTCTTAATAAAATGCCACTTAACCCCCACACATTTGTCGGGCTGTGGAGCATGCAAACAGAATCAATGGAACCTTTATTTTCATAATGTTATATATTATAAGTCTCCTGGAATTATCTTATTCTTAGAACTACAGCAGCAATACTTAATACGAGGAAAAACAATGGGCTATAGGGTTCATCTAGTGCCAGCCGCACACCAGGAGACGCAGCGTTTGTAGCTTTCCAACAAATCGGTCCAGCGATCTGGAAAAGAACATGAGGCATATGTCTACCAATTGACTTCCCTTGGCTAACATGATGATGATGCTGAAAGACTACAGGATCTTCCTACTCATAAATATAGTGAGTTTGGCTATATTTACATACGTATATTTTTACAGCTTAAGAAATTGAATTCATAAATATTTAGTACTTCTCTCATTCTATTGAACAGTACTGAGCTTATGAATGTAAGAAACCTATTGTTGACGTTAATTTTGTGGTGCTGTTAGAGGAACATACTCCCTCTTTTGATTAGGAGCATTAAACAGAAGAGGTATGGCAGTATTTGTATATTGTGTTGTAGGATTTGTATTCTGAACGTAAAAATTAAAAGTAATAATAAAACTTTTATTAATTTATAATCTAGAGATTCGTCAATTTTAATATTATGGTTAAACTTTGTTAAATCATCATGACAACCTTAATCGACATCCAACAAGATTAGCTTTAATATGGTACAATGATGCAGATACTCGTGATTCGTTATCATCAATAGAATATGGGGCTATCATACTCATTGCAGAAATATACAACAAGTTTATGGTTAACTTTAGTTATCTCTGCTTCTAACGCTACCAACCTTATTAAATACAATACAACCATATTTCATGCAGGACACTGCAGGTGGCAGCTGCTAGCTGCGGTCGTGCGACGTGCTCCAGGCCACTCGAAATTAAATTATATGCGAATGTTGTAGGCAATGGTTATGTTTTACTTTTTATAAAATAAATCGTGAAACAAGACCTTTCGTTCGTTCGAGTTGCATATTCTTTCAAATTAAAATCTTCCAATGCTCTGACGAATACTATATCTTTGTCAATGAAATCGCGCAAGAAACTCCGCAGATTTTCAATATTTCCATTACGTGGTTGCCCATTGTGCATTCTACTTTTTATGTTAGTACCGCTTTTTTATATTTTTTATTTAGCTGTGTTGTTGAGTAAAATTCAATTCTATTCTTTATTTCAATATTCGTAATTTGATACGGTTATCAAACAATTTACGTTTTAGTATCAATAAGATAATCATTTCTTTTGTAAAAAGCTTTCTTACACAGTTTTTCTTTTATCGCAGTTTTAAATTTGTTGATAAGTAATTCTCTAATATCGATTGGACGCTTGTTATAAAAGTTTATACATTGTCCCATAAAAGAATTGTTAATAGTATATTAGATATTAGATCTAAGGATGAGATCCAAAGAAAACTGTGAAGAATAAAGTTATATTGTTTTATAAAATGAGTAACCAATTGGAGTTGATATAAGAATTTTCAGTATTGTCTTCGTCAAAAAAAAATCCATTAAATAAAGTTAAGTTATTAAAACGGACATAAGAGAAATAATAAAGAATACTGCTAATAATATTAGTACATTAGCTTCTGTCTCCTAACTAATAATAAACCTAATTCAGACGTTTCAAACAGGTGCGCCCAGGGTGGACTGTCTGCTGTGAACATAAAAATACGAGGGATTAATTAAAGTGAGTGTATTTCAGTACACTATCCATCTGTTCTAGACCCACTGCAATCCTTTCAAATTAAAGCGGCCAAACGCACAGCCCGAGCTCAACGAAACATATAAAATTTTAGTGGTCCTAAAAATTCCAAACTTAATAGAAGGAAACGCGAATACAAGTTTATACACAAACGTATCCCCGTAATGTTTTTCTCGACTCCAGTTGCATTCAGAGTCGCGAGCAATTTAATCCAAATAACATGGCGAGAGTGCGACAAAGAGTACACAGAGGTAGACGGTTTTTTCCTGTATACGTTTTATTTATTTGACGATAGACCAACTAAAGGTTTGGAGGATAGAATTTACAAAGCTTTAAAAGCAACTAACGATTTTAGCTGTCAAAAATAGGGAATTCAATTTTTTTTTCATTTCAAATTGACACAAAATATCAAACGTCACTATATAAGCGATAGTGTAATAGTGCAATAGTGCGATGTTTAATAGTTAGTTTCCTACAATTACGCATTCCGTTCACATATAGGACTTCGTTTATATATAGACAAATGTGTAAATCCGAGGCGAAACCGTAACATACATTCTAAAGTCCATCAATGCCTAATTGTGACCAAGGCTTGAATAGAACTCATCTAATATTTTTCAATAGACAGCCTTCTTTTTGTAAGCCAGTTCAAAATTAAAATAAAACCTTTGCTTACTTACCTCCTTGGTTGCCATGTATTGGAGTAAAAAATCGTTCCATTTTTAAATAACATGCCAGATATAATTTTACATAGTAATTAATTTGGCTTCAAAACATTACAGATATGGATTTTCGTAAAACGTTTGCCGCAATTCAGCATAACAATATTTTCGATTAGAAGGAGGTTTTCTAAACTAAAACTATGCTAAAATTTCCAAGTTTCATACATGTCAGAAAAAAATAAACATTGCAGCTCGATAGACATTTTACATAAAAAAAAGATTGATTGATTAATTTACCTCACAAATAATATGAAAATTGAAGGGATAAATCCAAATAAATCATGGCACCTTTTTGTTATTTCTTTTCCTTAGACTTTAATTTGTCTCTTAATAGATTAATTCTGATTCTAAGTATTGTATTATAAAATATCATTGATTTGTCCTCATAATTTCTAAGAGTTTCTATTACAAAAGGACCGTATTAACCTTTGCTAAATTAGAAGTTTCCAAAATAGTAAATTATATGTAAAAGAAGGTTAAATATGAAAATGTTGTTTTGACTTACTGGCCAATTTGAAATAGAATTGAACCAACATGGTGTGATATTTCAAAATTAAAAAAATTCCAAACAATAAAGACCACATTTTAGGTTAAAAAAATATGACAATCTATTGTTTGACTTTAAATTATTTATACATTGGAGTTTATAAATAATAATAAATCATCTTTATTGTACTAATTTGCATTAGGAAGTATTTCATCATAATGTTGTTGTATCTTGTTTTAAGTTAACCCTTTTGCTTTTTATGATTTCATAAAAAAAAAATTGGAAAAAATTTGTTGCCATTTGGACAACCATACCGTAAAAAATGAAAAACCGTAAAATGAATTAAACTCAGTACTAGAAACCGATTTCAAAATAATAACATATTTTACCACAACCGCTAGAGAGTATAAGTATTTTCCATTTCTTCTTAATAGTCTTTGCAAGGTAACGTTGTAGCTCGGAGCGCTCGCTTCGCTTCCCGCTCACGTCAAGTGTAAGGCCATTATGCGTTATTATTTACCGCGTGCGGTGCAAAGCTCGCGTCAAATGGCGGCTCAGATTTATGTTGCCTTTTGCATAGAAACCTGGAATTAGAGATATGAAAAGTTAGACGACACTTAACAAGTTAATGGAGGCGAAAAATTCAGATACTGTTTGGGGATTTCAACAGGCATCAAACAGTTTTAAGTCACCAGTCTAATCTTAAAGTGACAAACACCAAAATTACGGCCAAATCAAGTAATATATCTTAATGCCATACCTAATAATTAATAAGTATCTTCAATTTGACTGGAGATGTGTCCGTGTTTTGGAATATTCATAATCAGGGAATGATGTTAATTGAGCTAACAAAAAGTATTTTTTATAAATGCTAATAAAATTTAGATGAACAATACAGATCCAACTATGGCCAACTTCTAGAGACAGCTAAAATACTAACGCTGCGTGTTTTTCAATAGCCGCAATCAAATTTTAATCTATAATGGAGTAGCTCTTGGTCTCCTTACCTGATGGTAAATGAGTAAGGCTGAAGATGAAAACAATGGCTACCTCAACCTTAAATTACTATAACGATAAATTCGTTATGGCGGCAGCCTACCCAGCCAGACTAGCTACAAACAATCAAACTCAAACATTCGGCCTTTTCAGAGAATCGAAAGCTGGTCACCACCAGTACTAGCAGCATCAACCACTGGACCCCGGCCTAGAGAATCGGTAAAACGGTATGATCCTTAAAAGTGTTTCTGGTGACTAATCCACTTCTTCATATCTTTGTGCAAAGCCTGTTTTGAAGACGTCGTTTCCTTGTTTTCCCACTTCTCCAAAAATACAGTCAATAGGCTCCCCAGGCTAACTAGCATAACAATCAGCAACTGCGCAACATAGGGCTTCTATTGTATTTATATTTATATCAAATAAATAATTAGTGACTATGAACTTGGAACAATATACTTATATATAAAAGACATGTAAGACAATCTATCAGGAACATTATGAGCAATCTTTATAAATCACTGCCAGTATCGCAATTACATCACATGGTATGATGTACAGATGATAATAAGAACTTCTCTCTACTTGATACTTTCCTTTGCTAGATTCTTGGTGCACCTCAACCAGTTACTACTAAGCTGATCATGAGGACGTTCTTATTACTTTAACTAGCTAACTTCTCCGCCACGAACTGCGTCTAATTTTGTGTGTTATTGTTACCTATGTATTCTAGTTAAATTTAATAGAATTACTTATCATTATATTATAATAATTGGTAATTTAGTGTACCTAGCTTAAATATCATTTATATTTATATGTAAATTGTCCACAAGTACTGTAGATAAAATGCACTACAATTTGGCAGAGTGTGAAATGTGTATGAATCTGTAACATGTTATCCTTTAAAAAAATTAAAAGCTAAATTTCAGTTTTAAGTACTCATATAAATTTTTTTATTTAATTCTTTCTGAAGCTGTCCCGTAAACACCAAAGTCACAATGTCACTCTGTTTAACATAACAATAAAGTTGTCGTAAATTACTCAAAGCTTGTTAACACCAAATGAAAAACGAGGCAAAAACCCTTAACTCTATTACGTTTTTTTGTCGTGACGAATATGACAGGCCAACATTTAACGGGTAAATGAGTCTTGTTGGGAAAAATGAATACTTTCAGGGTTACGTAGACTAAATGCTAGTCAGATTTTAAACGCCTCTTTATTTTTATTTAATTCAAATCTGGAGGTCCGGGGTTCGATTCCGAGAAGCAGCAGAAATATTCTGATCGGTTTGGTTGGTGTTAAAGTCAACCTGGCTAGTTAGCATCATCTTATTTAAGTCTGATGCAAAAGAAATGGTATTCACAGAATTGTATAAGAATTTTAAAAATGACAATTTAAAGTCGTTTGGATTTTCTTGGGATATGAAATGGGCACTTTGTAAACTTTTTGTGGCTTACAATAAGTAAATTAAAATTATGTGTATTTATTTAATAGAAGTAAGTATTTTAATGCTGTAAGATTCCGTAAAACAAATAATTAACAACATAAGTCTTTCTGTAAGTCTTTTAGTTGAAATCACTAAAGAACCCTTAAATTATGTGTATCCTCTTCTGGAGGTTTTTATTTCCTTTATTGTGGTAAGGCATTGCTGGAAAGTAAGTTAAGATAAGTTGAAGTATCTAATAAATGAAGTCAAAGCACCTTCCTTTTGTAAGATCTTCAAAACAAAAGAATTGAGTCTTGAGGGTTCTTGTTGATTTAGTTGCGGTCTTTTTGCTCATTGTTATAAGTCTTAGTGTTAGATACAGACAATTCATAATCATATTTAGTTTTATAACAATGTTAAGGGATTTCTTTTAATGTGATATTACCCAAAAAGCCACTCCATTATTTAGGACTCAAACAATAAATAAAAGCTTTTATTTCCCGGAAATGTTTCAAAGCCTTAGTTTGTTAATTTGTAAATAAGAATTTTAAAATGTTTGGGGGCGTCTAACTAAAATTTATTATTTTTCTTTAATACAAATAACATAATTTAATGATGCAATTTTTATTAGATTTTTGATAAATATGATTTTTAAATTTATTTATTTTGATGAAAAATTAAATTTTACACTTAACGATTGTAATTTAATACAAATATAATGCAATTCTTCCGGTGGTAACTGACGCGAAAAGGAAAGTAAGCCTGTGTGATGCCGTGTAAAGGACAAACTAGGGATGTTAGGGAGCTCCGTAATCGTAACCGAAACTATCGGATATCCGATATAAAATAATATCCATAACCGTAACCGAATCCGAAATAAAACTTTCGGATAATATCGGATAGGGGCGGAGCATAATTGCGACACGTTCTTGCACGAAAATGCATACTAAGTACAATAGTTTAAGTACCTTAGTAAGACAGTACCTCTCTTAGCCTTGAAAACTTAGTAACTAATAATAATAAATAAAGAAAGCTGTGTTGTAATAAAATGTGATTCTAAATTTAATTCTAATTTTAATATGTTAAATGATTGATTTTTGTTCCAACCAAATAAAACCATTTTATTAGCTATTTATATTTAATACTTCTTAAATTCCTTAAAAATTTAATATCCGTAACCGAAATTATCCGAAACTAACGGATAATCCGAAATAATTTCATATCCGTATCCGTAACCGTATCCGGTAAAATAATCATTTTTATACCCGTATCCAATCCGTATCCGAAATTTCATATCCATAACATCCCTAGGACAAACCACATACGTGGGTAGGGCAACGTACAGATATTACATACAATTGATAGCTTGAATATTTTTTACCATTATTTGTAACCAGATATCTACGGTCATTTTTACCATATCTTTTTTAAGTGCTTACAGTTTCATATCTTGAGGTTATAACATTATTTATTTATTTAACAATTTAGGTACACACAAAGATAATTAAAAAGTACACAACAAAATAACAAAAAATTATACAAAGGTAGTGCTTATTTCTATAAGAAATCTCTTCCAGCAACATGGGGAAAAATGACAACGAGAGGTAGAGGAGCGTGGACATATCTTACAATGCACTTCAAAAATTAAGGATCTTTTGCGCCTACGCCTTTATTTTTTCTTTATTCAGAATACAGCTGTTATAAAGTTCATTGGGTAGAAAGAGCTTGTGGGTTTCCACTATGATTTTATTTACTACTACGTGGATGGAGATATTTAATAATTGTTTTATTAATCGACTTTAAGAAAGGAGAAAGATCTAAGACCCTCTTTTTTACTGTATGTATGTAAACCAATTACTCTGTTAATAGTGAACCGATTTTCAAAATTCTTTTTTATTCATTATACTCCTAAATTGGTCTTGTTACCAAATCAGTATCTGATGAGAGAATCCCAGGAAAATCAAGGGCGACCTTCAAAGTTTAATGTCAAGTATAACGAGTATCAAATTTAGTTTATAAAGATTTTTTTACAATACTTTCGAGTATTTTAACCAACAACAAACAAACAGTTCAGTCAATACTTAATAATATATTAATAATAATAATTTAGACGATCAAGTATATGAACTTGGCACATGAGGTTACTGATATGTGGAGGGTGACGTCCACTGAGATCATACCAGTCGTAGTCTCAACCAATCGTCTCGTCCCAACTTCTCTTCGTGACCATCTGAAGAGATTGGGACTGGGTGATGGACCAATGATTGCGAAGCTCCAGAGGGCAGTTTTGCTCGATAACGCCAGAATTGTCCGTTCGGGGGGTACTCTCCCATCCATTGAGCCATCGAGGGATTAGGAAGACTTAAAATTGATTTCAAAATAATTTAGTTTTTCCAAGAACGTTACATAATATTAGCTAGTGGTTGTGGTTCCTTTTAAACAAATGAGTGCTTGTACCAGGAGACGTCGCTTTTCAATTTGTGTACGTTTTTAATATGTATGAAAACAATAAAAAATAAATACTAATCTAAAATATAGTTATAGATACAATAGAAAATAATTAAAATATAAAATGAAACTACTTAATTTATTCCTTTGTGTTTGCTTGTATAGTTGTTTGCGCTGTGTCATTTACTTAAGGTCGCATCTAACTTCGATCTCAAAATTGTGGAAGTTAACTTGAGTTTTTGTTACTAGCTGCTGTCTTACTAATATCTGTACGCAACTACACTGTACGAGGTTTACGAAGTCATTACGATAAGCGTTCATTAAGCGGTTAATTTACCGCCTACTAGTACACTGTGAAAATCCTACAACGTATTAGCGCAAAGCCTGTGAATATGTCATCTATAATCGGAGGTTTGATGCTTTTAATACTGTCATTTGTAATTCTGATTTCGGTCAGGAAACATGTGATATCCAACAATATTTATTATAAAAAGGATTACGGCTCACAGGAATATAAAATTGTAATTCAATATTGCTCTACCCTCGATTTTATTTATAGCTAGCCCATTATGAGAATAAAATATATCAATATTTTATTTGGCCTACATATAGACCCATCGACCAGCGATATAATATTGTCTACAAGATGAGAAATTGCCTCGTGTTCAAGCAACATAGCACATGTCTGTGATTCTTAAAATTATTTTCTGGAATAAGTAGATGACGGTCCTTTTAATGCAAATATACATTTTTATTGACATATCACCTCACATTTTATCCGTTTTGTAAATCTATACATATAGGCCTAAACTCAAGTCTATAGTTTTGTTTTGTTTGTTTTGTATAAACTAACAATTTATTTAGTACATATTTAAATTCTATAACTGGGACGATTTGTAAATGCCTGGTTGATACCCACTTAAAGTTATCACTATTGCCTTTAATTACATTTATTTGTATTTTCAGGAGCATACAACATTTTGGGTTGGCAAGGGTGGCTAGGGCATGTCGCATGCTTCACTAGCTATCTTCACATATGGACTCTTCTACTGCTTATCATCAGGTTATGTCGAGTCATTTGTTGAGCTTAATATATATGAAAAAAAATACTCTTATGTATCTATCTCTATCGATTAAAAAAGACTTTTGAAAATAGGTTCTCAATTTACAGAAAAAGTGTCAATTTCCAGGTGGAGGTTATTATTGATGACTAACGTTATAATTACTTGTGGAATCGAGGCAAAATGAAATTTTAATTGTATCCGGAGTATATCATTGTTCAACACCATAAAAATTAAAATAATAATATAATACGTTAATTATTTTAATTATTATTAACTTTAATGTCAACATTATTATTAAAGCATATAATCTAATTATTGTAGACCTACAAATAGAAGAAGTAATACTATACATGCTTGAACGCAACCAAGCATACTCTTATACAGAAACTGTAAACCACGAACCACGTATAAATCTCTCATATTTGCGGAGGCTATATATTTTTCATCTTTCCGCAGTTCACTGCTCTATTCGGGGCTACATTTAACTCTGTTCTGGCTTTTAAGTCACAGGCAACACTTCGACCAAGTTTATAACTTATTCGGTGTTTATTGATAGCATACCGAATGGGTTTACAGTTTCAGAAATAAATTATACACTTCAGAACATGAAATACACCTCATCATTGTTATGGAACTAATTTTCATTTCAGGGAAAGTATTTTGGGTTACCATTTGGCACTTACTAATATTACACTTATAAAAATTATGATAAGGTTGGAATTTCCTTATCATAATTATTGTTTTAATGTTTGCTTGTAATTCTTCAAAAGATATTTATTCTTAATACGAATAAATCTCCTACTTCTTATGTTTAAAATATTTACAAGCATGTTCTCATTGATATAATTATTTAAGATGCTTTACTTTTTTTAATGCCGTAATTGCTATTAAAATTTGGGTTTAATTAATATATCAGTCAGGGTTCTTGAAAAAACTAGATAATACATTAACTTAACACAGATATTACAATAACTTAGACGACCGTCTGGTTGGGTAGTCAGACTCCTGTGTACTTGTCCAGGGTTACGGGTTCGAATCCTATACCATTGTATGGTCATGTCATTATTGTATCATCAGTCATGGACGTATATTAAGTTATTGTTCTGATATTTATAAAATTCGTTAAACGTTATTCGTTATATTTCTTTTTTTATTAGCTCATGTACAATGAAAATATATTCTATTCTAATATCCGTTATCTAGAATCCATAACTGAGGCTCGTAATGATAGTTAATAGATGTGACTGTTTATTATTTAAAATATAAATTTTCGATTAGATAATGCGATTATGAAATCAAGGATTATTTTAACGATTTCAATATTTAATCAGATAAATAAATAAATTCATGTCAACTGAATAAATAAAAATATTAATTAATAACATTTGATAGCTTTGATATTACATTACTTTTGACATGAATTTTATAAAAGTGATATTAAACATTTATTTTTATTTCCGACAATTTTTAATATATTTTAGTAAACATAACAAATAGGAAACTTCTGCTAGAACGTTTTTGCCTCAATTCATTACCGGAAATTCGAACGGAGAAGTCAATTTCATGTCATTTGCTTACATTTCATTTCATGTCATTTCATTTTAACATTATTTTTCTGGTCGTCTTAAAGATATTAAATCTGTCGCTTTAGTATCGTAATCGTATTCGATTTCTTATAAACTGTCTATCTAGTGTTCTCAGCTGATACAGTTTCATAAATTTGTAGATAAAATGGTTCCTATACCATTTTATAGTTTAATAACGTTGCAATTTAACAACAATGTATGGAACTTGGAAGAAACTCTAGCAAAAGTTTGTCTTAGTAGTACGGAATAAATACCCTTCTCGCTCACAATAACGTTTTCTCGATCTAACTTAGTTTTAGTGTATAAGCACACTATGCCGAAAATAGAGGACCGAATTTCCATGCCTGGTTTTACGTGCCGGCTTATGCAATGAATATCAAGAAGCTCTTTATTCAAATGGACTCAATAACTAATAACTTATAAATCGTCGAGGCAGCTGATATGATCCACCATTACTGCATTCTGTGAATTCATTGGTTGGTTTCATTCATTTTCTAAATAGTAAGAAGTAAATCTTATGCCGCTAAACGTACTGACTGATGTTGGCTTGATAGTTGAAATACCGCTACAGACGTCATCACGCCGCAGTTTCTCCGCGTATCTTTAGCATGTACAGACACTTCGGAATCCTAAATTTCATTCACGTCTTTCTAAGCAGTTTCTATTTCTTGGTTTTATATATAAAATGATACTTTCTACTAGTTTATACTAGCAGCAGTTCTAATCTATCTGGCGTCTGAATCTCAAAGGAATTAACGGTCGTGATGCGCATTCTGAACCCACCGGCTTATTCCGTCCGCGCAGATGAACAAGCTTTTATGAGCTTAGAGATATAACTTCATGCTTTAGCTTGTTATTTTAGCTGTATGCTTAAAAGTGAAATTCTATTATATAACTTGGAATGTAACAGGGAAACGGGAGACTTGATAGTATTATCATTAGAGGAAATGTTTCATTTCTGGATCAAAGTTTCTTCAGCCACAAATTTAGGATTTGACGGGAGTTTTGGATTTTCATAACTTCAATGTAAATAACTGTTTAGTCAAGAACCAATGAGATAACTCCTAATTTGAGATATGCTTCGAATTGAAGTTATATTACTTATTTAGTTTCAAATAAGTACTTAGTCAGATTTGAGTTTACATCGGCTGGTTACTAGGGGGCTCTAAGGTTAATTCAGAATGGTAAAGAAGTCACCATCAAATTTTATTAATATTGATGATAAATATTAAATGTTATTCCGAAGACCAAATTAACAAAAAGTTGATCTTACTTCATAAGGTCTGTAAAGAATAATTGAACATAAAGTTGTTCTGGAGGAAGAAGCGAGGTTTTCTAAGGATCCTATTTGTTCCTGCTAAGGTATAATGCTTGGTCGCTGGTAAACCATATAACTATCTGTTAAGTGGTGAACGTATTATAGTGAAGAGAGCGCCGACGCTCAAGCTGCCTATTCAAAATTATAATTTTATATGGTATTACACACTAATGAAAAAGCAAAATAGATAACTGGATATTATTTTGAACAACCCATGCTATAATCTGTATCAAATAGAAGCTGGCTGTATATCACATTAAACCTTCTTGCTTCATTACATTTTTCTAAATCTAATGAAACATAAAACTATAAAACGAAATGATAATAAAAGCCTCAAGTACGTAATATTTCAAATTCATTTCAATAAAAAATATTTGAGGTGAGTATCTAAATTTAAAAAATAGACTTCGATACCCAAAAAAAGGCAAAAAAAAAACTAAATTAATCTCAAAGGCTTCAATTTCTATTGTTTCCAGAAACAAATTAGTACCGACTCGAAAAACTAAGTTCTTATATTTTTTTTTCCTTTTAAGTGATTTGAAATCGATAAGCAGTTTTGATTTAAACTTTGTTTTTTATAATCTTGAATGGTAAATTGGAGTATCGAATAAAAAAAGATTTTTTAAAATTGATTTACAATTTATTACATAGACAGAGAAATCGGTGTAGGTACATACAAAAATGTACATACAGAGGAAATCAGAAGCTCTACCTTCTTTGAAATCGGCTTAAAGGTAAGTAATTATATACATAAATAAGTATTTAGGCTCAAGTTATTATATATTTATTATACTAGTGTATTCAAGTTACTTATAATAAAGTAATTTAATTTAATTGTATTTCTTTCAGTTTTTTTATTATTTTATCTTTTAATTGCAACACATACCTTTTTTACTGCTTGACTGGTAGAGAATGTCTTAGGCGTTAACTCTGATAATTATGCATCTGTGTAATGAAGAATAAATAAATACACACCAGCACGGCCCAGGTATCACATTGTAATAAAAGAAAACAAAATACTTCTGAGACAATCTTTCAAATCAACATAGCTGACGGAAAATAAGCCAAAACGAAGTAAAACATTGGTTGAATAGGACTTTTCCGACTACTTGGCGTGTTGGAGTAGATTGGCAACGTGCAAGCTGCCAAACAACTGACGCGTCTGTTACTTTGTGATGCGGGATCAAGCGATAAGCGAAGGCGTGAGAGTAGCAGGAATATATATAATATATATTTATTCAAATAAAATATAACAATGGTAATTTCAAATGATGACAGCCCTCAATTGAAGTAAATTGTCGATCAAACCCATAATGTTACGGTCATCTTTGGAATAAGCATTTCTCATCTCCCATAAAATATTTCTGTCTCCTTACTTACTCTGTGCTTCAGAAGGTACGTTAAGCCATTGTAATGGGAACAGTGCTTTGGACCAGTGTTTCATGTTTTCGTTCCATGTAGGTCTAGAAGTAGGACATTTTTGCTTCTGAAACCCGAAAAAGAAACCGCCCATTTAACACAATTTCTTTACAATGTAGGTACTAGTGGTTATTTTTTATAATGGGGTAAAGTTGTTTAATATAAACAGTAATACAGTGGACAAAAATGAAACAACTTTTTCTTTTAACTATTTTATAAGTGCCAATGAAAATTTTTAATCATGTTCAGAAAATATTTCTCGCGTACTTCCCGTCTTAGATTAGCGTGTTGAACCAAAACAAACTCTTCAGCGTTTTTATATTTGTATAGGTGTAGTAAAAATCGCTCTTTGCTTGTACCTTAAACCACTACTTTATAGCCAGTGTCCGTTTCCATTCCGTACAGTAGTATTAGTTGGGGTGCAGCGACGTGCTATGATTTGAACACGTTTTGTTGCACGCAACAGAACTGCTAACAACTTCACTTTGCATACAGATTACTAAAGTTTTACTTATCTTGGCATCTCTTTGGTAACCCAAAGTCATATTCTGGGTTGAAGACTGTAATTTGAACTAAAATAATGTTACAATAAAAGTCACTGTTAGAATATCCTATTGTTATATTTTACTACATTTTTTTTAGGAACTCGCCGGCGTAATATTGCAACCCGTCTAGTTTTGATGACAAAATAACTTTCACTATTGTCGAACCCTGATGAGCCAATTAAATTTTATTATCTCGAGCCACTCTGTACTTCGTCCCTACCAACCCATAATAGGACAGAGTGCTGGCATCACGGCTTTATTCTTTTTTTTATAAAAATCACTGCAATGAAATCAATATCACCTGATGGTAAGGAGTAGAACCGTATGCTTGTATAGCTAAAGCAGCATGAGACATACTGCACAAGCCACCTCTACCTTGTCGGCCCAAAAGTGACATTCCAATCCTGTTTTGAACGAACCTATGCTGTATGAAGGAGGGAATACGTTTGCCGATAAGGAATGTCACGCTCTGGCTGTGAGTCACCAAATCTCTTTGAATGCAAAATGGAGGTGGAAACAGCAAATGAGTGTCTCCGTACACCAGCACGTGTGCTAACTACACACACACACATCACGCACAAGGTACACTTGTCCAATACGCCGCACTCGTCGTACAAGGGTGCGAAGACTCGGTCTACACTCGTCGCGCTATACCAGGTACAGGTACGTACCTGGGCGCTTCTCTCCTCCACGACAGGGCTCGCTTGAGCCTTTAGAGGCACTCTCAGGTTTATCGCTCCCTCATGGCTCGAGCGCCCTGGAGACTCTAAGAGACAGCTGAACACCTCTCCTGGAGGTGATGCCTGTCGATTAGAACTCCTTCAGAAGCGAATCTGCCCTTAAGGCTTGATGACTTTCCAAGGTTCTCGCCTCCTTAAAACCCCGGTAATGCTGTAAAGGCCGCCAACAGCATTAGTCAGTCAAAAAAAAGTGTGCTCATGAGTGGGAAAGGAGAGGGGAAATAGGACCAAAAAGCTTTTTAGAGCTCTCTTTTTGATATAATAGATAATGAGCACTTAGCGACGCTGTATCACCATGCAATTTCAGAAGCTCCTTGTGATTTTCACATATAAAAAGGTTTGTGCCTAGAAATGTAACGTTTAGGAGATGTTGATGATTAAATATAATTATAACTATTACTAACTATGATTGAACTGGTTGATTAACGATTTTACTTACACACAATTTAAGTGGTTATTTTACACAAAAATGATTGGGCAAAGTAAACTATAATTTGATAAAACGAATTGATGAAAACTTTTATTTTCGCTTGTTTGTGTTTTAGTTTGAACGTGATGTGAACGTAACTTGGAATGTAACGTCTCCATTCGATTGAAATTTAGAATTCAATCGATAAGCAAGCGCCTAGTCAGTTAACTTATTCACCGTCATTAAACTTGTAAAAATAAACAATAAAATAATTTTAAAAATATTTTACTAAGTTCGCATTTGTAATACCCCTGGTGTTGCAAGCGACCAATGGCTACGGTAACCGCTCTCCATCAGGTTGTCCGCATGCATGTGATTACCACCTTAGTGGTACAGATAAATAAGAAAAGTAATGATAAAATATATACAGTAACTAGTGCTTTTTAACCGCACGTGTAGGAAATCCCATGACGCTCTCTCGATAGGCTCTGGTGCAATCAACGGATACAATGGCAAAATATAAGTTTTATTAAATTTAATTAAATTTATTATATTTTTTTTTATTTTAACTATTCCGGGTCCAACCCCTGAGGCAGTAATTAAAATAATATAAGCTTCTGTTACTGTTCTCCAACTACCAGACAGTCCTTACTTAAAGAAAACAAATTTTAAATTCTACTCACTATTACGGAGTTACTTATTAAGATAACGTTAATTAGCATTAGCAGAAATTCTGTTAGCTTTCGTGAATTAAAATACGGTATCTAGATCTAATGCTTCCACGATAACGCCTTCCTTTAATTGTTCTTAAGATAATGGCGCACTATTGTAGATTAATGAAATCGTTAAGAGTATAAATCTTTGTGCGTTCTCAATCAATCTTCTTAAATTAAATGCCTTTGGTGCTTATGATACAAGATTTATCACTTTCAGTTCATTTAATAGAGTAAGTAATAGTGTCACCAAACGCAGAGGCTTGTCTGATGGTTTGAGGACTCACTCAAGCGGGTTCCAACGCTTAGGTGAGGTAGCAAAGTGAGAAGGCCCATGAGTTTTAGCTAACGTGTCGTCAAGTCACTTGCTGTGTGTTTTTTTTTATATAAAAAGTTTTAAACAAAATATTTCGTTATATTTCTTTTTTTTATTAGCTGATGTACAATGAAAATATATTCTATTCTAATATCCGTTATCTAGTATCCATAACTCAGGCTCGTAATGATAGATAATGGTGTGAGTGTTTTATTATTTAAAATATAAATTTTCGATTAGATAATGCGATTATGAAATCAAGGATTATTTTAACGATTTCAATATTTAATCAGATAAATAAATAAATTCACGTTAACTGAACAAATAAAAATATTAATTAATAACATTTGATAGCTTTGATATTACATTACATTTGACATGAATTTTATAAAAGTGATATTAAACATTTATTTTTATTTCCGACAATTTTTAATATATTTTAGTAAACATAACAAATAGGAAACTTCTGCTAGAACGTTTTTGCCTCAATTCATTACCGGAAATTCGAACGGAGAAGTCAATTTCATGTCATTTGCTTACATTTCATTTCATGTCATTTCATTTTAACATTATTTTTCTGGTCGTCTTAAAGATATTAAATCTGTCGCTTTAGTATCGTAATCGTATTCGATTTCTTATAAACTGTCTATCTAGTGTTCTCATTACATAAACCTTTTATACATAGTTATGACAATAAATAAATATCTTATCTTATCTACTGATTTTAAAGTTGTAGATCAAGCTCTTTTTAAAAAATTAAAAGCGAGATTGATCTTCATATTCTAAAGTTCAAAACCTGAACGCCTATATTTACGACGGACTCGATTACTCGATGAAAGGTTCGTGTTGAAGTTTTTAAATAATTGAGTCCATATCTTAAGTTCAGTCGGCGCTGTTATCTGTAACAAAACATTACCTGTACAGTCATGACAGTTGAAACAAAATAAACTTAGTGCACAGTAGTAAAAAGACGACCAATTCCACGTGCAAACGCCATTAATTAAGCTCTCGGAGCAAAAACACCGGCCCATTTGCTCTGAAAATTATGTACATAAATTAGACATAATCGCCGCCGGCTGCGGCGCGACATTCGCTTATAAATATTAAACAAATGTTATAAGTATTTATTTTAGTACTACCTGAGAAAATTTATGTAAAATTGATAGTGATTTATGACTTATCTTGTTATAAATCTTTATACACCATTGTTAAGCTTGAGCAAATTTCAATTTAATTTATCATCGAATGATTAGTAAATTATGTTTTTTTTTGTATATTTGAAAAAATATTGCATTATTAGTGGACGGTCCTTGCGTAACGTATATCTATCTACTTCTGTGATTTCTAATTAATTACAATACGTTTATTTAATTTATTAACATGTATTTATAAAGAGCATAAAACCGTTAATTGTCCGCGGTTGTATCTTATCATCACACAAGTTTATTGGAACGTAGTAAAGCTGTTCAAAGACATAGGTTATTTTAATATATTAGTACAAATTTTTGTCTATTATATATTCATTAGATGAAAAATGTTAACAGTATAACAAAACAAGTTTTGATATAAATAATGTAAATTATAAATATTTTAAATATAATAGCAACTTTCATTGTAACTATAGCCATATTGTTGTACCGAAAAGATAGGGGTCTTTTCTAATACAGGTTTTTTCAAACTTAAAAAAGAGGTTTATACATGCTAAAAACAAAGTGTTAAATATTTTAAACAAAGTTAAGTTTAATATTTTTATTGGTCCTTCGAGCCGGATCAAGAACACGAGTTGTTGCTACCAAAAAAAAATACAAAGTAATGATCCTCCACGATCGACTGATTGCGAGTGACTGAAGCCTTCAATTTCCCAAAATTTTGAGATATCATCAATATTTTTTCTATGGTTTAGAAATATTGCAACGTCATGCCATGCTTATAATTGACGAACGGAATTGCTTACCGTATATGTACTCCCTCCTTTATACATGTGTTTCTTCAAAACTAATTTCAACGAAATTAAATCCGAAAAAGTAAAATTTACTTTACATTATACTCCCATATTATCTCGTCCAATACACAAAACTTATCCCATAATAAATAGAAATAAACGTTCACTGTTCCGCGTTTCCATGTTATCTGTTAATGAAATTTGTAAACCTTGAACGAAGCTCGCGTTGAATATACGAGCTCTATTTACTTACTACCTCGGCCAATTTCAAATCCAATAAAATTTAATTCAAATATCTTCAAAGTTACTCGTATTACCTACATATTTTGATAGTCTTGCAATAGCATAAGTGTAAAAGTGTTCTTTCGGAATCTTTAATTTATTTGTGTGATATCAACAGTAGAATTATTATCGTCTTGATTTTGTCTATTTCAGTTTCAATTGACTCGACGTGGCTTACTTCTAGAGAGTATTTCCTAAAAATCATAGATAAAATATCAAATCTTCATGTTTTATAGCCTGAAGCTTCTGCTGAAATCTATCTATCTAAAAGTTAGTTAAGAGTAGACAAGAGACAAACAAGTATTACGAATTCGTAAGAAATGTGCTTTTGAATGCGAACGAAAATAACGTAACACGATCTTGAATTTTTAGTCGAAAAGCGCCACTGTGCATGATACAGCATCGTATATTTATAATTTTTACCCGCCTACGTTGGCCAAATATGTTATCGAACGTTTTGACGGCGAATGATGGAATATTTGCATATTGGGCCAATATGCAAATATGGTTCACCGAATATTAAATCCACGCCACTCCGATTCTCACGAGCCGCCGAGCGCGGCGGGGGCCGTAATTATACTTTGTGATTGGTGTTCAAACGATGACGGCCCTAAATCATTTCTCGGCTGGATAGCCTGATAAGCGTGAATTTGCCATGTTCTCTACGCAGATTAATTAACATTTAACTTGAGTTGGCGATTAAATGAAATGTCATCAAGTCTAAGTTCAGATCAGGAGCAGATACGCTTCGTCATGTTTTTGCAGACTCTACTAGATTTAAACTAACTATAGACAAACGGACATGCTATATCTGTATGGAGGCTGAACTTCCATTTGAACCTACAGTGTACGGAGATGAAATTATATTATTAAAAGTACATAAATTAAGAAGATTTCGTATGATTAAATTATAGAAAGCTCAGTTATATATTTATTAATTTTTAAATAATTATCTCTTTTAACATGAAACAGCAACCCACAGTATATTTTTGCTTCTAGCAGCTCACGGTGCTCATGTAAAGTGAACTAAGGTGTGTTGATTTCATTGAATTTTATTCATTGAGAAAAAAAATGTTTTCACGCATTATTCCATTGAGGCAAAGGAGTAGATATCATCATACGTCCGAAGACTATTGTCAAGATAGAAGATTATTGCTTTAAAACAATTAACAGTTTTGTAAATAGGTTACAGTTTTCTGTATAACAAAAACTAATTTATTTACAGCCCAGTTCTTTTGCCTAAATCAGGATTTATACAGAATTACTAAATCTCTTAGTCTGCAATGAAAGTGTATAATGACTTCATTAGGCGATAAATTAAAATAGATTTTAGGATTTACATAGAGATGCTTGCAGTCTATAGAGTTTGCATTATATTTATTTATTTATTGATCTACTAAAATGTGTTTAAACGAATACAATATTATATATAAAAACACAATCCAGGCATTAATCTATGTGTAACAAACGCTTACAATTCAAAATTTCGTGCTCGTTTAATAAAATTTGGTTTACTACTAAATCACTATTACGTGGCTACAGAGCAACATCACCTTGCTCGACATGGGGCTACGCTGTGATCTGATCCCCAAGAACTACATAGAGATTGCTATCAAGACCGCCTTGCGGAAACTCGCAGTCCTGAACAAGGTGCGTAGGTATTTCGATAGTGATATATGATGTAACTGGGACCTTTTTATGTAATAAGTCAAAGTCAAAATCAAAATATCTTTATTTAAATAGACTCATTTACTAAGTTCTTTTAAATAGTCATAACAGGAAATATGTCAGAGAAAAAATAAACAGATGTAATTAAATATAATAGTGATAACTTTAAATATTTTTAATAATTGACAAAAGTATAATGATTACACTGAAGAGGTTTAATTGGGAGTGGGGAGCGAGGCTGTGTTGCGAAGCTGATGTCGGTTTTACGTGTGTGCGTGAATGTAGTAAGGCACGCACACATAATAGATTTCGTCAATATATGTCTTGATATGTCTGTTTTAAATATTGGAGAAAACTTTACTGATTTTTGTTTTGTATATATATATATATATAAGTAAGAACTTTTTGTTTGACCAAATATATTTAAACAATTAATATCTCAGACTATCACAGAAATAACGAAGACACGTGAGAACAGTTCTTAATGTTATTATATTATTTATCTATGCTAGAGGCTCATCAGTTGTAGACAGACATTATAATTATTAGCACTGTGTTTTGTATCAACCGTAATACTCTATCAATTGACAAATAAGAGTTTTCCCATTTCTGCTAAGAGAGAATTTCTGAGTATTACTTGTTATTATAAATAATGTCTACGTATATTTTAAGCCTTATTCCTGATATCAGATGAACCCTTTACAAACAACGTCTCATTTGAAAATAAAAATCTCGTATTCTAGAATCATCTCATATCTATAGTATGATGCTGGGTCCATATCTAGGCCATCGGTATCAAAGATCTGTCTATCTTTAGCTGAAACTAAGAGGTTAAAGTCTTTTTGGTATTAGACACAGAGTTTCACCTTAAAGTACGTATTGGTACTCCAACGCTCTCGAAGTCCAGTCCTTTGAAATAGGAGAGTAAAATTAAACCCAAATTGCTTTATATGGCCAATAATTAAATTCCGACGCCTCACAAAATGGGGAAAAAAAGATTAGATTTATCTGCCCTCTGGTCGCTCGACTGATTTTTTCTACAGAACTAGCTCAACACCTTTGTTTCTTGTGATCGTGTTCAGTTTCTGTGCGACTGGTTTCATTCGATTGATAATAGCTTCTCTGATGTTTTCTTATGTTTTTTCACTTGTTGTTTTATTTCTTTTTTCTTATCTTTGTTGTATATTTCCTATAATCAGTTAAAGCCTTAATACCGAGATTATGTTTAACCATATGTCAAATATCATTAGCCACAAATGTTATTTTATATATTTTCGCGTTGATAGAAATATAAATTAATACGACTTATTGGTTTCTTAATAACGTTTAGTGACTTGACTTATTCTGAATACGTATCGGGCGTTGTTATGATAGCCTTGAACGAAAATGAATTCTCAAAGATATTAATTGCTATATCTCCTGAGAAAAATGATCCGTCAAAGCCACCGGGTAATAAACATAAGAAGTCTGGATGTTTTTCTGAATAATTAAAATATAAAACTACTGGAGCATAGAAATATGAATGGCGGATGCAAACTTTTCATAGTTGCAAATATAACTTTATTTCGCATCCGATTGTATTTCCCGTATTTATAAAGAACTGATATTTAAGTCTGGAAACAGAATACGTGAATTAATTTTATATCTATTTGGTTCAAAAATAAGGTATTTTTTATAGATGTTCCTTAAGCTTTTGTAAGTACTAACTATGAAGAAAAAATCTAATGGCTTCTATTTGTTTGTTACATACATGTTTCATTATTTTCTCGAGAATACAATAAATAGCAGTTTCTAATGCAGTAGCAGTTCATTATAAAAATCAAACTGATTTGAGTCTTGGACTTATAGTTTAAAATTGAGTTTGAATTGTCAGTAGTAGCAACAGTAGCAACAATTTTAACATGCCGTTAACGTATTTTATGGTCGTCAGACGGATTTATGCCTATCTATGCTAAAAAGCTACCTTTCACTCCAAATATTCGGATTTTATAAGTTTAATAGTGTATTTAGTTACACAATGGTGGCAAATAAAACAATAAAGTTAAGATTGTAATTTGTATTGAACTGAATGATTTGACGGTCGTACAAGAAGTGAATGTTAGTATGAGTATGAGAATTTAAAATAAAATGCGCGTGCGCCTTGTAAACGCACTTAGCAAACACATGTGGCGACTCTATCTGGTCGTCACATTGTACCACGTTTTGTTAAGTTTATTTTTCATAATTTTTCTTGTCATAACTGTCTGTCACTCATCTCTGATTTTTGCATTCGTTTCATTATTATAATTTTCGTCTTATTTTTAATATTAATATTGTAAATTTATTTCTGCTTGTAAATATATAATTGTAAATAGAAGTCTATGTTTTCATCCACTATCCACTTCTAAACTGGTGACCCCGCGAAGAACACAAAAAATAACATACAAGATTAATTAATATACTTTGACGAAAAAATGATTGAAAACACAACACACTGGTGAAGCATCGAAGACCCATCCACCTGCAGAGCTTTGCCGCGTTGCCGTACGTCCGCCGCCGTTTTGGCCAGATGAGCCGGCAGTATGGTTTGCACAATTAGAAGGTAACTTTCACCTCTCCGGTATCAAAGATGATGATACCAAGTTCTATTTTGTTACGTCCACACTTGATCAGAGATATGCCAATGAAATTAAAGATATCATTATCAATCCACCAAAATCAGGGAAATATGAGAAACTGAAGTCCACACTCATCAAGCGACTGTCGGCATCACGCGAAAAGGAGGTATTGCAACTTTTGCAACACGAAGAGCTAGGAGATCGTCGCCCGTCGCAGTTTCTTCGGCATCTGCAGCGTTTAGCCGGTCCCAGCGTCCCAGGCGATTTTCTCCAAACTATCTGGTCCAGCCGCCTCCCAACTAACATCCAGACTGTCATTGCATCTCAACAGCAGTCCACTTTGGAAGCTCTAGCTGATTTAGCAGATAAGGTTCACGACATCATGCCTTCGACGTCACAGGTAGCGGCTACGTCGGTCCAAGCATACGAACAAGTAATAGAAACATTGGCTTCTCAAGTTAAGGAGCTAACCAAGCAAGTCAGTGCGCTTTCTACCCAGGTTCAACATCAAGACCGTTCCCGCTCCCGCTTCAGACAAATGTCACGCAGTCGCAAAAGATCAAATTTCAGCAGATCAACATCTAGTCAGAAGAGGTTTCCCAACTGCTGGTTTCATCACAGATTCGGCAGCCAGGCAAGAAAGTGCGTTCCACCATGCAAGTTTCACTCGGAAAACGCCTAGGGCAATCTCTGATGGCGATGAGTGATTGTCCCGCTACACCTGGTCGCCTCTTCATCTCTGATCGCAAGTCGAAGATTGAATTCCTCGTCGACACCGGTAGCGATTTATGCGTCTTCCCTCGATCTGCGATCCATCAACGTCGTGAAAAAGCCAATTACCAGTTGTATGCAGCTAACGGTTCTATCATTCACACATATGGTTTCGTCAACCTTCAGTTGGACTTAGGATTGCGGCGAGAGTATAACTGGCAGTTCGTTGTTGCTGATGTTAGCAAAGCAATCATTGGCGTCGATTTCCTCTCTTTCTACGGGCTTGTGGTCGACTGCCGTAGCAAACGTCTCATTGACAACACCACATCTCTTTTTACTTCATCCATTTCATTCAGAACAGCAGACACGATTTCTTCAGTGAAGACACTGTCTGGTGTTTCAGGATACGAAGATATACTCAAAGATTTTCCAGAAATAACAAGACCTCCTGGCCTTCATCGCATAGTGCAGCATTCCACAGTCCACCACATTCGAACAACGGATGGACCGCCTCTACACTGCGCTCCGCGTCGGTTGGCTCCAGAGAAGCTCAAGATCGCTAAGGCTGAGTTTGAAGCCATAATCAAGAGTGGTGCAGCGACACCATCTGAGAGTCCATGGTCATCTCCACTCCATCTCGTCCCAAAAAAGGACAGCAGCTGGCGTCCTTGTGGCGACTACCGGATGCTTAACGCACGCACCATACCAGATCGCTACCCCATTCGCCATATTCATGATTTTTCACATAGTTTATCCGGATGTACCATATTCTCTACTTTAGATCTTTTGAAAGCATACAATCAAATTCCAGTTAACCAAGCGGATATTCAGAAAACTGCCATCACAACACCTTTTGGACTATTTGAATTTCCGTACATGACGTTCGGTTTGCGAAACGCCGCGCAAACTTTTCAACGATTTATCGATGAAGTCACGAGAGGACTCGATTTTGTTTACGCCTACCTCGATGACTTTCTTGTATTTTCTAAGGACGAGCAAGCTCATGCGTTACACCTACGCCAAGTATTTTCTAGGCTAAAAGAATACGGAGTAGTCATCAACCCAGCAAAATGCATTTTCGGCGTCAGTCAAGTGAAATTTCTAGGCTACCACATCACTGCAGATGGCACTAAGCCACTAGACAATAAGATCGAGGCTATCAAGTCTTTTCCCGTCCCGAAGAACGTCAAGGAGCTCCGCCGTTTCTTGGGGATGATCAATTTTTACCGGCGTTTTATTCCTCATGCCGCTAAATTTCAAGCCCCTCTCAACAAGCTGCTTACCGGTTCAGTGAAGGGATCACACCCCATTGAGTTTGACAGTGAAGCTCTCACAGCTTTTGAAGTCTGCAAAACAAGTCTTTGCAATGCTGCTCAACTAGCTCATCCAGATTGCGATGCACAGCTGGCACTCGTAACAGATGCTTCAGATACCGCCTTAGGTGCTGTTTTGCAGCAGAAGAAGGATTCTCAGTGGCAGCCGCTAGCATTCTTTTCGCAGAAACTGAGCCCTGCACAGCAGAAATACTCACCGTATGATCGCGAACTACTGGCCATTTACAAATCTATCCAGTATTTCAGACACATGCTCGAAGCACGCATCTTCACCATCTTCACTGATCATAAGCCACTCTGTTTTGCTTTTTCATCTCGGAAAGAAAATTGTTCACCTCGGCAATTCAGACATCTTGACTTCATTTCACAATTCACCATGGATATTAGGCACATAGCTGGTAAAGATAACATTGTTGCCGATACCCTGTCCAGAATTGAAGAACTTCAGCAGCCTATAGACATCATACATCTCGCTAGGCTCCAGCAAAATGATCCGGAGCTAAAACAGATCTTGACAGAAAATCAGAGTTACTCGCTTCGACTCAACAAAGTGAAAATCCCTGGAACTTGCACCGAGTTGTACTGTGATAATAGCTCGTCAGTTCCAAGACCTTACGTAACACCCGAGTTCCGAAGACAAGTGGTCAAATGTCTGCACTCCCTTAGTCATCCTGGTGTCAAAGCTACAGTCAAGTTAGTGTCAGAACGTTTTGTGTGGCCCAGCATGAAAAAGGACTGTCGTATTTGGACACGTGCCTGCATGGAATGTCAACGTGCAAAGGTCACAAGGCATGTTCATTCACCGCTGGGTACCTTCAGCCTACCAAAATCTAGGTTCGCGGAGATCCATATAGACATTGTCGGTCCACTTCCTGTCTCCAACGGTTATCGTTACTGCCTCACTGCCATCGATAGATTCACACGTTGGCCTGAGGTAGTTCCAATGGTGGACATAACAGCAGAAACTACAGCCAAAGCGTTATTATCTGGCTGGATATCCCGTTTTGGATGCCCTACGGACATTGTGACAGATCGCGGTCGTCAATTTGAGTCAGCGCTCTTCAATTGTTTGTCGGAATTAGTTGGTTTCAAGCACAAGAGGACTACGGCTTACCATCCAGCCTGCAACGGGATGATAGAGCGATTTCATCGACAATTGAAAGCAGCGATCATCTGTCACGGCGAAAGCTGGACGGAATCTCTCCCTTTAGTCCTGCTGGGAATCAGAAGCTCTGTAAAGGAAGATTTACAGTGTTCTTCTGCCGAATTAGTTTATGGTGAAGCTCTCAGATTACCCGGGGAATTTTTCAATCCAGCGGCTAGTGCTTCTACCGATGTAGCAGATTTCGCAGTCCGGTTGAAGAACATTATTCAA
Source organism: Acentria ephemerella (assembly GCA_943193645.1). Classification (NCBI taxonomy): domain Eukaryota; kingdom Metazoa; phylum Arthropoda; class Insecta; order Lepidoptera; family Crambidae; genus Acentria; species Acentria ephemerella. The sequence continues at coordinate 599,846 of OW971882.1, forward strand.
GCACTTACGGCAGTTCCGGCATCCCGCCATGGTAACAGAGCCACATTCGTTTATAAGGACCTTGCAATAGCTACGCACGTTTTTATTCGCGAAGGCTCTGTTCGAGGAGCACTGCACCCTGCGTACTCTGGTCCACATCAAGTCTTGCAGAGAGGCGTAAAGACTTTTCAGATTCTTCTCAACGGGAAGCCGTGCACAGTGTCGATAGATCGCTTAAAGCCGGCACACATGGTTAATGATGCAGCTGGTCCTGTTAACATCAATCAAGAATCTGATAGTGAGGAGAATAGCAGATCCTATAGGAACGTTCCGGCCAGGCAAACCAGGTCCGGACGAAAAGTGCACTTCCCTGCTCGTTATCTATGACGAGGACTCTGGAGGGGGAGTGATGTGGCGACTCTATCTGGTCGTCACATTGTACCACGTTTTGTTAAGTTTATTTTTCATAATTTTTCTTGTCATAACTGTCTGTCACTCATCTCTGATTTTTGCATTCGTTTCATTATTATAATTTTCGTCTTATTTTTAATATTAATATTGTAAATTTATTTCTGCTTGTAAATATATAATTGTAAATAGAAGTCTATGTTTTCATCCACTATCCACTTCTAAACACACAATCTATTTCGATTGCTCTTCATTCGCTTTGACAAATAGCTTTGAAAATCTTTGTTCGTTAATAAGTCATATAACACTGAGATTTGATCATTTAACTGAGATTCAGAAGTGCAAGAGATTTCCAGTCGGGGCAGATGTCTGCTGAATTTCATTGATGGTAAGTCTTTTTCTAAGTCAGCCTAGCTCACTGCTACCATCAGTCTAAGCCCATCGCCAATAACAGAATTGTGTTCCAGCAGTAAAAGGTAAGAAGAAAAGTTTCTCTGCGATTGGGAATTGGTCAGCTTGATGTAGAATGTAATGACATAAATTTGGGTGTCTTTATGTGTGCTTGTTTAATGTTTCTAACTTAAAAAATTTGACAGACAAATATTTATTTCTCTATCCACTTCATTACGGTTACTCAATACGTATCCTTATTTTTTTATAGCACACTCGTGAAAGAAATTTCTTATTTCATTCTGACAGAACGCTAAATTGGGTCGATGAAATTTTAAATTAATATTGAAACAGCGAAGTGTTCAGTCGAGGGCGTCTGCGGCGAGTCGTAAATGTGGTTTATCGTGGACCTTACCGCCTTCACACTTCTAAATACAGACAAATTGGGTCAGTGATATAGCGAGATAAGACACAATAATATCTTATCATGAAATTTTAATTTCCGCTAATCGTAACTTTTGTAACATCAATTTTTAATTGAAAATAAAAATGAGAATATAATTTTCATTCCATTTATTCGAAAACGGCTTTAGTTTGTTTTTATATTAGAGCAAAGTGGGTCTTTTAGCTCCGTTTGAAATTATGAAACTATCTTAAAAATGTAACCAAACAGGTCGAATGAAAATATTGTTTGAAAGTATGTCATTTGTGCGTTGTCTGAGTATATTCTTCACAAATTATTTTAAAAAATCAGAAAAATGTCATCAAGCAGCAAAAGTGTTAGTTTAACGCCTTTAAACAATATAGATGATGCAAAGAGGGTCTAATTTCTTATGATATATAAGATAAAGTTTCCCGGTGTGCCTCCTCCCTAAACAGTCGTAACCGTGAACCGTTTTCTGAATATTTCAGAGATGAAGTGCTAAAAAATGTTACCCTTGCGATTGGGTACACTGAAACGTAGGGGCCCCTTTATGATCATACAAGGCGTAAATTATACTGAGTTATCGCTATTGCTACTGAGAGGCAATGCTTATTTCCATGTTGAAGGTTAAAGGTTGGATTCTAACGTTTGGCGAAATATTTTCTTGTTAATTTTGATATAAATTTTGTAAAAGAACCCCCTATTCTATTTCACTAGAGGAAAACCAGAGGATCGGTAGATTACCATCCACACCTGATCGATATGCTTGTTATTTGCGCTGTTTGGCTTCGTCTTATATAATGCGCAATGCCAGGGAGTGGAATTTACATATAACTTCAATGATGTGTATTACTTATAACCTTAAATTACTTCAAATTATTAGATTGAATGTGCACACTATTATAAACTCGGAGGAGAAGCCAACAGTCCGACTTTACGTAATTTTAGATGGCTGTAACAAACTGCAAGATCGAGGATAACTATAACTGTGTACGAATTGTTTGAATTTTAAGACTAAAGCTATGAAGTTAAGAATGCAAATGGGATGCAAGCTAACAGTGGTAAAAGTGGCAAGCTTAAAAAAACCAGATGAGGACAATCTTTTTGTTTTATAATATATATTTTTGTGTAGTTCTTAATCTGTTTAAAAGAGATGCTAAATTCAATTGACTTATTTGAGATAAAATAATTCAAATGAATTTAGCATTAGTTATATTTTTACGAGTAAAATTTATTCCAACCATTCTTTTAATCCATTCATTGCAGGATCTCACGTTCAAATTCAACCACACATATTGACTCCGTAGTATCTTAAAAAGGAATATTATGTAATCAGAAGGTAAGCATCACTTCGCTTGTCTGAATTCCAACGCACTTTCAATATCAAGTTTAATATTATTTTGTTTGTTGTCTAAACGATCTATTGATAACACTTAAATTCCATCTATAAGCAAGTAATATAGCTACTTCTATAATAAAAAATAATAATATTGAAATTTGCTTTACAAATTCACACAATATAAAGCTGAACAGGCTGACTCAATGAAATAATTTTCCTTTTATTGTAAACAGCAATCCTATTCAATCACATGATTGGCCATATCTCCGTCTGCTTTTAATCAAAGACGAAGTGAAGGCAGGAGACATCGCATCTATTTAAGAAGCATCTTGCTGTTCGCATTGTTATCGGAGTTGGAAATGCTTAATGGAGATTTAATCTGAAAGATATTTACATTTTAAGTGCCCTTAGATTCTTTTGGAGGTTTTTAGCAAATCATCATGGTTATTAAAAGAAGAGGTATCAATTTAGGAATATTGTAAGCATTTTTTGACATTACCTATTCAGGTATTGATTTTCAGAATAAAATTTTTCAGATCTTTCAGAAAAAAAGAATTTATTAAATTAAAACTAGATCATGACCAAGTAAAGGAATTTTTACTTTCAACGAATATATTGTAATTGTACTCTGGAGAGTTTCTCACGGAAACAATAAACCTCAAAGATTTGACGACAAAACAATCGACATATCGGTTAACTCATAAAGTTCATTGCACAAGCCAAATTCGATTAATAATCGTACAATTATTCCCACATTTCAAGTCACTGAGTATTGTCTGTGAACTTTGCTATTTGTATTCAGTTGTTTCTAATATTAACTGTATCTTGGTGTTAATATTTTGTCTTTTCATTTACATTGCAAATATGTCTGCGAGATGATAACTATTCAAAGTTTCAGGGGATCTTTTTGTTTTATTGACTTAATCAGTTCATGAAAGTACCAACAAAGTTATGCCTTGAATTTCCACTGTAGATAACCCTTACCCCTTATGAATTTTGACTCACTGGTGTTCAAAAACAAGCTTATGCAAAAACAGTGCTTTAGAATAGAATAGAATAGAATATATCTCAATAGCCATTGATTCCAAAAAATAAATTCAATCGTTATATCATTTATATTGAAGCGTTTCATTAAAGATTTCTAACAGTTTGACAAGTAATCCTGTTAATTTTATCTCGTCTAATGAGAATTTTCTGAAGTGAACAATAAAATTAAATAGAATCACTCAACTAATTTAGGATTAGATTTCAATTTTGAAAGTAATGAATTTATATCGCACAAAGCTGTTAAATCTAGAGGATTAGTAGACGAAAGTTGGTGAGAACAAAGTGTTAAAGTCCTGTAGATTCTTAAAATTGTTTCAAATACAGTATAACGGTATCAAGGTGGATTAATCCGGTAGCTTAGTTCAGTTTGTCTATCTTGGCCAACACACCTTGCTGAGACTTTTACTGAAGATTAATTGTATGGTACAAAGTATAAACGTTGAAGTCGATAGGTTTGGCACGAGGATTTTGTTAACTACTAAAATTAATTACATTGGCATCATCACCATCATATTGTTTTTGTTGTCTTGAGGCACCAGGGAGTAGAACGCACAACGCACAGACCTCTAATACCATTAAGTAGCTTACTATCTTCATTATTTCTCAAGGATCTTATTCACAAGATTAAATTGCTTATGCAAAATATCTTACACCCTTTTTTTTTGGTGAACGTAATTTAGAAAAAAAGCTGATATTCTCAATTGAATTATTAGTTCGTCCCGCTCGTATTGTATGTCTTGATACCTATTTCAAATTCAATAACGTCAGTCGGACCATGTGGTGCTCCCAGCAAACTCATTAGCTATCAACCTGGACTGAATCGTCTGTAGACAACATTGCATATTTAAATAGAAGGAGAATTACTTGTGACAGAGCAATCAAGGCAGGTTGTAATTAAAACAGAGAAATAAAAAAACTACAGTTTATGAGAATAAGTCAAAAGAATGATTTGAGAAATTTCAAAAATGGGAGACCGGAGATTTTTTCTAGATAAAACATTACTTTTACTTTGTGTTAACAAACGCTGTGAAGGTTCATATCATCTTTATTTTCTCTTCAAACAAAATTACTCACTAAAAAGCACTTATTAACAAAAAAATGTTTTCTTAACGGGGTAGTAGTAGCCTTCAGCTCACCTGATCGGAAGAGAAGGTAAAGTCAAAGTCAAAAAATCTTGATTTAAAAAGACTCATATACTAAGTTTTTTTTTGAAATGTCATAACAGGGAATATGTATGAGAGAAAATAAATAAATATAATTAAAGGTGTATAAGTGATAACTTTAAGTGGTTATTAACTGGGAATTTGTAAATTGTCCAAGTTGAAAAAATTGATAAACACAAGAAAATTAAACGACACCCTCTGGACATTAATCTAAATCCCATACTATAAAACTGACTACAGGTAAAGGACGCTTTACACATGCCAGTTTTAAGTACGAAATCACGGAGAATTCGGCAGGCGAATGTGATTTACGGCTCCCGTCTCAGCGTTGCCATTGCTACTAGCTTAGCGTGTATCGTCTATAGACTCAACTGGATGTTCACTGCACATAAATCTTCTTCTGCATTTGATACTGCTACGCTTCCAATATATCCTGGAACTGTATCAGATTCGTAATGGGTAGGATGACTGATGTTAACTAGGCTTTAATTATTGATACTAAGCTAAATTTGAAATTTTACACAAGCACAACAGTATTTTGAGGTGGTAACTTGCTGAAGTGTGATATCGTAGCAGTTCCTCAAGCCGACTAAGAATTCATCCTACAAGGTAACTAAACGCAAAGAAGTTATTTCAATGTTAGTTACACAAATAAACGTGATCAAAAAATATTCCACGGTACGCTGGGCTATAGGTGACTAGGTGAGTTCATTTTTGTACCATAAAATTGTGATTTATTTTAAGCGGCAGACGTCAACAATTTTGGTTACAATTGTACTCAGTTCTTGTGCTCAAATTAAGCGAACTGGTGACATTTTTGTCTAGTTTTTGCTAAATACCGAAAATTATAGCAGAACATAGGCTTTCTAAATGGTACTTTAGTGTTATGATTCAAGAAATAAATAAAGAAACTGGTATCTTGAACACCAGTTGAGTTTGACTTAGCTTTTCAAATGATTGAATCGCAATATCTGTTTGTCAATATATAATCTTTATTATAGTAGTGGATGTGTATAGTGTAGTGTAGTGTTGTTTGTGTGTTATGTGACCATGTTATTCAGTAATATAAGTGTACATCTTAAGAGACTATATACACGGTAGGAGAAATGTAAAGTAATCAAAGACGGATTAAGTAGCATTGTGTATCTTGCTGAAGAATATATTGATATTTCGACGGTCGACTGGTCGAGTCGATAGTACCGTTGTCTACTAATACAGAGGCCCTAGGTTCTAGCCCTGGCAGGGGCAGATATTTTTATGATTAGTACGAATATTTGTACACTAGTTATGGATGTTTGTATATTTATTTAGTATATATCTGATATTTAAATACATAACACTCTTAATGATGCTTAATTTGGCTACATAATAGGTTGAGTTAGAGAAATAAATTGATTGTCATTATTTTCGGGTTAAACCTTAAAAAATCCTTATAACAATTCAAGTTGCTAGCATCTATAACACTATTACGTTTTTATATAAAAGAAATGGTTTTATAAAAAGGTAACTCGCTTATCTTAATCTCAAAATTTTACTTAAAACTTATTGGATTTGGGTAATCTAACATCCAGTAGGGATTTATTGTTGTATACAATTCCTGTCAGTTCATGTCTTCTTATCGCATTCTTACAAAAATAAAAAGTTAATATACCAAAAAAATTGGAAACATTCCCTGTGATTTCCCTCAAAATTAAATGTTGTAAATGTAAATGAAACTCCATTTCCTTACGTGAATGTCACTGTAAAGCCTCAAATTCGATTCATTATAATACAATTCCCTGACTGCTCCAGAACTAGTTGTGTTTAATGGCTTCTCACGTGTTCTCTCAGATGGTGTAAGCCCTAATTGCCCATAGGAGAACTATAAATCTTACTCGCTCGTATCGCACGCGTAGCGCGGTGTTTCAATTGATACTCATATGTTTGTTCAATATAGTTGTCTAGCCACGGTGATAAGCAAAAGGTTGCCAAGGTGAGGTTTAATTAAATACATAAATATAGTCTAACTTGATAATAACTCGAAACATTAGAATCTGATCATAAAAAAGTCAAAGTTTAACTTAAAGGACGACGGATTATTTCAGGATGCAGCTTAAGTTTATACAGAACTTGGTGAATATATAACTTTAAGCATTAGAACGACAAATTAAAGAGGCTGACCTATTAAACTGTATTCCAGCTATCTATTGAAAAGGGCCTTAAACCAAAACGTATAAAACACGCTAAAGAATTGTCATGAGATCCTACTAGGTATATCCCCCTATTCATGCACACACACACACACACACACACACGCACAATTAAGCTGAAATTTATCTCTTTTAAGGAAGAGCAGTGCCTCCTGACACAGGCTAATAAAGCTGGTCATTAGTTTAATATTTTCTTATTTTGTTAAAGCGAATAAATAAAATTAAATAAGAAATGAATACTACATTCAAAAATGATATCATATTCGGATGTCTTTACACTATCAAGCTAAAATTCCTTAATGCTTTTGGATGGAATTTGTACATAATTGAACATGTCGCAGATATGAGATGCTAGTTACCCTATATTTAAGAAGCGTTAAGAAACTGGGTTTATAATTTAACGTGACTGTTTTCTCATTAAATCTGAAACATCAATCGCGATTGTATAATCTGAATGCGAACTGAAACCACCTTTAATAGCAAGCCCGATCAACCCTTTCAAATCATCTTCGATTAATCTATCAGTACGCTGACGAAATTAGTCATTGCTCAGTGTAATGCGACCCTTCGCTCAGATCGCACTGCTCGCTTGCTCTAATTAGAAACTGCGTCACGGACAGCGAGCGGCACGTTACAGCCGTCAGTCATCAATGCCTCATTGATTTAAGGTTGCTGAATAAGTAATTTTGCCAATCGAACCTTGGTGGAATCACTTTCGAACACTGCTTGTAAAGTAAAAGCTTAGATATTTGTTGTAAATCAACATTCAACATCCAAGTAAGTAAATATGACTCATCTAAATTTTATACATTATAAAAAATCCATAAAGATAGGCTTACATACTTATAGGTTACTTGTTTCTAATGTCAACTTAAGAAATCAAAGTTAAAGTCAAAATATATTTATTTAAATACTCATTTACTAAGTTCTTTTAAATCGTCATAACAGGGAATACGAATGAGAAAAAATAAATAAATGTAATTAAAGGTAATAGTGATACCGATAATTCACAGATTGTTGCAGATATAGAATTTAATTATGTATTAGATATATTAATAAATTATTTTAAAAATAACACTACTCCTAGTATACCCCTACCTATATATAGCCCTACTACCGCTTCGACGAATTAGTAGCTGCAGAGTAAAAGCGGTGCAAGAAACTCTCAGCCTTTATTGTGTTAATTCTCCTGTGATCGAACCTTTTTTTCTAAAAATACTTTGCTAACAGATCCTTTATAAACCTACGCATCTCAAATAAGTTCTGGAGATAATAAATCTTCCTGTAAGTTATAAATAACAGTAATGCGGACCAACGTACGTAAAAAGGCTTGCTTATTGAATTGTATAGCTAACTATTTGATTTAGCTAGGATAATGAAGTCCTCGAATAATACAATGGCTTTGTGTAAAAAACTCAACACAATTTTATGTAGGTTTGAAGTCAAATCATGATACGAAGAATTTGCGAAGGAATTATAGTTTAACTGTAACATTAGAAGTGACGTAATAAAGTGCCATAAGTCGGGCACTCTATCCACACAACAGTGTGAGCAAACTGCCTTAACGACAATGTAAACAGACCCTAACCGGCGTGAACCGTCAATATACCACGGCCTATTGACATTTTGGAATAATGCCAACAATTCGCCAACCGCACATAATAGAAATCCATCAATTACAAACCTTTTTCCAACGAAATAAAGGTTGTCTGTTGTGAAAAATAAACTTGTCCGGTCAGCGCGAGAGATTTATAAGAGGTGGTATAAAAAATAGAAATGGGCTTTAAAAAGATTGGGGTAGGGTTGAAAGTGGGTGAAGATATGTTTTAGCAGAAATGCGGCAGTTGAGAAGTATATATGATAAAAGCACGATAGTTGAGGTAATGGAAAGGCCTCAAGGGTTGTTTAGGGACGTCTGGATGCTTACCCGGTATGTTTTTTGTCGGTTCAACGGTAAAAGGCTGAGTATTCATTGGCACTAGATGTAGGTATACATCAACCGGAGAAGGATTTTCTTAGTACAGATTTCTACAAGCCTTTTTAAGGGTTGAGAGCTCTCTATAAAGAATTACTTACTCATATTTTACTTGAGAAGAATCAGTATTGAAGTGCAGTAACAATGACCTTTATGACGGAAATTAGATACGGTTTTGTTTATTAAAACAGGAATGTATTTCGTGTTCTCCTAGTTATTAAAAAAAAATTGAATTTTTGAATACTGAAAACTTGGTACATGGTGATAGACCCACTTAATAATAATATAATATTTCTCAAACTCACACTTATTATCTAGCCCAATTAAGCTTGTATAATGGATACTAGATAACGGAGAAATTTAGATAGCAATATGAATATAAATATCAGAAATATACTAAGCGACATACAAACATCGATGACTCGTAAACAAATATTCGTATTCATTATACAAATATCTGCCCCTACCGGGACTCCTTGGACTACAGGCCAAGTAGACAGGGCTACTATACGACCTGCTTGTCAAAATTTACATATGAATTTGCCGGTAGAAAACAGCGCCAATGGGCGCCATAAGATGGCTCAGTCTTCCAAATGAAAAGGGCTATGCTCGGAATTTCTCTGCGTGATTCAATCAGGAATATTGAGGTCCACGAGAACAAGGGTCATCGACGAAGCGCGAAGAATTGCGAACTTCAAGTGGCACTGACAAGATACATTGACAGGAGAACTGACGCCCGTTGGATCGGAAAGGAGAAGCGGCCATGTAACGGGAGACGCAGCGGTGGTAGACTTCCAATAACATAAACTGATGATCTACTTAAGGTTCTCTGAAATCACTGGATGCGGGCAGCACAAGAGGGATCACTATCAAAACTGATCTCAAGACCCTTGGGGAAGGTCTTTGTTTAGCAGTGGACGTCTCTTGGCTGACATTATAAAGGTTATCATGACGATAGATGATGAATCAGCTTATCCCGAGCTGATTACTACGTAGCAATACCGAAGAAAGATATCTCAAAGAAATGGAAGTCAGTATATATATCAGGTACAAGATATCGATACAATTTGAAATGTTTACTTATTAATGATGTAAGTTACGACTCAAGGGAATAAGAACCCTAATCCAATATGAAAATAAAATTTCTTACCTTATTTAGGAACCTAAAAAGTTTTTCTAGAAGATTTCCTCAGAGAAATACCGATTTGTATTTTCATTTGCAAAAAACCTCGTTTAATCTGAGATACTATGTCAATGTTCAATACAAGACAAAAATACTTTAAATGATATTTTGCTGTGGTTTTACTTGAGTGATGTACTAATATCATTATTATACCAAATACGTGAAAAAAAATATGATTTTTTCTGTGGACGCGCGATCTTCAGTATAATAAGTATAGAGATTATCGTATCGACTCTTATCACACTCAATATTCATAGAATGAGATTTTTAATACATATACATAATGACATAATTGATTTGTAAATGTCATTATAAATACTAAAGGCTGAGAGTTTTTTGCGCCGCTTCTTCTCTGCAGCTACTAATTCGTCGAAGTGGTAGTAGGGTTAATTAGGAATATGCATACTAATGTTATTTTTAATTTTAAAATAAATATTATTTTAAAATCAAAACTAACAATTTATTTAGTACATATTTAAATACTATAACTGGGACAATTTGAAAATGCCCGGTTGATACCCAGTTAAAGTTATGACTATTGCCTTTAATTATATTTATTTGATTTTCTCATATATATTCCCTGTTGAGACGATTTAAAAGAACTTAGTAAATGAGTCTATTTAAATTTATGAGTCTATTTAAAAGTTATTTTGACTTTGACTTTTGACTTTGAAATTCTATCATTGTTTACAAGCCTTTTCCTGATAATAGTCAGTCGGATATTGCACTCATACATTTTGGCAATTCTGTTATATTTATATAAGTACTAAGATTGCAGTGATAATAATAATTTTTGTGTGTAATAAAGAATAGTATTAGCAAAAGTAATTTAATTAGCATTTTGTTATATTTAAATGTCGTAGTTGCTGCGTTTAGATCAAAAACACCGCACCATCTTGGGATTTTTGCTATTTCTAGAGTATCGGAGACGCCCTTATTAGTGCATTAAGTATGATCCGTATCACTTTTTGTTCTAATATACATTTCGCATATTAGCTTTCTAGCTATCTTCACATATGGACTGCTTATCATCAGGTGGTGTCGAGTCAATTCCTGAGCTTAATATAAAAAAAGCTTGGGTGTGAGCTATATTGTATGAAAGTACTCTTTTGGACCGACAAGGTGCAAGTAGACTAGTATCACATGCTGCACAAACTATCTTTGCATATATCTATACTACTACTACCATCAGGCAGTGTTGAGTCATTTTCAAGGCTTTTTTTTATCTATATACTTGTTTTTGACTTGTAAGGCATACACTTTCTTTATCTATGTCACTCCATAGATCAACATCTCTTACAACCTTCATGTATATATGTACTTTAAACGATAGTATGTTTTTATATTCCCATTCACTTTATCGCTCAAATTAAGCTTTATTAATATTAAATCAATTATTTTTTTTGAGATAATTTTTGACGATTTTTTGATCGATGTTTATATACGTATATTTTACAATAAAATAACTATAGATACTCATAATGAGCTTTACCATAATGGATGGTCGTTGTCAGTATAGTCATGTTTATTTTGTGCCTAAAATTAATGAAAACAGAATAATATAAAACTCAGAAACTTCATAAAATAAGTGAACTTTTGCAGTGTTTTCCTGTCAGTATTAAAAATTAATTTCAGAACCATAAATAAATAGCAGTCCACACTTGCATTGTCTGTATCTTACTATAAATTACATATCGGCCATATTTACGAATCTGTCAGATAATAAATAATGATTTTGTCGTGTTGCACGGAGCAACCAATTTAAAATTGAACATTCAAACAGCGCGCGGGAGCCTCTCAATACAACTCTAAATAAATATCACATCGCATTCGCTGTATTGGAGTACTGTCGATATGAAAATGTTTACAACATCTGATAAAAATTACTTTTGTTTTTCATCACTTTATTTAAACTATACTAATATTAATTTAAGAAAATACTTTACTTATATAAAGAAAACATTTAGTTCTTGTCAAAAATACCGTTGCTGTAAAATATGTGGCATTATTAGGTGTCTCTAAAGAGAACTCTTCACTGCTATTAAAGTGTACTCCGTTTACACTATACAAGGGTTCTTACTCCACTGGCTACTAATTTCTATAAAGTTCTAAACATTGTTAGTTGATTAAACTCGTATTTTAGTTTCCTTCTTTTTTTAACAGGAAGGATAACAATAAAGGCGGAGTAAGTGTTGTGTATCAGTAAAACGGTGACCACTGTAAGAGCCGTTGGAGGTTGTATATATATTTGTAATCGTGTTACGAATGTCAATTTTGAATATGCTGTCACTGTGTAAAATAAATGTAAGGTGAAAACATTGGTTTATTGTACTGCGTATATCTTCTGAATGGAGATCACCAACAGGGTCTAATTGAGATTTCCAACAAGAGCAGATACAATTTCATACTAGTTATTTGGCCGAGATTTTCTGTTTGTAAATTTCAATTGTAAATACCTTGTAGCTGCAAAGACATACATGCTCTCAGCTGTAGCGTGCTGATCGACTGACACAAGTTTTTTTTTTTTTTTTTTTTTGGACTGACTAATACTGTTGGCCGCAGATGGCCTTTACAGCGTTACCGGGGTTTTAAGGAGGCGAGAACCTTGGTGAGTCCTCAAGCCTTAAGGGCGATTCGCCTCTGGAGGAGTTCTAATCGACAGGCATCACCTCCAGGGGAGGTGTCCCGCTGTCTCTTAGAGTCTCCAGGGCGCTCAAACCATGAGGGAGCGACAAACCTGAGGGTGCCTCTAAAGGCTCGGACCTCGGCTCAGGTGAGTCGTGTCGTGGAGGAGAGAAGCGCCCAGGTACGTATCTGTACCTGGTATAGCGCGACGAATGTAGACCGGGTCTTCGCACCCTTGTACGACGGGTGCGGTGAATAGGAAGAGTGTACCTAGTGCGTGATGTGTGTGTGTGCAGGAGCGCGTTTGCACTCGTGATTGGATCGTCCGGATCATGAAGGACATTCCTGGGTCTGCGTAAGCGGGTCGGGGCGTTAGGGTCAGGAGAGTAGTTGGATGCTCTTACAATGAGCGGATTGGAATGGTGGGAAGCTTTGTCAAAGTAACGCCTGGAGGCGTCTTTAATGACTTGGGTAATGGTAGGAAGGTCGAAATCCTTGTGAAGGTCGACATTGCGCATGTACCAGGGGCATCCGGTAGCCATGCGCATGAATCGATTTTGGATGGCCTGTAGTCTATGTATAGACTGGGCTGGGGCGTGTGCGAACGCTACGCTGGCGTAGGTCATGATAGGGCGGACACAAGCTTTGTAAATTGTCGTCTTATTTCTAAGAGACATTTTACTCCGCTTCCCTAGTAGGTGGTAAAGGCGCCCTAGCACGAAGAAGGCTCGGTTTCGGACGGCTCTAATGTGAGGTGCAAACGATAACGTGTGGTCAAGTGTGACACCCAGATATTTGACCGAGCTCACCCAAGGGATGGGCTGGTCGAACAGAGTCACAGGTGGCAAGGGGGTGGTTCGAGCCCGGCAAAAGTAGATAGCAGCGCTTTTGCTGGGGTTTACCTCGATCCTCCACTTGCGGAACCAATCGCCTAAGGTGTTAGCGGCAGTTTGGAGTTTTTTCGCAACGAATTTGCGATTTCTGTGGGACATGTATAGGGCAGTGTCATCCGCGAAAAGTGCGAGTTCCACGCCCTGCGTCTTGGGGATATCATTCACGTATAGTGAAAAGAGGAGTGGGGACAGCACGGAGCCCTGAGGGACCCCGGCTCGTATGGGATGTGGAAGGGAGCGCGTTCCGTCGACTCGGTAGCAGAAGGTACGGTCCGACAAGAAGTCTCGTATGATGTGAATGAGACTGTCTGGTACCCCGAGATGGTAGAGCTTATAGATTAAGCCATTGTGCCACACTTTGTCAAACGCCTTTGCCACGTCAAAGAAAAGCGCTCCCGTGCCTATGGATCGGATGGAATTTGCAGGGCGAAGGCCCTTGAGGATGTGCTCCGTTAAGCGGTGCACTTGGTGGGTACACGAGTGGTTGGCACGGAAGCCAAACTGCTCGTTTATAAGAATTTCGTGTGAGTAGACATAGTCTCTTAAACGGGATATAAGAACGCGCTCGTAGAGCTTACCTAGGGACTTAAGAAGGCTTATGGGTCTATAGCTGGTAGGGTTTGTGGGATCTTTATCGGGCTTCCGGATGCCTATGACGTCCGCGTCTTTCCACAAGGCGGGAAAGATGCGGTTTGACATGGCCCCATTGAAGATGGAGACCAGAAGGAACAGCAGTTGGGCGGGGAGAATCTTAAGGATCCTATTGGTGATGCCGTCGGAGCCAGGGGCTTTGTGAGGGCGGAGGTCTTTTATCATCGTTTGCACCTCATCAACAGTGACCGGGGCAAGGATGGATGTCGGCTGAATAGCAGAGAGCCTTTCGACTTCTGTGTCTATCAGCTGGATATGGGCAGGATCAGCAGGTAGGGTACTAGGAGAGCATTGAGCCTCCAGGCTGTCGGCCAGGCATTCGGCTTTCTCATGGTCTTCGAAAGCGACTGAATTGTCAGGTTTACGGAGGGGTGGGGTGGTAGACTCCATATCCGACTTAAAGGTCCTCGCCAGCTTCCAGTAAGCCTGGTGAGATGGCGAGATATCTCCAAGAAGGTTGTCCCACCGATTGTTACGGAACTCGCGCATGCGTTGCTTTACATCTCTCTGCAGAGCACGCATTCGCGAGCGGTTTTCCTCGGTGGGGCAGAAGTCATAGGCACGAATAGAAGCATTCTTGGCCGTCAGCAGTCGTCTCAAGTCGTCCGGTAGTCGCCAGCGGTGGTTATCCATCGCTGGGACCACCTTGGACGCTTCACTCATTGCTGAGCTGAGGTGGCTGGTTAGGGCTTCGGCTGCGTGATCTGTGTCGTGGCGGGAGGATATGAGGTCGGGAATGGAGTCGAGTGACGGACTGGTGGAAGCCTCAAGCAAGCTCGCAAGCTTCCCCCAGTCCGTCACTGTCTTCGTGGCGGGCGTTGGATCCGATGAGGAGCCAAGGTGTAGAACAACCGGGCGATGGTCCGAATCCAGTGCGTGTATTGTTTCTATAGAGCGCAACGTGAGAGTCACGTTCTTCAGAAGCGCCACGTCTAGTGGGTTCGCACCATGGTCCAGTCGGCTAGGATAGTGGGTAGGAGTCATAGGAACTAGGATGTCGAAGAGTAGCTCATCTGCGTAGCTGCTCATCAACCTCCCATTCCGGTTGGTTGAGTTGCAGCTCCACTGAGTGTTTTTGCTATTGAAGTCGCCGGCGAGGATGACGGCATCTCCCATAGCAAACAGAGCTTCGAGATCGGTCTTGTGTAGGACTTTGGAAGGAGATAGGTAGATTGATGCGATAGTAATGGATTGGTGGCCTGTCATTCCAAGTCGACAGACTGAAGCCTCGATGGTAGTGAGACTCGGGGTATCAAGCGGGACACAATGAAGCGACCGCTTGTAATAGATAAGGGTGCCGCCACCGCGGCCATCCCTATCATTACGGATGGTACAGTAATTGGCTATGCGCGGAGTGCGCATAGAGGGTTTGAGAAATGTCTCCTGTACGAGGAGTATGTCAACCGTGTGTTCGACGAGAAAGGCGGTGATCTCGTCTCTTTGACCTTGTAAGCTATTAGCGTTGAAATACGCTAAGGTCAGGGATCTCGGCTTCATGCGCTTTACGTGCATTGAGAGGCCGTAAGCGTCTTAATAGACGTGACGAGATGATTATGCTCCAGTAGAGCAGTAATCATGGGCTGGACTTGCCCATTCGCAGCTCGCAACTTGGCTGCCAGTGTTGCGATTTCATCAACGTCTATAACGTTGATCAAACCCAGAACCAGCTCCAAGTCCGCCGCGATATTGGCAGAGGCCCGGGAGGGTGGAGGTGAGGGCTTTGGCGCTGATGCCGCAGCCTTTTGTTGGGCCAGAGGGGCCTTGTTTAGCGGGGGGGCGGGTATCACAGGTTTCACCCACGGATTAGGCTTGCTCGGAGGGAGCAGAGGAAAGGCCGGCCTCAGTGAGGTTGCGGCGGGAGTGCTGGCTGCTGTGGCCCTAGGAGGGTTCCCAGCTGGTCTGCGCGGGGCCCTGGGGCAACCGCGGTAGTTCGCGGTATGACCCAGGGTACCGCAGAGAACGCAACCAGGCGGGTTTGCAGGATCAGGCTTGCTAGGCCTGGTGCAGTCTGCAGTACCGTGGTCCTGCAGACATTTCACGCACCTCAGCTTAGCAAAGCAGTTCCTGGCGGAATGGCCATAAAGTTGGCAACGGTGGCATTGCCCCAGGGCACCACGTTTGTGTGGTGGTTCAACCCTAAGGCCGGAAATGTGGCAGACGGTGCGCACATTATAAATTTTCTTACCCTCAGGGGTAAGAGGAAGGATGGCTAGAACTAAGTCTAGCGGGGACTTGTCTCGCCGGTAGAGGCGATGGACCTCGCGAATTGGGAGGTCCTTTTGGGCAAGGTCTTGCTTTATGGAGTCTAAAGATAACTCCTTTGGTAGTCCTCTAATGACTACCCGGAGTAGACGGTCCTCAGGGAGGGTATAGGTATGAAAACCTATCTTCCCTTCCCGAAGGAAGCGAGTGAGGACCCTGTGGTCGTGAGATGTGGAGACCTGCACTCGGATGCCAGTGGCGCAGGACTTGGCGTGTGTGAAGTTCACACGCTTGGCAGACAGCGCTGCAGAAATGGAATTCCAGGACTGTTTGTCCTGGATGAAAATGGGTGGCGGGGTGTGAGTTTTGCCCTCATGGCAAAGCTCCGGTTGAGGTGCTGGTAAAGGCACCCCCGATGTGGCCTTGATGGCCTTGGGCGGAGGGTCGTCGTTCGATGCCCTCCTGAGCCGCTTGGAGCGTTTGCCCTTCTTTGTGACGACCGTGAAGTCGTCAGAGTCGGACTCGGACTCCAAGGAGTTAGGGTGGGTCACCTCCATGGGTGACTGGGGACTATCCTCGTGAACTATTGTACCCGTGGTCTTAGTGGGTTTTGAGGCGGCTTGAAAAGCCGCAAACTCCTCATCGAGGTTGGGGAACCTAACCCTCAGGAACGCGAATAGTTCCTGAGGTGGGCAGGTGGTGATGTCCGCCATCGTAAGGCGTCAGCCGCCTTACGTGCGGGTGTGTCCCACCCTCCCTATAGTAAAAACGGAATATGTTAACAGAAATAGAATAGAGTAATGAAGTGGAATACCTATGGCTCCTTCCGGACGAACACTACTGTGCACTGCACTGCACTGCACTAATACACATACACTGAACTCGCGACGGACTGTGGCGCGGATGCCGACAAGTCCCCACGTACGGAACAGTGGGTGCGAGCGAAACGACGGTATCTCAATGCCCCTCCTTGCTTCGTTGGCACGGTTACGTATCCACAAGACGGAACCCTGAGATACTGAACACGGCTCGCACTGCGATAGCGGCGAAGATCGCGACTGGCGCCAATCTGGGACGACGCGACAGGTCGAGTCGACGGGGCGACTCAACGGAGGCGACGGACTGCGACGAGTCACGACGAACACGGAACAACACGAGTAGTGCGGAGCAACACGTCCGCACAGCGCGCGTGACCGAAAGCGAATGTCTGTCTGTCGACTGACACAAGAAACGGACGCTTACTATTTAAACCAGCGCTAGAAAGAAACATATGACGTGCGAGTGCGACAGGAAATCACAGCGTCAGCGCGTACGCCCTCTTGCGACTAGATACCTAAACTAGTGTCTCGCTAACACTTACAATAGTTGCAATACCTTATATTTTTATATATAACGAGATGATCAATAAACGATATGGCAATGGCAGTTCCAATTATCATTCAACTACATCGGAGTTTTATTCAAACCATCCAGCCTCTAAAACCTCAACAATGCCTTGTTGAAATAATACTTATTTAAAAACAATATTTTCATATGGCGATTTGCCAGATGTAAGTTTAATATTCGAATACTTTACGTTATATTGTGAAATATAGTTTCATTAGATCGGCTGGAAGTAGGTTGACAGCTCTTTTGACTATTTAAGTAGCTGAACATATTCTTAATTCGAAATATTGAAAAATAAAATTTTATTTTTGTACAAATGACAAATGTATCAAAAACAACACTTTATTTGCTATGCTGCATTCTGATTAAAAAGTTATAAAGTTTAAAAACATGTAAAAATAGATCCTTAACAACACCGGTCTCAATTAATTAGATCATGACGAAAAAACTACATTCATTAAACGACCTCGTCATGGTTCGATAAGAACTCTCATTTCCTGTATCTACGTAAAGGATGGGTCTACACTTGAGTAATCTAAAGTGCGATCTTCGCTTTCACAGCGCAGTAAAGCTATCCGATAATTTCGATAGCTCGAATCAAGAGGATTGTTGTGTGTATGCGAAATATTGGCAAATCTTCTGATGAAGATATTATATTTTTATTGAGTATGTTTTTCCTAAAATTTTATTCCACTCAAACAAGCCTTAAGTCACTTTTTTACTTTGCACCCAATTAAAGCTACTAAAACTACAAATGTCCTAATTTGTCGAGCTTCAAAATAGTTTGTCGGCAGAAGTTGTCGTGTTTATTAATATATTTTTTGATTTTAAAATACTGCCTTAATGTCGGAAATATTAAGTCAGTATTTTCAGCATCAGATTTTTCTTTTATCTGACCAAGAATCTTTTATGCACAAAAACCGCTTACGAACGTAAATTTTTATCATGGAAACTTAAAAGGAATTCTGACACGACAATAATTGAGGATTTAGAAGTAATGCAGTATTAGTATCAAATCCTTTTTTATTATTAAGTTGACTGATTTTTATCACTAAGATACGGCCATGATTGCAGATATTCCAATGAGCAAAATTAAAACAATTAGTCAAAGTATGCGGATAACTTTCCAGGACCAATAATTATAAGCAAGTGGTTTAAAGTGTAATAGTAAAGTACATGATTCCTAATTTATCTAAAACTTGAGTTTGCAATGACATTATCTTAAAAGCTGTAATAGATAATTCAGATGAATACAATGTAATAAGTTACTTCTTCTACCTTTACAACTTAATAAGAATGTAAGTAAATTCCGATGTATTTCTGTCAAGGAACCATTTTTCGGTCATGAAGTATGTAATGTTGGTATCGCTTCTCAACACGATTGTACGCGTTCTGAGCGGATTATTCTGCCGTTCAGCGACAAATACCTCTCAGACAATCCTATGTTTGAGCATTCGCCTTTAAACCTTTCAGAGTTCTTAACCTTTCCTGGATGAATACGTGAACTATTAGTAACAGATGTGCGTTGTTATGAGACTACTTACAGCTTTTTGGAAGATTATTAAGATTATTATTCTACATTGGAGAAGAAGTATGAAGTAAGATATATCTATGGAAATTTGTTAAATTTGGCTGTATCTGGTGTTAGTCCATTTAAATAATCACTTGCTGATGACGCTGTACTGTGGTACAGAAGAGTTTTGAATGGAATCAGCAAGTTACAAATTAATAAATTTTATAATTACGAACTAAAAGAAAACATTACGAGAGACCAGGCTCATGGCATATACAACACCCACCACATGTCTATAGTCTATATTGGTATAATGCCTAAATCTGTAATTTATCAAATCCATTTGGTTTGGGTCAAAAAACCGGAACTTATTTTTAATAAACGTATTTTGAGTATTCACTTCGACTTTGACTTTGAATACATACTTTCTACACTTGTATCTTGATAAACTATTTCAGCACCTATTTTTTATATTCAACTCCTTATGATTTTCTGGTAAAGATAGTTTTTTTTGTCATTAGTAGTTGTGTATATTAAATCTATATATCTTTTGATTAAGTGTAAAAAAGAACTAGGGATTTCTCTTTGTGTTTTTTTAAATGCATTTTATTTTATTCTTTACTATTTCTATATATTTCTATCTATACTATATATTCTATTCTATATTCAATAAATATCGTTTATTACATAAGATCGTATAAGACACCGTATATCATAGACAAAAGGATATTTTTATATTTTCTGAGAAATAAACATTGACCAACAAGAGTGAATGCCATAAAAACCAGAAAGGAAATATTAAAGATAAATCACAAGTCACGTCTGTATGAAGTCTAAATACACGTACGTACTACGATGACATGTGAGATATTATACACAGATGGTAATTTTTTCATGCTTACTCTATATTTATTACCCCTTCAAGTCCACGAGGGCTTCTGACCAGCAGGTCTACTTGACCAATGCTATTGAGGGTGATGATGAAGTTTGGAAAAAATTGATTAGTGGCTAAGAAATTTACGGCAAAGCTTACTGCAGTTTTGTATGTTTACATACTCTTTACATTTAAGTCACAATGTTCACCAGAACAGCTAGTTCGCAATAAAATATTACATCCAATAATCCATTGTCAAACATTACACAGAATTATGTACAACATTTACAAACATTTTTAAAATCAAACGCAGAGTCCGTAACGACTTATTTTTAAGTTTTTTATTTCTAACAATGAAGTTAACCTTCTGCATGTAATATTTTGTGGCACAGAACGGAACGGCACGGAAGTGTAGGAAAGACGCTGAAACTTCCTCGTTACAGGGCTGACATATTACGGTTTTTACTACTTACTAAGCTGAGAAAAAATTTTACCCTTTTCTTGTAACGGTAGCACTTCTTTTGGTCGCTTTAAATGTATTATTTTTATATATAAAAAATAAAGAAAATCTTACTTTATGAAGAAATATAAATGATAGTCAGGGAAAATGAAAATCATAAGGAAAGTAGTTGGTTGTAACTAAACTTGTTGAGTATTGGCATTAATTTAATTTAATTTCTGTAATAATTTTGTATTACTCTCCGACCAGATTAATGATAGATGTCTGGTGACGTTATTTGACGTTAAAATAACTGAATTATATTTGCCGAATATATTTGCCTAATTTAAACGCACTATATAAAACAGTTGAATATTCATTTATATATATATATATATTGTTCACTATAATAACTCTCCTAAATAAACCAGGGATTACCCTTATAGTTAAACTATAACTGAATTATTATCAGTACAAAATATTTATTATTATAAGCTCTTCTTTGTCTGTGGTTACCTGAATAAATAAAATGAAATATATTGCATAGGTTATCCAAGTGACAAGCTATTTGAGGTTCTCAACAGACATTCCATCTCTTTCATATTAAATTGTAAAGAAAGCGAGGCAAATCAGTTTATATTAGTTTGAGTGACTTTTTATTTAATAAAAATGATAAAATAAAATCCTAATATTTCATCTCTAAAATTTCAATTTTTAATTGACTTATTTGATTCTCCAATCCAGATTTCAGCATAGCGAAAGATGCTTTGTTTTGTTATTAAAATCGATGCAATGAATTCGTTACACCAACGAGCTCCTCGTGAATCACTTTGAAATATAAATTATTATAGATATTGATTAGAGCTCAAAATAGTTTAAATTGAAATTTCTTATTTAGAATATTTATGACAAATATGTTATAAGCTAAGACGTGGCTTTAAGATATTTGTGGTAAATCGATTTTCCAGACTTCGAGTTTTCTAAAATTACTTATTTTATTTATGTGAAAATTTTAAATGGTTCTCTAGCGTTTATAACACAAGTTTATTTAAGTATTATGTAATAAATACAGTGATACAATGTGACGAACAATCGAATTATCATGTGCAGAGTTGGAGCATTTTATAATTGTGTGCGTGTATAGACCTCCATCATCAGACTATGTATTATTTGAAAACACTATGGAAGAGGTACTAAGGAAACTTTGTAATTCCAAAAAGAAGGTTGTTGTCTGTGGCGACTTTAATATCGATATATTGGGTGATTCTCAAATTATTGTTAGATTTCTAAATCTTTTTAAATCTTTTAATTTAGTTCCTCTTTTCTCGGAACCAACAAGAATAACTGCCACTACAGCTACCTGCTTAGATAACATATTCTGTGAAAATGGTAAATTTTTAAATAAGTCTATAATAAATCGTTTGCAATCTGACCATACTGGGCAGTTCGTGAGTTTCGAACACCTTTATGTTCCAAAAAAAATTATTATTAATTGTAGGCCGATTACGAAGAGTCGCGTAAAATTTTTTAATAGTAACATCAACAAAAAAATTATAAATTTGCCGTTTCATGAGGATAATAATGCCAATCACCTGTACGAAAATCTTTTTAAATTAATAAGAACTGAATTTGATTCAGTTTTCACTGAAAAGACTGTAACAATAAATCCATTTAAAAGTAAATTCAGTGATTGGGCCACTCCCGGCATCTATAAAAGTAGAAATAAACTGTATGACTTATATGATCTTAAATCAAACGCTAGTGATAATAAATTCCATGAATACGTTAAAAAATATTCCAAAATATTTAAGAAGGTTTGTAACAATGCAAAAGCTATATTCTTGCGTAATAAAATTATTAATTCTAAAAGTAAAATTAAAGCCACTTGGAATATTATTAATAAAGAGACTTGCAAACTTAAATCAGAAGATAAAGAGTTCTGTTTAAAATTTAATAATATTATTGCTACAACAGATAAGGATGTGGCTGACGGTTTTGAATCTTTCTTTTCTAATATAGCTGCCACAACCACAAAACATTTAAATTCTAGTACTGATCATGCCATATCATTACTTGAGTCAAGTATTGAGATATGTAAAAGTACATTTAACTTTACCTACATAACTCCAATAGACATTTTTAAAAACTTTAAACAAATTAACATTAAAAGAACAAAAGATCTATGGGGCATATCAACAGACCTTCTTAAAATAATAATAAACAAAATATCACCTTACTTAGCATTTATATTCAATAAATGTATTGATGAAGGGCAGTTCCCTGATCTAATGAAATATAGTAAAATCATCCCACTATTTAAAGCAGGTAATAAGAGTGATCCATCAAACTTCCGGCCAATTTCTATCCTACCTGCTCTAAGTAAAATTTTTGAAAAAAATATATTTCATCAGTTGCTGTTACACTTTAACTTTAACAAATTATTCCATGAAAAGCAATTTGGTTTTACTAAAAATAGAAATACTACGGATGCAGGGGTCGCACTCATCAAACATATATTTGATGCATGGGAAAATAAGCAAGATGCTATAGGTATATTCTGTGATCTATCAAAAGCGTTTGATTGTGTGGATCATCAGATTCTATTAGTAAAATTGAAACATTATGGTGCTTCAGATAATTCGCTACGCCTTATAGAATCGTATCTTACTGGTCGAATACAAAAAGTTAACATAAATGGCACTAATTCTTCCGGCGCGCCTCTGTATATGGGAGTGCCCCAGGGCTCCATATTGGGCCCCTTATTATTTCTAATTTACATTAATGACCTGCCTTATTTTGCTAAAGACCTCTGTGAAATAGTTTTGTTTGCTGATGACACTTCTTTGATTTTCAAAACCGACAGACGCAAGGACGTATCTGACGAGGTAAATAGTACTCTTTCTCAAGTCCTACACTGGTTCACGGCTAATAATCTTGTTTTAAACTCTAAGAAAACCAAGTGTATTAAATTTAGTATGCCTAATGTAAGGCGGGTCAATATTTGTATTAAGATAAATGAGGAACCAATAGAAATAATTAATTCTACAACATTTCTTGGAATTACTATAGATTCCAAACTACAATGGGGCCCACATATTACGGCTCTGGCAGGAAGATTAAGTTCAGCTGCGCATGCAGTTCGAAAAATAAGACGGCTTACTGATGTGGAAACGGCGAGATTAGTTTATTTCAGCTATTTTCACAGCTTAATGTCGTATGGTCTACTGTTGTGGGGCTCCGCTGCTGA
Organism: Acentria ephemerella; assembly: GCA_943193645.1. Classification (NCBI taxonomy): domain Eukaryota; kingdom Metazoa; phylum Arthropoda; class Insecta; order Lepidoptera; family Crambidae; genus Acentria; species Acentria ephemerella. The sequence continues at coordinate 623,773 of OW971882.1, forward strand.
CATACAGACGATCTTTGTACTTCAAAAGAGAGCCATTCGTGCAATATACAACCTTAGACCACGTGACTCGCTAAAAGAATTATTTAAGGAAATTAACATACTAACCGTGGCGTCTCAATACATTTTTGATTGTATTATGTATGTACGTAAATACAGTGGTTCTTTTCTTAGAAATTCAGACTGCCATAGCTTCAACACCAGAAATAAGCATAAGCTCGCCTTTCCAAGCCATAGACTGCATAAGACCGGTAATTGTTTTATAGAAATAAGTATAAAAATGTACAATATGATACCACAAAGTTTTATTGAATTGCCTCTGCATAAATTTAAGTCAACTATTAAAAGTTGTTTGATGAAAAAGGGGTATTACAAGGTAGAAGATTATTTTAAAGATAAAAATTTGTGGCCGCTATAATTTGCTTCTCTGCACTTATTTATTATATTTTGCAATATTTAAAAATATATTTTTTAATGCACTGTAAAACAAAACATGTATATATAATACTAATACTTAATGACATAATTGATTTGTAAATGTCATTATAAATACTAAAGGCTGAGAGTTTCTTGCGCCGCTTCTTCTCTGCAGCTACTAATTCGTCGAAGCGGTAGTAGGATTGATTGGGAATATGCATACTAGTGTTATTTTTAATTTTAAAATAAGTATTATTTTAAAATTAAAACTAACAATTTATTTAGTACATATTGAAATACTATAACTGGGACAATTAGTAAATGCCCGGTTGATACCCAGTAAAATTATGAGTATTGCCTTTATAATTATATTTATTTATTTTCTTATACATATTCCCTGTTGTGACGATTTAAAAGAGCTTAGTAAATAAGTCTATTTAAATAAAGTTATTTTTGACTTTGACTTTGACGAACCCAACCACTTTAGATTCGAATCAAAAACTGATATTAGGAAACGGTACTGTTTACCATTGAGAGCTCGATTAGTTTGAAAGATCTAAGCAGATAGAAGCTTAATTATTCTTTCCAATTAAAATTTCAACATCAACTTTTCCCTTCTAATCAGTCCTGTACACACGTGAACATCGCTCGCTCTCTCCAAGTTTAATTAAATGTAGATTGCTTTATAAACGGTACTAATGTTACTTAACTTAGTAAGCACGGCAAACTCTTAACGTAATTAATCTTTAGGTGATAATCTTGGATTGCTTAAAGACTTGAACAATATTCTACTGTTCGCAAATGGTGATTACAACACACTGCTGTAGTTATTACTCTTTGTGCAGACAATGTGGAAGAAAAGAATGGGAAGTCAGAAGAATGTTATGGAATCTGAGCTATACGTTAGACTATCATTCAGTACCGTGCGAATGGCACGCAGGATACACGTGGAGAGGAAGCATTCAGAAGAATGATAGATAGATAGATAAAACATTTATTTCCATCTCTACATCACACACAATCCATCCAGACAGTACATAGGTAAAAGAAGAATAAGACAAACATTTTATAATAAGGTATTAAAGACCTTTGTGTGCGCTGCAGAAGTGCAAAAGGGTCGCTACTCAGTGACTTTTGTACACATCAGGATGTGAACAAAGCACTGATATTCTGCTACAACCCGAGGGCTTTTTAAAATTTAATTATAGATAGAAAAAAACAATTGAATATCAAACGTGTGTACATTAATATAACTAAGATGTGTGAGATATTAGATAAATAAAATAAGATAAATATTGTGTATTTTTAGATAATGAGATAAGATTGCTTCACTCACTTCAAAAGATTCATATATCCATCTGAAGGCCCTAAGAAGCATTTACTGGTCGCTATAGCAAGAACAACATGCTATTCACAATGAATTTAATGGAATCGCCTCTGTGTAGGGCCTGTGGGGAGTACACTGAACAAATGGAATACACCCTATGTGTTGGGGACATTTAAACCTCCTTTTATATAATTCGTTGACCGGTTTTAGTTTTAAAAAAGAAGATATGTTTGATTGATTATAATTTGTTTTTTTGCTTGTCATTATGAAAATTTCCACTTTATTACAGTAAAATGTTTTTATTTCACCAATTTTTTCTTTCTTGCACCCATCACGTCACCTTTTACAACACTATGTAACTGTGATGCTTTTACAAGGAAAGGAGTATTTGATGGGGGCTATCCCACACCTGAAGATAAAAGGCTGCTGATTGCAAGTACTTAGCAAGTATATCCTGGAAGTATTCCAGGACGCCAGAAATTAGGATAAGGGAAGAACAACAACAAAGATAAGATAAGACAATGTTTATGCAAAACCACAAACAATTTATTATCGTTGAGATACATTGTATTATCGATTAAAGCTAATTTTCTTGTATATATTGTACATTTATTTAATTAATTAAACATTGTTTCAACAGCATTCTTTATACATACATAATACAATAGAATTACCCAGATATAAGCCAATTAAAGAAACACATTATAATTTTTAAAAAGGTAGAAGTTAGTCAATATACCGACAATATGCCGACGATATTGGCTGAAAGCAGTAGTGAAAGTAAGTATAAATCATAATAATCATTAAAAAATAACTTTTATCATTTGATAATTTTTAATTTTATCAATAAATCTATAATAAAACAAGTAATAGATAGAAAAATATTCCCGACGTACGTACTATTGATCCTAAATTGATATGTTACATTAAATATGTCCATAATACCATCAATGCTACTACATAAGGCTTATTTTCGGGTAACAAATAATAATGCGCCCCAACTTATATTGAAATAAGTAATTGAAAGCCGGACGAAGGCCAAACATATAATATATTATATTTATTTCGTCACAATCCATGTTTTCGATAATGAAAATGGGCTTAAGAAAGTATATCATTGCTAACTTTTACAATATGTACAAACCAGCCAAGGGCGAGTCGGGCATGTACCAAAGGTTCCGTATCACTGCACAAAACGGATACCACGTCGATATTATCAAGATTATTTATACGTACGCTCTTTAATAAAAAAACTGCAGTTTTATATATTGGGAATGAAAATTAATTTAAACTGTCTGTGCTTAAGGTTAGTCGACGGATATTGGAGGTTAAGTAATAAGGTTCCCTTTAAGGGTAGGGTTTTAGGAACCCTTAAATTAAAGAAAGAAAACTATACACTTCACTAACGACGGTTTCACTATCCATCGTATAATTTAGAGGATACTCATTGACACGTCTTTGACTTTAACCATCATCTGGTCGAAAAGTTTATATAAAGGCTACTCAGATAGGAGTCCCAGTTTCGGGGAGACCCGCCCGGGCCAGATTTTTGTAAAATACGAAGACATACATTTGCTTATTTTTATCATGGTTGCTTATTTTATTGTAATATAAAAAATGTATTACAATAAAATTGAATTGCGGTTATCTTTTTATCTTTTTAACTGACTTTAAAAAAGGAGGTTCTCAGTTTAACCTGTATGATTGTCCAATATTATTAAGATTTTCTTTCCTTTGATGCTTATTATCTAAGCATTTTATTGTTGATTTTTATAGCGTACGCGCCAACAACTAAGGTGCTTCATAATAGTCTCTATAGGCTGGTATCTATAGGCTATGGTAACTATTTATAATCAGCGAACATGGTTTAATTAAATTCACACTTTTCTCTTCCTATTTTCTTTCAGATGTAGGTAACTTCTATTAAGGCATGTGCACAGAGATTCTGTCCAATTTTAAGAAAACACGTCCCGACTTTTTATTTCCCCTGCGAGAAATAAAATTATGGATTATACTAAGACCGGTCCCGCATCGACCTTTGAATTTGGTTAAAATGTGGAATAAGAGGCTTCTGCTGAGAGCTCCGGTAGTTTTATAGTAATACCGATGGAAAAACGTGGTCACTTCTTTAGAAGTTTCTAAATCGATTTGTGAAGGTTACCTTAAGTTTCATTAGGATAAGTGGTTTGATACATAAATTATTTTTCACTTGCTTCTTCTTTTTTACAAAAAAAAGTTACAAAGATAGGGACAGAAATGATGAAATGAGATTAGATATGAATTCTATGAAGATATGAAATTTGCACAAATTTTTATAAACTTCGTGGTAAAAACAGTTAATCAATTTCATTTGTTCAATAATACATAACAGCATTTAATAGTGTGAATAAAATTATTAAAAAAAACTAGCCAAAAAAACGAAATCATAATCATTTAAAAAGTCATGCAAGATTAAAGATGCTTAATCCGCAGATTCTCGAACTCTTGTTCGAGGTTAACGATTATTTCTTGCGTCACACTGCTTCCAATCTCCTCCTCCAAAATAAATAATTTCTGCTCCTTAACAACGATACTTATTTCAAATAAAACATGTCAAAGTAAATATATGAGTATCTCTTAATACATTTCTTAATGATACATCACTAAATATTCCAATAATTATTCTCAAAGCATTTTACTGCAATAAATAAAAGATTTTTGTTGTTCTAGAACGAAATTAAAAGTCTTATGATAGACATTTTTTCCTTGAGAGTTACAATGAAGTTTCACGAGAAACGAGGGTCGAATACGTTAGTAATTGAATAGCGATACTAAGTTTGAAATGGCCAGCATCAAATCACTACGATATTGTTAGATATTACCAAAGGCGTCTATGATGCGAGAGAGATACAAAATTTCTATCTTCTATAACAATTGTAACTGTTGTATTTGAGTAACTCCTATGAACTTCTAACTAACTGGCGCCATTCTCCACACGGTGGCTGGTCTGGTGCTTTCACAGGGATTTAGGTCAGGCGATCAACAGACTAAATAGGTAAGGTTAGACTCAAGTAAACTTAAAATTTCTCATACCTATAAGTCAAGGCTAATCTTTGATATAGTAACGTTTGCTGTTTCGTACATCTCTATATAATATAATCTGAAAAGCAATTTCGATCGTTGCGGCTTCGCCAAAATGATATATTCAACCGTCCGTTGATATAGCTCCTATAAATTGGTATTTACTGAGTTTTAGTTTGGAAATCCTAATTAAGTGTTCGATTTTGTTGACATTAAACTTTGCTCGGTTGAAACCGATAGGGAATTAAATAAATAGTTTTATATTGAATTTTATTTGAACTCATGTTTCAAAATTAGTAATACAAATTTTCATTAAATTTAATACATTTCCGTATTATACTTATATTTATGGACGACAACCGATGATACGTTATTTACCAAATATGCACTTTATTTTATTATTAATAAAATAATTTTTATCTTTGCACCAGAAAATGAAAAATTAAGCGCGCTTTAAACCTACTTAAACGCGTAAAATATACTATGTAACGTTTAAGCTTGTAACGTTTCGGTGTAACGGTGAGAGTTGAAAGATGTTACACCAAAAATTGCCTTCATTTCGATGATTAGAGTAGTATTTTAATAATTGATTTTTTAAGTTTATATACATAACAAAAAATAACTGAATAATTGAATCGGATAAATCCATTAGAAGAAACGTCTTCGTCAATAGCCAACAGTACAATGAAATATGAAATTGCTCAAATATGCCAAGATTTTGACACATTTCAGTGATTTCATATTTCATACTCGTTAAGTAGATAATTACTTTTTTTCGTTAAATAGACATTGGAAAAATGCATGAGAAGCCAGCCACAAAAGTCAGCTATGTTGACCTTACGAACTTGAAATCTAGTGAACATGTTTATTATTACCTGTAGTTAACTATATATATTGATAATCATTGATTTTAATTTTTATGAAATTATATAATTTTCCCTAATGTTCAAATTAGTACGGAACTCCCGGTGGGTGGATTTTAAATATTGCCAGTAGTAATAATGAAATGGGCAAGTAGTTTCTATAACGTAACGATGTTATAACACCCCGTTACATGAACTTGACCACTGTATAAGCCTTTGTACCATTTATGTACCTCTTTATGATTTTGTATAATTTGTTTAATTAATGTCGTTTGCTTGTCTTATCATTACGTTGGATATACACCCAGTCCGGATATCATTCATTCATTCCATTCTTCTCCTTTCTTGGTTACATTTTGTTAAATCTTTGTTGTAATTAAGCAAAGCTTATAAAGTTGTTATTAGTAAGACCTCTAGAATATTAAAATATACATACATATATGTATATATATATATATATATATATATATATATAAACATTGCCTAAACTATGAACATTTAGAAGTAACAATATATATTTCAAAATATTCACCTAACCCTATTCATATGCTTGGAACGTGTCCGCAATCGCTCCATTCGCTATGTCGCCGTTCACGTGACGTACAGTTGACAACAGATCAAAACTATCGTTTTGAATATCGAATAGATCTTATTCAGTAGACATAAGAGCTATCTTTATAGCGTCGCGTTTATACAAAAGTGTCATTTGCGTGATGTTCCTCGCGAGGCAACAGAAAGGAATTTACGTTTTTACGCTCTTTTCGGGCGACGAGAGAGGATCACATAATTCAGCGATCATCGCGCACGGCTGCGATGAATGAGCACTCAGAGATAAGACACAGTATGATTGCAGTCAGAAACTCATGTTGATACCAGTAATTGATGGTTTACTTATATTCAATTCCAGAAGTAAAATAAGTAAACAATCAAGTTTCAAAGTACTGAACCCAACTATCTACATGAACATCAATACGAGTAATCTCTCACTTATAAAAAACAACACATAATTTACAATAGATTCCTTGAAAATAAACAGTTACTTAGGTTTTTATAATTTTCAAATTTTTACTATTCATTTAGGTTAGAAAAAAAGCCGTTTAATAATGATTAAATAAAAAGATTATAAAAATGTTTCACTCGCTCCTCGCAGCTAGCTACGTACCGTAGTCGTTACGAGCTACTACGACTTTTAGCAGCGCTACTGTTTCGTAGCAAGATAAGCACGGATTATTAGAAAGTTTGAGAGATAAAAAGTTTCTAAGAAAAGATAATTTTTGAATTTATCCTTAATTATAATGAAGCTTTTTAATCATTTTAAGTTTATATATTTTAGGTTATAAAAACCAATATTTGAATAGAAACGTAAATCAGACAATAACATGGATTGAATTATTGTTATTAATATTGTGTAATAAATATATAATTTCCTGCTCGGAATTCTGGATTCCTTATATATAAAAGCGCAAGCGATATAAACTAATATTCAGTATATATTTCACTGAACCCTAGTAAGCGTTCTTGAAATAAGTTGGATTTATCATCAAAAATAATCCGTCGCTTCTTTGAAATCGTTACAGCGTTAACGACTGAACATTTTTTTTGGTTTTTGGCATACTGCTTTATAAAGTCATAAATATCTAAAGATAATTACGTTATTTATTTCGTTCAGTTTTATTTTATGCTTTAAATCCAATAAATTTTATATTCAAATATTAAATTTTATAATTCAAGTTTGCTGGTGACATAAGATTGATCATATTCATAGTCGATGAAGCTCAAATATGCCTAACTGAAGTTTTGCGTTCCCTCACACACCAGCCTGACAGACAATATTGGCCATTCCATTTTTCAGATGCATGAAGGAATATAAATGAATCTGATGAGGAAAGCAGAAGGTTATATTAATGTCTTCTTTGTGAAGTTAAATACAAAACTATTTTCAGTATTTAGGTTATATAAAAATGAAAAATTTAAGTTTACAGGATGTTTTTGTCTATGTAGAGTTTCCTAACTTGCCCTTAGACACTATATCATATCTTTTAAAGTTCTTCCATACAGTTCTGTATATCTGTATATATTTATTATGATATAAGAGATAATAATATTATTAATTATTCACTATCTTTCTTGTTCTCTAGTTGCCGTTAGTAGTATTTTTCTTACAGTTTGCCTGAAATAGATTACTGCTAAGTGATAAGGATTCGTGTTGTATTGTGTTATTTTAATTATTTTTATATTGTAAATGTATTTTTTAATTTGCACTGAAAACAATATTGGTTAGTTTATCATATGATATCTACTAGTCTGCTTTAATTTTTTCGTGTTTAGTTCTAAGCTTAGAACCGTAGAATTTACTTTAAGGAAAATTTATTATACTCAAGGAAATATGTTTTAAGCAGGTTCTCAACGGCAAGGAATATAAATATGCCCCAAGAGAGACAAGCCTAGGCCATTTCTGTATTAACCGTACTGGTATACGATTCTGAACTTTAACGTTAAGAGACTAAAATCACTATGTATTTATATTTTCCATGTTTTAAAAATATAGAATCTGGAAAAACGCCAGGTTTTTTAAAGAACTATGGATATTTTAGAAGCTTTTGACGTTCTTATGATACATGCATTTTAGTTTTGAGAAAGGTAAAAGGGACTGAAATTGTTTCAAATTATTTTAATCTTTCTCATATCATTTAATGAGGATAATCAACAAATTTTATTATTTAATATGAAAGGGTATGGACCTGATATCACAGTAGTTACACAGCAATTACAGCTGCACTTTTGTATGAAATTTTGAGCTAATGTCAAAAATAGAATAAAAACCAGAAACCTAAAAAAAATTTTGCTGCTAATGACTGAATCTAATTGAAATAAATTATTTGTGAGATTTAGTTTACTAAGCGTTACATAAATACTATGTTCCCAGGGGCCTTTCTGGTTGACGCTACAACTTGAACTGTCAATTTATTTCATTCCAAAGGAGATTTTGAGGCACGCACAAATTTTCCGTGAAACTTCATTACGTCTGTCATGGGATTACTCTGACAACAGCTTTCACTGTAATTGCAGAGATAAATTTAACTATTTCTAACTCTGATGTGGCAAAGTATTAACGTGAGGCGTGAACAATTAATTTGATTCTTAGTACGTTCTCATGATCCAATTTCTAGATATTTAAGCGATGGTAATTTCCCGATACTTCAGTACTACAGGGATGCTAGTAGTCGCTGAAGATGATAACGTTATTTACCATGAGAAGCGCACTGCGTCCCTGATGCATCTGGTGCAAGAGAGTTCCAACTCCTTCTTAAGGACGGTTGCACGAGACCGTTAAAAACATTAAAATTATTTATAGCCCCATTCTTTTAATCACTTACCTAATTACATAGTTTTTATAAACAAAACGGGTAAATATAATATATATATATATATATATATATATATATATATATAGATATAGATAATATATAATGTATTATATATATATTTATTAATTTTTATGTGTTTAATTTACCTTTCTTTGTCACTTTTCCCATATCTAGGCTTCTGGAAGAGATTTCTTAAAGAAATAAGCAGTACCATTGCATGAATCTCTGTTATTCTGTTGTATTTTTTTAATTGTCTTTGTGTGGACATAAATCGTTCAATAAATAAAACAATTAGTCATAGATATTTTTTTTCTAACAAAACAAGGCTTGGTATCACAGACAGAGGAATACAAAAATTCGACAACACCTTAAACTTGTAAACGGCACTTAAGAGTTCGCAGCAGCTGCCATCTTGGAACGGAAAACTATGTAAAATTTCATCATATAACAATGCCACTTCTCCCTGAAACTACACAGAAATGACACTAATACTGAAATTTCAGCCATTTTATTTGTTTCATATAAAGCGATAAAACCAAACTTACCCATTTTAGTTTTAAAAAAAATTTCACGCAGCAGCCATTAATTAAAGCTCCCTAACTACTTAGAAATGACATGTGTGCAGTTTGGCAGTGTTCCCTGACCGTCTCGACACGGAACACACATCACACTCTTATTTCAATTAATAATTGTAAACAGAGATATTTGCTACATGAAATTTATAGCAAATATTTTCTTCTTCATTAGGCGTTGTTTTTCGTGCTCTTAATGCAATAATAAAGTATTTGTAGGCAAATATTTTAGACAATTTAATGCATAAACTCACTCTTTTACATGAAAAACGTGACGTTTTTCAAAATGACATTGACATGACGAATACAAAATTTTTCATAGTTTAACAGTATTACACCACACACTTTACACACACACACACGTACACTTACACTCACTCACTCTTACTTATGTACACGTAAACTTTGAAAAATTCCGTCAAAAAGTAAAAATCCGACTCACTGGCGTACTTGCATATAATTGTCATTTTATGTGATGCAAGAGATTTTCTTACTTAAGCTAGTAAAGTTCATAGTTCAAGTGGTGGGTTAAGTACTCGTAAAGTTGTAAGCTTATCCCAGCATATAAACACTTTACAGGCATAATAGATGAGGGCTTGTTAATAACTTGACTTAGCGTTAATACTTGCGAACCCATCAAGCATCAGGAACATAAGGAAACACGACCATGTTCCTACAGTAATAAGGTCTAATCAGAAGTTTTGTATTAGTTATGAAATGACATTCTTCGAGACTATTTTACGGGTCCTAATTTAATACGTAGGATTTGTATAAACTAGAACTTTTTTAATTGTACAGCAAGCGATTTTTTTTTATAAAAAACTCAGAAAACACTCGAGACCACTTGATGATAAGCAGTAATGAATCCATATGTGAAGATAGCTAGTGCAACAAACGAAAAACTGCCCTAGAAGCTGGCTCCAAAAGTTCATATTACTCTCAATATTTTGTTCTGTATTATATTTATAAATAACTTAATTATAAACTGATTAGCAGACATCCGGGGAATGAAGAATGTCGAACTATAAATAGACTTTCCAACAGTTTATTTAAAGGCACAAATTATTTATTTTTCCAATATTTCAGTGCTGTTAAATTCACTGAGAGCACGTAGATTCCAAAAACATAGTGCGTCATTAATACTTGTTCTTATACTGGTTATAATAAATACAGTATTAAACATTATAGTTTTATTTGTCGATGATGGATATAAAAATATATGGATATAAAAATATGTAGAAATAATAGTCTTACGTTAACAGTGTTTACTCCAGTCTGACATGCAGACACATTACATAAATTAGTGCGATTCGGCGCGGGCGCAGCCGTTCTGTATACATAAGCGCGTACAACGGCCTTATGTACGATCTGACAAGACAAGTGCGTAATATAAAGTTATTGATATTTGGTTATGGGTGTCGGTTAACTGGTACACATCTAATGGATAATGTAATTAGATATTATTAAAACATGCCATTTATATATTGTTTCTTATATATATAGGCATTTATTATATTATTAGTTATAGTTAAATATAGTTGTAAATAGTAGATTTAAGTTAGTTTTAAGCTTAATAAAAATTATATACATACTTTGCTAATTGGTTTTTTATCGAAAAAAGAGGTTGTTAATGATATTTTGTCATTTATAATGAGCTAAATTATTGAAGTATTTTCATAAAATAGGTTGCTTCTCTAAATCTGGTAAAGCTGGGCGTCTCTTAGAGCCTGCTGTTACCACATCTTTTGCGTCAAGGAAGTAAAAGTTTCATTCAAAGAAAGTTCAAAGAAAACTTTGTAACTTTAAATCGAGTGGTTCCATTATTAAAGAGTTGGAGCACTTTAACTATCAACTTGTCCTATCCAACCAATTAACGATTCCACGGATCCAATAAACCTGAATAAATTGATTGGCTGCAGCCATTACTACCAGAGAAATTTACTTTTGAAAAAATCCAATCCAATTTTAATGTGAATTTGGATTTATTGACAGTTTTAAATTAGCTGTCAGTTTTGAAAAACAGTATTTTAATAACTATAAATTATTTTCCCGTTTAGATTATTTCAAAGTTCTTCATACAAAAATCATTTAGTGCAGGTTTTTTTGAAACCATATACATGGATAATTCCTTACTGTAGTACTTATATGTTTATATATATATTTTTGCAATACTAATACTAAATGATATAGGTAATTTGTAATGTCATTATAAATACTAAAGGCTGAGAGTTTCTTGCGCTACTTCTTCTCTGCAGCTACTAATTCGTCGAAGCGATCGGTTAATTGGGAATATGTATACTAGAGTTAGTTTTAATTTTAAAATAATTTATTTAAATTCTATAACTGGGACAATTTGTAAATACCCGTTATCACTATTACCTTTAACTACATTTGTTTATTTTTTCTCATACGTATTCCCTGTTATGACGATTTAAAAGAACTTAGTAAATGAGTCTATTTAAATAAAGATATTTTGACTTTGACTTTGACTTATCACTCAACAGACGTGAGAAAAGCTTGTCCAGCACATTATATTGCGTTAATAGAAATACTAACTCAACCTGCCCTAACTCCACCTTTCCGATAGGGTTGTATATTCTGCCTTTGATTACTTAAAATACGTTTAAATGAGATGAATGTTTTCAAAATTATTTGTTTGAGATTACGAATAAGTTTAGATTTGATTAAAAACCTCGTTATCATATATATTTTGGTTCAGGTCATATCCGAAAAGCTGGTTAAATTGAATCTCTAAAAAAACACTGAATGACAAGAAATCTAAATCTAGAATGGAAAATCAAAAAGTTTCAAAGTTGGTCTGCGCCATCATCGGGCATTTTCGCGCACTTTCCGAGCTATTAACCGTCGACTCGGCAATCCAATAACCCAGAATTAATTGAGTTGGTCACGGCCCCGTCCAGATTGACGCGCGAACTGTTTGTTTACTTGCTATTTACTCGAGTTTAATTTCGCGCTAAGAACCTAACAGAGTCATTGTTACGCCCTGATTGGATACGGAAACTTTCAAAGAACGCTTATTTAAGTTTCTTGATGCGAAACTCAGTTTCGATTTAGCGTTAGCGGCTACAATAATTTGGTTTACTTTTGATCTTTGTTCTTATCTTTCATTAGTAATGAATTTACGCTTAGAACTATTCTATAAAATACAACCGATGGAAACAAGCAAGCTTCTCCTGTTGATGTAGAATATAATCAAAGATAGTTCGACCAAGGGAAAGAAAAAAAGGGTCAAAGTACTTCGGGAGTGAATCCTGATCTTAACTAAGACGGAGTTGGAAATTTCAATTATATTTTAAACTGTTGAACCCATTCTAAACTCGCCAAGGAGCATCTTGAGGAATAGTTTCAAATATTTCTTGACAAGATAGTGAAATAACTCTATTATTACAAACCTCGGAAGACATTTAAAATCATCGTGAGGGTGATATATAAAACAAATTACAGTTTTTAAAAAATCCTCCACAAAATTAAAACATAATGCTATAAAATACCTTGTTTTGTTAGAAGCGTAACTGACTAGTCCGAACGGGCGGAATTCAGAAAAACAAGGCAGTTGTGAAAGTTAAAGCCAACTCTGCGCCAAGCGGTCAGCGGGAGTTTGTTAACAAGTTACAAAGCGGAATATTAATATTAATAACCAAAGTAACGTCGACATCACATCCATATCTGGCTGTGATATGGGTGATTTTGGCACAGCAAAAGTTACTCTTGATGTGTTGGCTGTTGACTGTATTCAAGGTAAACCATAATGAAATTTCGTAGTTACAGTTGAAGATAGCTGTACTGCAATGATAATGGGGAGTGGACTTCACGTGAAGTTTATTTTAGTTTAATTACTAATGTTAATTATCTCTTTACACCACCGTTTACATTGAGCATCTTCACCACAGTTGATACATTGCAAGTTTATTTAAAGTCAATATGGTTTTGACCTTGGCTGAAGAATGTTGTTGCGTTATAGAATATCATCATCATAGAAGGATCTTTCTACCGCCTTCTTCATTTCATCCATTAATTGATTTGCTTTGTATTGGTATCAAGGATAAGGTTGCCAATATAGTTCAGGGGAAGCATTAACATTTCCAGTCTCCGGATATTAACTGAACCAGATAGTTATATCAAGTGATTCCCCGAATATTGAAGGTGTCTAGCCGATGGTTCGCACTTGTTTTCAGGTAGACGTATATGAAGAAAACTTCTTTAGAATAAATTTTTGTCTTTACCTAATAAAGTAAATTGAAATACTGTAGTAACAAATTAAATTCACGTATTACATTTTGACTAACATAAGATAGAATCAGTAGAGAGCTCCATCTGGCCAGTTGGACTGTGTTAGGAGTAAATATCCAGAATGTTACTTTCCGAATGTGCATTCAAGCTTTATCTTTAGTACTATCAAATGGTTGCAGGCTTGGGCAAATATAAACTTTCAGAGCGATACACGGCCTTATTAAATCACTTGAGAAGCGGAAATCTAGTCTGGGGTTTGGTTCTGTATGAGTTAGGACACTGTTGGATGTTTGTTAAAGTAACTGCATATTGGATTAGAGAGCGCTGTTAATGTATGCATTTTATTTTAAATCGATTCGTAGCTTTCGTACTTAAAGATAGATTTTATGTCTAGAAAGGTCATATTATGGGAATATTAAGTCTCAGTATGTATACTCGCTTCTTTTGTTCTTATACACCCGTTTACTGTTTTGGTGTATGTCGACTTAATCTTTTTTTTTTTTTTTTTTTTTTTCGCAGGGGAATGCATTGACGCATTTCCTTCCCGATTCGGGGAAACCGGGAAGGGGTATGTGGGACTCCCGGGCAACGGTGCCCGTCCTACCCACTAAACCCCTGCGTGTTTCGACACGCTGCAATTGGCGCTGCCATGGGGTGCTCATCGCATTCGCCACAGCAGCGTCGCAGCGAGCCCTTGGCGGGCTCTTCCACGAGGTGGTATGGGATACTCTCAAAACAAGGGGAGTATCCCTCATCGCAGAGGCCGTGCAATGCAGGCACTGATCCCCATCAGCACCCACTGACCTCTACTTGGCGGAGGCGGACGTTAGTCCGCCCGCCGAGACGGTCCGCTCCGAGGTTGTAAAGACCCCTGAGCGGACCGCCCCGACGGCGCCCCGCCTCGTCCCAAAAGCGTCGAGGCAGGGCGCTTCGCCTCCCGTGACCTGTCAGCGGCAGGGGCAGGTGGGGGCGGCCTAGGGCCGTCGCGAAGACAAACGTCGCTGCGGTCGACTGCCGACGGGCACAGCTGCTTGGCGTGCCCCACACCAAGACAGCGGTGGCACATCATTGGGCGGCTTTCTGCCACGGAGACGCGGACAGTGCTCCACCCAACGGAAAGCCGGCCGCCCTTGCCGATATCCCTCGCCGCAGCCGCAGGGCAGGTGACCCTTACGGATCCCGAGCCCCACCGGCCGCGGCGAATGATACCGACACGGACCATGTCACCGGGGACACATCCGGCACGAGCGATCGCCCCCCGGATGTCGTCCCCGGTGATTGTGTCATCCAGACCGGTCAAACGGAGCTCCCCCGTCTTGACCGGTCTGGTGACGACGGCGTCTTCGCCGATCACCTCCTGGAGGCGAGCGGCGAAGACGTCAGCCTTCTCCACACGATCCTGGCCCGCGATCGTGAGGACACGGGCACCCGTCTTCGTGGGTTTAATGCGGAGCTCCGGTACGTCGGAGTCTCCCGCGGTAGCTGCTCTCGCCCGAGTCAGGACGGACAAGTAGGTTTCCCCACGCCGCTCCGCCTCGGGCGAGAGCACCACCGCTATGGCCGCAGTGGTCGGTACCCGGATCCGGGCACCCGCCTTCTTCTTCCTCCTCCGCTTCTTTTTCCTCCTACCATCCGCCGCCCCAGGTGAAGGCTGCGCTGGGGTTTGCGCGCGCCGCGCTGTGCTGCGTGTGGCGCTGGCGTAGGTGGTCTCGGGACGCGCGGGTGCTACCCTCGGCGCGGTCGTCGTCGGTGTCGGGGCAGAGGGGGGCTTCTTCTTAGCCCTCTTCCTCCTGACGACTGTGAAGCCGTCGTGCTCCATGCCGTCGTCGCCTGCTGTCGTCTGTCCCATGGGAGCGGTTGGGGCACGCTCCACTGTCGTCTGCGGTGAAGGGGGAGCGGTGGTGGTAGTGGCTCTCGCCGCCCTCTCCACCTCCGCCCGCGCTTCCAGGAAGCGCTCCACGACCCGTAAAATACGGGCGTCCTCATCGTCGCGCTCCCTGCTGCTGGCTGGCTCCGGCTCCAGTCGCTCCCGCAGGTCGACTGCCGGGAGGTCCTCCTCTACGCCGGTGTTCGCAGCGGCCCTGCCGCCACACGCGCACTCGATACTGGGCTCCGGTACAGCGGCCACCGCGGCGGTCAGTTGGTCGACCCTCTGCTCCAGCACCTTGCACTCCGAGCGGAGCGCGTCGATCTGCGCGCTCTGGAGTGATAGGTCGCTTCGCAGGCGGCTGTTTTCGGCCTGCAGCCTCTTCACTTCGGAGGACGCCGACCGCTCGTGCAGCGCCACCACGGTGTCCTCGAGGCGGTCTGCGCTCTCCCTCAGAGCACGGACAAATGTGCCCTTGAGGTTCTTCGAGCGCATGGACATTTATTATTATGCGGCACAGAAGTCAGTTTTAGTTAAGGTAATATCTATAGAATCCATACTTAGTATTTGAACATGTTATAGTCAAAGTAACATTAAAATCAAATAGGACAATTTCAATAAACAAGCCGATCGCAATGCCTAGATACGGTATTGCATTTGCCAAGATTTGCGTTAAAAGAGAGACCATTTTACACTTTTAAACTTTGTAATGGCTGGTTCAAGCCACGAGAAATACATGCACTCTGATTAAGACACCGAGCTTCAGTGAGATGGTTTGTCGTTTTTTTTTTTGGGTTATTTATCAAAAATAATAATAATCCACATATCTAGTACTATTAGGCATATGTTTTAAGAATAATCGTGTGAATCTATTCATAAATGATTCAATTCAATGCTCATCCGCTGTGTCTGACATGTCAACTAACTAGTGATGTCAGTTTTTGATTACGTCGTATTAATCTCATTAACTAAACGTCATTTTCAGCAATTTTTAGATAGGTATACCAAAATCTAATATATCACAAGAATTAATATATATTTTCAGACACAATTTCTGTAACTATTAGAAATTATTTTATGTAAAATTTATGATCGAAAAGTTTTTGTGTGCAAAGTTTTTGATTAATAAATATTATTAACAGGCGAAAATAATATGAATATACCCATTGTAAATCATTCAAATGTTTGGTGTTTATAAGAATTAAAATTATTGCAATTTAATTCCAAGCAAGTATTATTTTTTTATACGATAAGTATGGAGAGGAACACTAGGTATGGTAGGTACTAGGTACGCTTTTTTTGCCAAGCCCTTCAAGGCCCCTGATTCTGTTTTGAGTTGGGAGCTAAATCGTGAGCGTAAAACGTGACCTGCCTCAAGCAATTCCGCTAAATCTTAGTTTCTCTGGCTTTTGATTTCATCATGTTCTCAGCTAGGTAGAGTCAATTATTAATTTGAAAAACGTCGATATTTAGGAGCCACATAAAATTCATTTATTCTCCTAAATTTACTCTGTATTTCTATTTAATTCTTTTGCTGCAAAATCAAACACTCAACCTAGTTATCACTTTCATGAAATTCTACCCTGTTAGGTTTACTAGTGTATAGATTGAGGAGCGACACAAAAAGTATTCTATCTTATTGAAGTCTAACACTACTGGACCCAACATTTTAGCAAATACACGAAAAACTAAAATTACTTAACGTGTTCCATATCCTTAGTTCAGATGTTTAGATTGAGGATTCACCTTAGCATTGATGTGATTTCTGATAATCTACAAAATCCTGAATTTGTGCTGTAAAATATTCTAATTTTCTACAAAATAAGGGGTTAACCTGCTTTCTGTATCTAATATGGCTACTCAACGGCAGTTTTTTTTATAGTACGTAAGTTTTTAAAGGATTTTGCCCTGTTCCTTTCCTTTTTAAACCACCCCTGTATCAAATCGAACAAAACAGAAAATAATTACAAATCAGTCGAACCGTTTTTAATTTTGCAGCGAGACATTAACAGCGATTCAATTTTATGTATAGAGATTGTTGTAGCCAAGGTTTACAAATAGAGAAATTTTGGTTGAGGAACTCAGAAGGCTTAAGCCACATGGATGATTCGAAACAAATATTTTAAAATAAGTTTTCCAAACCCACGACATGAAAACAATAGAATGTTGAGGAACAAGTTCGTTCAGTTACAAATTTTAGTTGGCGTTGCAAAGTTATTTGTTTGCGTTTTTGTTCGTGATCTAAATGGAGAGCAGCGGACGAGGTCCAAATTATTTCCTGCTCGACTCCCAACTTTCTGTGTAAATATTGAGCATGATCGTATTTTATGCTTTCCAATTTGCAAACTTTGATGAACTTTAAATCATTGTTTGGTTGTAGAGTTGGAAAGCATGAGCCTAAAGTGATGTAATAGTGAGCCTAAAATATAGTCCTGAATAGCTTTCGTTAATGTTGAATCTACTGTAGTTATGTTTTCTAAAAATAAGGAATGAAATTCCAAAAGTATAGATTGTAGTGTATAATTCGACAAGCCAAAAAGATGTGACAATAATAGAATACAATATTATTAGAAAAAATATACGTCATAAACTATGCCAGGGTGTTGTATATTATAAAGTTTTATTATAAAAAGGTTTGGTCTAACAATGTTGACTATGAAAAATGAAATGGTTTGCTACGTATTTATTACGTAATTAATACATTGGACAAATATGTCGATAAATAAAAATTGATTATTTTGACAAACGACGGAAACAAGAACTACTACTAAACAGGGTGTGTAGGTATTTCACACCTAACCAGTTATACCTGCTGTATAAAACCCAGGTCCAGTCTTGTGTGGACTATTGCTCGCACCTTTGGGATGGCTCCGCTCAGTATCTCCTCGATGCTCTGGATAGATTGCAGCGTCGCGCTATGCGTATGGCGATGCGGAGGTAATGAACACCCTAGAAACAATGGTATCTGACTTAACTGTGAAAGGAAGTCTTGATCTGATAATAAGGAAGGCTGATAATTCAGAATTTTTTAGATAATAGCACTTAGCTTCAATTCGCTCTCTATCTTGTTCATCTGTCAAAAGCCCCCTAAACCAAGTCTTACAACTCCATTCCAAAGTAATTCTGTACGTATGTGCAGTATCAATCTTCCCGGCTTTCACAATATTATCGCGTAGGCAGATATCAGTTACACGTCAGCTTTTTTCAATTTTCGTGCGGTTAAGCCATTGTCGAAAAGGGAATCAATTTAATGCTTGCTAAGCATCTCTGAGAAATGGTAAGAAATGAGACACAGTATTGGTTTGATATTATTAAAGTATTTATTTACAAGAAGTTCCTTGGCATAGAGGTTCTATCGCGCTGCTTCTGATGACAAAATAAAGAAGAATAAGATAACAAAATCAATTTAAAAGTTTATTTAAAACAGAATTCAATGGCTACTTTATAAGGTTCATAAATATTGACAATTTTAATTATTAATTAGTTGTCATAACAACATTATTGTATTTATGTAGATTTCTGTTATTAACAATGTTAGAAACATCAGTCATTTCATCTAGTATTTGGATTATAGTTAAATTATTGATTGCATTTTTCCAATCTTGCAGAATTGGTGCCCGCGGTTTATTCTCATGACAAGACTCCCGGTAGATTTGCGAACGATGGCTTATGTTGACATTGAATTAGTATACATTTATGTACCAAATTTGAATAAAATATTTTTACTCGGAAAACCGCATCTTCGTCCAAAGTCTGCAACCACAACTATCCATTACTAGTTTCGTAAAAGTACCGGCGCTGCAATACGTAGCGAAGCGGTGCTTGCAGAGGGCTCGGTCACATGACCTGGTAACAGTTAAGCTGGGTTACTAATAGTTATTAATAGTTCACAGCTTAAATGCTGCATCTGCTTCTGATCGAGTTATTTCCTAAATACGCTTGAAGCTCGATAACACGGAGAATACAATGTAGGTAGTTTGAACAAACGTATTTTTCCTTTCTTTTCCTTTTTTGTCACTGTTTTGCTTAATGAAAGATATAGATAATAATATCAAAAATATTTTCAATTACGTTTATTTTATTGTTGGCTTAAAAATGGTACTGCGGGTAAATATTCGAAAGGCCTTGGGTATAACGTTTTTCTGAAAAAGAAAATATTTCTTAAGGTTTCTGTCTGATGTCATCAATCACAACTAATGCGCCACGTGCCAGTACGCATATGAAGGAGATGCGAAGATAAATAGTAATCTCGAAAGTCTGGGACCTAAATTAACCCAGACACTCGATGTCCCGGTTTGGAGCTATTTGTTTGATGAGAACGAATATTTAAAATTCGTATATTTATATTCATTTGTCCACAAGCAATTAAGTCATTGGAATACTAATTCTCATAATAATGTTTATTGGAAAAATAGTTGTATCTCTTTTAGTCAATCTGTTAAGGAAAGAAGATAATAATGACTGTCAAATAATCTTAACTTTGGCAGAACCATCACTTTATTCTTAGTACTTCTTACTTTTATTAGAGATTGAACAATAAATTTTGATTTTGAGCAGAATTATTGCTTTAACTTTTGTTTAATAAGGAGTTCCGTATCTCGACGAAACGTACTGACATAAAATCTATAGCAACATAATGTTTCAAGCCTCGACAGACAATATTTCTGTAACCTGTTAGATTCTTAATTGAAACAAACTCAATATTTTAAGCATAATTAATTTCTAGTCAAAATCTGGTGCCATGTCTTTAAATTCAATTGTAACAATTCGACAACAATAAAATCATTTTCTTTAATATTAACGAACTGAATGCCTTCGGTGTTGGATCAATTGTATATTGTTCAAATACGGCGAGTTTAAACGAACTGTCGACGACAAAAAACGGGTTGCAGAATCACTGCAAGAATATATCGTATTACGGAAGAGCAAGAACCGTCAAATATTACAGTTTTAATTTTAGGTGTAGAGGACAGTACCATGCCGAACTGTTTACGTTCAATTCCTGGCTTCCGAACCGCAGACCATTGGATCGGAATGCGGGTAAATTAAAAACATGTAGCATTTAATGGAAACCTAAATTAAATCTCTCAAAGTTTTCTAACAAGAAAAAAGTAAAGTGTAAGTTTCTTCATAACCCAAATCTATCAACTCAGCAACGGCCGACCTTCTACCATGCATTTCCACATGGAGGAAGGAGTCACCCAGACGGGTTTAATTCCTGCCTCACATTATGAAATTTTTTTAGTTTCGATAGAGTAGTTCTTTTGATTGTAAGGGCGTTCTGGGACAAACTCCTGCATATTTCTCTTTCTTTAGCCAGATATACATAGCAACAGTTAAAGTAAAATATTGAACTGAATTTTATTAACCACTAAACAAACCATTAAACAAAAGTTACACAGACATCGTGAAATATGAATTACAATCGACAAAATTACTTTACATTTACATATGTATTAATTATATAATTTTTATAGCAGTGAGTGTGCGAGACATTTTAACAGATAAACAACAAAAAAAACATTGAAAGTCTATAAACTCCAATCTGCTATCAACCGTGGCATTATTTTATTTGAAAATCGAATCAATAACGCTTCAAGAACTACACTAGTGTGCTCCTAACTGTTCTTAATAGATAAACTAAGACAATACATCTATTGAAAATATACAAAGCTATATTAAACTTTATCGATACTTTCAAGCATGCGATATAATTTATCGAACGTGAACAATGCCATACAACAACTATTAAGTTGTTGAGTTCATTACATTACTTCTATTAAGTTGTTGAGTTCATTACATTACTTCTTTAAGGCTCTTTTATTGAAGGCAACTTTGTATTGTGAACTCAATGTTTCATTAGTTTCCTAATAGGGAAAGTACTCGAATTCTTTTGAAAGTCGAAGAGATTTTATCGAAAGGTAGGGTGAGCATTTATAAATGAGTTGCCCTTGCGTTTTACTGATGATTTTTCAATAACTAGATCAAGCGAGGCTGGGGCAGATGGTTTAGCGTTTCTCGATGTTTGAAGGAGCATTTCTATGCTTAGTCACATGTCTAAATATGAGGTATTTTATAGTCTCGATATCCGAGAAGAAATAATTCGTAAAATAGCCTTGAATGCATTTTTTAAGAATGATTATTATCTACATTTAATAGATACATTACATGTTTTGGTAAATTATATGCCAGAATTTTATCAATCTAATTCTAAGTTATATATTAAAGAATTTAATTCTAAGTAAGGTGAATTAAGAATCTTTTTATTTATTTATCTGTATACTAGGAGAAACTTTATCTCAAATTATAGCCGTTTTATTAGCGTATTCCACTTTAATACTTTAGTCATAATCCAAAGATAGTACAAGGAATTGAACTCTTAAGTTTAATGTTCTCAGTGCAAAGCCTTTAAAGAGCAGTTACGTTTATTTAAACGGTTCTCTAATACACTATTAACCCCACGTGCGACGTGGGGTTAATATCTCCATTGGTACTGCAATGCCCAAATTTTGTTGAGAACTTTCTCATTAAGAGTTAATTCAGGAGAAATTAATAGAGCTGGTTTATTTAGTTTATCTTTGTTTGACTTTAAAAAAAATATAAAAAAATGAGACATAAATTTGAGAGTTTTAGCTCTAGTGCTTTGTTGGAAATAAGCTATTGATTAAAAAAAAAGGATTCAACAAATTGAACTCTTAACGCACCGAGGGTCGTTACAACCTTTTGGAAAATTGTCTTGGAAATTATTTCAGTATTTCAAAGAAAGTTTTCTTTTACGTTGAGGCTTGCATTCTTTAATTTACAGATAAAAAAAATCTGTAAAGCTGCATGAATGCAGCTTTGAAGTCTAGTCTAGAACTGAAGTCTAGTTTCTAGAAATTAGATTTAGTTCATAAAATATATCTCTTGTCATTTGCTATCTTGTAGATTCTCAAATCTCTTTATTGACTATTTTTTTTTAATTTTCATAAAGTTTAGAAACACGATAAGCAATTTATTAGAAGTAGAAAAAGGTTAACTCCCATACAAATGTGAAACATAAATATTTGCTTATTAAGTTTTCAGAGTTAAAACACTGATCATAATATCAATGTGTTTGAAAATTGACAATTTACATAGTAACTTAAAGTATTAACTAATAAATAGATAGTATTTTTTTTGTAGCCAACATATGTATGTAACATATGGTCGCAACGTTAGCTACCTTAAACCCTTGTTTAGGAGCAAAAACGCGTTTACAAAGCAATTTCGCGTTTATAATACCAACATGGAGGGTCATTTGGACCATATCCCCAAAACACTGGGTTAAAAAGTAGTCTAGCTTAACTAATTCAAGTTTGGCTATACACTAACACGCCGTAAACACGTTTTATTTAGACGTGTACAGAACCAGCGATGAATATTAAACTAGGAATAAACGGCAAATGCGGAATTTTGCATTCGTCCTTGCTACTCAGGGAATAAGGGAGAGTTTAAGTTGAAGCTTTTAATGCAACTACGCTTATAAAAATGTGTTGAGAATGTAAAATAGTAAACTCAGATAATATAAAGTTTCTGTCTTTCTAAGCTTTATCTTTACTAAGTTTAGAATGAAAATCATCATTCTGAAGTTAGTATATCGAAATTTATACTATAGACAATTGGGTATATTTATATATGTGTGTGTACTATTTACTTTAAAATTATTTTTTTTTATCTTTGACTAATAAAACATTTATTAAATTTAATTCATTTAATACATCTTTAAATTCTATAACTGGGACAATTTGTAAAAACCTGGCTAATACCCACTTAAAATTGTTACTATTACCTACAATTACATTTGTTTATTTTTCTTATACATATTCCCTGTTATGAAAATTTAGAAGAACTTAGTAAATGAGTCTATTTAAATAAAGATATTTTGATTTTGAGTTTAGAATAACAGTACTTATAATACCAATATGTGCTTCTACCACGGGTTTCAGACACAGTTAGTCTGGCTAAGTAGACAAGGGTACTGACCGCTCGATGCGATAGAAATCAAAGACGTTTTTCTGACGAAATTCTTCGAAGACACTTTCGCTCATTTCACTTACTTTATTAAACGTCATCACTATGTATAGTAATATGTAGATTCGTTACAAGAATTTTTATGCCTTCCTGTTGTACAGAAGAATCATTTACAAATCAAAATTATCCCTCCAATTAAGGACGTGGACATCCAAACGTACGCTTGAAAACTATATCTTTCATAAAATATTTAATGGAACATGACGAAAGCATGCTCACTGAAACAGATAATTAAGTGGCAAATCGTCAGCAATTTTTAGCATCTTAACTTAACTGGTGGCCGGAGCCCCCTTTGCCTTCTAACTTTTTAATTCTACCACTGAATGAGTCACGACATCAAGCAAAAATATATATTTACAGAAATGTTCGCCACGGTCCAATTTATTTTCTTTTGTCGCACTGAGCCGCGTTCCGGTCGGGAATTTTTGCGAATAAATCCCTTAAGATTCGTTACAAAGAGTTTCATTTGCATCTTGCCGGTGACTGAGATCCCGTGAACTGTGGCCATGAAAAGAGCAATCGTTTTCAATATCCATAATCATGGTTTTTTTTGTTTGTACTCGTAATTCAACTCGTAATTTGTCATAAAGATGTTGAATAAATCTCTTTACGCACAAAGTTGTTTTTATGACTCATTTTTTATATCACAGCTAGAATACCTCATCACGTAATCCCTCCTTTTGGGCCGGCAAGGTTGAGGTTGCTAGGGTAATATATAGCTCTGACAGAACCCAGTTCACCCTCGCGAGGGGCAATGGAGCTACCGGCGAGTTTTAGTGGGTATTCCCAGTGCTTAGGTACTGGGCGAGCCCCACACACGTCCACCACATAGCCACTGGTGGATAGGTCCATAAAAGGATTCCTCCTCGAGAAAAAAAAAGGAAAAAAGGGTCTATCGCGTCTTCTTGCGTACCGTGAGGTGGTGTCAGTGTTCATAATCGTATAAATTAACAGATTTTAATATTTAAGAAATTCTATTAATAGAGAGGTTATGCTTCACATCACTTTCCGTGAAAAGCAACTGTTGAGTTTAACCTGTCAAGGCGTAAAATACAGATAATGGTTTGTAATTTTCTCAAAGTTCCCGGGGGAATAATGCGGGTCAATTCTTGAGCAAGGATAGCACAGTCAGAACGTTTCCAGACTTCATCAACCGCCTCTCTCATGGCTTCATAGTCCTCACGCCAGATTTATTAAGGCAATTAAACTTGGCACAAGTTGACAGTTTTTTCCCTTTGTTTCGGGAACTTTAATGAGCACCCGGAGTCGACGGAATTAAAATCGTAATGGTGGAAACGTCAAACGGGCAACACTTCACTTCTTATTTTCATTTTTTCAGGTAAAAATGAAGACAAAATAAATCAAAGTATCATAGAATCATAAGGCATAAAAACAATTGAGTGAGACTAGACGGAAGAATTGAACGGTTAATTTTTAAAAATTGTTAAATTATCATGTTTTTATCGAGTTTTCTTTAGAACTGGAATATTTTTCGTTTACTCCGACATTAAAAAGTATTTTAAACAAACCAACAGATTTTAGGTGCTAGAAGAATATCTACTAATTTGTACTACACAAATAATGTAATCAATTCTTTAAAAAAATTGAGATGATAAGTTATCTCGAGGACTCGTGCTTCATCCACGCCACTTCCTTCATTCCACTTCTGTGCTGTTTTCTGTTACCTTTAATATTTGCTCAATGAGATGACATAGTTATGTGTATAATTTTAAAATTTAACGACTTTGGGTTTTATGTTCTTCTGGTTTGCTTTATTATTACATACTGGCTTCAATATCAATGTTTGAAAATGAAACAAAGCAAATAGGAAAAGCTTTACTTACTCTTATCTAAATGAAGAACCATCCGTTAATGATTATGATGTGAGATGATGACCAGATGGTTAGTGTTAAATATTACCAAGGGACATTGAAAGGGTTATTACATTGACATTCTAGAGATAAGTGATTTAAGATCACTTATCTCTAGTTTCCCTGATAATTACCCAGGCTACCTTGTCATCGACATTACTGGTATGTAGCAGTTCCTTTTCAAAGTCGTTATTTGATTTTAGAATAGTAATACTGCAGCGACCACCAAATGAGGCATTAATGGACGAAGATGTAAATGGGTACCGAGGCGAAGCTGAGTTACACATGCGTGAGTCCATCAATGACTAGTGGTGGCCAAAGCTTATATAGTTCTTTTCAAAAATAATACGAGTTTAATTTAAAACTAAGTAGTACATAGGCAAAATTTTCATTTAAATAGCAATTACTTTTCACAATCAATGACGAGCAACGAACATAAACGATTTTCTGCGAGTCAGTGTTCCATTTGTTTTTTTTTTCAATAAACAGCCATCTATTTGAAAGCCTGTTTGAAATTCAAAATAGAACCTTTAATTAGTTACCTCTTTGGTTGCTATGTTTCATAGTAAATAAACTTTAATTTTTTTACATTTTTAAGTTTCATTGGCCGCTAAAACGACGACAGATATAGATTTTAAGCTACTATTGCTGGCCACTGCTCACATGTATTTGGCCAATACAGCATTTTCAATGTATCTCGAAGAAGGTTATGAAATAATGCTCAAATTTCCAAGCATCTCTGAGAAAAGATCTTAACTAAAACTGCTACAACATATGTCTGCTTTACACAGAATGGCACACAAACCGTCTCTTATATTTAAATATACAGGTAAATAGCTGTTCATTAGTCTCACCAAAACAAAATAACGGCTTTTTTTGAGTTTGTCGCTTTCATTCTGAGTAGTTTAAAATCAATAATAATATGAAACATGCCCAAGAAAAGATTAAATGCAATAAAGTAAAATTAGGCAATTAAGCATGGAAAATGTAATTTCTTTTATATCCATTTTGAATTACTTTTGAAAAAGTAATTACATTATTTTATAATAATAACCTATATTATAATCAACTATGCACATTCTTTAATAATTACCTACCGTGCCAAATATTATAAAGGATTTCAAATAAATTATTTCTAACCTTTTAGTCAAAATATCTTTTAAGTTAAAAGAATTTAATAAATTAAGTAATATCACAGTTTGTTATTTTGAAAATTGTGTACAAAAAATCATTTTTCAACTAATATTGTGTACCAAAAAGAACCTGCAATTACTATCAGTAATGTTGAAGATTTTCAAAATACTTTACTAATATAAAACTTATTTTAATGTATAAGTCTTAATGCAGATATATTAAGCAAACGGTAAAATCGAACTTAAACACTTAATAGGAAATAATAATTTAAAGTAAAAAGTTATACAATTTGATAATATTTTTAACAATTGGAGTGTCATTCTCTTTTGTTTCTGTGTCCAACTTAGCCAAAAATCCAAAAAGAAATATTAAATATTGGATGATTTCTTACATTGAATTGGTTTTTCCATTGTAATGTTTGAAAGTCGGTTTTTAAATACGTTGAAACTTTTTTTCATTATATTGAGTTTTAAGTTGAGGTCAAGGTTAGAAGGGTGACCGTCAAATTGTAGACTTGCTTATCGTTTGTTAAAAATACTCCAACAGCCTTAAAATAGCTTTATAAAATTTGAAGATATCCCTCGATTTCCTTTGGATACCCTCATCAGATTCTAACTTGCTAACAATGGGAACATCTTAGATGTATACTTTATCGAATAGAAAAATCTGATTAATATTAACTGTAAAAACATACGAAATGAGAATCTTCTCATCAGAATTCAACAATTTAGAATCCACCAACTTGAAGCTAAAGATAGTGTTGAAATTGGAAATCTCACTAGAATATCTAACAATCTTGCCATTGCATCTTCTCGCTTTGGCTTCATGGGACATGATTACCTAAGGTACCAACCCGGACAACATTATAAGTGAGTCTACCATTTATTGCAATGATTTTAAAAGCCGAAAACAAAATAAATATGATTGTAAAACTTCATGAAAAGATTTCCTATGCAGTAGTATTGTCAATCTATTTTACTATTAGCAATTTTTCTATGAAATCGACTGATCGA
Organism: Acentria ephemerella; assembly: GCA_943193645.1. Classification (NCBI taxonomy): domain Eukaryota; kingdom Metazoa; phylum Arthropoda; class Insecta; order Lepidoptera; family Crambidae; genus Acentria; species Acentria ephemerella. The sequence goes on from OW971882.1 coordinate 651,565, forward strand.
AACCGAGGGTATTGTGGTAAAATATTAATGTATTAAGAGGCAAGTTTTAGTGCTCCGTAAAATATCGAGGGGAAGTTTAAAATCTCTAGGCGTGCGCCGTGATTGGCGCGTGAAGCATGGATACCCAGGAGTGCTGCTGATTGGAAAAAGGAACTACGAAGAATTAGACATTCCTTACGTGTAGATACAACGTTTTGAAAGATGCCTCCATTAAATATAGTTACGTAAACGTATAAGATGAATGTGTTACATTTACTACCGCTCTTTTTAAGATGGTATACGATTGCGATGATTAGCTGCTTTAGTTAGGCAGTTAAAGTTTTGTACGAAATTCTATTCAAACTAAAATTATAAATTTTTCTTTCTAAGTTACAGGCAAAGTTCTATTAATCTTTGTTAATTTATTGAATGTCCCAAAAGCTATATAAGTAATAAAACCCATTAAAGTTTGTAGCTAATTGAGTTCCAAATTTGAATTTAAAAAATCAAATAAATTTAAAAAATATTCAAATTTGATGTTTTTAGTAATTATGGTAAATTTTTGTACACTAGTCACCCCGCATTAATTTTTGGTTGGTGAGAAGAGAACTCTTGGTAGAGATAAGCCCACCATTGTATTTGCATTAATATGAAAACATTTTTATTATCCTCATTCTAAGTTTCTAATATAATTTTGAGTACACAGTAAAAAAACCCATGTATTACAAAAACCTTGTAATTTATTAATTTACTTAACAGAAAAATCAAGTGTTACAATCATCACGAATGACAACAGAAACATTCCCTATCTCTGTCTGTAAAATCTAAGTGCCCAATATCACCTGGTGAATTGCTCGTGCAGAACCCAGGTTACCCCCGTGAAGGGCAATGGAGTTACCAGGGAGTTTTAGTGGGTATTCTCAGTGCCGCTCTATTGAGGTACTTAGTGAGCGCCACACACGCCCGTCGCTTAGCCAGTGGCGGGTAGGTCCGTAAATGGATTCCTCCTCGGAAAAAAAAGTGCCCAATATTAATAAAGTCGACTAACAACATATTACATGAACATACAGTTAACATAGAGAGCCCAGAGAGCTTTAGCTGCAAATAACAAAATGAACTGTCAAATTTCATGTTTCACGCAAACTAGATGCTTTGTAAAATGTTTTGTCAGTAGGTGTATAAGTTGCACTTAGTTCTGAATTCTCAACAATCTCTCTGACAAAATGTAACCTCACACGTTGCTTTGTACTCGTGTGATGATTTGGCTTTTCTGCTAGTTTTGTAGCAGACTGCTTATTGAAATATATTGAAATGATATTAACAAAACCGTACTCACAGAGCAACATCACAACAACATCAACATAGTCAAAGCTTCATATCTGTCACTTCATTCTTTTGTATCTTATCTTAGTTAAGTGTCAGATATAACTCCCGAAGCACTTCGACCCAATTGGATCTTTTGAGCTTCGCTTATCTTAATTTCTGTTGTCCTGGAATACCTTCAGAATGTAAGTGCGCTTGGCGTCAGCAGCCTTATATCTTCAGGAGTAGGGTATCCCACACCAAAGAGGCCCATTATTTTCTAGAAAGAGCATCACATTTGTATGTAACTGTGCAACACAGGCCCTATATAAATGCGATTCTACTAACTTCGTTTCGAACAGCATGCTATTTGTGCGCCCCACTTAAGCTCGCTGCCTGCTACGCTGTAAGTTTCAAATCGCCTTCCTAAGCCCTAAGCTTCCAAATGGATATATAAATCTTTTGGAGTGTGCGAGAGAAGTAATCATATCTCATTCTTCTTAAAACTTCCTTGTCGTATACTTCTTGTATGTCATTCGCACCGTACTCGATGAGTCCAACGTATAGTTCAGATCCAATGGTAGAATGCTTACCTACTGTTGACTATTTCACATATTTCTTACAAATTGATACACACAGACATGGCTAGTTATTTATGTATGCAATAGAGTTCATTTGATTGGCGCTTTTAGAAAACTGTGTGTCAGTTAACTGTAAAAATAATATTAATGACTTTGATATTCTTTTTACAGTTTAGATATAGTATTACACCCAATTACATTTTATAATATTTGAGAGCAAGTTTTAATTAGTATTTGATTTGGCGCATCCACGCTGAAATATTCTCAATTCCACTGCAAAGGAGGTATTTCACAGTTACTTCATTAATAATGCGTTAGTTGGGAAAACTCCAGTCATTGACGTTTCCGACTTCGAATAAAATATTCAAAGTCGCAAATAAAAAGGAGACGAAAAAACAACATCACGCAATAGAAATTTATAAGCTTGTATCGATTCCTGAGCTCTGCTTGTTGGTAATCGTGTTCCGAAAACAATTTCTGATTTGATACATCGAGTGGAATAAAGTCGACGTGTGTAAGCTTTGTAAGCGAAATTCACTTTGGAAACGATTGGTTTGTTTGGAACTTGTTCTAAATGAAAGAATGGCTCCTCATGTACTTACATAATTTACATTTTGTTTGTATTGTGATAAACTGAGGCGTTTTATTTACTTGTGATTGGATAAGCATAAATATTTTGATCAGGCTTTTCAATATTTGCACGCGAATCACATATTTGTTGACAGATTGAACTCGATTGTAACATACGACAAAAACGTTTACCAGAATGTCGTAAAAGCCGATAAACGTTACGCCCTTTTGTTTCTGGATCTTTAAAATAACACTTCTTTGTTCAGCTTCGGTGACCATTTACCGCAAGCACTACACCTACAAAGTAATATTATTTTGTTGCCATGTTCTGCTATTGGAGATTCTGTTCAATCAAAGATCATGTATAAATTTCCCCATTTAGCCAAAAGTACTAATAAGTGTAATAAAATCAATAGCAAAAATTGGAATATAATTGGGAGTTGAATGCGAAAGCTATATTCATATAATGGTTACCAGCGAGATGAAAGACAGTAGTTTGAGAATATTCTTTATATTTTAAATTATCGTTCGTTCGTTCGATCTATATAATTTTATAGAACAAAAAACACTTATATTCCCTAAAAAACACTTTTATTTCAAAGTTGAAAATAATTGTGTCAGCTGAGTGATGTTACGAAACTTAAGAGTTCGGCAATAGAATATGCATTAGCTTACTTTGCTGCAGCCATGGACTGGGAATTTATATTTTTAAATTCAGTTCACGCCTTACTGCTACACTTTGTTCTTCCAATCACTACAGAAGAATTGGTTCATCAGTTATGCTAAATCAGTTGTTGATATGCATGTTGAGGTCTAGAAAAATTGAGACAAAGTGAAACATTTATCACCTAATCAGCACTAATCAATTAGCTGATAAATGCCTAAAAACTGGGCATAGTCTTGACCTCTGGAAGCCAATTAATATACTTTGAAAGATAGTTAAAGAAATATTGTTATATTGAGTCAAATTCTTAGTCAGTACTTTGCCATTCGTTGCCATATGAATAATATCATTCTGTTTGAGCTTAAAATAGTGCGACTACTGTTTTGAGGTCTTGAACCAATACTGAGTAAACAGAAGTAAAAACGTATATAAAACTTTATCTCAAGACACAAAGATTGATAATGCGTTGTTATTTTTGTATATATTGCATCATTGAAACTGCAGCACGTGCAACATTCACACGAACTCCTTGAACTAAGGAAAATAAATTCTATTTTCCAACGTAGTATCAGTGTTTATATACCGTTTCGGCGTTGTAAATTGAATTTTATTGCTTAAAAGCCTTCAAAATAACTCTTTCTTTAAAGAAGGAGCATCTCTGAAGGCTTGTAAAGGATCAGAAGTTTCGGTAGCTGTAATTATCCCTCTGTCTCTGAATAAGGGATATTTACAACTCGTTTATCACGGTCATCAACTAATTCATGCAAACAAGAAAAGCAGAGCATATAAATATATATTAAGTATTTTAAGCAGGCAAAATAAAAAAGGTTAATATTTGTAATTAATAATAATATATATAAAATAAGCACGAAACGCAGAAAAACAACTTAACCGTAACATTTAACTCAAGTACTCTGCTGTCATCTATATCATCCTGCCTCTTGCTATGAAGCCTTGTTTGATCATCCGTGGACTTGTTTCAATCCTTAGAAAAGTAAACTTTTAATGAACTCCTTTTCTTGCGGTAACCTTAGTAGTTAATATACTTCTCCTCAACATATAGAAATCAACTCGGCATACGCCAATAGCACCCGAGTGCCAAATTGTGTATGCAAGCGATGTGACGAAAATGGCAATCTGTTGTATCTTAAATGCATGAAATTGTACACAGAATCATAATAAAATTTTATATTATCTTATGTGCATTACAGTATTATTCTATTTTAGTGTGCAAGAGCATCAACCCGGCCAGTGTCGAGCTTACACCCTACAGTAGAGAATAACTGTCTGTGATGTAATATTTGTGTACTCTGTAGTATTTAAAAATATCCAAATCTGATTAGGTCTGGTCGTTAAATGGTTTTGTAAATTGCAAAGGGGAGTTACCGAGGAAGTTTATTGGGTATTCCAAGAGACGTTATGAGGTGGTCGACGATTTCCACATTCGCCCGCCAATAGCTGGTACGTTCAGAAACGTTTCTATAATTATATTTTACTTTAAAATTTGGTTACATACATAACATTTTTGTAAACATTTAGAATCAATACCTCATCTTCCCTTGGAGAGAATCCAAGATGCATTATATTTTTATGATCTGTCCATGTTTGTATGAATTATAAAGAACTTTGAAATGCATATTGCAGTTGCACTCGATCTTAAATTTCTGCTTTTAAAGTTTAAATTACTATGTCGAAGTTCTAGCTATACTTTGTCCGAGTCTCAGCCTAGTTACGTCTGGGCTTTGTTTAAAAATTCCTTCGCGGCAGCTGCCAAATGTGGCGTAGATTGAAATTGGGGTCACGAGCCCTGTTAAGTCTCTCTGTATAGTTTTCTTTACACAGTATGAATGCCAGCGACTGTTTAATGATTTTTTTATACTATTTTCGTGTTTCATGTGGATTGTTTCGCATTTGCGATGAAGCCAAGATTTTCTGGATCACTAGTTATGACGTTATTGACGCTATGAGATTTTTTTTAAAACAGGGAAGCTATTAGTTTATATAGTAAAAAGAACTATGATTATATGATGAAAAGAAGTAAGTAAAATAAAGTTTAATCCATCCTATCTTAGTTATATTCGTGAACAGGTATAGGTTCGTTAGTTCGATTAGGTCGCCCTTTGTACAAAATTAGTTAAGTTTTTTTTTGTGTGTTTCTCTTTTTGAATTGGCTGATGTACAATAAAGATATATTCTATTCTATTCTATTCTATTCTAACTCTACTCTTTTACTGGGTACCATGATGTTACCGACCACATCTACGCACCCATCTCTACATCCCACCCCATAAAGCCAAATTTTATTCCTATTCCTTCACTGTTCATGCGGTGAGATTGTGAAACTCAACTACCCTCTTTTATTCTTGATTCGCAAACATATATATAGTTGAGGACACGAGTAAAAGCGCATTGTATCTCTTTACGAGAAACTTAATACATATTATGCAGATATTTGTACATATATGTATGGGTTAATACAATTTTATTTAATGTCATTTTTTTTTGTATTACATTCACTTTTAATTTCTTATTTAATTATAATATATTTGTATTGGTGCATGCTCCCCTACCATTCATTGTCACTTTTCCCACTTTTCTTATAGAAATAAGCAGTACCTTTGTACAATTTTCCGTTATTCTGTTGTGACCCTTTTATTTACCTTTGTGTGTACATAAATTGTTAAATAAATAAAGAAACAAAAAGCTACACAAAAGTGCACCAAAATCAAAAGTGTTTTTTTTAATGTTCTTTTTAGCTTGAGTTTTGGTCATAAAAGTAATTTTAAATATTACTGAGATGCTTAGATCACTTATTCAAATCGGTGGCTACTCAGTATAAGCTATATTATCACAATGAACTCATTAAACACTTAAGAAAATTAAATTTTAAGACAACCAATAAATAAATTTGTCAGATATACCTTGTAGACTTTGAACGGCATGGTATCTGGTTTGAAAAGCCAGTATTTTTCTACTGTTTTTGCAAAATCTATTTTGTCACTGTGACTTGGAATATCTATGGTTTCTTGCTGCTAACCCTGTGGTAGCTTACCCTATTGGTTAGAATGGCTTCTAGATAACGACACAAAGTTTATGGAAACATAAACTTTGGGAACTTCGTAATCTTGAGAGTTTATATTTATTTTATTGGTTCGATTATGTTTCTCGATTCTAGACGAAGGCTTCGTGTGTAGATAAGAGGTCCACAGTAACATGTAGTTTCTTACACCTGTCCACAGTTTCTGCAAGCATAATAATTACTTGGTTTCACATTGAACAATCGTATTTTTAGTTTGCTATAAGCTGTCAAAGTTCTAATAATTATTATCATGTTAATTCCTAAAGATAAATGAAAAAAGGCTAAATACTGCCAACAATATTTACACAATAACTTATAAATGTACAAATTTTGAAATTATTCTTTCAAAATTTGTACAAGTTATTGGTGCAATAAATGAAATTCATTCCTATTACAAGCGAAGTCAGTTCAAAATCCAAAAATTATTGAATGTGTAATTTTAGTCGTTAAGAAAGTGCACAAAGCTTAATAAATGCACAACTAAAGCCTACTCTACCACGAAAAAAATATATCAAGTTCACATTGTCGATTGTGAGAATTAAATAAAATAAAACAGAATATTCTCAAGCAAATGTTATGTAATACGAGGTTATTTTGTGAACGAGATATTACCAGTCCGTCGGTCATATTGAAAAAGTCTTTCCCTAATCCCGAAATAAAACGAACCTTACCAAGACTATGCCTTCTTATGGCACTAAAAGTGGCTTATCTAGCTCTTGTCAGTCATGAAAAATGTTTACTTCCAGACTTACGAAAATTTTGGGTTCTTGATAAATATTTTTTTAGTACGCTAAGACAGTACACAAGCTCTTTGATTTAAGTAGAAATGGAAAGATTACCTTTATAAATCACTGATAAAAAGTAGCTCCATTTGGTTACAAAATCGCTGGCATTAGAATTAAATTCAAATAGTTATTTATTTAAACGGACTCCATTACTATGTGTTTTATAATTATCATCATTTGACGAACGCTTCGACGAAATTCGATAAATAAACCAAATGATGTGACTTGTTGCAATAGTGAATATGGTTGGAGTATACAATCTGCATGAAATACCATCATGTTAATAATTAAGACTCAATTAACACTATCCGACCAATGGACACCAATATTTTCGTAAGCAAATCGGATTACACAAAATGTGAAATTGACGTTAGCTACTTTTAAACTTAACAATGACATTAACTAGTTAAATGCTAGTTGAGTCGTTTAATTTAAAATTAGAGAGCTTGTGAAAATAAAAGACAATAATTTATAAAATCAAAAACAAATTTCATTACTCAAATTATTAAAAATACAAACACTATAACACAGGTAACATAATCAGTACACTAAGGTCTATTGCAGTCAAAGACTAACAGCTACGACTGTCATAATATAAAACGTGTGACAGCCCAATATTATAGATGCTATTAGATCTATATAACGAATATATTCTTATTAAAGCTGATAACTGTCCACCAAGAGCTACGAGAATGAAAACAGTACATAAGATAAAACCTTTCATTATTGACCACAAAAGAAATTAAAGGACAAATATAATTATTGTACAGTTTCTGTATAACGCTGAAAAGTTATTATGAATCAAATGTTTAAGGTACATCGTACACAGTTTTAAAGGTAAGGTAAGTTTTTGAATAAAGCAAATAGCTTAAATTACAATTTACCACATTAAACATTAAAATTTACGTAATATTTTTTAATAGATAAGATTGCATTTGAATATGTATAATCATCCTATTTGAGTTTATATTCAATTTGCTAATGTGCTCTAAATACATCCTATGAGCACCGAGCGAGAGCTGAGACCTCGTCTCGTCTGCGTCCTATGACGAGTATATTTTATCACTTAGTAAGAATAAATTTTTCTCTTGTAAATAATAAAATGTAAGATTGGATATTATTTTTCAAAGTAATTGGAAATATTATTGTTTATTTTAACATTTTTATTTTTAGAAGCCCGCCGGATGGTTTGTAAGGACCAACTACTCACTAAAGATTAAAAAACTAATTTTTATTTTAAGATACCAAATAATCACTATAATATTTTTTACTTATCTACCAACTAGAAATATGACTGGCGCTGACGCAATTGAGAAAAAATAAAAAGCTAGGCATTACAAAGAATGGTAATACTGCTCACGTATCAAACATAGATTATGAAGGCGATAAAAGTAACTCCCAAAGGAATACCTCAAACTTACAAAGTGTGTTCCATAATTGATATTCCACGTTTCCTAAACTATAGTTAGTTCAATCAACAGACTGGAGTAAGTCCTCTTAACTCTGGCAGGTCAACTAGTGATGCTGACTTTTCTTTAAAACTTTTTGCTATCGATAAAAACTTTGACCTTGAAAATTATGTTGGGACTACTTTCTTCATTATGAATACAAACAGTCGATAATACTTTAGCCTTTTAATATTAACAAGTAACGTGCATACTGAACAATGATAAAAAAGTTAATAAAGTTAAAACAAGATAAATACAAGGGTAATTCCTAATTATTTTGCAATTTTGAGACAATAATTGCCGCAGAAATACATAAACGTCAATTTCTATCGATACTCTCCAATCAGCAAGCAACTAAGGCAACACTAATTATAATTACACACGATCTAGTTCACTAACTCAAACTATATATTAATTAAAATCCATCGTTACTAAGCCGCGAGTTCGTGAAAGGAGTTGGGAAAGGTTTTATTGGGTCTTTTTGTTGGCTCCATTACGAGTAAGTACGGTTGGAACGTTTCTTATGTATTCTATATAAGCATGAACTCGTTGAGTTATAGCTTCGACGTTTTTGTCTGCAGATTTATAAATACTTTATGGACATAAAGGATTTATAAAAATATTGTAATGATATTCGAAGTGAAATAAAATCTTTTATGTAAATTTATTTAGATAATTATAAGTGACATATAAACTCAATCACAAAATCCGAGCGACGGTATAATTAACAACTATGTGAAATAGAGTCAACTAGGAATTTTCATTTTCCATTAAGTTTTCACATCTACTTTGCGCACGAAGAGATTTCGTAACTTCTTTGTCGCATAGCCAGAGCGTGAATACAATACAAGAGGCGAAAAAGGCAACTATAACTACTTACGTCGCGTGCTGCACTAGCTACCTTCACATATGAACTCCTTCTTCTGCTTACCAAGAGACGTTGTTGAGTAATTTTTTGTGATTTTAATAAATAAAATAAAAAGTGATATCGGCAATCGAGCGTTTGCAGTTTTTACGATGTTATCTGAATAAACCTCTTGAAGTTTTCTATGATTGTATTGTTGTATGCTCTTGGTGGCTTTTGAAAAATGGGGCCATGGCTAATAGAGCTCGGCAGCTCGGCGAAGCTTAACATATTTCATTCTGAACCCCTCACTCGTTGAGTTAGTTGAGAATTTATAAAGAATAACGTGCTCAGTCGCTCAGTTTTTCCCCCACTTGCTTGTATGTTCTTAGGTGCTCTAAGATTGTGTTAGTCATTAACAAGGAGGAATTTCCAGAACCATTACACCGCTGAAAAATGTTTAGTATTTTCCTCTTAAACCATATGGTTTTTATGGATGGTTCGATAAATACCCTTAGTTTGGTGTTACTACTAAAATTATACTTAGTAAAATCAGAAATCTGCTGACTGTTTTAAACATTGCAGTTATTATTTTAGTTATTACTTTATCCCTCAAAACTGAACAGATTAGCTAAGTTTTGATGTTAATTTCTAATTGAAATAGAAAGAGAAAGACAGAAATGATCGTTTTTATTGCCGAGACACGCAGAATCCAAAATAGCGAAGAATTGTTACGTGAACTTTATTAAAGTACATCAGATGATTTTTTCAGAGATGAATACAATAATATTAACAAAATAATAAACTTAATAGCAAAGGAGGGATAAGGAAACAAGCATTTACGTGGAATTTTGATAAATCCAATAATCCTATATAAATAATCCTAAAGTAATCCGACTATTGCTTATTCGAAAAAATAATAATTCAGATCTAATTAGTACTAAATTTGAGTTTGGTTTACCACTTAAAATGCAGTTAAACATTTTATTGCCAAGATTAATTTAAACAGAACTAACTCGTCATCCAACAAACACCCAAGCAATAAAGCTAAAATTAAACATCTGTAGTCCCAGCACATCTATAAATCATGCTGGGGCAGTTCCAAGCGAAAACAACTCGTCACCATCCGTCACCGACTTCATACATAGGCATGAACCCGCAAATGATTTGTAAGGACATTCTATTATGCAAACACCGCTGTGTTGTTCGGTTGCTTAACGACCCTTACCATGAAACGATCTTTATATGTGAACTCGAACGAATGAACGGAGTTATAGTTATTGAATTTTTTTAAATTCGTATTCAGTTATGTATTCGAAAGTAATGATAATTTTCTTTACTTCATCTGAACTGTTTTCAAATTTAAAATTCATCAATTCATTTTTAAATATTAACGTTATATTTGATTCTTGTATTTGATTTACTTTTTTACACAAAACCAACTAGTAAACCATGATTACAATCCCCTACAGCATATTAAGTATTCTTCAGTTTATTGAAATAGTCGGTATCTTCGGAAAACGGTTCCGTAGTAGTACCAGGTCTTTCATAAGCTTTCTATTCATGATATTGGATAAAGATACAGTAGGTGTGGATGTTTCCGTCACTTTAAGGGATTGGAAGGTTGTCTACATATTTTTAGGCTTTGATTATTTCGTGAGTGACATTTCATTTACTCAACCTACTTTGTTATTAAGATTGCGTTTATTCTTGTTGATTTCATGCGTTTGTAGCACCAAATAAGTTTACTGTTAGAAAGATCTAATAATCTTCGTATAACATTACAGTTTGTACCGTCGGAGGAATTATAAGGGTGTTTACAATATTGAACTTTATCACACAGGTATTTGATTTTCTAATTTATATTTATATCTTGTTCGAAATTAGATGGAGTCATCTTGGGGGCAATAAATATCAGGCATTTCTTTACTGCAATGAAAATTAAAAAATATTTACATAAAATTGAAAAAATATTTAGTTATCTTCACATATGGACTCTTCTATTGCTTATTATCAGGTGATGTAGAGTTATTTGCTGAGCTTATTAAAAAAATTCTAGCCTTTCTATAAAAATATGAACAAGGATAGATATTCTTCCATTTGATTTATACCAAGACATCGTGCAGGAACGAACGCCTTCGAAATCCATATCGCTGCAAAATTGCAATTTCACATTGCGCCTTGCAGAACTGTTCCCACAAAGATGCGTTTAAACTATTGTTTACAAGTACAGAATATGACGCAACCAGAAGATTGTAAGAAATAATTACTGATAATTTAAGTTCGAGAATGTTAAGCATTATGTATTTTCGACTGTTGATTTATATATATTGCCTAAAGTTTTGTCTGTTAGGCAAATATATATGTATACTGTAGATATGGCGTCTTGCTACAATTGAGGACTAGGTTTCTTTTTATGATAACAGACTTCTAAAGGCACCTGCAAGTCAAAGTCAAAAACAAATGTAATTGAAGGTAACAGTGATAACTTTAATATTAACCGGGTATTTTCAAATTGTCCCAGTTATAGAATTTAAATTAGTAACAAATAAATTATTTTTAAATTAAAACTAACACTAGTATGCATATTCCCAATTAACCCTACTACCACAGCACTACAAGTGTTTGCATATATATATATATATATATATATATATATATATATGGGGTGTATATATATGTGTATACACCCCATATCTACAGTATTGGTCCAAAATTATATAATAAAGTTAATAAAATTTTAAAGACCCCTACCCTTTTTTTCGGATTTTCTGTCAATGTTTCAAAACTTCAAAATATTTAGTTTGTTTACGTTTTTTTGTCCTTTTCCTTTTTTCCATCCGCCATGATCCATCGTAACCGTCTTACTTGTTTGAATATTTCATATTCTCGAAACCTGGTGATGCCCTTTGTAGATCCTATCGGAATAGGTGCTTACATCTTCTCCGACTCATAAGACAGATTTCACTTCATATTAGTTTGTTTGTGAAATCTCCTTCCGCCTGACATATGTGATAAGAATATTTGATTATGAATATATTTAATTATTTATACGTTTTTATATCTGTCCATATATGGGTCTACTTAAATTATAATTAATATATCCTTCTAGCTGGTAGACATATCTTTAAAAATAACTTATTGCCTAAATTCTGATTTTTTTATGTGTATATACACAAATAAATAAATTACAACAAATATAATACATGCAGTACATAAGTTGTTCATGTCTGCTGTAACCATATTTTCATATAAAATAGATTGTTATCACGCTCACTAGCCTGGTTGATAATCATCAACCGAGTTGTGGGTATTACTGTGTATACTAAAGCTGGCTCATATCTATAGCAGCTGTTTACACTTTACTAATTTCTTGCTGTTCTGGAGACAGGAACCTTAATAGTCCCTTGAACTGTTTCACAGGCTTTATTTAGTTTGGCTATCAATTTTTATTCATTTTTAAGGATAGATATGAAGTACGTACCCTTGATGGTACAAGGTTTATTCTATCCAATATAGGCTAATTATCATTAGATTTACTATTTGTAATGTAAACTTTCTTCAAATTTTGTTCGAGGTCATTTGTCGAATCTCTGTGGCATCCAGTTGCTTGGTCTCCCTTCTCAGTAAGGTCTCTCATTTCAAGGCTTTTACGGAACTCAATCCATTTGCTAACGGTTTAGACGGTTTCAAAGGAAAGTATTATGGCGCAGACGCCGCTCCCTAATCTTGCCGCTGCCACTGATTATCTTCATTAAATGTTTTAAGAAAATTGCATTTTGTCAGAACTACAAATAAATTAAAATTTAAAATACATGAGCTATAAAAACGATATGCTTTGATCGCAATATTAAATGGAATACGACTTTCAAACAAATAAATGAAAAAAAAATAACCGTACGCCAGTCACAGGGTCACTCAGCGTTTAAACAACTTATGGGGCTTCCCCTAATTGTATACTTTAAAATAACATTGTGTTTATTTGTATATTAATCAAATCAAGTGGACAATAAAATCACGGGTCAAATAACACGTATTATTCAGCGAAAAGTCCACGACATATCTCGGACACTTCTAATTAGGGTCGGAACTTTAGGGGATCAGTGAAACTCTTCTTATACAGTTTTAGGCTGGATAACTTGACCGCTTCTTAGTAAGGAGATTAACGCGTATTAAGAGGATAACGGGAAAGGCATTTACGGGAATTAAGCTACTTTTGTGGCGTTATTAAAATGGTCTAGGTTGAATAACACAGTACCTATTTAGTTTGTTGGTGTGGATATGTTAATGTAATGAATGAAATTTAATTTATAAAATGTTGCAGAACAATGCCTATTGATAAATCCTTATTTTTACTAGGAGGAATCCTAGGAAAACTTACTAGATCTGGGAGTGGTCTGGTGAATTGCTCTGGCCGAAACCATATCACTCCTGGGAAGGGTTGTGGAGTTATTGAGGAGCTTTAGTGAGTGCCGCTGTCAGGTGGTGGGCGAGTCCCACACATAACGCTTAGCGAGTGGTAATTAGGTCGATAAACGGATAAAATAAAAAGGAGCACTTACTAGCTAAGCAACGGATGTGAGTGGGGCTAAACCAACGCCTGATCAAAGTGGTACTGGAAATACTTATTTGAAATTCTCCGGTAACTCCACTTTGCAGGTGTGACCTAGGTTCTGTCGAAGTCGTAGCGGTCTGTATAATGCGTGCGTAGAAGCTTTCCATGCAAGGATTTGTGGTTCGGGCATAGGTAGACGCAATGGACCAGTGTGTGGTAGAATGCCTCCAACTTGTCAAGTATGCCTAGCTACAAAAATAATTTGCAAGTCGACACTATATTTTGTTATTAAACTTTGTAGACAATTTTGACTAATTTGCTTTTTTGTACCATTTAGGCACGAAAAAGGAGAATATTCAGTTCATGCATCAGAATTATACAATTGCTATTTTATGATTCCATTGGGTTTTAAGTACCTACCAGAAAAAATTAAATTACTTAAGCTCAGGTGAACATTGTGAAAGAACTAATTTTTCTTTTTACAGCTGAATCTAATCCTCAAACTTTCCGTGACGGCCTGAGCTTCATTCCATTCAGGTCAAAAACAAACTTTAGTGCCACAGTAAATACTGACTCAGCAGATTGACTCCTCGTGAGCTCCTTCAGTCTCTTCATCATCTTTAAGATTATGGTCTTCACTATGTATTTCATCCATATTTATTACCCGCAGTTCTTTTCACTGCAGTATGTTTGGCTTGTAAAAATGAGATTACCAGTGTAGCAGTGACAGTGTTCAGTTAAGATTTACTTTCAATAATTTCTTACTGAAAGAGTCTCAGGCATTGTCATCTAAACACTATTCGCGATATGCACACATTAATTGGTTTAAGAGCAAAATTAGGTTTCTGATAGAAGATCATCAGACCCCAATTCGAGAAAGTATTGGGAACAAGCGGAGGTATTTCTTAAGCTATCAAGATAATGCTACTTCTAAGATTTTTTTAAAAATCCACATTAAATACCACCCTTTGATGGTGATCAGTAAGAGTTCATACGTGCAAACAGCTGGTGCAATATGGCTTCCTCAACGGCCCTTAGCCACCTCCGCATACCAGCCTCAAATGGAGCCATTTTTCACCTCTTTTGAAGGAGCCCATTGTTGTACACCTCCACCCCTCCACTCCTTCACTCCATGACAAGCAAAAGTCACTCTAAAATCAGAAGACGTTTCAACAGTACAGTATTTATACTGAAGACTCATCATCTGTGTAAGCATTTCCAGGTAAGGAGATTAGCGGGCATCAGGAAAGGTTTATGTGGAAGGATTTCGGCCACGCGTTGAATTCAATTTCGTTTAAGTGTCCCGTTGGATTTGTTGGAAGAAATCTTTCTTTAAATCTTGGTAAGTGCCTTCCTATCGACGTTCAATCTTGAGGAATTTGTTTGACACTTGAAACAAATCTAGTGAATCGATGCGCTTGGGGCACAGCACTGGCTTTGGAGAGTTGTAAATCTTAGTTTACCGTTTTAACTTAGCAACAGTGAAATTACGTTTTAGAATTTAAAAACAAAATACTTTGTGGGATATTAACATTTTAGAGCAAGAGCGACGCTTAATCATCGACCTAAGTTAGGAGTTAAATAACGTAGCTCCTTGATTCTAGCCTAACTTACTAGTTCAACATCGTCATTATTTATCTATTTTACACTTGCTGGACGTAGGCCTTCCCCAATGCAGGTTACTGCTCCCGATTTTCGGCGACTTACAACTTAACTGTTAATAATTTTAATTTAAGCTCAAATCGAGTTCTTTTCTTCATTATACATCCAGCTATAGCATGGGACACGGCGCCTTATAATCACATAACGGGCCGTTTACTGATGCATGGATTTATGGCGACGACTGCAAACCTACGATTGGAGTCAGTTCACCGCTTAACTTGACCAATGCTCTCTTAGCTATGATTCATGAACTAAATAATGACAATGAGGATCGCTCTCTGATTGGTTGATGTACAATAAAGATATATTTTATTCTATTCTATTCTATGTTTAGTATTTTGTAGATATATTTTTATTCAATTCTTTCACAGAGAAAAATAATCTATATTTTAACATGGACGCAAATCAAACGTATGACAACTTCATGGTGAACTTCCGCTAAAACCATAGAATTGCCATGAACTCTTTGAAATTCAATTAGAAACGTCATTTTGGCTGTTTTGTTAAAAAAATACCATTGCTTTCGATTATATTCCCAATTAAAAGGATCATTTAATTTTTTTTTATATAATTGTTAATTTTAGTTTATATAGTACATACGTAAATACTATATTATTACTGAAACAAAGACCTTGTTATATACAGACGAAGATTGACTCAACATTAAACGTATTATTTATAAAATAAATAGAAGAATATAGTGACGTATCTTTTTATATTTTATAAATAATATTAACTTTGTGAAAGTCTTTTTTTTGGAAACTTTTCTAGAGAACTATAAAATTTCACGCAAAGTCAAGACTTTAAGAGAATTATTAAGTACAGTTTTTTACTGAGATATTTTTTATAAAATGTCTTTTATTTGAAGGACTCCGGTACTTAAGAGGTATTAATATTTTCTTTTTAAGTTTTTAAATCTTATTATTTAAATCCTATTACATTTAAATGCTTTGAATCTTATTAATTCGCATCATTGTCATTATTATCGTCAATAGCCTATATAAGTCTCAGTGTTGGGCATAGACTTTACTATATGGGAGATTCTGATGGGAAGTTTTGTCCATAACGAACCACGCTTGCCAATTTGGATGGAGAGATGAAAGCAGTTACCGTAACAATTGGGATCAACAGCTTAACGGTCGTTTTAAAGCTCGAAAGAGCTCGAAATAGCATATTTTGATTGACCCATCGAGTATTAACCAATGCGATAGTTAATTTGTTTTCTTTCAAATCACTACGCCAACGAACTCCTTAATTATAGTAAATCTGCAAGAATCTTAAATAAAGAAACAAAAATTAATTTAGACTATTTACAAATGTAATAATGAGAAAAACAAACCAATATAGACTCTATATACCTTATATAATATATAAGCACATGAATAGATAAAATAGAAGATCTACATCAGTGCAATCTAGCTTCAGTATTCACAACTGTATTGGCATAGATTTATGTTAGTGCCTCCCACTAGGGATACGTATTCAGAGCAGACAAATGCAAGTGTGGCTAACGCTGATTTATAGATACCTCTGTTTGATTCTCTGCAAGTGCGAAGAAAGGTCATGGATATTGTTTTAAACTTTCATAGTCTTTAACACATTCAATGTCCGATAAAAATGCCCATATTTGCACTGTAGCGCAATATTTGCGAAATTTTTAATAATTTTATTGAATATTTTTTTCAATAAAACATTAAATATTTCGCAACATTGAAGTGCCGACTGTGACTCCCTGTGTATTCATAAACATCAAATTATAATCTATTTAAGAACATTTCCAACAGCGCTACCTATATTTTGTAAGTTAGTAAACCCTTCATTATAGGGTGAACACGAGACCGTGTCGTTAGCGTAGTGTGTGTTAACTGTTTTATTTTTAAACTGTTTACAGGAACTTCGCGTGTCTCTATTGTATCTCTTTCTCTCTTTTTTAATTTTTACATTAATGACTAAAATACTTCTGTAATAAATAATTTCTCCTGTTTTGAAGTCATTTAATTTAAAGCCACATCCACGCCGATTTTGGAGGAATGCATTTTTAATAAAACACGCCATTTTAGGAATTTTTTGTTACTTAAAAAAACCTTTTGATATTAAAAAAACTATTCGCGTCCTCAGAATACGAAAAGGCACTTCTAAAACATAAGTTTTGAATATTTCCATTAATTAAGCAGTTTTAATGAGAACTTGCAACTGCAGTAAAATATTATTACCTTTATATCCATATACTTTGACTTTTATGTGACAATTTTAATGTTCTGTACTTGGCTTGGATTTGGTTAGTGGTCCAGGAGTAATTATTTATTTATTTACTCTTAATTTGAAAGATTAAGGTCTAATTAGAATAAAAACTCCAAGGAACATAACTTAAAACAAACAACGATTAACTCAAAAATTCATCTCTCATTCTTATTCAGCTATATAAATTTAATGAACTGCTTAGTCATCTACGCCTTTTGTATTCCTAAGTACAGTTGACGTCATATCAGGTTTTACATAATAAAGCTAAGATGGATCTTATGATTTCACAACAGGAACGAATTCTGCTCTGCTGGTATTACGCTTAAAATTATTTTAGTACAAAAGAAAATTATTTTAAATTGCAAATTAATGCCCCATAAAGTATATTACCGTTGAAATAATGAAATAAAAACATGTTCTAGAGCGAGCATTGTCTTCGCGGACATAATGGGTCGTGTCCCGTTTCAGCTGTGAACAGGTAAAGATGTGTTTACAGGGGGACAGTATCTACGTTGATTATAAATGAATTTTGAAATTGTGAATACTTCTCAAATAATTTGTAATTTCTGTCAAAGCTATTATTGACATTTAAATGTTAAACGTTATTCTTTTTCATTACAGGGAAGGCAAGAGGAACCATAACCCATACAGCCATATTTTTGGTTATTGTTTATAATTTCTGGCTCCGGCATACCGGTGTAACTTATCCCTTTGGTTTGACATTATGACTAATGGTAGACGCCATTTTTTTAAATTTTAATGCATCAAAAGCCAAACAAGCAGATCACCCTCCTAAACGAACATTGTAACCATCGCCTAGAGGTACCACAACAATTAGGGAATACTTTAGTTTATCAGTTATTTTGATATTTGAAGACTTTTTCTTTTTTTCGCCCTTTCGTTATTCACCAAAGAATAGGGAACTGCTTAACGAGGTAGTTATTTAAAGGAACCTACAGATCTACCACTAAGTGACTGCTATTCATTTTTGATCAAATATAAATTGGGTCTACTTAATAACACTAAAAGTTTAATCAATGAAATCAGAAAAACTTTAAGAAACATTTTACCAGCTAATTGTTTGTCCTGTCATCATTAATCTCCTCTGTCCTATAACATAACTTTTTTTAAAAAAAAGGTGCATAAAACTATGGCTGTATGTCTATGTTCCTTGGCCGTCCACCTTTACGAAACCATCGTAAAATAGATTGTCAGAATACAAAGGTTACTTTAAAAATTCACGGCTACCTTTTAGTGTGACGCGACCTCAAAGCGGATCTTCACTCCGGCGCCAGCGCTCGTGTAAACACATTACGTCGTTTGCTAAAGAATACTATTTACGTCATTATAGCGACGGACCCTTTGGCTCTACTGTGAAATGTGTGTGGAATAATAAAGGAAAATTAAGCTGGACCGCCCTTGAAATACTCATCCTTCGATAGACCTTGATATTTTTGCGGTGTAAATTTTAGTTCCTTGATACAAATTTATTCTAGACAAAGTGCAGGCATCTGGAGGAATTCTCTGAGGTTTTGAACAGCGATTCAAGCCTTGCTGTTTGTTTTATTGAATATCAGAAGCCAAGTCGAGCGTCTGCCTTCGAGCACGGGGAAATTCGCAATATTTATTTTGTGCGTTTATCTGGTTCGTGACTGTTACAAAGTGAAAAATACTATGTGTAAAATCAAGTTAGGATCTGTTTTTGTTATTTTGTTGAGAGTGAAGTGAGTATAATTATTATAATAATGTAGAATACTGGAAAAGAGCATCTCTACACTTTATACGGTTCCGTACCCGACGAGTCCAATTGTCCAAATTGTATTCCGAAGTATTGTTAAACTATTAATATAGGTATTAAACTAAAAATACCAATATTAATATATATCTATTTTTTTCTATGAAATTCTATAATTTTTCCCTAATGGAGATTAAGTTTGACTTGCTTAAGTTTTTTATTATCCAACTGTTGCCAACTTCACAACGCCATCCAGTAACTTACCCTCTGTATCACAAAGTGAAAAACAACAATAAATTACTTGGAGATAGGATTCGAATCCGGACCTTATACTGATTAATTTTCCATTGCGCCAGATGCTCCTATATGTTTGTTAAGTGGGAATTAACTGAACACTTTCTATACAACATAAAATACTAATTAAAATCCCGCGTATTTACTACGCGACATTTTGAATGATTTTGAAGATTACGATTTTAACAGTGCCTTATTGAATAAAATATTATCAAATGATTGACATGATTATATTTAAAAGGAAATGCTAGTAAAATTAATATTAAAATAATTTGAAAACAAAAATATATTTAAACAGCTACTTTTGCAAGATTTTTTGCAACCTACAAAACAACAATTAAACTTTTACTGTCTCGAAGTTTCTGGGAGTATATCGCCGCTAAAATTAATGTAATATTTTTTTTACTAGTAATAGAAATTTGAGAGTTCTTAAGGATATTTCTGATATGTATGTACTTAAATGTTATTATCTTTATTTATCCGTTATCTAGTATCTGTTCCACAAACTTTTAATGATGTTTAACTTGGTCCAAAATAATAAGGGTGTGTGAGAAATGTTATTAGTATTCTATTGCACTCACAAACTCACAGTTCGCAACCGCGACTAATGTTAAGTCTTAAATTTTCATCAGCCTTTGATCAGTGTAACACCTCAGCAAAAGTAAAATAAATATCCCCGTGTACCGTTTATGAAAGTAATGCAATCAAATAAGTATTTCTATGGTCGTGTGCGACTCGCGCGTGATCGTTTATAGCAAGCGTGGCTCGCATACTGGACTGAAATCAATTATGGACACAGTGTAAAAACATACAGTTTAACCATTCCAAAAAAATCTGAATTTAAATTACATTGATTGTATCTGATTTTCAAAAACTACCATTAAAATTAAAATTAAAAATATGAAAATTTAGCAGACACCAAGACAAAATCAAAGTACACAATTTAATTGTGAACTAAAAAACAATAAATATACAAATATATTGAACAAAATGAAAAAAAACAATGCGTATACAAGGAAAAAAATGTTTTGTAGTCTAGTTTTAAATTGCTTATGATACTGTTAACCAATCCACGTTCAGTATACCTTTTTAAAAAAATAAGTGACGAAGCTTTCTTGAACATTACACGACGAGCGAGTTCACTCGGAGAAAAGCTTAGTTGTGTCACAAGAGACCTACATCTACACTTGTCACGTTCGACTCGAGTCGAAAATCTAGTCGATATCAGGCAGTTATACTGTCTTGACAAAATTAAAATTGTCAGTGAATAATCTTATTGATTATTCTCTGACGATTTTAGTTCAATGATTACATTTGATATATGTTTTATTAAAGATATATAAAAATATTAAGATGTTCGCTAGACTTGCTAAAACTCGAAAACAGCCTGATAGATTAATTATTGTTTTTTTTTTGCTTTTGTTCGCTTCAGGAAGGAATTAATAATAAAAATAAAAGCGATTCTTTCGCTTTATAATTTTAAAAGGTCCTTTTGCAAGTTTGCATTATTTTAGATAGATGGCGTGAAATATTAATATAAAACAAAAAATAATAATAATTGGTTCTTCTGTAATTCACTAGTCTACCAAACCACACTCGGACTGTTTGCTTATAGCATTATCTAACTTTAAGGGTAGGTCACGTGGGCGATTTGTCAGCTGACCCGTTGCAGACGAATTGGCATAATGAAAATGTTGTGTTTCGCGAATAAAGGATTACACAGGGTTACCTCATCTCTGAGGGTTTAGCATCGTATATATTACGTGTGATCATAAAATGTAATATTTTAGCAGGATAAATGAATGAAGGTAGACCCGCTTAGTAAGTACCACCGCCTCTCCTATTACGGTCGTATTTGAGTTCATTATTGATGTGAAGGAAGGGTTAGTCAATGTTATTGCATTGCATTGGACATATTTGCACCACCCTACTTATGGTCACCGTCAACACAAGATGCAATTTCTTGATATTAATCTGTATTCTGTCTTATAGCCACTGTCAGTGCACGTAGTAATTTTTTGATATTATTTTGTATTCTGTCTTATAGCCACTGTCAGTGCACGTAGTAATTTTTTGATATTATTTTGTATTCTGTCTTATAGCCACTGTCAGTGCACGTAGTAATTTTTTGATATTATTTTGTATTCTGTCTTATAGCCACTGTCAGTGCACGTAGTAATTTTTTGATATTATTTTGTATTCTGTCTTATAGCCACTGCAAACGCACGAAGTAATTTTTTTGATATTATTTAGTATTCTGTCTTATAGCCACTGTCAACACATGAAGTAATTTCTTGATATTATTCTGCATTCTGTCTTATAGCCACTGTCAACGCACTTTATTACTTGCCATTAACCACATATCTAAAGGCGATAGCTGACAGATTCCAACTTACAATATGCTGAATAAACTTATATCTTCAAATAAATTTGACGCGTGTTACTCTAAAGCTCTCAAGGCTTCAAAAATTACATGATGAGCGAGTTCACTCGGCAAAAAGCTCAGTTGTATCACAAGAGACCTATATCGACGCTTGTCACGTTCGTCTCGAGTTGAGCAATCAAGTCGATATCAGGCAGTTATACTGTCTCGTTGAAGAATCTAATACTTGATAGGTTATGATTAATTGTTTTTACGTAGCTTACTACTTATCACAAACTCTTATCATCAAAAAATACACAATATTTTTCTTATTTTATTTATCTAATATCTCACACATCTTAGTTATATGAATGTACAAACATTTAATATTTAATTGTTTTTTTTTTCTATCTATAATTTTAATTTTAAAAAGCCCTCGGGTTGTAGCAGAAAATCAGTGCTTTGTTCACATCCCGATGTGAACAAAATCAGTCACTGAGTTGCGACCCTTCTACACTTCTGCAGCGCACACAAAGGTCTTTGATACCTTTATTATAAAATGTTTGTCTTTTAAACTATGTACTGTCTGGATGGATTGTGTGTCATGTAGAAATGGAAATAAAGACTTTATCTACCTATCTATCTATCTATGGATAGATTAGTAAAGCGTAAACTAGACTATAGCATATAGAGAACAAGCATTATACAATTTAGTTTTGATATTTTATACACGACGTAGGATCAAAATTTCATGCAAAAACTAACGTCTCTAACTCCTAATGATAATGAAATGATTGATAACAGTAGCTATTCACCTGAACAAAGCTTGTCACTAAGGTGATTTTCAACAAAAAAATTGAAAACATTGTACAAGAAAGTTATTACTATCTTACTTAACTTTGTTCTAATAAGAATAACAACAATAGAGATAATAAATAAATAAATGATTTACTACCGTCAGAGATACGCTAACTGACTGTTAAATGTTAGGTTAACTGGCTGTACTAAGTTTCAAAAAAAAGTCTTCAATACAGGAAATCATATATACAACTTGAGTAGTAAACAACGCATTAAATTAATTAATGGTATTTCCTAATAACCTTATTTCCTACATATCTTCCCGTTATTTTCCCAAGTTTTCCCGAATTTCTGGGAGTAGGAAGACTAATATGGGCGTTTCCTGTTAATGAGCCGGGAACGCGACAAGATTGGATTAAGGAAACTTTAGCCTTTTGCCGATTGCACTCTCGCTAACTCCGACAACTTTTATTACATTTGCACCGTAAAAATTTTACGAATCCAGATTGGTAAGGCTGCAAATATAATTTTTTAATAATTATTGTATTTATAAATGTATTTAAATAATTAAGAGTAGTATAATTTTACACCAGGAGCTATTTTTGCCATGTTACTCGAATTTAAGATTTAAGATAAACATAACAAGCCTTCTTGTTAAACAGCAGTCGAACGAAAAGGCAAGTGAGACTTTTAAATTATTCAAAAAACCCTTTTTTACCCTAATAACTATGGTAAATGACCTAGTGTATCAAAACACTATTGCAGAACTGTCTGATAAAGTTCCTGTATAAAGATATTTCAGCCAAATAATATTATTAACATGTTTTCACTATGAATTTAGTAAATAATGCAAAATTAATCACGTTTCGGTTGCAACGCAACGCAACCCCTAGTTGATAAGTCTATTAATTAAAAAGTTACTAGAAAACTTACAACTGAAGCCCACAACTTGAGTAAATTTAAATTATATTTCTATGAGCTTTTTAAAGCTAAGAATTTAAAATATATAAAATTCTGTACATAATAAATGTAGCGGAGTTATTTAGACAATATAACATTAATTGAGTTATATCATTTTGTTATGTCATTATATGTTACAAAATTTCTTTCCTTTCTTTCTTCGGCACTAATAAATATAATTATTAATTCATATAAATGACTATTTGCTGACATAATAAATGAAAACAAATGATCTTAGGTGCTAGTAAGGTTGCCAAATAGAAGCCAAAAACCTTTATTTGGCTTTGTTTAAGTTACGTGTGGTCTCTTTCTAAGTGAAAGTACACTAATGTAAGCTCATTGTCTAGTCTTTTAACTATCAAAATATTATTATTATGAAATATGTATTTATGATAATTTGTAAGCATACCTTTTTAAATAAATCGTAAATAGGTGAAGTCGTTAAGTTTTATTTGGAGCAATCGAAGGAGACTAGTTCAAGTGACCCCGTCAGCTATAAACACAATTTAAATATAATTATTTTAACTTGTGTATTTAGAGTTTTATCCAATGTTCTGTCTTAGACTACGGTAATCTTGTACCATCAGGCAGGCGATTTATTAATATTTATCATGTTTTCTCTATTACAAATGGCCTCATCTTAAAACGCATATAGTAACTGCAAACACAACCCTAGATGAAGTAATCATGAAATTGTTGAATTTTACAACAAATTAAACAGTGGCTACTAATTAATGTTGCCAGCTTTGCCTTAACGACGCGTCTGAGTCAATTAAAATGAGTGGTCCTGTTTACTCATGAGAAGTTACAATTATATCATTCTACGGTAATGGTTGACTGGGTTACTAAAAACACTAATATAATTATATTTTAATTATTTAATTAACACTTGCAAAGTAATGAGAAAATGAATACTGTCTTTTAGTTTTTGGTCTTAAAATCTATCATCGTTAATGGAAAAAGATTTCAATTATTTTTTAACATAAGCTTATCCATAACAAAAGTATAGACGCAGAAGCATATAAAGTCAAAGTCAAAATATTTTATTCAACTTTGGTACAAACGCTCGTGTATATACTTATTGAATGTTTGTACTCTCTGGCTTATAAAGTGAAATAGAAGTTTATAGAACCTTTACTATGACCACTGAGCCATCTGTGCCCTGCACTATGACAACACTTTACTACAGAGCATACAATTTGTGTTGAAATGATAAAGTTTGGTCTTTTAAAATAGATCTGTTTCAAACATGTCAGGAACATAGATTCTCCTCCTTTTTTTAGTTGTTTGTAAATTTTAAGGGCATTTTACAAATATATTGAATAGTTATATGGACAAGCTTATTACTTACCTTGTTATATAATACAATGAAGTAAAACTAATGACGGACAAAAATCATAATGATATTAAAACAACTGAAAATAAAGCCTTTTGTCCTGTGCAAAAAATGAGAACTCCCTCAGAACAAGTTCCAAATTGGGCAGGATGAGTTCAAAAAACATAAAGAGTCCGACTTCACAACAAACTGAAAGTTATCTAGATGAATTCAGAACTCGTTGCGACCCAATCAAATATGCAGATTGCGAGCTAGAACACTTCCTTGGGCGAATCTTACTTTGTTACCAACTGAAATTGAGAAAAAACTCTAACTTTTATCAGTTATCAAATGAAAATGCTTGTTGGAAAGGTATTTACCAAGAGTTAACAATATAAAACTTTAAAATATTCAAAAGAAAGCAATTTAAAGGTTTTCACAAGGAGATACAATATGTTTCACTCTGTATAGAAGACAAAAATCACAGAAAATATGATTCAAAATAAAAATAATTCGCTCGGTAACCATTGACAAATTTTAGCAGATGCCAGGCTAATGTTGAATAAATCTACATCTAACTTCTTGACTACTGTATTATGTATACTTGTTAGACGCACTTCAAATGTAATCAGCTGATTTGATTTAATTCTACTTTGCTCAAATAAAATAAAATATTCAGATGTCAATGGCCTGTACAAATCTTCATATAATTTGAAATGATAATATTCACTCTATAAACCAGTTGTCCAAGTGCTTTCATTTTTACTTCTACTTCTTAATAGGGTTGTAAGAGTTCATTAAAGTTCATTATAAATGCATCTCCTTGATTTTGACAAGGTAGGGAGTTTGGGAGTATCCTTCCTGTTTCGGTTAAGCATCTATAGGCTACGGTAGCTGAATATTTTATGCTCAACTGCTCAGGACTTGTCTTCAGCCTTATGTGATAAACTGATCCTCCTCTTTCAGTTGGCAAACACTGCTGAGCGTCGTGGTGTCTGAGTTCAAGCCCATACGATAACTCTCTATCTTTGGTGTTCAGTGTCACAAGGAAAATCGTCAGAAATTTGGTGAATAGAAGTTCACTTGAACAAAACAGTGCTTTTGGGTTCTATTTCTAGCTTTTTACCCTTTAGACTAACCAGATCCATAATCTTCTTGAGAATATCTCCCCATTTTAGGGCACTATGACTATAATACTGGAGCACTCAATGTAATTATTTGGTGAATAATCTATGATTTATTTTGACTTATTTTAGTGGTGACGTAGATTACTGAATTGAAGTATACACTCATGGAATAAATACGACACAGGCCACAGGTCTCATAAGTGATAACGATGATATACAAATTAACAATGAGGGAGTAATCTTCTTTGATGATCAGCAAAAGGCCCAATACAACCCCTTATTTGAATTAAAATATTTATAAAATAAGCTAAGTTTTGTAACTCTGTGGGGACATAGTTTTAAAACTCATTTTGAACTTATTTCCGATGTTATTAAAACTGAAGTACATATATACGGAGCTGGACATTGTTGCACACGTTTACCGTTCGAAGCGAGAAAACTGTAACGTCGAACAAATTTTATGCACAACGGAAATCATAAAGTTGCTCCTACAACCATATTTCTAAAAGAACCACAGTAAAATGAACTGTAACTCCATAACCAGACAGGAATTCTTCATACACATTCTAAAGGCTCTTTAACATCAAAGGCCTTCGTTCACTGGTTTGTAGATCGTTATTTCAATGATACAATGTAGCGATTGTTTACGTTCTTTATCGGTGTTTTAATAACTTAACGCGATGTTAAACTGTAAGGTTGAATGACGGATATGACAAGGTTGATATTTCATGCATTTGTGTGTACAACGGATAGTTTCAAGAACTTGTTTTTTTATGTATAATATACAATCAAATTACAATAAGTATCAAAATATTTAGTCTTATATTTAAACATCATATTTTAACTACAAAGACTGCTGTATGATGGTACAGTATCAAATACATTAAACGAAATCTACTAAATACCTGTAATATTTTCTGTCTAAATTTGTGCATGGAAGATCATTTTTTTTAATTAAAATGCTTTATTAAACAATTGACCGCTAAGCAAAGTACAGTTTGCTGGAAATTTTTGAATTGTATGTTTTAACTATTAATATTAAGCTAATAACTCAATACTTTTCAGTATTGTAATTATATTCTTCATTCTTGAATCCCATAAGAATATGTAAAGTACCTAGACGGAATAAATGTATTTTGACTTTGACATGATTTTGTACAATGCTAAAGGTTTTAATGTCCTGGTAGACAATAAAAAGGATGACGTACAAAAATTGTGTTAAATACTAATGGTTATATTATAAAGCATTACCAATTCTTTCGATTAAGATACATATATCGTTTGGTGATTTATAATAAGATCAACAAAATTTTAAACATCTACCCAATGACATTACGTGACTGTAAATCTCAGTAGTTGCTTATAATGTATTTTACTCTTTCACACACACACACACACACACACACACACACACACACACACACACACACACACACACACACACACACACAACACACACACACACACACACACACACACACACATGTATACACTTAGTAATCCATACTCCACAGGCTCACTCTTACACTTACTATTTTTATTTTATGTCTTCTCATAGTTGTTTATTAATTGTGCAAACTTTGATGCTGGGACTCCGTTTTCTTTTCACTGGAGGTGGGCGTTAATGTCTGGGACACAGTTTTATTTTAAACTAATGTAGCCATTATCGTTTACTTTTTTATGTCTATCTATTTTTGTTCCAATTTGTTCCAATATAGATTATATTTCTTTTACCCGGTGATAAGCTTGTATTCTAAATAAATAACATATAAAATGCTATGTCATCCAAGTTTACATTATGCCAACAGTCTTACCAGTAACTTTTATGATATCGTAAACAAAAGAAACTTGCAAATTTTTCGATATTGCAATATATTACGCTGTCGTTAGTTCATTTATCAAGGATAAGAGGAAGTATATCCCGGGGAAGTGAATTAATTGGATTAGGTTCCCGAAAATAACTTTTATTCGGAATGTCATCTTCATTAATAACCTTATTGAGGATATTGAAATACTGGATTTTAGAGAATTGTAGTTTCTAAATTTTAAGAGTCTTAATCAGCTGTGTTTTAGTATATTATCACATTTTCTTTTATTTTCTTTATATATTTAACGATATTTCTATAGCAACACTATATTAATATTTTTTAGAGTGGTTTTTTGTGTGCATTAGCGTAACTACATAATGATTATTTATTATTTAGGAATATATATAATAATTTCTGGCACATAGTATTACAGAAGCTTTAGGTAAATATTATTACAATTACAAAATATTGAACACATGTTATTATGTAAAATCCACCGCAAATCAAACAACTACATTAAATAAATTGCAATAAAAATTAAAGAGGCCGGGAAAAGTATTTTCGCATATAGTATGTCTAAACTAGTTATAAAATATCTTTGGCTATACTATTAGTATCTGGCTAGTTTTCATAACATTAAAAAGAATCGAATTAGGAAAATTTTATTTTACACTGTTTTTCATTTGTTTCTCTTTCTGTCAAAATGAGCGAATTCAATGAAGAGATTAGATACATTTTTAAATTTTATTACAAAAAAGAAAAAGAATTTTCATATAGAACTTCATGTTGTCGCTCAACTAATTATATTTTATATATCAACTAATTATAGTTTCATGTAAATTAAATTAGTGTTCACTTTATTTTTAATTGTAATTTTGTTAGAGTTATCACAAAATATTATGGAAAGCTGTGGTGTAACTCCTGTAATTAAGATTGCATTTAGTAATATGAACTAAAATTAATAAAATTGTATTTTTTTTGTGCATGTTGGAGTGTTGATCTTGTTGGAGTTAGTAAATAAATAAATAAATATAAAATGCGAAGAAACTTTTTACCCGACCAATGAAATGAATGAATCTATCGAATGTAATCAAAAGTAGCAGTGAAGTATCGAAAGTTTTGAGCTCGACAGTTAGCCGAATTTTCAGTTTGAAATCTATTTAGGAGTCTATTTTCGCTTTCATTAAAATTATTAATTAGTTAAAAATGTATAGCAGTAATTTCGCTAGAAAAAAACAGTTTTGTTTTTCTTGATGGAGTTTGATATCAACGACAAACTGAACACTACAATACCAAAATAAACTGCAATCCATTCTATAATGGACAATGTAATCCCTTCTGCGTCGCTTAATCCAAACACAATCTCTTTGAAATACTCTACTTGGATTTACTCTTAAACGTTAACTAAGAAAGTTGGAAGACATTTTCTGGGAAAGACCGTAGATGTTGAAAGGTGGTAAGAAATCCCAGGGAAATTTTTAGTATTAATTCCGACACTTAAGCTTCGTTTCGCGTGCGAATACCGTGAAAACTTTCTTGATTTTTTGAAGATATTACATATTTTTTGATTTATATTCAAGTTAAGATCCTTTGAGAATCTGAGAGGAGTAAGCCCATTGGCGAGAGGAACTCGTTGATGGTATCACGTGTTCTGGTTAAAATAATGAAAACAAAAATACTTTATCTATGGTTGGTCCCTGGATGGGATATATATAGGTAGTGATGTTGATGAAACATCTTTTGCGCTTACTTTCCATCCGTTATATTGTATGTTTTTTGTATATGACAAATAAATTAAATTAATATATAAAATGTAGACTGTCCGTAGAAGTATTTGGTTTGCCAAATATAATTCAAATTTTGATGGACTCGGGAAGTGATAATCCCTTACAGGAAATACAAGGTTCCTATGAGGAGCACCGTCACCAGAGCATTATCGTAAGAACAGGGAAACTTACCTGCAACGCTGTCAATATAACATTGTATCTTGATTTTTTACAGAGTAAGCATCTTGTTGTTGATTAGTTTCAATCGCACCAAATAAAAATATATTTCAGAAATCTTCAAATTTTATCGAAAAGCTCATTTTAAAGTTATTTAGAAGAAACATTATAAGCACTAAAAATTTCGTGTGTAAACGTATTTTTAATTCTATATTGTACGCCCGAAAATAGCAAACTGTTTACACAAACTACTCTGTAACATCGATTGTACACAGAATAACAATAAATAGCATCTCATCTTAACTCATCTTATCTCATCTCATCTCATCTCATATTATCTTGTAATTAAGAACATTGGACTAGAAATCGCGGCAAATGGAAAAGTATATACCAAAATGCTTTAGTAAATGAATACCCTTAATATTTTTTAAACTTTCAACGATTTTAGAACTGGCCGTATATTCAAAACTTCGAGGTATCAAGGGAACCTTAATCGTAGTTTATAGATTAAAGTTGTACAACAAAAACTAATAAACGCGGTGTGGAATTCGCACAATGCTAATAATGGAACATCATTTTTCCATTATTAGCTTTGTGAGAATTCATGATTGGATCATAAGAAACGAAATTATGTATTAAAATATTGAAAACAAAATAAACAGAGAGAGAGAGAGAGAGAGACACAGAGACACACATAGATTACACTGAGATTTCATTGGACAATTGTATTGTATTCTAATGCTTTGATACTTTTACTTTTTTACTTTTTTTACTTTTTTTTACTATACTTTATCATCTGTATAGACATTTGTATATCCTACAATATAAATTCTTAAATTATATTATAACTGTTAGCGAAACTTAGCGAAAAATATGATGAAAATACGTGGTAGAAAAAAAATAAACTGGAGTCCAGGAAAGTGTTCCATTTATATACTTATGTTGGAACCAACCTTTTATTCGTAAACTTTTTAATTTGGCTAGGTAGTTTTCACCGCGGGCAGTTCGAAAAAATCTTGTTTTCCTCGCACAAAATGGCGTCTGAAATAATATTATTTAAGCTCCTTAATGAGCCATCTCCTTTGATATAAGTAGTTTTCCACATAGAATCCTACATAGACCCGCATACAGTGTAATTTATATATACTATTAATTCTTTATATGACTAAAGTTTGTCTACAACCAAAATTTTAATTTATTTGAGTATTTACGAATATTTTTTTCCAAAATTGTTCATTTTAATATTAATACTAAATATTATATATACAAAGGTACTTATTTAATGATATCACGCATACACTGTATGATAAATAATTATATAAATGTTGTATATTTTGTCTTGCAGGTCAATTGGATACATCGACCTGGTGAATTGCTCGTGCAGAACCCAGGTTACCCCCGTGAAGGGCAATGGAGTTACCGGGGAGTTTTAGTGGGTATTCTCAGTGCCGCTCTATTGAGGTACACACGCCCGTCACTTAGCCAGTGGCAGGTAGGTCCGTAAATGGATTCCTCCTCGTAAAAAAAAGGTCAATTGGATACATAAGCTGCAAGATCGGTCGGAGAAGAAAAAGCACAAACTCCAAAAATTAATTTTAATATTTTTATTTGTAAAAAACACAATAAAAAAGAAACAATAAAACTCATGACAGCAATTCTTAAAAGTAAAAATTCATAAAATTATCATTCTAAGAGTCTGTAACATGATATATGTACTAAACATGTATGTATATAATCTCAGACTACTAAGGAGATACTACTCAACTAACACTAGCTTTTTACGGTAAAGACGGACAGGTAGTGTTCCACGATAAAACAGCTGGTACCGAGAAGTATTTGTTGTAAAAATTTGTAAAATATGATGGTGTTTCCAACGTTTAGTCGAAATAAAATAAGATTTTTTCTTAATCAACATTTGCTTAAGTAAAACCTTAGTAACACAAAACTTTGTTAAATCTACTTATGCTAGAGGATATTGATTTATTCATCAGGCTGTATTCATTGAACCGCGACGAAAATTTGTAAAGTACTTATAGGATTAGACGACATTTAGCAGCTGTAGTCTAGACGATGTAATTGAAGCGTCATTGGTAATTTATTATGGCTTTTAAGGTAAGTACTTAAAGCTTAAGTTATTATAGACTATGTCCGTTGAGTCCGTCAGAGAAAATAGTAGTAATATTTTATCAAGTACAACAAGGTATGAAATTAATTTTTATTATTTAACGCAATGTAACAATAAATTTATGTATTTTATTGTTTCCGTGCATTTCTCCCGTATTAAGTTAGACAGAGATAAGGCGTATCCGATCGAAAGTTTAGGAAAACAATAAAACTTTTCCACTTTGTCGTAAATCAATTTAATCTTATTTACAAAAGTCTTACACACGTTACTTTCGCAAGAAACCGGTGCAAGATTCAGAATATTTATTTTGTCTAACTGACCTGAAACGTCAAGAAGATCTTCTTCAATTACTAAATACAAAAGAAATAAATCTCCGTCGTAGAAAATAATATTTTATAAGAACACTTGGAAATTATTACTGCGAAGACATAATCAGACTCGACTGGGGAGTTGTACGTAACAAAAAGTACCAGTTAACCATTAAAGAATTATTAAATAGTCGCGTATTGTAAAATTTCAGAGAAATTTCTTCCCACAAACTGACGCCGTGGAATGAGCTCCTTTCTGATTTTTTCCCATGAGACTTAAGCTTTTTACAGAGTTCAGCAATGCTTAAAATAATTACTGGTGTTGTAAGACTATAGAAAAACATAAAATTAACAAAGATTTCTCTTCAAATCTATTTACGGGCTTTTACCAGACAGGATATGCCAGCCCTATCATATTCTTATATTGGTACAAGCATTGTAATAGGAATCGTTGCTGTAAAAAACAGAAATTAAGTATTCCGAGTTTATTAGCGCAGACGCATGTATTGAGATGAAAGTCCCTACATCCATGTCTATTAATATTAATTTTTTGCAGAAATGACGCTATCCCTTGACGAAATATAATACACTCCTTGAAAATATGATAAACATCTTCAATTTGTAAACTTAGCAAGATGGAGATTCTACCTTCTTTGTAAAAATTAACTAAAGTCTTACAACAAATGGATCGCTTTATATTAAGAATTCTGCATGCTTATTTATATCCAAAAAAATAATCTGAAAAATAACTTCTGAAGAATGTAATTCAAGTGTGAAACTAAAACCGCTTTTACTTTTTAATGACACGACTACAAATTCATGTATTAGTTTCCGATACAGCGACACCTACACCTTGTTAATACCTTCACGTCCCGTATTCACAGCCGTAATCTTATGAACAAGTTTAGTTCCTAAGCTAATATAGGTGAACTTATCAGGCACTTGAGACTTGAGGAACTCTTCAACCTTAGCTTTATATGAGTCGCTTTGTAATTGAAAGTTGTAAGAGTTTCAAACTTAATTAATTAGATATAAAACCAGAGACTTCTGGTTATAAGCCTTTGTTACACCGCGTAAAGAGTTTGCTCGAGCATCATGTGACACACATAGTTGTAAGCGTTCAGTTTTGTAATATAGTAATTTTTGTGGATTATTAGCATATAAATTTGCTATCCAGAGCCTATCTCACATGTCAGAAACAATTGATCACCAGGCCTGAACACCAGCTGGTACAAAACAGTTGAAATAAAATGTTCGTAGGAATTTTTATACAAGACTTGTATTGATAAAAAAATTTAAAAAGCAAAATCAATATATAATTACTTATAATTTAAAAAAAAACTACTTAAATCTTTTGGAACAGGAAATTTATAAGGCTTGTCGCTTTATTTCTCAATAAAATATAGAAATAATAATTAACGACCCACTGCTGGGTAAAATTGATGTCAAAGTAAAAGTCGTAATATTTTCGGCGACTTTGGTACATATAGTACAATTATTGAACAACTTATTAACAAATATCTTATGGAGTTACTGGCATGTCACCATTTTAAATCTAATGTAATTACAATTGAGAAGTTAATCAATTACCAGAGCGTGCATCTAAGAAGAATCAAAACTTCGCTTCGCTTTTTTTCTCAGCCGTGCAGAAGTTCGCTGTTTGCAATCTTCTTAGTGACGGTAAACAGTTTTTTGTAACATATAGACGTTTATTTCTATCGGGTGGATTAGATGTTAGTTGGTTTTATTTGACGTAACAAATATGTTCAAAATAAATGCCGAGTTAAAAGGTATTTGTTTAAAGCCCTTTCATTTGATACCTTTATTATGGTGGTTATGAAAATATAACTAAAGGTTTATTCAGTCTGACTACCGGAAAGAGTCTCAAATATACATTAATAGAAACTATATTTCTTAGTAATATGTATTTCTAGTTCTAAATAAAGTGAATAGGTCTGGTATCAATTATAATATTCTAGCTATAAACTGAATGTGTGATCATCATCGTATCCAACCTTTACCTGATCATCGATCTACCTCCTGTGAGGTCTACCAACGCTACATCTCCTGGTATGCAGCTGCCACTCATGGACCTTCCATCCCAACGGTCACCATCCTCCTTGCAATGTGCCCTGCCCACTACCACAGGCTCGCAATTCTGAGTGTCATAGTTTTTGAATTTATTAAATTTGTATAACTAAATTTTCTCAACAAGAGCAACCTAACAAGATCTCACTTGTTACTTATTCAAAGGCATATTGTTTTAAAACTTCTTTGCCACAAAATGTTGTTCAGTCATTATCATGGCCCCCATTTCCAAGTCAAAGCAAATTAAAATTAACCATACCATTAATCCTATAAAAAGGAATAACTGACTGCAGAACATTCACTCTTTGTCCTTTCTGCAGCGAAACTTCAATAATTAAATTGCTAATTAGACCCTTCCAGAGTTCCCAGTAAAATTATTATTTCATGAACCAGAGTGAAATGAACACGGGAATTTTATATCCCTGTTACTTTTTGCAGAAAGATAGTGGTTTGTGTCGCAAATTATTTAGATTTATATATAATAGTAGTAAAAATGTTGGAGAAATATGAGATGATTACTCTTCTATTATTTAAATAAGACTAATAGACAGTGTAATAAAAATAATATCAAATTTAAAGTAATAAAGAATAGCATATGAGGCCAGCATCCTTGTATTTCTTCTACAAGAAACTTTCGCAGTCATTAATAATATATAATAATGAAATACTGCTGTTGTTTCACTTTAAACCATTTCCTGTTCAAAGAAGTGCTATGAGAACTGTCAACGATCTTAAGCTCACAAGTGGTATTGAAACTCGTGCGTGTTCTGAGGAGTTCTTTGGTTGATGCCTACGGCCTCCTTGCTTGCCACCGGCAGGGAGTTCCCCATCCTCACACATGAGAAACGTGTACTCGTAACGTTAAGTTACGTAGGAATGTTACAAGTCCGTATGACAAGTCAAGACGCTTAATCAAACCAAAATACTTAGTCAGTTGCTGGCAGAATAGGCCAGGATATAAGGCTTTTGTTATTATTAATTTTTAAACGAATTCCTCTTATTATCTGGTCTGGTCAAGTGGTCTAAACCCCTGTCTACTTAGCCCAGAGGTTCCAAGATCGATACACAGGTGGGGGCAGATTTTTGTACGACGAATAATATTTGTTCTGGAGTCACGGATGTTTGTATGTGTATTTTATTTCTGATATTTATATACATATTATTACTTTATTTGTCCATTATCTAGTATCCCTAATACAAGCTCTTAATGATGCTTGGTTAGATAATAGGTAAGAATGTGAGAAATATTATAATTATTACATTTTTATAAGGGAAGACTATGTTAGTATCTTTCGTTATTTTGAAAATTCACAGGTGTGATTCACTACTCAAAATATGTTTTTGAAATCTATTGATATTGTATGAACACTTACAATATCAATCGATTTCTATATAAAACGTATTCTTGCAATGTACGTACGCGCAAAATTTCCAAACGAGTGCATAAACTTGGTGAATTCATTCTTCTTGTGTTGGCTTTTTCCACTGCATTACATCTTGATATCTTCGTCTCTTTTTAATTTCCATTAGAGCAGAGTGCTTCAGTTCTGAATTTTATCAACGCAGCCATTTTGTCAAAAGCTAATTGTCTTAATGGACTGTGGGCTGCGTAATCGTAGAGCAATTATTTTCAAATTTTTTACATTTAAAAACGTTGATGCTTTTAATGGACACCCGAAATGTTGACACAATTTTCTTTTATTCGCTTGCTTACAAGACTCTTTAAGTTAAAAACGAAGTAATTATTTAAATTGGATCATGGTCGAATTTTGTGTATGTTTCCCAAAAATGTTTAAAAGCTGTGAATTAGTAAGGTCTTTTTTTATGTCCATTTTGCAATTCTAGTTGCAAATGAGTTTTACAAAACAAACGTAAAACCTATTTAGATTTACAAAAATATATTTTATAAGAAATTATCTTGTTTAAAATTATATTTTTGAGTTGGTGCTTCACTTTTTATTGTTTCTAGATATATCTTACCCTACAATAATTTATAAAAGAAATAACTTCTTACATTGCATTATTTTTCACTTTTAGAGTTTTGAAGTCGGTTTTTAGTTGTGTTCAAAACTTATTTTTCCCAATTTTGAGTGGTGAGCAAGCGAACTGGCATCCTATGTAACTGTGATGCTCTTGCCAGGAAAATAATGGGTCTCTTTGGACAGGGCTATCCCAGTCCTGAAGATATAAGGCTGCTGAGT
Organism: Acentria ephemerella; assembly: GCA_943193645.1. Classification (NCBI taxonomy): domain Eukaryota; kingdom Metazoa; phylum Arthropoda; class Insecta; order Lepidoptera; family Crambidae; genus Acentria; species Acentria ephemerella. The sequence continues at coordinate 688,339 of OW971882.1, forward strand.
CCAGGTGTACTTAGTAAGTACATCTTGGAGATATTCCAGGACAGCGGTCATTAGGATTGGGGAAGCACAAAAGATCCCGTTAGGTCGCCGTGCTCCGGGAGTAATCCTGGCCCTACATCAAGATAAGATAAGCAAACTGGTAAGTCAACAACCGACAAGGTTGTCGACTTGCCGGTTTGTTTGTAAGAATGCTGAACCTGCCAAGCCAAGAGCTCAATATAATGCGGATTTAAATCATAAAACAGTAAACAAAACAAAACACACTGATACGTTAAATCCAACTCAGCAGTTATTGAATTTTTTAGCGTAGAACAAATGCTATTGTCTTCTCGAAGATCGTTCTCGAGGTGAAGATGGGATTATCGGAATACATATTGCTTATTGGATCCACGAATGCGGTAACAATGCGGAGTTGAAATATGTGAGTTGCATCCAAAGAATTGCCATTACATTAGATGCTACTTTTATATTGGACGCGCGGGATCATGAGTAATATTTAAACCACAATTTATGATCACAAACGGAAAATTCATACAAAAAGTTGAGTATCAATTTTAACTAACTTTACATTTGTCAATTCAAAACCTTTCATATTAAAAAATATTAGTTTATTTTAAAAAAAAATCTGATATACAAACCTTGTCTTTAGAACAACGAACACATCCAAAAAAATTTGGTGCATTTGTTACGAATATACATTTAGTTGTTCATTATATATATTTAGGTAGTGTAATTGTAAAACAAGCACTTAATAGAATGTCAGCTAGGACTTAAAATTCATTCCTGAAAATTCACTTTGGTTATTACATTAACAGTTCACGTGCACTTCGTTATATTTTAACTTTGAAAAATTCCCCTATATCACTTTCAACTGTATGTCTAAAGCCCTTTTACGGTCAATTAACTAAACTACTCGCCAATTAGCTTTAATAATTTAATTATCATCAATTAGTTTCATTTTAACGTTAATTAACGTGGCCTTTAGTTACGGTATCCCATAACATTCCCAGTCTCGATTTTATAATAAAATAAACCTTTTATAACTAAACTTATCAAATATATTAATCTAATTTAACCCTTGAAAAGTAGCTCACATCTTATAATTCGCGAAACTTGAATTTTGTTTATCAATAGATTCAAGTCTGGGTTAAACAAAGTTTAGATCAATACTGAATCTGCGGAGGCCTTTACATGATCGTCTAACTGAATTCAAATCAGGACTCCAGTGGAATTCAAAATTATCAGTTAAGGAGGTCTCCAATTCGCGACGAATGTTAAAATTCTTAAAGGTAGCTTTATGAACTGGGTGATTTAGTTACGGATTTTCATTTATTTATTATTGAAAATTAGATACAGGTTTTTAGACACTTATAACTTAAGAGACAGGCACTTATAACTTAAGAGCTCTGGTTTCGTTATTAAAAACAAAGCAACTTTCGCCGTTGTCGGTTCCTGGATGGGTCAATCAAAATGTGTTATATCGAGTTCCGACGTTGGCTCAAGTGTTTCAACCATATGGGAAGGCTTATCCCCGATGGGATGTTTATAATGATCAGTGCAAATTTTAAGTGTTAGAATATATTTTCAAACGTATCGGAGATTTAACCTCCAATGTATTGGGGATTTTTGTGCACGTTTAGTAAAGTGGAGGGGATATCCAGATAATAATAAATCTTTTCTCAGCTATGTAGTAGTTTATCCCAAATAAAATCAAAAGCCCAATATTTGGGATCATCGCGCATTTGTATTTTGATACTACCCTTAATATAATCTTGGAATTCTTTTACGATTTTTTCTTTGTTTAAGAATTTATACGAAACTATGTATAAACGAAACTATGTGTATTTTATATGTATTAAATATTGTTTATTCTCGTAAAATTGACGTTATAGTTATAGCAATATGAAAGTTATAGCAAATTATATTATACAACCTAGAAATTCTTAAGAGTATATATTGTTCTTAGACTGAAAAACGATAAATTCGACTTAACTTAAAAGTCATTGTTAAACTTTCTTTGATAACGAAGCAATCAATCCGTGTCGAAATAAATGGAGTATAGTTAGGCTGAATTTTTAATACTAAATTCAATCAATTGAAAAAATGGAACATAAATTTTTTTGAGGTGAAAACACGTTATTTATTTTATAGAAATTTATTTGTCATTTTAATAAATGTATGAAAAACTTAAAAAGTCGTGAATAAATTCAAAGTTCGTATAAGTCAGCTCACCGATTACGACAGACAATAATTATAGGCTTGTAAGAGTCCTTTTGGATATTTTACATAAATTACATGTTATAGATTATTTGTGACAAAATTCTGAATTCATAAGTATGGGAAGATCAGAACAGATGATCTTTACAAAATATTGGAACTATTGATATTTTTTGATATTGATAATTTTGTGTTGCCTTTGTACAAGCACCACATTGTAATTGCAATAGGAAACAGTATAGTTTATTCATAGGAATTTAAGAATATTTCACTTTGTTAAGAATATTTCATATGGAGGAGCCTGAATAGTAATTATGCATAATCCTCATCAGAAATAGTTTGGGCAGTATGATATAGAAGAGATGTATTCGATTGTATAAAGAATTTATTTGATGATAATATCCATAAAAGACTCGAACCCCAAGTCCTTGGGCAGAGCAATTACCTCGGTTTTGAAAAGTCGTTAGTACAATTCCCGTAACAGGTCTGAAGACTAGACTATTTTCTAGTCTAGATCATTTTTTCAATTCATCTCTGGTCAGAGCATCCTGATACGTTTAAAAATACAAATAAATGGACAGTTCTTTTATTATTTCAACAAAATCGTTTCTAAGTTGACATGAATGTTATTATCTACGAAAATAAATAATGTTATTCTAAAAACACGCGTCTATATAAATGTTGGAAATGAATTATATTAGGATCATAAAAGGACGTGTTGAATAAGGGTGTAGAAGGGTCTAGCACGTGTGATATTAATGATGCTCTGCACAAGGGAGCGTATATGAAAAATTGTAAAAATCTGGCGAACAAATCTTGGCTATTTCCATGTGGGGAATTTTAGTTATAAGTGGTTTGAAGGGGTCTTTGGAACGAGGTAGTTGTGTATTTCAAAATTGCTACTACTTTTCAAAAAAAGAAGGTTCTCAATCAAATTTCGTAGTAGCCGTTTAGAATGTATCGGCAATTCCACTTATTGTGCCATGTAGCCTTTAGAGGCACCCTCAGGTTTGTCGCTCCCTCATGGCTCGAGCGCCCTGGAGAATCTAAGAGACAGCGGCACACCTCCCACGGAGGTGATGCCTGTCGATTAGAACTCCTCCAGAGGCGAATCGCCCCTTAAGGGTTGAGGACTCTCCAAGGTTGTCGCCTCCTTAAAACCCCGGTAACGCTGGAAAGGCCATCTGCGGCCAACAGCATCAGTCAGTCCCAAAAAAAAGCCATGTAGTTCCAACCTAGCTTATTGGTTGGAACTACACTGCACAAATAATAATAAAAGTATTATAACAGATAAATATTGTATATTAGCATAATACGTATATGAGATTTATAAATAAGGTTTGAAGGATTGATAAGTTTTACAAAATCAAAATGCGCTTTATTTAAATGGACTTAATTACTAAGTTATTTTAAATCGTCAAAATTAAACCCTACCACCGCTTCTACGGACACTTTAGCTTTGGAGAAGAAGCGGAAGAATGTCCTCGCCTTTTGAACGTTTGCAGTGACATTTTTTATATAAAATGGTCAAGCAAATGCCTCTATTCCACCTGATGGTAAGCAGTAGTGGAGTCCAAATAGAAAAGTATCTAGTCAAAGTGAAACTATTCACTGCACTAACCATCGTGATCTTACCGACCTGCAAGACCAGAATTGATGGAAAGAGGGAAAACGTGTGCTGACAAAGAATTCCATTTCTTTATTGTGCGACAAAGAAATGAGTTACCAAATTTCTTTGTACGCGTATGAATGGAAGGTATTTACAAATTGTTATTCTATTACGTGTACAGTATTATTATTATTAATAGATTAATTATTCTGATGAATTGTCATTGAGCAAGTTTCTCCCAAGTTTTACTATCAATATGATACTCATTGCTTTAATAGTAAGATTTCTTACAAATGTTACATCAGTACATAAAGTATTACATACTGCTCAGATTAGTGTCATGTTCCGATCCCAACTGACCTGAAGCCATTGTTTATGGAAATCGCAAAGAACAAAGATGACCTATATGTACCTTAACCCGAACAAATATTATTTTCATGTTATCAAGCTTTATTAGGTTGTGTTCAAGTTTCAGTCTTTATGATGAATTTACCAAAGATTTTGCCTCAGGGTCGGCTTAAGTTATGGTCGTATCATAGTACGTTCCGTACCTGATTGTAATGCTTATTCCTGTATACATTGAAAACATTTTATCATATCGTGTTTGGGATTATATTCGTTTGTATCCCTATTACTAATATTTCTAATCATTGTATATTAATAATTTTCTGTGAATCTAAGTTTATCTGTCATCATATTTCGATTATTTATCCAAGGGTGTTCTAAGCCTGAAATCAAAGCCAACACAAAACTTTCGGAATGTATATATATATATATTTTTGGACTGACTGATGATGTTGGCCGCAGATGGCCTTTACAGCGTTACCGGGTTTTTAAAGAGGCGAGAACCTTGGAGAGTCCTCAAGCCTTAAGGGGTGATTCGCCTATGGAGGAGTTCTAATCGACAGGTATCATCTCCAGGGAAGGTGTCCCGCTGTCTCTTAGAGTTTCTAGGGCGCTCTAGCCATGAGGGAGCGGAATGTATAGATAAGAGCAATATACTCATATAAAAACTTTGACAGCGTGATAGAAAATATTACTTGTGCCATCTAGTGTTGACACTCAAAACTAAACTGAAGGCTTTGAACAATCGTTTTGTACTTTTTATGTAATTTGACTCCTTTTCCGGTGTCTCTGCTACTCAAGCATAATTTTAACATTACTTAACTTAGAACTATTCACTTCAGTCTGTTAAAATTATTGCTTCTTATAGAAAAGCTTCCCATTCAGTGCCTTGTATTCCCAAACGGGCCTCTTTCCTTTTTATATGATTTTGACTGACATTTTACGATATTATGAGTAGATTATAAATTTATTCATTGGCGATATACATCAGTGTACATTTAATATTTTCGCTTTTAATTTTTAAAATGATACTCCAAAGAGGAACACGTTGCAACAAAAAAAATGCTGATTCATCATTTGAATATCTTATAGAACGAAAATACAAGGCTAACTTCAAAATCATTAGCAGGAACGGAAACCCCCTGTAATCAGTGTTTCTATATTAACGTTAAAAAACATATATAAACCTAAGATATCATAACTATAACTGTTAGTTCACATCGCATGCCGTGGCTGTCTGTAATTAAAAACTATACTTAATTTAATGTCTACGCTACAGTTTAATATTTTTGTTAGTATGTGTTTTTGTTGACTGCCCTTAAAATAAATAAATAAATAAATAAATCTTAAGTATTGAGAAACTCCGATATATGCTTTATGGAGCTGTAAAACTCGCAAAACGAAACTATTGAACATCTCCAAATATTCCTGTCAAACGGCTAACTCAAACAGCCAAATGCAAACAGTGGCTATATCGAGGTAAGGTAAATAGAACCGAATTTCATAATACATGTGCTTAGTTGCTTTTTGGTTTAAATTCAACTATGAAACTATAATAAATTCAAATCATACTGTAGGAAAAACTTGGAGACAAATAAAACATTAAAATAAAAAGGAATCCGTGTAATAACTTTATATGACCAATTAATTAAGTAAATATTAAACTAATCTACCTGAACTTTGAAAACGAGTCAACTAAAATACAAAAACCAGGCTTACTTGAAATTTGATTTCAACTGACTTCAAAAAAGAAGATGGTTTTGTATTCTATGTCGAGTTTTTGTAAATTATGAACCTATATTTTAAATTCTATTTTTATACTCATGATGTGATGACAACATGTCAGTAACTGATGATGCGACTGATCTGGGATCCCATCATCGACTTCGAGGCAACAAATAAAAATAATATACAAATTTTATATGCGCGTATTCCGTTTCATATTTTCTTCTAAACTACGATAAACAGACTGACAAAGACAATACATTACCACCACACCACCACCGCCATTACCCATTTAATTTTGATCTTAGAAACTTAACTGTTTTGTGAAAAAAGTTTTGAACAAAACTAAATACTAGGTGATTTAAGACGTTATTCAAGTTTTCCAGGAGTAGTAATAACTGAATAAGTCCCACTACTGGGAATAAACCCTTCTGATTATAGGCCGAAAGATCATCATGCTGATTTGATGCTGGTGGGGGGTAAGGAGCGGGTTTCTTTTAACACGTTGCACGCCATACGGCTCATATGTGAGCCTAGTCGAATGTTCCATTAGTGCCACGGTAAAATCATAAATTCAGTAATTTTTGACATCTTAAAATTTTCATCCCTACGTTTATAAAATGCGTTAATTTGTACAGAAAATTAAAATCCGCACTTTTTACCGTCTAGTTTTAGAGATATAACAAAAGGCTCACGGGTGTGAGAAACCCTAGTATCGTCACTACAAGTCTCGAAAAAACCTAGAACTTTCTACAGGATTCCAAAACCACGCCGTCCGGCTAGGCAACAGGGCCAGGCGGCTCACTTTAATATGCGATTTGTTCCATATCTGCTATACTTGGCTTGTGCGAAACGTTTTTGTTGAACCTAGTACACAGCTCATGGATGACCCCCGTGGCCTGAATGGCTTAGCAACGGAAGGCTTATTTGTGAGTCCCGTGGCCCAATTGGAAATACTAATTTTTTCGCGTGGCGTTTAACGTGTTAGTAAATAGATTTAGTCGTGAGTGACTCAAAGTTCACCGTAGTAGACCAAAGTGCACCAAAATCGCAAACTGACTCTCATATCTTGATTTATATAATACGCTCAAATATCGTGAGTACGACTTGAATACCTCTGACAAAGGACTGTAGGAAGGTCTACTAATGCCAAAACTGCCAATCTCATTGACTTGTACAGTCATCAGAAAAAGTGAGATATTACTGTTTGCTATTACATTAAGTCATGCTAAATATTAACATTCAAAAATCATATCTCTTTGTGATAGCAATCTCCTTTAAATTAATAAAAGTTTTCTTCGCTAAAACTTGTTTCCATTGAAAAAACCATGTCCCCGACATGTTCTGCCGTCGCGTTGTTAGCAACAACAATGGCATGGAACAAAGCATCATTGTTCTGTCGGCATTGTGTCGTGACAACGCCGTCGTTACTGTGTTGTTTATGTGGATAATTTCTGTTGAAAAAAAGTTGATAGTCGCCCTTTTGGCAAACATTGACCTACTGTAAAAGGTTCTACTTTTTTTAGCCCGTAAGAAGTCAAAGTCACTTGGAACTACCTTTAATGAGTTCTGGAGACCGTGATCACTTAGATCCAATCTTTTAGTTATAAAAAGGTTAGGTAAAGATGCTTAAAACTGGAGTGGAAAATACATAAATATATTCAGTCAAAGCCAATTAATTATGAATTGACTAGTAAATTTCGCAATTGACAGTACTATTATTGCTAGCGCAACAGACTAAGATAAGCTCGGTTAGGTCACTTTATCTAAAATTATCCACTCGAATACCACTTTCGAGCTGTTTTGGAATGAAGATAAAAATTAAGACTAGATTAATTGTCTTGTATTGACCTCGAGCTATCTGGTCAATGCCTTACCTAACGCAATTTTGTATTGTATCAAATATATAGCACATGCCATTTTTTTAAATATATGTTTGATATCACTAGTAACCTAACCTCAGTACGTGAAATAGTATTTTGGGCATTCTATGAAATAGCCATTGAAATACATTTTTTACATTTTTTACATACAGATTTATCTGTCAACAAGTTTTAAATCGTCTAATATTAATATGTTGGAGTCGCATTAAGTAGATATTGTCTAAATTGTTGAATGAACATTAAATCTTTGCATCTAAGTTAAACAATTTTTGGCATATTAAATATTCCAAAGTTATGAAGATACCTGTTGATAAGTATAAAATGTAAGCTCTGCACGAACAAGAGAGTACATATCAAATTTGATTACAAGTTGAACTTCAACACGTAATTTAAAAGAAAGGCTTGAAATAATAAACTATAGGAAATTTGGGCAATTAATGTACCTACAGAATACATGAGCAGACATTTTAACGTAAATTATTCTGAAATAATTTATGAGCTTAACCGCTATTGAAGCGTCATCTGCAGCTTAGGAATTGTTCTTAGTATATTAAAGACCCCTCCTTCAATATTGGCAGCGTAACGTCTCAAAATACACAGCTCAAACTATAAGTACCCCTGTTTTCCACACAACGCATCCTAGATGTAGTACCGGAGTTGTTTGTAAAAGTAATTTATAGTTAAATATTCATCAGTAGTTGCCTCTAAAAAATACTTCACATCATCAAAGGGAGAGCTTTAGATACGCAAGGATAAAAGTCGCTGTGAAATACAAAATATGTGCGTCATTGTTTGTCATGGCAGCGAATAACTCATAGACACTTCACAGTATTGGAAATTGTTTACTTATAAATTGAATTTAAAATATAATAGAGATAGCAGAGATATCAAAAAGTTACCAACTTCTTTTTAGTGGCAATTTGAGGCTGTCAGCGTTTTAATTAATTTTTTTACTGTAGTAGTACAAAATAATAAAGAGGTCTCCTCTTTATTATTTTCATGAGAGCATGACCGGTGCATCCTGGTCGAAATGTCAGGCAATCAAAAAGTATGTAGCCACCTACGCAGCGTGTAAGTCCCATTTTTATAACTGTGGTATTTTGTGGTAGGTTGACTGGAAGAGATCGCTAATTAGCGATAAGGCCACCCTTTTACTATATAGCATACAGATGCTAAATAGTACAAGGTAGGTCTTTTTATTTAATAGGTAGGCAGATAAAATGTGCTTTATTGTACACAATAAATTAAAAAATAACAGATCATTAATAGAAATTGTAAAGTATATACAGTACAAAGTAAGCTAAGTAAGTGTACACTGTATAGTGTATACACTGTATAGTGTATTTACACAATTTGTTGTATCTATTTTAGTTACAGTTTTTCGAGGCAGACTGGGCCGAGTGTAATGGGTACTAACTGACATATTATTTTCAAAACAGCATCTTGCGTTATTTTTTTAATGAGAAAAAAGCAATGTTAAGAAGTTTCTAGACTAGAGGGATATAAATTTCACTGTCTTATCTCCCTTTAAGTCTTAAGTCTACATTACTATTTGTTTTTATTTCCGTTTTTATAGCTTGCCTGGTAGAGCAGTATTGGATACTGTTTGCACTCAAATTACAATTCGTTTTGTGATTACAGATAAAAGGACCCTTCTTGAATTCATGATCGAAGGTTGCTAGGACTGTCCCATTATTGTCTACTCGCAAACTATTGCTATCGCTTTTATTTTGACGTACGCCATAGTTCCATTGTCACTTCACTGTATATCATTGTGACGTTTCGCTTTTAGTACGCAGTAATGATTTTGAAGACGATTGCCATCACGATATGAAGTTACACAATACGGGCCTAAGTCTCGAACTTTATATTTCTGACTATATAGTTCGAGACTAGGGACCTTCTCGTATTATCGTTAAGTTTATTAAAGTTATGTTATATATCCATTAATGGTGGCTATATTGACGGCTCATTTAACGTTAGAGACCAAGATTAACAAGCTCAGACAGCGATCTAACGCAATATCACACCGTTCCATAAAAACTTTTACTGCCCGCGAATCCAATTTCACGTATCTAGTGGATTAAATAGTCTCTGTTTATCCTGTAATTAAGTACCCATTTTTCATGGTAGGCTTATGTATCGAATAGTGTTGGTCAATTTTATTAAAATAAACTTATATTTTTATCGATACAGTTAGATCGAAATAGCTCTAATTTTAAGGTAGGAGTAATTTAAATCTACGATTTGTGGTGAGAGAGATTAAATTCAAATCTGTCTTATTGTCAACTGTGATTAAGAAGGACACAGCCTCAGTTTTTAACCAGAACTGATTTCCACGTTTTATAATGAAGCGAATGTAACTAATAATGAATAGCACAAAAAGTCATGCCTATTCCTTAAAGTATATAAATCAATATTTATTTGCAAAGTAACCAATTTTATTCGTGAATATACTTTTTTATCCGAAAATATTATTTATATTTTATATCCACTCTTAAGCTCTTCAAAATGGCGACACGAAACGTTTTCGTCTATATCTTAATTTTTATAACTAAGACACCTTCAAAATAAGACTTAAGAAGTACCTTATAACTTAACTTGTGCCACAAATCATCAGGTGTGGTAGAGGTTAAGTATGACTTTTGACTTTGATTTCATATTTATGAAACGTAAACTCACATCAGTATATTAAAAAAGAAAGGCATGCCATCTGCTACGGTTTGTTTTCACGTTATCTCTAGCAAGAAATAGCTCACCTCTGATAGATGATAACCGGTAACTGTAGCTCATTTATCAGTAAAACCCTCTGAACATCTCACCGCTGGTCTTTTCCTTAACTTCAGCTAATTTATTCCTTGAAGCGCCTGGGAGTATATATTACTATCACGAATGTAACCAAAAAGCTTATTGCCAATAAGTCCAATGAAATCATAAATCGCTAAAATCAACTATAACCCCTTAATTTTAAGGTTATTTCTTGTATCACAAACTGAACAACTAATTGTTTATGTCAAAAATATATACTACTTTTAAATTATGATGGGTAAAAAGCCTTTGATACGTTTATGTAAAAGGCGTTTATCCTCAAAGTTGTGCCCATCAATGTCTTATCTCTCAAACATTGTAAGCTTAAAGAAACTGTCAAACATGAACAATCCAACATCGAAGCGGTAAAGTTTTAGATTTGGAATCATCAATAAATCGACAGAGCACCTTCACCAATGATTGACAGTTTCTCCACGCTCCGGAGCAGAATGGTTTGGTGCAAATCAGGAGCTTTAGCGTGTTGAGATTGTAAGTATAAATTCATTTTATAATGAAATAATAATCAAATAGCCAGTTCTTTTCATCAAAGTTTTTTAAGTTAGGACTGGCTTTAGCTGGCAATGCTAAGTTTGAAGTACAGTGGTTTTCGATACCAAATAACAGTTCGTAAACAAACCAAAAGTCTTGTTTAAAAGAGAAGCCCAGCCGCTCAGGTTCAGTACTTATTTTGACTTTGAAACATTGAAAGAGTGTTCAAGATGGGCGGTAGCAAATAGTCTCATTATGTATATAAAAAATAATGGCAAATACTTAGAATTGTCAAGACAACTTCAAAGAAATCTCAGACATGACTCACGCTGAATAGGTTGTTATAACTGAGACGCCTTTAAGAAGAGAGTTAAGAAGTACTTTATAACTAAACTTGTGCCACTAATCATCAGGTGTGGTAGAGGTCAACTTTGACTTTTGAATATGACTTTGACTTCATATTTAGAAAATTTAAACTCATATTTAAATTTAGAATTTGGCCTAATATACTTAACCCTCGGTATGCTACGTAACTAATAGTTACTATCTGCACTTTGTGTGGTTTTTTGGACCCATTTCAGTAATGAATTGTAAAATACATAGCTTGAAATGAGCTACGTATTTTATATTGTTATATAATATATATCACAATAAACTAAAATCGTCGTAAATTGTCAATATTTCATGACAAAGAAATCAAACACTTAATTTTTTAAAGAATATAACGTAAAATGGTTTATATAACTTTAACACTATCTAACTATAAAATTTGAATAAAACAAAATTAAACTAATCAATATGAGATCCTGGTTGGTTAAATATAACATATATAATTAAGGAGGTCCAGATCCACGTGAGGATTTTGGGTTCTGACACACTTTGCAGTTCGTTATAAACTGTATTTGCATTGCGAACATTTAATCACTATTGTCAAATAGTTGCGTAGCGAAACAACTCCAGCAACATGATGCTTCGAATTGACTTTTTTCGATAGAAAAGCCAAGAAAATGACTCAACTCACTTGATGGTAAGCAGAAGTGTATTCCAAATAAAAATATGGCACTGCACTAGCCATCTTGATATTGCTGAATAATACGCACTGCCGAAGCCGTGTGAATAATGCTAGAATTGCAGGGTTTTTTGTTTTGATGGGGTCTAATATACCCACCTAGTACATGGAGGGTTAATTTTTTTTTGTGATATTCGTTACACTCTTTGCCAGTACAGTTTAACTTGTATTTCACGTTTTTAAACTTTCATGTGATGTATATAAGCTACGTATTTATGTAACAGTGTAAAGCGAATTGTTACCTTGTTTATTTTGAGGGTGTTCTGGTTAAATTAATGCGTAGTAGTGATAGTAACAGCTAAGTCAATAAGCGACTCGGTAAGAGAATATAAATTACATTTAATTTACACTTTAAGTTACAAGTAAACTTTACGTGTTGTATTTAGAGGGAAACCTAATTTTCTTGTATAATTTAATTAATTAATATTGTATTAAAATTCTGTCTAGACGGTTACTTAATAAGTATCTTAAAGGTCGAAATTTTAGTAAATAATACGATTTTATTAATATTTATCTGGAATTAGTTTTGAATAAGAGCTCACATCCATTTTCAACTGATGTCACTGCGACTTCTTTAGGTCGCAGTATGAAAAACTATCTAGAGTCCTTCGATCAGGGACGCCTTTTTTGATACTCCTAAAGTCTGTACTACAAGGCTACTGTGGCTAACGCAAGAACATTAACAGGACACTGCAAACTAAACAGTCATTCAATATGAGATTGAACGATTCCGATGATCTGATTCATGATGAACATACCTCATATATAATTGTGGGGTGATACATAATTGACTTAAATGTATTAAAAGCTTTAAGCTTAGAAGACCCTAAAGCTTGTACAAAGTGCCTAAATCATGCAACTCAGACCCATTGGTGGTATGTTACAATAGATCTATTATATATGAGGTATGTTCAGAATCAGATCATCGGAATAGTTCAATCTCATATTGAATGACTGTTTAGTTTGCAGTGTCCTGTTAATGTTCTTGCGTTTGCCACAGGAGCCTTGTATTACAGACTTTAGGAGTATCAAAAAAGGCGTGCCTGATCGAAGTACTCTAGATAGTTTTTCATGAGTAAAAATACTTGTCGCATATACGTCGATAAAGTTCTAAAAAACTCGTCATAATCTACCAAAAATACACTATATTGAAAAAAAAATTATTGTACATAATCTAATTATTTATATAGAAGGTCCTAATGATGCTTAATTTGGGATAGATAAAAAGTTTGAATGAGAGAAATTTTATAATTATTTTGTAACAATTTTTTATCCTTGGCAGAGGGACAGGACGGTTGAAAATCTAGGCGGTTTCGAGCACGACCGCCCGCTGGAGTCTCGCAATCATTGGTCCATCACGTAGTCCTGATCTCTTTAGATTTCTGCTCGGTTTAGTTGGTGATAGGGATTTTTTTAAGCCCAGCAAAAAAGCTACCACCATCTTACGTCAGTCTGCCACCCTCGCAATAACAGTAACAGCAATTTTCCCAGCAGTTGGAGGCAGTATATCCAGGTCGTCGGTGGTTGAGTAATCCAGCTGTAGCTCGCTTCGATCTTCGGCTTTATCTCCACTTATCATTAGGTCAAAAACTATTTGTACTGATTTTTTTCTTTTTGCGAAACATTCAGCATTTGATACAAGTTTTAAATAAAAATACTCAAGTAGCTATCTTTAATCGGATTTATATTGTACTATTACATGTTTAACTCCGTTTCCTTATTAATTAACTGGGTGAAACGCCTGAGTTCTTGGAGCCGATTCCGTAACTTATTTAATTACCAGTATTACGTAAATATTTACTTCGTACATCCATAAATTTAAATTTAACGTTGTTTTATTTGTAAATAGATTAAATTTCTAAATTAATACGGCTTCTTAAATATGATTTGGTTTAAAAGAAACATGTACAAATATTAAATACAAATAAAACCTGCACATGATATTTAAATACTTCTTATACATATTGAAGTCAAATATACTAAGGTACTTTGTATATTTGATTAAAATTTGTCTAAAACCTCTTTTGTATTTGTTTTGTTACTGGGGATGTGGAGGTAACGAACACCCTAGAGCCTCTGCCATTGCGACGCGACATAACGTTGGTTAGTGAGTTTTATCGTTTGTATCATTAATAGTGCTCTGAAGAGCTTATTGACCTTATCTCTCCCTCTCCTTTTCTACTCAGGAGTACGCATGCTGGTCTAAGGAGTCACTCTTTCCCCGTCGCCACTTCTACTTTGCGCACGAAGAGATTTTGTGATTCCTTTTTCTGTCGCACAGCTAGAGCGTGGAATAACTTACCGGCACACGTATTCTCTCCTTCATACAACATGGGTTCTTTTAAAGGTGGCGTGAAAAAGCACTTTTAGGGCCGGCAAGGTGAGGGTAGCTAGGGCAGTATATCACATGCTGCACTAGCTATTTTCACATATGGACTCCTCTACTACTTATCATCAGGTGTCGAGTAATTTGCTGAGCATTTTATAAAAAAAACCAAAACATATTAAAAAACTAATATTTGCTAAGTAAGTCATAAATTAAATTTTAACATTGTTTAGTATTTTAAATACACAAATATAAACGTTAATACTATAATTTTGTAGCGTATACAACTCTTTTATTTGATCGTAAATTAGTTAAATTTTAGGTTAGGTGAGACTGCCAAGAAGATGACGTCACATGTAGATGTAGTCGCTTGTAGATTTTTTTACAGAAGCAAAAAGTCACGTAAAAGCAGAAAATCATACATACTATATTGAATGATATGAACCTCGGGTCCACTTATATAGATATTGGTTCTTACCAAGTTTTTTTGGTATATTACTCTAAAATATATACTGCATGTAGGTCTGTATTCTTTGTTTAATGTCTAGTTAATACACAGCTTTTTTGGGCAATCGTTTGTTGATTGATTTGGTACTTACTCTTTAAATATGTAATTATCAATATTTTTTATAAAGTATTCCGCATTTTTACATTTATTTAATTTTTAACTGAAAAATGTCAAATGCATTTTTGCCACCCTTTTTCTTCAAAATTAGTGATTGAGTATTTCGCTTATGACTCACGCTCTGTAGCGGGTTAGGGCAATCACACGGACCATTGGGCGAGCTAACTCATCGACCGCGGATGGCGAACTTAGCCACGTCATCCACTACCGATGCTAACACTGTCTCGCTTATGCAAATTACAGGAATAATTTACATAAATCGTATTTGTATACAAATAATTTGTTCTACTGAGGCTAGCACATGAATATTTTTAGATTTCGAATGGTTATAATTTTGAGGACCGTTAACACAGAACGATTCGAAATTTAAATTTGTATGTAATAGGGGTACTATGAAGGTATGCTGTGCTTCAAGAGTTTCTCAATCAATTTGAATTTAGAGCACTCTTTAGATAACGTCAGCAACTACCTTTGACGGCGGTCTGGTCGAGTGGTCAGTACCCCTGTCTACTTAGCTAGAGGCCCCGGGTTCGAATACGGGTAGACAGAGAAGTTTGTATAATGATTATGAATATTTGTTCACAAGTGGTGGATGTGTGTATGTTTATTTATATACATAATACATATGCTATCTTGTATCTAAAACACAAGCTATTAATGGTACTTTGGGATATCAGGTGTGAGTGTGAATTAAAAGAAATAAAATAAGCTGAATGCAAACGTTAATTCGTTCAATTAGGCGAAATATGTTTTCATAATTAAATTAATATAAAATCTTCCGATGCAACGTTTTATCGGCGATGAGTGGTTTCCAATTTATTCATCTTAATATCTTAACATGACCTACAATCTCATGTGGCCAACATCATTCATAGAGACCAGCATGATCAAGGATCAAGCAATTAACTTGTTGAAAATTAATAAAACTACTGCTTATGTTAATAATTGGACTATATAAGAGGAAACGTAAATTATTAGCCACAAAACAATATCATAAAGAACAAAACGCGATCTACAGCCATAATCGGTTTACTATATTTCGTAAAAAAAACAAAGGAACACTTTAAAAATTCCATAGAATTTAAACATATGCAGCAACATGATAAAGCTATATCATTATCGTAGAAAATGGTGATTCCACGATCAAAAGTTAGCATATAAAGTTTGTTATTCTTTCAAAAGTTTCATGTTATTTTCTCCTAGACAAAATTTATGGAGGGATCTAAGTTGAAACTATATTTATACGAGGTAAATGACCTGGCAATGAAAGAGAACGATTTAGACGTAAATGCTTATAAATTATCTATTTATGAAGTCTATTTATTAATTTATTTGAATTAAGATCCATATTCTTGCGCAAGAATTTGGTTCTTAATTCAAATACTCTCATAATAAAAATCGTTATTTCTCATTTCAACCAACTCCTGCTTTACCAAATAGTTTTACGAAAGAACTATACGAGTCTTATTCTGATTCTTTTTCACTTAACTCACTATCTTTATTTATTAATCTTAAAGTTACTCTGAAGAGATCGCTTTCAACAATAAGATCACAAATACAAAATTGGAAAATTTTCCCTATGTATTTACAGTTGAATTGGCTAATGTACATAAAGATATATACTATTCTCTCTTAAATGCTTTACTACATGAGAGCCTTTTACGAAAAACAAAATGAGAAAATAATAACGGATTTTAACTTATTAAGACACATTGATTTCGTATTTTATTTTACGACCCACGGTGGGCTCACACACGATCGGTAATATAACTATTATCGCTTAGAAGATTAGAAGTAGATTCTACTCCAACTATAAATATACCTTGAGCTTGTTACATAAAGTTAAACAGATCGTATACAGAAAAAAAATTAAGTTACTTTCATTGTTCTTCTCACAAGGTTCGAGGAAGAACCACAGCTTTCTGAACATGGAATCGAATAAACCAGCTTAAACTGGTATCTTCAAACAAAAGCATTTGCATAAATGCATGAGAAAACAATTTTGCATACGGAACCAAAGATAAACGCTAGTTAGCATCACAGATGCAAATACTTGGTTGTGAACCTAATGTACAAATTGCCGGCTTTCGTATCCCCGTTGGTCGTGTTGTCGCTTTGTCTGTCGCGTTCCGCTTTCACGTCAGATCCTTGTCACTAAGTAGAAAAGGGCAGAAGGCCGCTTCCTAACTCATCTGTTTGAAAGATTAAACTTGAGCCATGTCAAGGGTCGGAGAATTCTGACACCAGGTCAGAATTATTGATACACTTCGTGATATAAAGAACTTCAGGCTGGAACAGCTCTAGCTTTTTAATCTGTTGACAAATTTTATAATTTTCGATAACTCTTAAAGTATTGTTAGTAATTGATATTGTGTACTGTGTATTTATTTGAAAAATGCTCATTTGATGTAAATGACAAAGTTGCGTCCAATTTTATTTTGATAAAAAATTATTATCTTTTTAACTGACATCAAAAAAAGGGAAGTTCTATGTTCCATTGTATATTTATGTTCAGCGATTTCTCCATCAGTTGTAGACTGATTTTCAATTATAGGTTTTTATGCGATAGAATATACTTTTGAGGTAATGCTATCGTGATCAAGTCAGGATGTGATAATGGAATCACAGGAAATCGAGGGCGTCGTGGAGAGAACTGAACAAACACAAGTAAACCGATAATAACAACCTTTATGAATACTTCTCAACCAGCGAATAATAGACAGATGAGTTGACAATACTGACGGTCACCCATCCAGCGTTGACCTAAGAAACTTACCACTTAATATTGTAAAACAAAAGTTTTAAGCAAAACTGAAAACTGACAACAAAACGGAATACAATAGTTTGACTTTTTAGAATAATTCAATTTAAGTACTTCTCCAAATTAAATGTATTTTTAGAAGTTGGCGCTGAAATGTTTCCAGTAACAATATAATATATTAATTTGTTTCCAGAAAATTAGACTCTAGAGCTCCATTTTAAGTCTATATTTAATTTTATTTAATAAAGACAAATATTATTTTACCAAAACACAAATGACTAGTTTCTTGATAGTGTTGTTTTGTTTTTGTATAATCTGTGTTTATGTGTGTGTGTTGTGTGTGACTGTTATGTTAGTCCTGTGAAAACCGTGAGTAGGATTTCTGTTTCAACATTACCTAATTTATAGAGCCGGATTATAACTGTGGATTTATTTGATTTTTCCTACCCTCGTTAAACCATAAAATATTTGAGTAAAATTACTAACTCATTGCTCTACCTCAGCTTTTGAAACATGAAACTTGTATCGTATCAGATTGAACATTGGGTCTAAATTGGAATCTTTCTTACTGTGTTTACAAAAGTCATGATCCAAATCAAAGTAAGGGTTCATTGTTTAAGGCTGAACTGAATTGGTCTCGCAAATTGGAGCCGATATTTGAAGAGGCTTCGTGACGTCAGCATAAGGCTCATTTGCTTTTTGTAGTGAACAGCGATTCTTTATAATCCAATAAATGCAAATACAAACCCTTTTGTTAGTTAAATTCATGGGGGTATGGAGAATAATATCAGAATAGTTTGAATACAGGGAAAAATATAAAAGAATTCGTACGAGCGGTAGTTTTGCTATTGATCAGAAGTATTAGATGGTGGAACCGATTTCAGAGAAGTCTCGATAGTTAGGGCGACCTTACGCAGGAAATGCCTTTGTTCCTAAGGTACATCCTTTACCAAGAAGGCTTAGGTAAACGTGTAGATTCGAACAGTCTTCAGAGCATGATAGTGATTGCGAAAAGTACCCTGTCGTACGACGATGCCACGTTCAGCTAATGCGTTGGTTTTAGTGAATATACCAGGGCCTGACTAGAGATGTCTCAGACCACACCACAGAGGAACTGGCTATCACACCTCCAACTGCCGAAATTCAACGATTCTGTGAATATAATTGCTATGGCGTCAGTCTTTGTTATGATGGTTTTAACTTTCCATGCAGACTCAGAAGAAGCCCCACCACCAACCAAACTGACCCATATTTCTGCCCCCACCCGGATTGAACCCGGGACCTCCAGATTTGTAGTTCATCAGTAGTTGGTCTCAACTACTAGAACACAGAGGCCGGTATGTATGGGCTGATTAATATAATAAATTATGTTAAATCATAATATTTACCTTACATAAGTACTTACTTATTACATTAAACATAGGCATTTTCTTTTACAAAATAAAACTGATATTTCTGGCCACCCACTTAGTAAATTAACTCCATAGCAATTATACATTATACGTACTCAGCTACGCACCAATGGAGTGTGCAAACACCGTATGATTAATTTGCAAATGTTAATTAATTACCACCTACAGTCCAGAACTAGGCGGATGATTGAGCCTATAATTGCCCCGATTTGATTATGTTGGTTTGTGGGTTCTGTTAGACTGTTGGTATGTGTAAGTAGCTATTACATCGACATTCTAAAGAGTTTTTAATACCTTCACACTGAAACACGGCAAACTGCTATAATTTTTTATAGCGAAAAATAAATTTAAATTTATATTGCCGATTTTCTAGTTAGATTGTACGCTACGTAAATGAACAAACAATTTCAACTGTATTTAAAAAAAACAAATTAAAACAATTTTAACAAAATTTTACTTTTTTTTCACAATTTTGAGTTTTAAAATTCTAGGGTAAAAGTAAGATGAGTGTTCGTCAGATTGATGACTTGTCGGTCTGTTTGTCGTTTGTTAAAAAAAAGCTTTGGATAATATGAAATACGTGCCCATAACATTTCAAGGTTGCCGTCAATTACCTGGGATCCCATCATCAGATCTTGACTTGGTAACAATGGGACCACCTTCAGAGTATACTCTATTAATGAAGAAAAGAATTTGGCAAATTGGTTCATAATTAACAGAGAAATCGTGCAACGAACATACATTAAAAACATTAAGTCTAATTGAGAACCTCTTCCTCTTTGGAAGTCAGTTGATAAGGTTGTTTACTGCTATTTTATGAACGTTTAAAAATGAGTAATGATTACCAAAGTAATATTTGTAACAAAAATTAACCTTCTAAGTTTATTTTCTTATAGTATATATTCTTTCTTATTCTATAAGTTATTTTCTCCAAGCAAAACCGTTCTCAGGTTGCCCTGTTATAATTTTCAATTAAAACGTGTGTTTACGAAGATAACTTTCTCTGTGTGAATGTTCATATGATTATGTTGCATAAAACGCAATAAAGTAATAAATATGGGGCTTAGAATAAATGCGACAGCTTCAATGTTAATGTAAAATACTTTTATATCTAACGATAGTTATTAACGGGATTCATTTTGGAGGTCCTTTATCTCCGTGATCATGGCGCGTGCAACAGTGCAGAAATTTCAGGAACTCTAAAACAAAAAGTTACTTGATATAAATGTATGTATTTATACCATAATAAAGTGTGCAACTAAGATCTGTTTAACAGAGAATGTAATTTTCTTGCTAGAGTGTAAAAAAATTGTGACTATTATTTTTAAAACCCAGTAAATGTAAAGGAAATCCTTCCTACATTATGTTTTTATTCATTTCTGCTTGTTGATGATTGACAATGATAAATGGACATACTGATTGACCTGAGTTAACAAAGTGACGATAACAGATATAACGTGTAATGATATTTTATCGCAAAACATAAATCAGTTCGAGATTGTATTGAAAAAAAAATGTTTAGTCGCGTATATGAATAAATTGGTATAATGCTGGACTTCAAAGAAAGAAATCTCAACACAAAGCTGACCAGATTAACATTGGACCGATTACCATCCTGTCACGTACCAAGATGCTGAAACTTAAAGTTTGGTACCTGTAAGTCTTTAGGAAATTGGTCCAAACTGCGAGAGTTTGACGATCGAGAAAGAGAGCGAAATCTATTTTTTTGGTTGCTTGGGTGGACTGTATTTACATTCTTCTAAAATGTGGCTTCATCCTGATCACATCTGACTCCTCGTATGCTTCCACCATGTAAGAAGGCTTGTGCTTAGAAATACTACGTAAATAGGCTGATTTACATGTTATAGATACTATTTTACTAACAAGACACATTAATTAAAAGCAGGCATGCTTCTATTTTTAAATTAAAATAATCTCATAATAGTTAATGTTAGTGGTTTTGTGTTAGGTAGCGAAGTATTAGTATTTTTACGGAGTAATATAAAAGCAACATGGAGTGTGAGATATTTCTTGCTATATCAGACACTTCTGAAAATTAGATTAAAATTTCATGATACATTTAAAATTACACAAATCGCTTACTGATATTTTGAAATCTTCCTATCAATTTCTAATTCAAACTAATTTACTCTTAACGATAAGATTTCTATCTTACTTGTTTTCTCAGTGACTTTTATGTTTCTGTTACGTTAAGATTTAGTTCTTTGTCATTTACGTCTAGTTTTGTATTCAATGTATCGTGTACACCATCCTCTAAATTCTGGGTGTACGTCGCGTTCTTGACATTTCTGAATCAATATTGTCTATATCGCTAAGGCTGTCGCCATTAATGTTCGAACACGTTCCGAGCCACAACTCGTGTCTCCAAGTCACGAATACCGATCTATAGGTACTTCATATACAATATCATTTGATATACGCCAATTTGCAAACTGTCGCTTTAAATATCAGTTTCTGTTGTAAGTTTTGATGAGACAAGTCTATTTTTGGAGTAAATTTATATACTTTAAAAAGAGACAAGTGTATTTTAAAGTACATAAATTTAATAGCTAATTTTAGAAAGTTTTATTTATCATAACTAAATAATGATAATCACTTAAGGAATGTTAAAAATCCACCTTTTTTATGATTCAAGTGTGTTATCAGCTGTTTATTTCAGGCTCAAACTTCAGAACAAAAGAATTTATTATCGATACAGGAAACAAATTTCAACTTATACATTCGACTCTACAAGATATAGTGTCATTTGGGAACATATTCGCCCAAAACTTATCGCTGAATCAGTTCTTGATTTTTGAAATATAAAAAGTGGATTAAAACTCTTTAGCAGTAGAATTAAAAAAAAAAATTATATAAAATCATAACATTCTTTTGAGCTTCGTTGAACAGCTTCAACGAACTTACTAATCGTTCCGACAAGCATTTTGCAAAAGTTTAAAATTTGGTTGATTATTTGATTATAAATTATGATTCAATATAATTGTGACAGGGTTCCGGCAAGATCTCTTAAAATGTTTCAAGTTTTACGAGATACTTTCTTACAAAATTTAAAAATTCTAAATTAATAAAGTTTCTTGTCTAATTTAATGAAAATAGCGAGTTTTGGATGATACTTATCACAGTAAACAACGTTGACTACAAAATACGTGCGTAATTTGAATAAATGGTTTATGAATCTGAGTAATTGTCTGAGTTCCATATATTTATGATGTTGTTGTTGAACACGAATCGTTAGAGGCTTTTGAGACTTATTTTACAAATTAATTGAAGAGAAATTACGGTCTTCTATTCCTTTACCAAAGAAAGGTAAACAAATTAACCTTGTCGTTAGTATTTTGTAAACGTATAAGTATAATAAATTTCTAAAACGTTCTAAACGTTAACATTGTCTCAAATCCCCATGAGCCTATTGGCTTTTTTTAATATAAGAAGAGTGCATTATCCATAAATCTGAAATGTATCTGGGATTTGATTCCCGTATTGCCAAAAAAATTTACAAGGAGGTAATAGAATATTCTGCGATACCATAGGTAGGTCTGGACTGGTTGATGAAGCCAATATGCTATGATAGTCTATGTCATAAGGAAAGAGACACAGCATACAAAGCTTCTTGCAAATTGAAGACAGCCATTCAGTTTCTTCGATCAATTCATTCACCGAGTACACATTGAAGAGATAAAGACCCAATTGTTTCTTAACAATAGAAAATAAAGGGGTAAATGCTTTATATAATCATCAATAAGGTTTACTTTGGCATATTGTAATGAAATTATTGCACATTTAAATAATGTTTTCAAAATTTATTAAAACTGAGAGACGATTTATGAGAGCATTGAATGAACAAAGTTCATTATACACTGAAATGTATGAATGGATTCTGTCCATTACAATTAAATAATTGAGCAAGTATACAAAGCATTTAAGATGTGGCTAAAAGAGATCAAAGCTTCAGCTGTCATCCTCTCAGCTAAATCATAAAAATAAGCCGTATTATTGTTGGCAAGGTTGATAAATTTGATAATAGCCCTCCCAATTGACACTTGTGATACCATGGACATAAATTGTGATAAATAAATAATAAGTTATTATGATTCAGAAATTATTTTAAAAAAATTTCAAATGAGTATTATAACATTTTTAATGTTAAAAACTGTTTATTTTTTGAGAATACGATTTCTTCGGTCTTTGTATGAAAGGCGCCATCTTGTGATATTTGAGTTAGTCTTCCGTTATTCGTAGAAGAGGTAACTACTGTATAAAAGGGAGTGTAGTGAACAATAAAAGTGATATTTGGTGATTATTTCTATGTAACTATACTGGATATTCCTTTCGGCATGGACTCTACCCATTGCCTTATAAAGCCACGCCAACATACACTTGCACGTAACAAAATATTCTTTGAGTTAGTTCTGCCGATTTAACGCACTGAAGGAACACGACAGGCCAAAGAAGTGATTTTAGTGAAGTGAGTTATATTTTACAACCTTTAAAAGAGGCGTGAAAAGCACTTTTTGACCGGCAAGGTGGTGGCTAGGGTAGTATGTCGCATGCTTCACTAGCTATCTTCATATATGTACTCTTCTGCTACTTATCATCAGGTGGTGTCATTTGCTGTGCTTGATAGTAAAAAAACTGATAAGTTTGAGTAAAAATACCACAATCATCATCAACAGCCTATATATGTCTAAAAACAGGGATAGTGAACAGTTTTGGGGGGAATAGCAAAAAAAACACAGGAGGAATTTAGACCCAAGCATACCAACGTTGACCCTGTTCCTGTTTTGAGGTGGTGCGTGGAAACTTAACGTACTTTCCACAGCACGGATGAGATAACAAGTTTTGATTGAGTCATCAGGATAATCTATGGCGTAAGCGGCTTTATTTTCGTTATCAAAACCTGGAACCATTACAACAGATTTAATTCAATAGACAATGAATTGAATTAAATCTGTTAAATCCTTTTTTCCAATTCCAGTCTAAACTCATGAAAACATTACCATATTTCAGGTTTCATTATCTCCCATAATTACGCGTTCCCTTTTCCTACGCGCAACCATTATGAACACGATGCAGGAGTTCGTATTTATTTATGGGTTTTTAATGATCTTTAAAGTAACAGGTGTGAGATACCCTCGTTTATATTAAAATGCGGTATTTTCAACGTCCATTAGGAACGCAACTGAATAATATAAAATGGTTTGTAGTTTGGTCTATTATATCATCATCAATATGCATCACATTGATGGGCATAAGCCTTGCTGTGACAAACGCTTGAAGAGTTTGTGTCACAGCACCACCATGCTGTCTGGATTCAGGTTGGTGGGTGAAATCGGATGCTATAACAACCGGATCACATCCACTTTACGTGCCATATGAAGTACAAAGGAGCTCGAGGTAACAAATTTAATTGACCCATCCAGGGACCAACCATGGTTAAAGTTGCTTTGTTTTCGATATCGAAACCGATTTCGGAAGTACATTCACGAGTTCATAACTCAAGTGGTCTATCTACAAAATCTGTTGGAGGTACTATCGTAAGATTCACACAGTTAAGGCAACTTACTATTTGGCTTCACGAGCCTAAATCTAAAAATTACATCCAGTTGAAAATCGGAAATAGAACCGAATTTTTAATTGAGACATATTCAACCACAAAATTCTGTCCATTGTTTTTGGAACCACTATGGGGTAGCTTTTTGTCTCCAATTTATTTATTTATTTAACAATTTATATACACACAAAGACAATTAAAAGCACACGACAGAATATTAGAGAATACTTACTTTTTTATAAAGAGGAAGAACTCCCGGATTCCCTAACCACAGGGAACTGGTTACTCCAACTCCCGGTTTTGGTTATGGCAGCAGCCATAGTATATAAGATAGAGGTAGCTAATCAAGTAAACTTAGAAGCTCTACCAGAAGGTGAAATCAAAGAACAGATCAAAGAAGCAGGTCAAGTTGTTGATAAAGTTAAGTCTTTTATACTTTTCATAATAAATAAATTTTCGATAAAACTCTCCAATTTGTTTTTGAATCCAACAAGAGGACTTTTTTGCATTTTATTTGACACAAACATTTTCAAATCAAATGATCTTCACCCGGTCCTTTGTGACACTTCATTTTGTCGATACAAAGACCACAAAAAGGTTCCACGGGAAAATTGGGATGGTTTTCCGGATAACTCAGAATGTTTGATTATAAGTGAACCTTAAACAAAGTTAGGTTACCGTTTTGTGCGTTACGGTTGACGTCTGAAAGAGAGTTTCACGTTAATGGTGTATAAACTCATTTTGGATTGTATATATTTAAATATTTTTGTCATTTTGGAATATATTGTAAGAATGATTTTGTTCAGACTTTCAAACAGGCTTTTGAGGAAACCTGAGTTATGTAACAAATATACCAGACTGCGAAAAAAATATTGAATTCTCAGATTGACCGTTATTACCCGGCTCAACATTTTAGATATCACATTTTCTATAAATATTAGTATTATATGGATTACTCATAATAATCTCTTAGATTCCTAATAAGCTCTTAGATTCCATAAACGTTGAAGAAAACGAAAAACATATGACATATAATGTACAGTATACAAAAAAATGGGGTGAGGACTATGTACAGAGTAAATTGACATTTATAAATACCTCATAGCTTCCAGATGGTCTTGGCTTTCAAATTAATATTTTATTGCTATATTTTCATACAATAAAAGATGCAGTTATATAATTTTTCGCTATTCAAACGCCTGTGAATAAGAGAGAGGAAAGTCGAAACAAAATAACATATTTTGTAATAGACCGTCGAGTTTCTTGTAATAGCATTACCGAAGGGCCAGCCTGGGTAACAGCCGCCCAGAATAAATTAAATTTTAACTCAAATGCCACTGACCCGAAATCGAAAGTTAATCTTACTCTAAATTAAATTATCCGAGCTATGACTTTTTACATTGGTTAGGTTCAATATTGAGAGAGCTGTTAATTTTTTGTTGATAAATGTAGAATATTCAATTGTTTATAAATGACAGCAGGGAGTTCATCTCCAGACGTTAGAATCAAAATGGTCGCGTATTTCACAGAAACTATCACACACTCAAGTTGTAGAAGCTATGGAGTTGTGGAAGATATGGAGATTCCTCTTATTGAATACAGTGAATGGGTTTCTTCGAAAGTATTTATTTTTCGCAATTTATACACCTGGTGATGCAATCGTCTGTAGGCACCGTTACTACGGTAATCGCTTTCCCACTAAATGTTGGTTCCACTAAAAATGGAGGTTACAATATATTATTGTATTGTATACTTAGCATATGAATTCTTTTTAATAACTGCTACAGTTTTCATTTTCGTATATCTTGAAAAGGAAAACTACCTTCTTTACTTTGGAATCGAAACATGAATAGAGAACTCTAAAGCCAGGAGAATTTAAAATAGGTATTTATAAAATCTATTACTGTCGCTCTGTGCCCGAACAACCAACCAAACTATCCATCGCGATAGTGGCAACTCCTAAAAACAACTTTTGTAGTCACCTGTTTCCTTTTCCTAAACTGGATCGATACCTCTAGTTTTTCGTTAATTATATTAAATAAAGGGCTTGTGGGCGTTGTGATTTGAATGCTCTGGATTCGATACTGACAAAAAGATATCTCTAGCTCATCCGTGCTTTGGAAGTCACGTTAAGCCATTGGTCCTAGTTGATAAATCAACCGTTTTTACCCACCAACTGGCATTGCTGGTGTTAAGGCATAAAACGTCTCATATAGGAAGGCCTGTCTCCAGCAATAGAACTGCCCTCATGGCTCGAGCGCCCTGGAGACTCTAAGAGACAGCGGGACGCATCCCCTGGAGGTGATGCCTGTCGATTAGAACTCCTCCAGAGGCGAAGTGCCCCTTAAAGCTTAAGGACTCTCCAAGGTTCTCGCCTCCTTAAAACCCCGGTAACGCTGTAAAGGCCATCTGTTACATTATCTCGTATAAACTTCTGAACACATCACATAATTTGACATTATTTTAAAGTTTTAGAAGATGTATATCGCTTTGAATATTGGTTTTATGAAAAAAGAGAACATAGCAATGGATATTGGTATAGCAAGTGGCTGAAAAATTCTTGGGAAAAAAATGCTAGTGATGTAGTTAAGGGTTGTGTTTGTATTAAAAACTGCCTTAGTATTTATCATCAAACAGGAAAAAAGTCTTTTTAATTGGTTTTGATAAAATAAAAATTCAAGCCAGTCAACTTTCAATCATATTACTATTGTAAAATATAATATCCAATTCTCAACCCTTGAATAACGGCAAAAACTTCAAAATACGAAGAAAAATAAATTTCTCAAGTATTTTAATATGGGCCCAACTTTCGCCGAGAGATTCTTTACCAACTGCGCTGAAAGTGGTACCCAGATTGAAGTTATAATTGTCGTCCATAAAATACCTCTGAGCCTGTGAGTACTTTTGCGCTCTACTGAAATCATTTTAACGTAAAAAAGCGCTTCATAACTAATACCTTATTTTACTTGAACTTCTTGTCTTGGAAGAGAGAAGAACAATGAAGGTTTGCAGCATTTCGTTGAATATGATATTCATATAATAAAGTTATTTTTAATAATATTTTTTAATCCGTAACATGATATACTATTTATTTATTTTTAAAGGAGTAGCTCTTGACTTTTATCTCATCTGAATGTAAAGATCCATCGATTCCTCAACAACAGAGGAACTGGCTATCTTACCACCAACTGCCCGAACACTAAAATGCTGTTAACATTATTGCTATGGTGGCATACTTAGGTAAAATAATGGTGCTGATGGATAGCTAGGAGTACTTAGAAAAAGTTCTACTCCAGATCTTAAGTAAATGATTTCATCTACTAGTTCACAGAGGCAGTATTTCACATTATTAACAGACATCAAAAAGAAGGAGGTTGAGAACCTCAGGACTCTGTGATAAAATTCTTTCGGTATTGGAAACTTCCAGTTTTTTGTCCTATTATCATTAAACTACAGTTTTGCTGATGATAAGCACGAGGAATCGAGAGAACTCCTCAAAGTTTATAGATTTGCATATAGCAATTTTGTTAATTCAATGAACAAGAGAAGAATTTTAATTCTATATCTGGAGCTGGTCCCATTGTTGGTCCCAAGTTAGGTTCTGATAATAAGATCTCAGCAAAATCGAGGGCAAACTAAACTAAAAATAGGTTTCAAAACCTTTAAAAAAATTCAATTTAAATTAGATTACTTCTTATATTTAATTATTTTTGACTTTTTAGTGTTATGAAGTCAGTGTTTAGTTATTAAACAAACTTTTTAAATATATTTATTTTATAAATTCCGCATTGATTTTCCTGAGCGAAGACTTTTCACTTAAGATATCTCTTGCAGTCAACCTAGAACTGTAATTAATATATATCCAAAATAATATGTTATAAAAGAACTCAATGAGTGTAACATACACTCATTAGGTACCGATAATTTTTGACAATAAGTTTACTGTTATTATAATTAAAAACAGATAAAATTTATTAATATTTCAAAACAATTGTAAAAATACTAATCGTAATTAAAAAATTTATAATTATAATTGATTTTAAATTATAACTTACTGCAATTATAATTTGAAATTGAGAATAAAAGAACGGTTACTTTTAATGTCTTCCATAACTTACATAAAATAAATGAAACGTGAATTTCTTAAAATAAATTAAGCACACGATAAAATAATTCTACAAACGACTACGAATTTTGTTATTTCCTCTTTGAAACTAGCTCATAACCCTAATCTAATTTCAATTTGTAAATGAGCCTGCTATCAGGGCGGTCCAGTTGGCTCTATGCGACGCGTAAGGGTTATCTCGCTGTCCCCACCTCGTTCGGGTCCATTGGACCTGATTACCGCAGCGCATTATACGCCTTTTAATTCAATGTTAATGTTCCATGATAGCGACAGGGTTTCATTTAGCTTTTTTGGGTTTTAATTCAGTAAGTCTAAATGATATTGTAAATCTTTATATGCGCCCTTCTGTACAATGTTGTAATATTATGCTATCTTGATAAAAATGTCAGATCACCTAGAGTGTTGAGGCAGTTAGATTTTATTTAATTTTGACGAAATGTTGTTACTGAAAGAAATAAAGAAAATTTCACTTACGTTAACTACATATTGAAGAAAGGCAAAATATCACTATGCTATAAAAAAATCAAACTATTGAACAGCTCTTCGATCGGTAACTGTCGCAGCTGAACTGACGCCAGTAATCTGGGTATACATTTTTTGTGGAAATAAGGTTTTCTTTGAAGATTATATTCTCTTAAATTAAAAATGAGAAGCTTACTTGGTATCTTTTACAATATTCATTTACAATATTAATTTAAAAAACGAAATACATATTCTTATATTGTCTAAAATGTATCACAAAAGCAACTACTAAAATATGCATACACATAATAATAATATTGATGTTATATATGAAATAAAAGTAATACGCCAATATGTCACTCTTAAATATAAATAGTAACACCCCTTAGATGGACCTGTACACCTGGAAGGCAGTTAAAAAGTCCGTTCCTAATAAAGTTAAATAAAATCAACTTTAATTGACCGATAATAAATATAAATTTAATTTAATATAAAGAACAAACAGCCAATGATTACGATTCTGTTGGGAAGTATCTAAAATTCAATTTATTTTCAGTACTATTCTTTCATTACAAAACGACCAGAAAAGTCATACCAGTGACGTCATTTGACGTATCTAAAATAGCCGCTTTTGAACATATTTACCTTATTTTAACGCGTATCATAAGATATTACTATTAAAATAAATCAAAAGTATATATCTGGTCTGAGTATCAACTAATTGACAGTTCTTAAAAGTCGAATTGAATTGGAATGAAAGGGAAACAGATAAATTAATTTTAGTTTATGAAAATGGCACTATCATTATGAGACTAATTAAATAGAGTTATTTAATTGCGCAAACGAAACCACAATATAAAAGCGTTACGAGTTTTCTAGAGAAATTCCAGGTCAATTGATCGGATTTATGTTTCGTTTAGGTACGGTAAATATAAAAGTAAAAAGAAATAATTCTTCATTCTTAAGCATGTTTGAATTCCAATAATATATTCGAGAACCAAAGCAATTACTTTATTTCTTAAATAAACACCATTATATATTTTTCTTCCTTTGGAATCAGTGAATTTTCATATTATATCAAAAAGTTTAAGGTTTTTGTACTAAAATAATAATTCAATATTCCTATTAAATTATTACGCGTGAAGAAACACGAAATTTGTTTTCATGCGTGATCGGACCCAATATATCGAACGAGAAGGCCTATATGGGACAGTGAATGGCAAGACCAGTAAGTCACCTCACTGTTAGTATACATTAAAATGCACACATAACTATTTATTCCTTATAAGTTTTTAAGTTACTGGTAGTGATAGTGAAGTATTTTCATAGCCAAATTATTCGCAGTAATGAATACAAAACTGTAAAGTTACTAAAATTACCTACCTTGTATATTTACCATATAAAGCCTATATGTTAGTAGTTAAAACAATTATAGAATTTTAATATAAAAGTACAAATATAAACTTATATACGGACAAGTGTTTGATTTTATATTTCATATCTTTCATGGTTACCAAAAACAGACTTCAATGGAGTACTTAGTTCAGTTAATTATTTCGGTAAATTAAATTAATTAAGTGTAATTATCGAGGTATATACATAGACTGTTATAAATAAGAGTCAGTATTGATTTGAAAAATCAAACTACTGCCTACCTCTTTGTACTATACACTCGCAGTTAAACTCTAATACAGGCTCGAGATTATTTTCTTTAGCTTTCGTATTAAAAAAAAATCTTGGCTTTTGAGATACAGTTGTTAAATTGTTCAGAGTGTTGGAGTTTATATTGTTGTTGACATTACCAATAAATATTAACCATTGTCAAACTTAACATTATCAAAAATATTTGTACTAGTATAAGGATCATGTTGAGTGATTTCACAAAGTTCAATGTTATATTGCTTCATAAATAAATTAATAGTATTTTTTTAGAAAATATAAAGAAATTTATTTCTTAGTCCACATCGCATGCCGTGGCTGCCTGTAATTAAAAACTGTACTTAATTTAATGTCTACGCTACAGTTTAATATTTTTGTTAGTATGTGTTTTTGTTGACTGCCCTTAAAATAAATAAATAAATTATAAGATATTTATTTATACTATTCTGCCGAAATTTTATTAACAAATGAATCCATCAAAAAATACAATTCAATCATCTTACTTATTATATCTTCGTATAAGTTACACTGATAGGGTTCCAATTAACTTATCACGAGGTCCACCTGTGGGTTCAATCATTTTTTTAGGTAGTAGAAGCAATAGTAGTCCTATTTTTGCAGTTATTAACATACTAAGCCAATACCGCCCATTTGATATAAACGATAGAAATCAAATTGTACAGGAGGTTTTTTTGCAATGTTTTACAAATAAATATTAAAAAAATAACATAAATTAAGGTATTATAAAATTAAGGGAGTAATGGGTTTTTTGGCTCTTATATTTACTGTCTTAATCAAATTGAATTCATCATTCGTGTTATTTTCAGGCGTTTGAGATAACGATAAAAATATCTTCTATAATATCTCTATGTAGAGTAACACACCGAAATCAGATAATACAAACGTTTTTCTATATTAAATAATATATTTGATTGTTAAATTTGAATCATGGTTATAACTTACCAACAAAGGGTTAAATTATTAAAAAACTTAAACAATCGTATAAAAGCGAAGATTTCAAAAAAATAATTAAAACTTTTTCAGATAAGCCAACCGCAATTGCAGTGCTTGATAAACTTTGAAACTACTTACAAAGTTCTCTGCGCAAAAACTCTTAGTTCAGATCTCACAAGTTTACAGCTAAGAGGCTGTCGTAAGTCATTTTGGCGTGATTAATATAGATCATAGTTTGAAGATTTATTTGTTGATATCAGAGATTTCTAATGGTTGTGAGGAGCTTGCTAAATAATTTATTTCGGCAGAGTTGATGTTCAAACTACAGTACGTATTTACTAAAGACATTTTTGCATGTTAATATTAGACCGAAATTCACTAAGGATTTTAAGACCAACATTTAAAACCCGTAATATTACCCATTTGAAGTATTCACCCCAATAATATTTTTTTTCCTATCAAAACGCTGTGAGCAGCTGTATACCACTTAGGCATATTTATAAAATCCGACTCATCCGTTTCTAGCCTTGAGTATTGTTAATTTACAAAATCACATTCTTGAGCTATACTTACAGGCCTTTAAGCCTGAATTTAGCGAAAGAACTTAAGATTAGCATCCTATTAAGTTGTACTTCGCTTTTACGTCCCTAGCTTTTACTTTTTAATTCTAAAATATAGCTGGTGTTTCGTCAACATAAACTTTTTATTTGTAGATGTCACCATTCCATTCGATGAAAACCTCGTGAATCAGATGAAAAAATCAAGTATCTAAACCTGGGACATGAGGTAGCGGTTGGTGTCCGCTGAGACAATTCGTAATCTTAACTAATGGCCTCGTCCCAAATTGTCTTTGTAACCAAATGAAGAGATTGGGTTTGCGTAACCGAACAATAATTTCAAGGCTTCAGCGCATGTTCTTACGCGATGACGCTAGTTCTAACCCTCGGCCGTCTGGCCTCCTTTGCCCAAAGGTATTCCCCCGGCCCTCGAGTCTTTGAGGGACTGGGAAGACGATTGGAGATAATTGGCAAAATTATTGGAGAATAATTATATTGTTTTTATATAAATCTTGCCTTTAGCCCTTATAATTTTCATTTTCCATATTACTTAAATATTAATAATACTTAAACAAGTTATTGAAAAAACTGATTCAGTATTGCAATCCGTATTTGTTCTGACCTTTTTCATTAGTTACAATTCAAAAGATTCTCCAAATACCCAAGGAAATAAATTGAATTAGAATTACAGTAAAACATGAACACAGAAAAGAAATTCGTAGATTAATTTTAAATAAATCCTTCGGTTCTCATAAAACTGGAAGGCTGACGGTTTTACGCTGGCTGGGTTTGATCCGTTTGCAAAAAAAACTTCCGAGATATTTGAGTAAAAAATTCTGCCTTTATTTTTGTAGGTTAACTTGAGGCGTTTGTTGATTAGTATCGTTATTTAAATCAAGTTTATTGAAATATGATTTTACAATGTGAGGTTAGTTCTGTAGTTAGCATTTCAGTGTTGGTGGTGATAATAAATAAGTACAGTATTCGAGTAGGGCTAGTTTATTGCATCTAATAGTATAAATTCGGGATTAACAATAGTAATTAATTAATGAATCTCCAAGAAGCGTTGAGCTGTCTGCCACTCGATCGCCGCGGATTTAGGATCCGCTTCCTCGTTGTACGCGTCTGGGGCTCCTTCCGCGTGACTTACCCCGTGCGTCCGAGAACAATATCTTCAAACAATTAAATTACAAAGTATTACGTTTTCTATGAACATATCTGTTGATTTTATACAATTATGTTATTCGGCAGACTCTTGGAACGCTCTAGAAAAGAATACTTCGTTAAAAAAAATACTAATGGCAAAATTTAAGGACTTCTTAAATACGCCGGTAATTAAAATAATTACGAATGCCCCCGAGGTATCCCAAGAGAGTCCATTTAAGGGTCGCCCCGAACTTTGCCTCGTGAACAATCCTGACCTTTTTCTAATCTCAGTAGGCCCTTTGCTGTATTTTCCATGTACCTTTTTGCAGACATTTCCAATTGAAAGTGGAATATCCTTTACCGTGATTCTTTGCTCACACTAATTATCTGGCACAAATTTGTACTAGATAATGTTAAAAAGATTTTTCAGAATACGGTTTTATAGGCAGTAGTAATTACTTTGAAGTAATATCATTACAACGCATGATTTATACTTCTGAATTATTTTGAAGTACGGGATTAGTCCCATTCTATTATTTTGATAAGGTGAACTTTGGAGGAAATATAACGCATCAGAAAACTAAGATTTAAAAGATAATTTTGAGGATTCTAGGAAATTCACCGAGTTTTGCTGCAGAAATTCAGTTTTTATTCGCATAGACATTAGCACGAAACCTATTTGTTAACCTATTTGACGATGGATCGCTGATGCGAGGATACAAGAGAAATGAAAAGTAACAACCCGGTTTTCAAGAGAGATCTCACTAGCGATCATGCAGTTGCAGTCATAGTTGACTCAGCACTGTAAACTATTTAGAAACCCTCACACAATATAATTTAACAATAGATCACACGATCGCCACTGCATAAAGTAAAAAATACACTATTGCCACGGAGCTAATCACTGGTATATATTTTTTATTACTAACTAAAATCTTTTTATTTTATTTTCAGGAATCTTCTAGAACTAGACTTAAATTAATGCGTATTTGTCATGAAATATTTCTTTGCCTCTCATAATATGCCAGGCGCTTTGGACTTATAGCTTCTCACAATAACTATTTTAAGGAATCTCCAAGAACCTGACTTAAGTAAATGAGTATTTTACATGAAATACTTCTGTGCCGCTCGTAATATGCCAGGCGCATTAGAGATGTTCCTACTCTCAATAACTATTTTAAGCAATATTACACTATTTGAGTATTACACGTAGCATTTCCTTGCCGCTCATAAAATGCCAGGCGCCTTGGAGATGTTGCTACTCTCAATAAGTATTTATCCTGAATGTACTTATTTATAGGCTAATACATAATTATTTATTAACTTAGCAGTCATTATGTCTGTCGTCAAAAGTATCAGTTACCCATAATTGAATTTTTCTACAGCGCACTGTTGATACCTTCACAGCACCTGATGGTAAACGGTAAAATAAATCAATACAATAAGCTTGTGCAGCATCAACATCAACATCAACGGAGATCATCACCTTCACCCTGCATGTTGATATGGCATCAATTTTGAAGTGTCGAGTTTTTAATGTCTCAACATGTAGATCATCGGCCCAGTCACTGAACGTTATCATTAGGCAAACTGGGAACCCTTTCTCACCTTGTCCAAACACTGTGTTTTATTAAGGCTCCAAATTGTAATTTACTTTGTTAAATTAGATTTTGGGGGCACAGGAGCTGCCGCAGACTGAAGTTCGGTAAACATTTTGATTAACGCCGCGTCGGAATCACTTTGTTTGTCTTATTGGAAGCTCTGATAATTAGGAACTGATATAATGGTATTAAAATTAGAACATTCATTGTATCGAGAGAAATTATTGATATGTTAATTTATGATAATGTGATATTTTCTAGAATTTCAAGTACAGAATGTCGTTATTTTGTTCCAAGATTGGGAACGCATGTGAAATATTTTTACCACTAATAATATTCCATGCTACGGTCTAACGTGTGATTTAGATTTTCAAAGTTTTCTAATTCCAGTCCAGTTTAAAAGATAACAACACTCAGAACCAGCAATACTAAAATGATCTATATCATACTTAATTTAAATATCAATTCACCTAAACATTGTCTTATGTATTCATAGCACCAGCATCTCGTTTTTTTCTTACCCTACAAAATTGTCATTGTTCAGTGCATCTAGTGGCTATTGTTTTTAAAATGAAGAGTTTACTTTGTTATATCACGTGATAGCAGTATTTATATTATTTGAAACTAAACCGTTGACAAGTTCAAACGTGCCTTAAAGTTGCTTCATTAGCAATAATTATTTACGGAAACGTACCATTTCTGCTCGCGAGTCTTCACAGGTTAACGTCTTCAGAAATGCGGAGTTAATTTGTAACTCTCGAGATTTCCCCCAGGATCAGCTTGAGGAATTGAAGCTTGTGGAGAATATAAACACTGACAAAATTTGTGGAAGATGAAAATATCAATAACAAAGTTAATAAGGAAAAGTCGATATCAATGTTCATGATAATTTTGAAAATAAATAATTATCATAAAACAATTGACAAGCTATACTTTCATATCACACGATTGAGACTGTATTCGGATACGTAGGATCAGAACCCTACAGCTTATTAATATCATAAAATAACAATTTGCTATAAAATCAGCAAATTCTGTATAGTTATGATAAAAAAAATTATCTTCGCAGTTTCTAATACTGATACTGACTGACTGCTTATCTTAATTACCACCAATATATCACACGTCAACAAATTATGATTTAAAACTAGTCTCATCAACAGAAATGAATTTTAGTAGTTTTGATAATTAAATTAAATAAACGAATTAACAACATTAGGTTGCTAATTATTTTATGAACTAGTTGAATAAGTAAAC
Source organism: Acentria ephemerella (assembly GCA_943193645.1). Taxonomy (NCBI): domain Eukaryota; kingdom Metazoa; phylum Arthropoda; class Insecta; order Lepidoptera; family Crambidae; genus Acentria; species Acentria ephemerella. The sequence continues at coordinate 724,942 of OW971882.1, forward strand.
TTAATGTCACCAACAAACTACAACTAACGCTATCTATTAAAATAAGCCCGAAATAGCCATGTGAGAAAAAGCTATCAAGCTTTCATGTTCAGACCATTCACATGACGTCACGTCGACGATATCATGGAGGAGATTTTCCATTTTAAATAATCAATTTTAAACTGTAAATTTTTAAGCAATACTTTATAACATTGATAGTTATCTTTATTTCTAAACTACCCCCGAATTAAACCAAACAAAACACAATAAATATTACTCAAAATAGGTCAGTCAAGCCGATTTTCAGATTTAGCGAGACTAGAGACCATCAATTTATGTTTATATATAAGAGAAGAAACAAGAAGATTAAATATATGTTCCACTTCTTTTGAAATCTGATTACTAGACTCATTTTTATCAAATTTCAACGAGATGTTAAATTATATTAATACTTTTCAGTACATTATATATACATAAGTATTAATAAATAATATATAAAACACTACGATCGACTGTTAAAAAAAACGTTGAGTTACTTTGGACATAAATAAAGATTTATCTCCAAATTAACTCACAAAATGTACTTTGATTCTTGTTATAGAGTTAACATATTTTTCTTTAGCGACAGATTTTTAATGTGATAATATTTGTAGTGATGATTCTGAGTTATATAATAAACTTCCAGAAAGATAATGAATCTAGAAGGGAAGAATAGCCCTCAGTCTAGACGTCACTTATCAGGCTGAATGAAGAGACCATTTATATTGTGTCATATAAGCGAAACAAAATAATTGAAAAAATAAGTAGAATCAACCCAACTAATGAATAAATTAATCAAAAACTGTTAAGAGTATTAGAGGCTGTAATTCTTATCGTTTTCTTAACGTAAGATAATGAACCAGCGTTGGGATAATCAAGGTTCATAATCAAAGAGGAATGTCTTCATCCCCTGCTCTTTGCTAATATTGAAGCCTTGATCTACAACATCTTATAATTTAATAATTATCATAGTTTTCTGTAATTGCAAGTTTAGAAAGAGCTATCAAAGTTCTTCCCTTTTTACAATCAAAACATTTGCGAGTGGATAATTTAATGCTGCCTAGCAACATTGTTTTGTCTTATATATAATAAAATAGTCCAATTAAATTATAGTTATTTATAAAACTAATACACAATAATTGGCGACGATATCAGCGACTGAAACCACAAAATACAAAAAGGACAGAGCCACCTTACGCGGAGATCTGACTAAACTAGTCAATATCACCAAAGATAAGGCGAAAACACGCTCTGTTACGGGTAAAATGGACGCTATTTTAGAAAACTGGAGCAAGATCGGCATACCAGTAGTTCCAACATAGCTGAAGAACTGGGAATTGACCACAAAATAGTTGTGACCCATTTGAAAAAAGCTGGGTACACAAAGACGCGAGCGCACTGAAAGGATACGATGCGATTATTTATTGAGATGTAATGAAACCGAACCATTTTTGAAGAGATTGACAACTGGCGATGAAAAGCGGATCACGTATGACAAGAACGTGCGAAAAAGATCGTGTCAGGCTTCACAGACTGTGGAAATACCTTTTTTTTTTTTGTCGCAGGGGAATGCATTGACGCATTTCCTTCCCGATTCGGGGAAACCGGGAAGGGGTATGTGGGACTCCCGGGCAACGGTGCCCGTCCTACCCACTAAACCCCTGCGTGTTTCGACACGCTGCAATTGGCGCTGCCATGGGGTGCTCATCGCATTCGCCACAGCAGCGTCGCAGCGAGCCCTTGGCGGGCTCTTCCGCGAGGTGGTATGGGATACTCTCAAAACAAGGGGAGTATCCCTCATCGCAGAGGCCGTGCAATGCAGGTACTGACCCCCATCAGTACCCGCTGACCTCTACTTGGCGGAGGCGGACGTTAGTCCGCCCGCCGAGACGGTCCGCTCCGAGGTTGTAAAGACCCCTGAGCGGACCGCCCCGACGGCGCCTCGCCTCATCCCAAAAGGGTCGAGGCAGGGCGCTTCGCCTCCCGTGACCTGTCAGCAGCAGGGGCAGGTGGGGGCGGCCTAGGGCCGTCGCCACCCCCCCCACCACCAAGAGGTCTACCTCGCGTGCCGCGCCTCAGCTGCTGTAAGCAGCTTTTACTGCCCGCCATGTGGTTGGCCGGTAAACCGGCGTCGCCACACGGCGCACAGTGAGGCGCAGCCGAGCACTCGGCGGCCTTGTGGCCCGGTCGGCCGCAGCGAAGACAAACGTCGCTGCGGTCGACTGCCGACGGGCACAGCTGCTTGGTGTGCCCCACACCAAGACAGCGGTGGCACATCATTGGGCGGCTTTCTGCCACGGAGACGCGGACAGTGCTCCACCCAAAGAAAGCCGGCCGCCCTTGCCGATATCCCTCGCCGCAGCCGCAGGGCAGGTGACCCTTACGGATCCCGAGCCCCACCGGCCGCGGCGAATGATACCGACAGACTGTGGAAATACCTGGGTTAACTCGCAATACGGTGATGCTGTGTCTATGGTGGGACTTGAAGGAAATTGTTAATTATGAGCTTTTAGCGCCAGGCAGAACCATTGATTCGGATCTTTACTGCCAACAACTGATGAGATTAAAGCAAGCAGTTGAGAGAAAGCGGTCAGAAATGAATAATAGAAAGGGTGTGATCGTTCATCACGATAACGCTAGACCACATACATTTTAAGCCACTCAACAAAAACTAAGACAGTTTGACTGAGAGGTGTTAATTTATCCGCTATATAGCCCCGACCTTGCACATTCAAATTTACACCTGTTTCGGTCTCTTCATAATTCTTTAGGCAGTGTCAGGTTAACATCAAGAGAGGACTGTCAAAACTACTTGTTCCGTTTTTTCAGATCAGAAATCACAAAATTTATACAGCAACGGGATGATGTCTCTACTTACAAGATGGCAGAAAGTCTAAGACCAAAATGGCACATATATACTATAATTAAATGTAAAATAACTTTAAAAAAAAATATCTAAAATTTTCATAGAAAATGTGAAGAAACTTTTTCCCCCACCATTTATTTCAGTTAACATTAATATGTCTCTTTGCTACCAACACAAGAAGATACAATGAATGAGGAAAATGAAGTAAAACTCCTACGAGTTAATAAGAAAGATCAATTTAATTCGGATTACTGAAAATAACAAAGTTCATAACCGGGCAATATACTGCCTCTATTCAAGAGCAAAATAGAAAAGATTCAGGAAAAGATTTATCGGGTGTGAAACAGAATCTACTGATAAATATGTTTAGCCCTTTGATGTTCCAAGTGACGAAGGTCCGCCATGAACCTATAACTGACCTCGATATACACAGGTCGCTATTGTACCCAAGATTTGGAAGAAAAATCTAAAATATGGAACTTAAATTATCTGCTCGCTATATTAATAAAACTGGAAGTCAATAAACCTGGTGATGCACTCAAACGTTATGTGATGAAAGAAATTAAAAATATTTTGCGTTATGTTGAATTTTAACGCATCTACGTTATTTATTGGTAGGGGGATCCAAACACAATCGATTTCACAATTAATTCGAAATTCATACCGTCGATGTAACTTCATCTTAACTTACTTAAGGGTCAGGTTTTCCTCCCGGAGCACTTCAACCCAATAGGAACTTTTGTGCTTTCCTTAACCTAGTTTTTTCTATGCTGGAATAGATGTACTTACTAAGTAAGCTTGGAGCCAGCAACTTTCCTTTTATGATATCACCTATCTTTCCTCTTAAATAAATCGCTCTAATCCCGAACACGAGAGATCGAAAATAGACATTGTTAGGCGAAATTCCAATTTCGCCAAATAAAAACGTTCTAACGGTTATTTGAAATATTTGTCGCTGGGTAAGAGATGTGTCGCAATGGGATTCTCGTTTACAGACGAAGCGATTTCATATTCATTGAATATATTGAAAATAACGTCGACAGTTCAACACATACGGTGGGTACGCCATCCATCTTTTAGGCTGCTATAAAACTCCACTAGTGGTTGTTTAAGGATATTCTTTGGGTCTTGTTTTCTCGTAATAGAGATTGATTGGTCCATTCATTACGATTTAACATAAAGATGCAAATGTTAAGGAATGCTCTCAGTAAGTGTTGAGATTGAAACTCTCAGTCTGCTTCGTGAGCGTATATTTTAAAACACAATGTATATTTCAAAAACAAAGAAAAAATATAAAAATAAAAAATATGGAATTATACAAAAACTAGCCAGTCCGCAACAGTGAGGTTTCTAATATGTCTCAGAAAAAGGTAATCATATAATAGCGACCACATACAATTTTATACATAGGCTATTGGCTACGAATTCGTCCGCATAACATTCGGTTGTTCAGAAAATCTTCATCACCATAATATTAGTCGGGAGACGTCAAATACTGGATAGAGGGTTCCCCCAATGATCTCCAAACCAACGAACTGTTCGGAGTTCGTCCTGCGCTGTTCGAAGCCGCTGCTTCCCTCGATACAACGCTGCGTTTAGTACACGGCCGCAACACAAGAACCTTTCTTATCTAACAACCGTTACTCCTCAATGTGTGCTGCCCATTGCAGCCGGAAAATAATTAAATTAAATTGAAACATATCAACTATCAACAAAATCAAAGTAATTACTGGTAAAGATAAACTATAATTATTAACACATAAAAGAATTTCTTAATACACAACATAATTTTTTTCCTAAGAAGGTTTATAGAATAAAGATGTTTTGCATTACCTAGAGCATAATTGTCACATACCGTTGGTCATGGGAAATAATAAATGTCTGGTCTTTGAGATCTGTCCTTAGTTCAGTCAGAACTTATTTATATCAACCTATTCTCTCCCACAACTCAGAAGAGGTCACTAACTCTTTTCAAATCATTATTTCGTACGCCACATAAAACCTCTTTGTGTTCATCCAAGCACCAACTTCTAGGTCTGACTCGGCTGATTTGAACTCGATTCTTGTTTTGAAATTTTTTTTCTCAAAAAAGAACAAACAAAATTCTTACATGAGCAACAATACAACTTACCTTAAATCTTTTTATTTTTAGCTCCCGCTCTATATTTGGTTATCGTATTCACTGTGCAGACACGTGAATTCTACAGGATATTATATGTACAGATATAACCGAATTTAATCAAGCTGTGTGCTCTCGGAATCGGGCAAAAAACTTTGATTGGTCCATGTCTCCGAAATAACAAAAATTGGATCAACTTATTTATAAATTGAATGGAGGGTCCATTTTCTGAACAACAAAACGTCCCCATGAACGGTTGCTTTATTTAAAATTGTAATAAGCCTACGAATTGGATCAGTATCCCTTTGTAGGTTTCCAAAGATGTACAGACGGTGTAGGTTTGTCTGTTGATTCGAAGGACGAATCTTGTGGAATCTTTACCCTCATGATTGTAAATTTTTGTTTCACTAGACCCCTTTTGTGTACGAAATGGGGCATAAGATCTCTTTTTCCTCGAAAGATTTGGATTCTTGTAATACGGATTCTTCTTGAAAATCTGAAGGCTTCTTTGATATTAATTTTAAGTAATCAGATATCAATAACAACAAAACAATATCGTTACATACTTACATTGAAGATTATCATATTTTATTAAGTAACCGTAAGTCAAGAATAACAGATATTCTATTGTAGAGCAAACGCTGATGGACTGGTAAGTGATAAAATAATAAAGTTCAAATAAATGAATGATTTCTTCGTCATCATCGTAGAACAACCACAATATTATATTTTATAAAAATCACAACACATAACTTGAAACCACCTGATGATAGGCAGTAAGATTCATAAGACGCATACGATTTACTGCCCTAGCCACCTCCACCTTGCCGTCCCAAAAAGTGCCTTTTCACGTCTCATTCGAAAGAATCTATGTTGTATAAAATAACACTGTGGTATGGAATACGTATGCCGGTAAAGAATTCCATGCTCTGGCTATGTGACAAAGAAAGGAGTTACGAAATCTCTTTGTGCGTAAAATAGACATGGAGACAGTGAACGATTGACTTCGTAGACCAGCACACGTGCTCCTGAGTAGGAAAAGAGAGGGAAGGAAAAGTTCAAAAATTTCAGAGTATCTTCGTGGCTCCAAGGGGTCTTGACATTATGCTGACTGGAAGCATTTACAACGCTAAGTGCTTGTAACAGTGAATATTAGGTATATTAACGATGTTTGGTAATGAATAAAGAAAAATCTTTCTTTCTTAATTTATATCAATTCCAGAGGCTCAAGGATATTTGGTACCTCTACCAATGTACACACACCACGTGCCACCACCAGCCTTCAATATGTCCCAGAAACTGATTAGAAGCTATGGAATTATAGTGGATTAAAAAGATTTCTTTTTCTTACAAATATTTGTTTTCCTGTAATGCGAATTTTTATTCAAAATTTAAGGCTTCTTTCTTTAGAAACATTTTTGGATATTTACTATTAACTGAGTCAGTAATGTATGAAAATCCAATAGATATTGAAGTTATTTTTTGTTTTTATATTACTTATTAATGAAGTTAGCGCAGATCCGGTGGTATTGTGAGCGATCAAGTCAAAGGTTTAAATGGATTTATTCTCATCGTCTAAATTCATTAATCCCGTGTTTTTCTTGAAATCTGATCAAAACCTATGAAATATTTGTATGGAGATTAAATAGAACATTTTGAACTGTAATTGTTTTGTATATGGTTTAGAGATACTCGATTTATGTTATTGGCTGATATATATAATTTAAATCAAACTTAGGTAAATTCCATCTTAATTTTCATCCCTGGCATTAATCTCACTTGTTGGTCAGAACAGATAAGGTCTAAGATGGAAGTGAGCTATATTCCTCATTTCTCTCCTTCCAGAAGAACGGGCTATACTACCTCTTACTTCTGGAACAACAATTCGCTTAACATTTGGATATGACGGCATACTTACGTAAGATGGTGGTAAACAGGCAGACTAAGAAAAAGCCTTACCACCAAATAAAGCGGGCAAAAAAATATCTCCCTACCCTCTGGCAATTGAACGCCAAACGTCCAGATTCCACTAACGTAGTTGAAAATAAAAATTAAATACATTACCCTATTTATTCCTCGTTCAATGTTTATACGATTCCTATATCGCCATGAGAAACCAGATAAACGTTTGGTATTTAATGAAATAAACTTTCTATAGTAATCTATTCAAAATTTTCAGAAGGCATTATCCGGGCTTGAACAGGGAATGTTCATGATACTTGAAGAGTAAAAAGGACAATGGAATGTGAAGGAAATTTGTGGTTAATTTATGAGAACCGACGAGGTTTCAGTAATTTGTCGTCTGGAGGCGAGAGTTATCGGTCGTTAGTCCTATTGTTAGAATCGGACTACATTATGCTTACTCATTACTGGGGAATATTTAATTATATGCTGTTCAATTTTTATAGTGATCTTTGTCGCGTTTTGCCGTTAACGAAGATTTTTAAAACATCTTTTGTTCACCTGGATTTCAAAAGATTTAGGTTATTTGATCATTTCAGCTCTAAAGATAAGATAAATTAACTATCCACACATATACAAAAAATAATCTTAAAACGATGGTGTAGTTGGTGGTAAAAAAATGGTATGTGCTGCAGTGATGCAAAGGGCTACTGCCTGGTGATGGTTTTTGCCACCCAAAGTAGGTGTACATATCCTATGGAATGATATAGAGTCCTTTCTAGATACAAGAGATGTTATTCCCCACCCTCTTACTGGCCACTTTTTCGTACAGAAAAAAACATACAACAGTTTTACGGCCGAAATAGAAAAGGCTTTGGTACTATATGCATCTCCCTATTACGGTTTTTTTTGTGGAACAAAAACAAAAAGTACTTTGTTCTCCTTTCTTCTAGAATTGTAAACTACCACTTTAATGTTACTTGATAATATTTTCATCCATTTGCTTCGAAAAATTTAATTTGCGAAGCAAATGGCCAATAAATTAGTTTGTTCATCGATGCGAAAAATTTCCTCACAAACATTTGTCAGGAGAATTGCTTCATAATTGCCATGGTTTTTCTATAGGTGGTGCAATTAAAATTTATGATCTCGAAGTCATTAGTTCTATCGAATGCACCTTCATCAGCTGTTGATCCCCGTTTTACAGAAACTTTCATAAACCAACTCGCATTAGGCCAGAGTGATGACATCTTAATATTTCTCTCACACTCACACCTATTATCTAGCCCAAAGCATCATTTAGAGATTGTATAATAGATACTAGATAAAACAGAAATATTCTTAGTATTGTGTTTATTAATATCACAAATATACTAAATGGCTGATAGAATAGAATAGAAAATATCTTTATTGTACATCAGCCAATTCAAGAAGAGAAATACACAAAAAACATTAAACTAATTTTGCTGATGTACAATAAAGATATATTCTATTCTATTCTAAATAAACATGTGAACATCCATGACTCAAGAATAAATATTCATACTTGTTATAAAATGAACTAAGTAGACAGACAGGACAGAATTTAAAAGAACTTAGTAAATGAGACTATTTAATTAACGATATTTTGACTTTGACCTTGAGGAGTACTGACCACCCGATCAGACGGCCATCGTACAAGCAATATATAGATTGTTGATGATTAAATATATCATTAATATGAATCAGAAAATATAAAATTCGTAAACCTTTTTGATTGTGTATCTATTAGATCAATATTGTCTTCCAATTTTTAATAAAAAATCACTTTGAAGAAGTATTTATTGAAATTGTTTTGTAAGAGACAGTTATAGATAGGGCATTTCCAACACGGTACTTTCTCTAGTTCGTGAAAAGTTTAAAACATTAACAAGGACGAACGCAGAACTCTACTTAATGAAACTTAAATGAAGCAAAAACGAATTTGGGTCACTTCGGTGGCAATAATATTAAGTTTATCATTTCTTACTCTGGTTTTTCATTTCTCAAGTTTTTCATTTTCTTTTTCTTTTTCAATTTTCAGTGATTGTTTGATAATTGTTTCTGGTTATCTCATCGATAGGTGATTGTCGCAAATTACGTTTACTGGGATTTGTTTGTGAGACTAGCATGAACAATCACCTTGAGACGCGGAGGGTCAAAAGTTGATAAACCAGTGCAGAGCTTCACACAGCTCCGAGATAGAACCCGGACGATCAGGATATTCAGTCCGGTGCTTAAGGAGAATATAAAGAGCTAGATGATAATTCAAAATACATCCTGAGCTCTAATAAGTTGGTTAGCCTATACGACAAAACACAGGGAATTGCTTTATAGCCAATTAGAAAAATATTAATAACTCAGCAAATAATGATCGGAAATTATTTAAAGAAATCATATTTTATTTGAAGACCATTAAAGTAAATTGCTCGACTAAGGTTTTAAAACTTTACGACAAAATAATAAATAACAATAGAAAATTTCCTTTAGCAATCACATCAAAATTCTAAGAAACCAAAACACAAAAGCTTCAAGCGAAATACATTTCCTACATCCCGCCTTTACCCAAAATCCATTAGAACCGAGACAAAACACAAGTGAGCTGAAAAACTTATAAGAGCGAACAATTTTAACGAAGGCCCGTTGAAAAGCCCTCATAAAAATCTGAAAACGGCGGAAAATTTTCGAAAAAACCTGGCATATAATCCTGTTGGAACTCAAAGGTCGGTGCAGGCTCACAATGCATTATGCAGAAGGCTTTTCGACGCCCGTTTGCCTCGATTCTATACCTCTTTGGCCACTGGATTAAGTTAAAAGGGAATGCGGGTTTTTTTTTTAGTTTGGTTGGTGTCTTTGAATCCGGTGCGTGGCTAACAATTAAAGATTAAGTACTAATTATAATCATGTTCATAATTTGAGAAAATGATTTTTTACCATTTTTGAAACATTATTCATTGATGCATAGTTCCTATTGGTTTTAGCGTGATACTGTATTTATATAAATGCTATATCTATAGATGTTATATCGATAAATGTACTATTCAACACAATAAGATTTTATTTCTGAATTTGACTCAGTAGTTTCTGAAATTCGCGTATTCATTCTTACAAACAAACTCTTCAGATTAACTTAGTTCTTCTATCTTAAATCTAGGTGGGTACTTACAACCAGTGGAATCAAAGGTTGACTGACCCTAAATCAGTACGCATCACTAAGCGAAGGAACTACTAAGTCAATATGAAAAACATTTTTTTGTGTTAGATAGTTCATTTATCGAAGAAGGCTACAGGATACTTTACGTATATCATCACGCTATATAGCTGTAGCCAAATGTTATATTAGACTATTTAACATCTAGCTACGACCAAAAGGAGCTGCATCTATGAATAATATTGTTAAAAGAGGAAAACAAATTTAAGAGCTTCCTTTGTGTACGTTTAAAGTAAACTAACAATCGTAAGCAGGAAATATTCTCGTTTAAAAGTTATAAAAAAGGCTAATGGTCATATTCATTTTTAAATGAAATTTGTTATGATTTCTACTAGATGGCATTACTATCGATATTTAAAATTTGGGACAATTTAATTTTAGAGCTGATTATTTTAGGTGGTATTCTCACCCTAGAGCTATGGGAAAAATACGTTATATAATTCATTTATGTATAACGTACACTAACAGCAATACACAAAAATTTATCTAGGTTTCACTACATAATAGTCTTACCAATTATAAATATAGATAAAAAAATTTATTACAATTGCAAAATTTAAAGAAAACAATTTAGTTAAACACAATACACTCACTCCTGATTATCAAAATAAATAAACAACTTAAAAGAATTGAATATAAAAAAAATAATTTAAAAATGCAGTGCCGCTGCTCTACATTACGTAAAAAGGAACTTCTTCAAATGCTTGTTGCAAAGTTGCTGGTATCTATAGGTGATGGTTACCTCATAGTATGTTTGGATTTATTTTCCATCAAAAGAAGTTTAGTCTACCATAATCATATTAGCAATCATTGTTCCAGTTAATCGCTTGGATGTTGTTATTAGCCCACACCACCTCGTGTATAATGCCAGGCTTATTACTGTCGTAAGTACCCTCAAGTTACTGGCGCTGAATTGAAACTACTAAAATGGAAAAATTATGTTACTGTCTACAATAAATAACGAGATGTTTCACGGTATAACTAAATCAAAGGCTATCATAATTTTAAGATCCTGTAAGTTACACAAGAATGGGAGCTTGTCTTATATTGCCAGAAAATTAATTGAAGGATTTTTCACATTATTTAATTATATGCCTAAAAACAAATTTCATATTTATTTACGATTAGGCACAAAAAATAATCTTCTACGTGACTTCGTGTTATTGAATTCTTACCGTGGTCCTCATAGATCACTACGAAAGTTAAAAAGTGGAAATTATTTTCTACTTTGTTAATGCAAAATTGTAAGTAAAAAAGTGCTACTAGTAAATTTAGACAAATTTTACCGCCAACCACCGGGTCGGTTGTATGCTTGAAGCTTCACAAGATCACCAGTAGAAATCAAAATTCAGTCTTAGTTAAATACGTTTGCATAATGTGCAACGTCATAATTCATTGCGAATATAAATATTATATTATGACGCTGAATTGCATTCAGATAATGTCAAAATTTTAATTTATTGCATTTACAAAATCAATTTAAATGACAATAATGATAAACTTTCAACAAAGATATCAAAATTCATTGTATTGGTAAAATGAGAAATTATATATATAAGAGATCTTAGAGAACACTATGAAAATAAACGAGCAAGAAATGAGATGAATGCTAAAAGTGGTTGTATATTACTAAAACAGCGGTTCTCAAATGGGTTTGGAGGTGCAATGAAGACCAATTATCTTGAAGATGTTCCTGAATAAACACTTTGAATGGCAAGACAAACGTAATTGAAAAAGGGCCTGTGAATAAATTGAATCAAAAAGTTTATTTTACTTATTTTGATATTTAAATTTACAACATCAACCACATTTAAATACAATCTACGAAAGTTGAAAATCAAAAAACAGACATCGACAGATCAAATTTTTACGAAACTACCTACGGCTTCAAGCAAGAGTTCTTATTTTTGTAAACAATCCTGTTGGAGGTTTTGTCTCATTTAGATGGAGATGATAGAAGATAATATGATAAAAATAAACGAAAATGATTTAAAAGTGATACAAATTATATAAAATGGGATAAGGAGAAGACCAGAAATATGTTACATGAAGTGAAAAACAGTAATAATCATAAGAATCTAAAAAAAATTGAAGTCAATTATAATAATCCCACATGATACACAAAAAATCTGGTCGGATTCACGGGGTTCCTGATCGCGGGATGGATTCTTATTCATAAAATAGTATACAATATTCATATTAATTCAGCCAATTACGACCTAACTTGTTAGTAATGCAAAAACTCAAGACTTATTTCTAAGTCAATATAATATAATATAAATTGGGTTAGTTGTTCCTAAATATCTATGTGATACCTAAATTGAGTATAATTATTTTCAGATAGTTTGTGGAGGCTGTGTGGAAGTATTCCATTTAAAAATCAATGTTAGAGGCCTTTGACCAGCAGTGTCTGAATCAATCTGAACCGTTCAGCACGTTGGGCTTCTCCTAGTCGGTCTTCTGACTTTCTGTCTTTGTCTGTTACTATCTCTAGGTAGACATTTTCATACTTCACTATCTTCAACAGATTATATACGCCCTATTACCGGGCATGGATAGCCACGGTTGCTGTAACTACCAGGAACAATGATTTACACTGTCATCAGAAGTACTGACGAGATTTAGGTAATAAATGATTCATCAATTGAATTTCTGGTACAGTTCCGCAATCGAAAACAAAGCGCTCGAACAAACACACCAAACCAGCTCATTATTGCTTAGGAATAAGCAGATTCCGTTAAAAATTTCCAAACTGAATATGGAGTTACTTTTCAATAAATATTTAGAAAATTCTATTGATCAGAGTAGTTTCAATTTAGTCAAGAGGCAATGTTAAAAGTAGTGAACTATTAAACATGTTTCCACTTTCAGGGCATCGTGCCAGCCGCTCTAACTCAGTTTGGGACTACTTTGCCATCAAAATCACGTTATGTAAAGAATCCTGGGAACATTTGTGCTTGATGTATTCAAGAATACTTATTTTCATAGTTTGCAGTAAGTATTTAATCCAATGGTGACGGAAATATGACCAAATATAACAAGTTTGTGTGTAAATTAGCTAGAAATAATGGTGGAAAATGGCTTCTTGTAATGTTACCTTAATTTAATTAATAGATTAGTGCATTGTGGAGTTAATGTCCCTGCACGTGTAAAATGAAAAACTTGAGCAAAAAATGTTGGGGCAAATGGTTTAGGCCAATTACTTCTTTACCAATAGGTTCACAGACATTAGCGGCTTCGCTAATGTCTGTGAACCTATTGGTAAAGAAGAACCTGCTTAGGTGACATATTTTATTTAAATGTGCCCGTAAATCGATAAATCTTAGGTCCACATAGAACTGTTATTTTCCAAGTATTTAATTATATTTAAAAAATGGATTCTTCTTTTCTTTCATACGGGTGGTCTTCGCAATACGACGTCTGTTGCAGTTTAGAGGGTGTGGGGCTGGTTCACTCTAGCCATCCTAATTTCTCCAGAAAGTCACTCAGTGATAAAAACTACTACTTTCGCATTAAAGCTAAGCTATTCCCATTAGAGCCATTAACTAATTAACTGCTCAAAAGTACGATTATAAAATTTACTTTCCTAATATTTAGTATTTTCCTAATATTGAGTATTGAAAAATCAAAGATTGCATTAGGATTTTCATTTCAGCTTCATAAAATTTACAAAGATACAAACTACATTTTTATCTTTGTAAATTTTGCGGAAGCACATTTTAAAAACATATTTCTATTTTGGGATAGATAAACCAGTTTGTAATAGATTACTTTAACGTTCAAGAATTACTAAAATGATTCGAACAATAAAATAATAGCTAACGAATTCTATGCAAACAAAACCGTGTTAATAAAATCCATAAAATAAAAAACTAAACTTTTTGCAATGTAAAGTTTATATTACAAGTGATCCAAGTTGTTAACATGTGGCGTTCTTGTTGAATTCACCCCAGATTTGTTGCGCTAAGTTAAGGGTCAGTTTAATTAGGGCTCAAGCACCGTGAGATGCCTCTACGGAATAAATCAAACGGCCGACCCCTTCACGTTATTTTCACTTGGCCCCGAAGGCCAAAGTAATTTTTTCCGTCTCGGAGGAATGATAAATGGACATAGTGAAACGGCGAAATTTCTAGAAGAATAATTCTGGAACATGCTTGATATTAAATTGAAATAATCTTTTGCTTACGCTCTCTGGTTTATTAGTTGGGTTTTTGGCCTTGGATACTTTACCAACTAAAACATGTTATCAAATGAAGCTGCAAGTAATCTAAGGAATACCTCTTTTTTGAGAGTGAAATCTATTTTCAAATCTACCCGCCTATGCTAAATGACCAATCTGTGTGTGGCTCGTATAATGCCTGATCATAATGGCAACCACTAAAACTCTCTGTTAATGCTGCCCTTCATCGGATGACCCGAGTTCTTGTGAAGCAAATGAAAAAAATATTAAATATAGAATATAATAGAATAGAGTAGAAAAAGAACTTAAAAATAAACCTTTTTTATTTACCTATGTTTCTTTAGCAAATTTTGGACTTCATGTAGAATCCATTTTAGTTCTAATTGGAATACAGTTTCTAACAATAGCCTCTTTATGTTCCTGTCGCCAAACTATTGCCTGTATCTCTAATCTTAGAGCTTCTTCAACCATGTCATGGTGAAAACTGTAGATATGTGATGATACTAAGTCTTTTACCTGCTCAGACTCATTATCCACCGAGCTATCACGGTTTTTTGTGAACTATGACCAAAATACACATTATCTTGCTTGCAACTGATTAATGTCATCTGCATTGGAGAACATATAACATCATATGCTCTTGACTTTTAGTGTAATCCTCAAAACTTTTGCTACTGGGTACAGATCTTGATGAGTAATAATCGCGACCAATGGCTTAAAGTGCGATCTGAACCCCCGCTCGAGATATCAAGATATAATTGACCAACCATGGCCAAAGTTGCTTACTTCTCAATGAGCCCGTCTGTAAAATGATAACCTAATAATGATTATCATGCTCTTACGTATCATATTGAAAACAAAAAAAATCCTTATGATTTTTTATTGTATCAACAATAAACTTCCAAATTAAACCACATCACTAGCTTATAAATACTGTTTTTAATTTATATTAATTATTAACAATGGTAAAATATAATATGTGTAAAGTTATCGATCTCATTTTTCGTTTTATATAACGTTCAATTAAGTTTTACATCAAATTCAATCAACTATAAGACTCAACAGTAAATTAGTTTCCGAACTACTTCCTGTGTTTATTACTGAATTATTTTTATCATAAATTACAAGAATTAAACTAAAGTCATAATCACTTAAAATAAATAATTTAATATATTTAAACAATAATTACATACTAAACTTTGTTAGTGCATGTAAATTAGATTTATTTGAATCAGTGATCATAGTTATGATTAATATTATAAAATAAGGTACATTGATGAAAGTAATGAGAGTTTTTTCAGGTTAATAAATTCATTTTACATTAATGACATTATCCTGTACTTCTATTAATTCTACAATTTTTATTTTCAAAGTAGTTTAAGTTACTAAATCAGTTCAGTGAAATATGTAATCTCAGAAGACAGTGTATAAAATTTACATGCAACAAATAGGTTTGGTTATTAAGTCTTCAGCCTACGTTTTCAGGACACATTTGAATGTTTCTTATTTACTGACTTCTCACTTTCAGCATAAACAAATTCGTCATACTTTAGAATTTAGTTCTAAGAAAAATTCACCTGATAATAAAATATCTAAGGATGGTTTTAACCAATTTCCAAAATAAGATGACATGATCACCTTGTCATTTGAGCTATGAGTCCTGAATACAATTTTATACTTATATTATCTAATCTATGTCAATACTACGAAGAGGAGTTGAGACCAGCATTATCTATACTTTCTTTGAGTTCAGGATCTTGTTCCAGCAGAGCCTTGCCTTGAGGTGAGTCCAAGGAAGGGGCTTCTCCATGGTATGTATCTTCGGTGTATACACGATTAGGTTTCCTCATTGTTCCGTGAAGCTGGGGATACAAATATCATCATGATCAATGAGTTATACACAGCATGATCCTGGCAAAAGACCTTTAAATGAAAGCCTGCTGTCAATATATAGGATCTGGAGATAGTATTAGGACCATATCACCACAAAACCGACCCAATGCGTAGAAAATAAAACTTTGTTTTTACCCATAAGCAACGCTTTATTTCCAAAGTTATGATTAATCTATTTGATCCTGATATATCTATTTTTATCCTGATTCAATGGAATTAAAGAACGATTTATTTTCGTTAGCGGAATCAGAGAGTTAAAATTGTCACAGATCCGAGTCTTCATCAAAAGTATTTAAAGAAAAGCAGTTTTTAAAGGTCGGCAAGTAGGTTGCTTCTGATAAATTAAAGCATTTTTCCACAATAATACAAATTATATACAAGCATTTTGATTGCGTTTCTGATTCACGTGGGATAATTAAGGACATTTTATAACTCACGATCCATTTTACCGGAATATCACTACTTATCGATATTAGTATTTATTAGAATAGAAAATACAGGAATTATACACTAAAAATCCTCTTGTGCTGATGTCTGACGTATAGTTAAATGAAATCACAGAAAAGAAACAAATATATTACTAACCTTGTCCCAAATTGACATGTTGAAGCCGAAGTTACAGTGAAAGAACTCATGATGTTTGTCATGAAACTCAGCGTCTGGTTGCCATGGCTGCCACCAGAAAGCCTTAAAATTGATGCCGGAGTGGTCGATAATGCCATGGTAGTAATTGTAAACGGCAACTATGTAGAATGGCACTAGAAAATGAAAAAAAAAGAACATTCTCTTAGTTGTATTTCATTTTGATTATTGCTTCACTAATAATAATTATGACATTCGCAGCTGGTGTAACATTCTTATAGATGTATAAGAAAATGCCCAGAATTGATTGTCAGAAATTGGCTGTAATATGTGAGTCTACGTCTATTAGGCTAAAGTTATCGCCTCCATCAGGCGAGTCACCAACCTTAAGTGATGCTTTAATACCCTACTTTACCGAATCATCGGTATCTAAATATTCACATTCAGATTAAAAATTGGTCTTTGTAAAGCCGACATTAGCTTAAGAATGAAAGATTGTAAAGAAAACTAATTCGAAGAGTAACTCTAATTCGTGGGTAGCGCAAAGACTGTGTGAAGTTGTTCAATTCCGCCACAGGCCATGCATTACTACTACGTCTGGCTGGTCTACGAAATCATCAATTCACTGTCTTTGAGATTTACTAAATCGTTTCTTAGAGGAGATGGCTAGCTAGCACTAGCAAGCTCCACATATGTACTCCTGCTCCTTGCTTCGTACTGCAAACCATCAGTTGGTGACGAGTCATTTACTGCGCCTTATATTTTTCAATATTTATGGAAATACTATAGCAAAATTTTGTTTTTTGGAAACAGGTTTATATAATTTCAAATGTACATGTTGTTTAAATATTCAAATACTAACTCCAATGTGTTGGCATAGTGAATAGAGGCAAGCACATGGTGAGTTGGATGTGCATAATCTCCACGGGGTGGATGGCGGTCACGGAGAAGGCAGTTGGCTGCTTATACTTGTGGTGCAGCTTGTGAAAGTGTTTATAAAGCCACGGTGTGTGGTAGAGTCGATGAATGATGTAGGTAGTGTAATCCTGGAAAGTATAGACAATATCGTAAAATTTATGACAAGAATCTTGGTTTTCTATAAAGTGCTTACATTTGTAACCCTTTTTACTGTATCTACTTGAATATAATGAAAATCTGCAAAATTATCACTGTACTTTATTTTCTTGTATTAGTGTTTCCCTGGTAAATTATTTGGGAGTAGATTTTTATATAGAACTATGGTTTTCATTTTGGGTTATTTGTAATTTTTAAGTAAAATGTTGCCAAGCAATTATAACTTTGTCTATATGTTGTAATAAGACAGTTTTTAAAAAACACGTAAATATTTTTGGAATAAAACCTAACACTAACGCGTAACGTTACGCACACTGGCTGAGCAGCACCTTTCTCCATGTCAAGCTACAGTAGCTTATAATGTGTTTCCCAGTTTTGTGTTATTAATCACCTAGTACTTAATAGGAATAAATTCTTCTTTGATACTAAACCAGTATTATTACCCAACACAGATAGATCACTCAAACATACACACGCCAACAGCTATAAATTACTATTTTATGACGTACGAGATTTAAAATTTAAAAGACTTAGATTAGACAAAGTGTAGTTGGTGTCACGTACAGATACTATAGCGATACTTTTTTTATGTACACTGTCTTATCAGAACACGTGCTTAGAGTTTTCAGCTAAATTAATCAGCTCTGTGACAGAAACGATCAGACATTCTAATGTTAAAGATAAATAAAGAGCGCAAACAGAAGTCACACTATTATTATCCTCGAAGAAATTTTATGAATAATTTCCACCTTCAGTATATAGAAATTTAATTAGATTTGAATAGTGAATCTACAGAAAAATAACTGTTTTTAATGGTTGCATTGGTAAACGTTTGAAATTCATATAAATATTACCAAGTTGGTTAATTGTTGGCTTCTTAATAAAACTATTATTGTATCGAGTACAGTAAATCCTATTATTGATAAAAATGACGTAAATGATACTTACAGCATAAATGAAAATGACAGGAAATTGCAAGAAGAACCACCACCAGCCGTATTCATCAAACTGGTAATAGATAGTCGAAGGGTTCCCGTTGTAGATGTAAGTGGCAAGGAATGCTGAGAATGTCCCGACAATTAGGAGCGACATGGTTCCCACCAAGATTTCATGGCGCTCGAGTTCTGGAGATAACCACTTCGTTGGCTGAATTTTCCACTCCTTAGCGAGATGTCTTCGGTTCATGTAGAAGTACCACTGGGGAGATTATTAATTATTAAAATTAATCTGTTGTTTGTTGATGTTTTGAACTATATTATCAAGGTAGTTTACATTGTTTTTGATGATTGAAAACTCAACTATATTGCTTGTTATAATTTTTATGAAAATGTTAAATATTTAAATTTAATCGAGTCAGTCGTCCAAGTAATCGATATAGCAGTTTTAACAGTAGACAATTTGTACGGTAATCCGGATGTAGCTTTCTCCCATGTTTGTCCTTATTATCATCACTAAGAATCAGGTCAGATGAAAGCCGAGAGATACCCGTTAAGAATAAAAGAATGTCTTATTACAAGCTTTCCTATAAACATTATCTGAATTTCATTTGCATTTCCCTCTCGGAAATATTTCTGAGATCGCGGGACACGGCCTGAATGCTTGAGTGGAATTTGTAATTGAAACAGGTTAATTGATGTCAAATCCAGATAATATTTGCCTAATACTCACAGAACAAGTTAGGAATTATAAAAAATATCACAGAAAAAATATATAAAAGCACATTATTTCTCTTTACACACAATTTAAAAATTATGTGCCTATATGTGTATATATTATATTAGTATTAGTACACGCCCTGCTGGAAGAGATCTCTTGTAGAAATAAGCAGTGACTTTGTACAATTCCCTGTTATTCTGTTTCCTTTTTAATTTTTTTTGCGTGTGCATAAATAGTTATAATAATATTTACTACATTATGAAAATATTACATGCGACAAGGTGAATTTTTAAGGACCTTCTTGATGGACCTTCTTAAAACTAATACACATGCATAAATGGAATTACATATTTTAGAAACAAGAGATTTAAATCTCAAGCTATTCGAGTATTTCAACGAACGACCAACAAACAGGAAATTCATCAATCCTGTCGTTCACGCATCTATATTTGACCTTAGGAAGTTGTCACGCAAAATTGTGAAAAATTAGAAACCTGCGTATCTAGAAACAATAGAATGTGAAGCACTGACTCCAAAAAACAATTTTAATGTGATAACTTCTCAATTTGATTTTTTTTGCCTTTCAATTGATTTGAAGTCTGGTTTTTGCCATTATCCATCTGCTCATCATTAGGGTTGTTATGTTCATTAGCAATAATTAATTATTTTTTTAATGTGAAAATTCCCTGTGACACTATGGACTTTTGAAAATAGTTCCTCACGTTTGTGTCTAAAATTCATGTTTAATTTAACTAAGTAAAAGTGAACGCTTCTAGTGAAACGAAATTAACCCTTGTTTGAATATGTTTCAACACAGTGATGGTGAAATGTTATTAATGCAGAATAATATCCAGACACGAATAGGTCCTGTTTCTGGATAATCAGATCTTTAAACAAGAAATATGGTATCTTTTTGCGTGATAAGTCTGAAGTGACGACCAGATGGCACAGATTTTTGAACCTGTTTTCTCAATTCTCAATATACAATACAGTTGTATATATGTTGGATCAGATATGGATCTTAAGCTTGATATATAATGAGATAAGTTAACAATCACAGTTTAATCGGTTCATTTGAAAGAGACTGGCAAGTTGTTATCTGTGGCACCTAAGATTTGGATATAGTCAGAATATTCCTAGAAGGTATAACATAAATAGCCGAGACAAACATCCTAAAAAAATATTTATCTAAGAAATAAAAAATAAAAAAAAATAATAAAATATATAATTTTTTTATTATGTATATTTATTATATTTATAAGAAATATTTTTCTTTTTTTCTATTTTTTCTCTTCTTTTTTTTTCCTTTTTTACTTTTAAATCCAACAAAATCGCTCAATGAAAAGCAACAAAAGAAGTGTTATACCCCGAAATTAGTGAAATTCATAACAAATATGCTATCAGAAATCTTAATGTGAAGAGTTTCGCTCTCAGGCTACAACCATAGCAACAGTAATCAATCATGGTCTAACTGTAATAACCTCAAAAACCTTACATGTAAGAACCCTCCAATGAAGAAGTACATCCCCAAAGACACGGTATGAGCTCCGATGAAGATCACGCTAAAGTTTTCCATCTTAAGGTTCTCTGACGTGAACATGTTGAATATGTCTTCTGTGGTAAGGTTTTTTTCGCTTTGCGTGTGCCCTGTAATCTGTTTCAGCGCTGATACGAGGATGACGACCCATTCTCCTGTAAATGAAAAGTTTATTTCGATTACCAAAACGGTTAAAGCATCTTTTTTCTTACATTGAGTTTAATTTACTTCACAGAGGTCTATTATATTCCTGTCATATGAAGTGGTAGATTTTTTTTTTAAAAACATTACTTTTGCAGATTGAAAGCAATATCTCTAGGCCTTACATGCCAATCTCCTAAGACACACATAGAGCTTCGTCCTATTAAAAACATGATAAAACTGTACGGGTTAAATTGATACTTAAGCTTAATAAATAAAACTGACATTTGTGTGTAAATAATAGAATTAATTATAATTTTCACTTTTGTTAATATAGATTAGCAAATTGCCCTTGAAGCTTACTCTTCTTGATGTCTTACTAAAGTCCATTCAACTCATTCCAACAATAATCTCAATTACGAAAAAAATTTTAAGGAAAAATTATGAAAATTGATTGGTTATCGTTATCAATAATTAATAGTGATTATGAGAAAATATTATGCTCTCGCGTTATAGTTATATATGTATTTATGTGTGCTTATTTCAAATATTGGCATTTATATATAAAATTAACTTCTGTACCCAATAAATGTAAACAATATATTTGAATGTAGCACTGTTGAGACTTATAATTAATTAACTTAAGATTTAATTTGGTTTGGCCAGTGGGGAACTTCTAATTATCATTTCGATAAATCAGTTTGTTGAAAAGAAAAAACTGATTTATCGATATCGATACACACACCTAGCCTAAGAAGTTTGGAAATCGATAAAATTAAAATATTATTAGTATACAAAGTTGCAAAATTTAACAATATTGATACGATAAAGGAATCTTATCAAAATTATTGATTTTAAAATTAATACGATATTATTACCTACGAGATAAGATACTTTACTATTCAATGTCCAATCATTTACTGAAAAGGTACTTATTTGTCGTTATGCGGATTTCATAAAACAGTGACTTAGTGACATTGAATCATGATAAAATTAAGTGGAAAGACACATCTGTTGAAGGAGTCAAAAATTCTGAGTAATTGCGTGTATAGCAATGATGAAATATCAGAACTTTAAAAAGAAATGTGTTTTAAATCGTATACACCTAAGGTATTGAATGCATCGAAAGACTGGTAATGTGACAGCACCTCGAGTGCAGAAAAAAGATAAAAACTATAAAATTCTGTGCGAAAATTATGTTTCATTGTAGGTAAAAATGAATAGAACAGGTCGCCAGATTAACTTTTTTGGAGAGAGAGAGATGGAAGAAAAATAAAAATAAAAATCGAATATATTAAATAAATGTAAGAAGAGTACCAATGTACGAGACGATTGTCTTATAGATATAGGTAAAAATATGAGAAAATATATCACGGAGAACATCATTAGCTCTTAAATGAACGAATAAAAAGATATATAAAAATGATGACCAGAAATATAAGGCATTTTTAGCAGAAGTACAAGTTATGATATTCTGTAAGGTGCTGCATGTTAAAGCTGTAATCATAGTGCTCAAGCCTCTCTCAACAGCTCTAGTGCAACAAACGCTATGATTGAATCAAGGAATATGTCTTTTCCGATATTCAAAGTCAAAACATACTACAATCTTATAAGGTATTAATAAATAAAGTAGGCTGTAACTTAGAGTTATGATCACAGCACACAAGCCTTTGCCTACCAATAATGTCTGTTAGAAATCTAAAAAGGCGTCTCCTTATAATTCCAATTTTGATAGTTTTGCATCGGTGTTGTTTACGTTTATGCGTGAAGAATTTTATCGGTTATTCACTATTACTATTTATCGCGACAAAGCGTCACTTAGTGCCTTTTATCGTTTGTACCATGAAGAGTGCTCCGAAGAGCTCTTCGACCTTATCCCTCCCTCTCTTTTCCTACTAAGGAGTACGCGTGCTGGTCTACGGAGTCACTCCTTTACTGTAGCCACGTCTACTTTACGTACTAAGAGATTTAGTGACTCCTTTCTCTGTCGCAGAACTAGAGCATGGAATTCCTTACCAGCACACGTATTCCCTCCTTCTTTTAACATGGGTTCCTTGAAAAAAAGGCGTGAAAAAGCACTTTTTGGGCCTGTAAGGTGAGGGTAGCTAGAGCAGTATGTCACATGCTTCACTAGCTTCACATATCGAGTCATTTGCTGTGCTTTATATTAAAAAAAAATTCTTAGGAGATCGCCTATCAGTTGACCTTAACAACGTCATCACTATCGCTATCAGCTTACTAAATATTTACAGATTTAAAAATTTCCCTATCAATATTAAAGTAATTATAAGATAAACGAACTTAATCAGATTTAATTTTTTTTTATTTTACTTGGCAAACAGTAAATTTATCTGATGGTGTGTGCAAACCATTGAATTTGAAGCGTTTACTATTAATAGCGGTCTCGTGACCATTTCATAATTTCCTTAAATTAGAGTTGCCAATTCTAATATCTCATATTTACCGAGCCTATATATTTGAGGAGGGTTCCAGCTTAAGATCCCTAAAAAGTATTATAGAAATATCTAATCATACCTTAATGGAAAGGAGACAGCGGTCTAAGGTCCCGGGAGACTAGAGCTTACATTCGACAATTGATATTACTTAAATAGTCATAATATTGGAAACTATTGACATAATTTTCTTTTCTGTCTACATGTTCGTTTAATTATCATGGCTAATTTTTCTCTATACGTTGACAACTTCTACACCCTCAATATTAACTCTCAACGGGTAATTTAAATGGGAAAAGAGTGATAAGTTTTCTTTCCATAAATTTATCTAATCATTTAACTGCTGTATACTCAAATATTTTGTTATTTCACAAGAAGTTCCTAGTTTTCGTCCTCTGCAAGTACATTTCTATACGTATATCTATCACTGTCACATAGATTTGTAATTGTAATGTTACTTTTAAGATTTTATTAGTGAAATCAGAGTAAAATTTAGTCAAAGAAACGAAGGTATTCATGGCAAGCAATTAAACATATTTTTTAGTAATGAATAATATGAATAAAATGTAAAAAAACATAAATAACTCTTACATTAATAACTTTAATAAGTACCTTTAACTCAAACGGACCTCTTGGTGCTTAAAACAAAATGGTAAATGCGAAAGAGATAGAGAGCGAAAATAAAAATAGAAAACATTCCTCTTCGTTTAAAAAGGTTAATTATCGTTTGTAAAACTATTGAATTTCGTACAAAATACTTAACAACGAAGGACCAGCTAGTAATTGCGGTAGATGAATATTAAATGGTTATTCGAGCCACTAAGGAACTTAAATCATGAAATGCAGTTGATGGGAAGCGAATAAAAACTCAAAAGTATTTTTAATAATGCGCTTATGCTGTACAATTTAATGTTAATGACGCCATTTTAACATGTTACGTTATTATAGCAAACAGACTCGTAAAGAGCATACGTAGGTTTAGAAAATAATTGAACTTCAATCTTATATCCAACGACTGATTTTTTTTAATGAAATTTAAATAAGACAATGGAATTAATATGAAAGTACAAGACTAACTAGATAACAAAAAAAATATAAAATCGTTGACAAAATTAACTCGAATAACAATTCAAAAGGCTTTTGAAAAGAATAGATAGTATAAGAAGATGCTAACTTAAAAGGTTAACGCGTAATAATAATTAATTATATTATCAAATTATTTCATATCTTATATGGTTTAGTTTTGCAATCTATACGGAACATACGTAAGTGGTAAGCTTAAGATAGAAGCGGACTACACCCGAATTCCTTTACCATGGTAGAACTAACCTCCGATGATTTTACAGAACAATTATACGAAACATAACAATGATATTATAATTTTCGTTATCATGGCAGATTAACTGTTATTTAAAAAAGATACGTAATTATATGAATACTCATTTTCTTATATAAGAGAATTTATTAATAACGAAACTTGAATTCTGCAGTTTTTATTTAAGTTTTGTTACAGGTTGATTTAATCATCTCCAAGGTTTATTTCCACCTAACTAGATTAGCGAAACATATGGCACTATAGAATAGAATCTCTACTTTGTAATGTTAAAAAGATGAAAGCGTCGTTTGGTTGAACGTGCTAATCAAAGTCAAAGTCAAAATAACTTTATTTAAATAGACTCATTTACTAAGTTCTTTTAAATCGTCACAACAGGGAATATGTTGGAGTAAAACAAATAAATGTTATTAAAGGCAATAGTGATAACAGTTATAGAATTTAAATATGTACTAAATAAATTAATCTCAGAAACTATTAATTCAAATTTTAAAAATTATTTTTGTGTTGGATAGTCGATTTATCGAGAAAGGCTATAAGCTATATAATATCACGCTACGACCAATAGGAGCTGAGCATCAATTAAACAATATAACAAAGTATTATAAAATTACGGATATCAAAGCTTTTGGTACCGTGTGTTGCGTAAATGATGCATACGCAAAAATCATAGATGCCAGATTATTCTCCTTTAACACTAGATATACCAGCGATTTGAATATATGTCAACAACAAAAATTATATTTGTTACTAATGTATATAAAATAACATTAAGTTTATAAAACGTACTCTCTAATTATAGGTACAAAAGTCATAACATCATTTCTGAAAAAAAATGTGTAATATAGTAAGAATTTTGAATTGGAATTGCACGACCAGTCTAAATGACTGGTCTGGTAAATCTAGTGTTAAGAGTTCAATAAAAAGCCCAGGACAGTTTTTTAAAGTTGACTCATAATAACCTTCCTCTTGTTAATGAAATTAGTTCTAAATAATGCATTTATTATCTGCTAAGGTGCTATTTTGACATATAGTAGTATTATATTATAGATATATATTTTTATTTTTTGACATTTTTTAATTATTATTTTTTATTTATTTATTTATTGGAACAAAAATAGGCATACATAAAAAAGTAAACGATAATGGCTACATTAGTTTAAAATAAAACTGTGTCGCAGACATTAACGCCCACCTCCAGTAAAAAGAATACAGAGTCCCAGCATCAAAGTTTGCACAATTTATAAACAACTTATGAGAAAACATAAAATAAAAATAGTAAGTGTAAGAGTGAGCCTGTGAAGTATGGATTACTAAGTGTATACATGTGTGTGTGTGTGTGTATATATAGATAGTATTTCTTAATTCCCAAGTAAAATCACGTAACTGTAAGTCGGAAAATAACAATATGTCGTGCGTTGATGCATGATATGTTGTTATTTCCCGACATCCACGCGAAGGTAATCACGGGCATAACAAGTAAAATATAATTTCACATATTTATTAAAATTATGTGGTTTACTAAACATGCTACAGATGGACATAGTAAGTTTTGCTCATTAATTATAATAATATTAAAAAATATAATGCGCTCACCTCTCAAAGTGGCACCGAAGGTGAACACTGCTAGAGTTGCGATGAAGGTGCTGATGAAATCCGGTAACCTTTCAAAGAACTTCTCCAATGGCTCAGCGTATCGTTCGATCCATTTTACGCCTTCAGTCAACGGGTCCCAGTATTTTGGACGCTGTTCTGTATTCCCTGTGTTCTCAGACTCTTGTTGATCCGCCTCGTCGTTCTTATGTCTTTGCCTAGTTTCTACTGTCATCCTGAAATTTGGATTCAATTCTATTAAGCTCACAGATTTCAAAATTTTAATAATTATTTTGTCTAGATATTAAAAAAAAATTTTTTTACTTACTTAAATTTATTTACTAACAACGTAACACTTAACGATATAAAAATAGATAGTTAAACTATCTTTATTCACAAATAAATAAAAAAGTTTGATATTATTGACATCGCACACGACCAATTCGGGTCCACAATCGCCACCAAATAATTAACACTGCTAGGACAAAGAATTTACTGAGCAAAACCGTAGCAGATAACAATTGATTTAATAACTTCTTAATCTAATGTGATAAATTGTAAATTCGCAACAATCTACAGAATTTATCATTTGCCTACTTAAAACTTAATTTTTTTCAAAATATACGTGACCAGGGTAATGTTTATCATGAATGATTTCATTGTTACTGATTAACTAGTTAATCTGGAAACCTAATATGCTCCGCTTGACTTAAGCTAAGATTGAAGTTTTAAAAAATGGCATATAACACGACTGACTGTAAAAAGAATCACCGATACATTCAATGACGTTAAAAATTCACCATGAAAGATTGTTTTTTAAATTGCGAAGTCTGACACTGCGGGCAAGAAAACGGATTTAATGATATATCGCTGTTCAAAACTAGTTAAGCCATTTAAGCTATAGGAGGTCAGAATAGAGCAGACTTTTCAAAATAATTTATTTCGTCTTATTAATAAGCAGTAGAGGAATCCATATGAAGATAGCTAGTGCAGCATGTGACAAATGTCCTAGCCACCTCCACCTTGCCGCCCAAAAAGTGTTTTTTCACACCACTTTTAAAGGAACCCATGTTTTATGAAGGAGGGAATACGTGTGCCGGTAAGGAATTCTGAAATGTCTTTGTGCGCAAAGTAGACGTGGCGATAATGAAAGAGTGTCTCCGTAGACCGGAAAGGTGAGGAGAAACGATAAAAGGCACTAAGCGACGCTATGTTGCGACGCAATTGTAGAGGCTCTAAAATAATCATTACATCTGCATCTCCAATAATAGACCCATTAAGTACGGGTATATTTTAATAAAGATATAAATTAATTACAAAAAAACTTGATAATTCAATTGCATAATAATTTTATGATAGCATAAGTTGTGATTTTAATAATATAAAAGTGCAATGCAAGTGCAAGTGCTGATGCAATCTTTAACAGAAATATCAGGTGGTTATAGAAAGCCGTCGATAATTTTTATCCAGTCAGATAATAATTCAAAACTTCTCACGCGTTCCTTTCGTGTCCGAAGGTCAATTTACAGAAATAAGATGAATAAATGTTACATTTTGAAATGTAGCGTGAAGTAAACATGCAACCTGTATAGTAGGTGATTTTCGTAGCCAAGAGATACTCGTAGCATAGTAAAATAATCGTAGCATAATTAACTAGTCGTAGCACTTCGAAGAGTATTGACGCGTTACGTACACTGTGAAGATCTAGAAGAAGCGCTATAATGGCATCGTAAGAGACGTTTTCCCCTTTGCCCAAAATAACATATAGTATAAAGTTTTATTTGTCTTTATTACTGATGACCTTACTAAACGTAGTGTTATTTGGCTTCAAATTTCTATTAGATATAGTTTGAGTGTAAAACAACACTATGCAATATTTCTGTTTAAATGTAGTTGATTTTCTTGTAAAAAATATCAGGAGAGTGAAGTTGCCAAAGGTCTATGACGGGTTGTGGATCGTTTCTCCTAAAGAAGTCAGTCTCCTAAATTAATTGTAAGCCGTTTGAAGTGCTAATTAGTTATCATAAGCACGATAAAAACAACTTAAGAGAAAAACACCTTTAATACTTTCAATGGAAAAATAACAATCAAAATTGACAAAATAAAATTGAAATATGGAAAAGTAAAAGTTAAAACAGTTGTATCAAAAAGGTTGGTTTGGCAACAGACGTTTTTATTGGCAGCATTGGAGTTTGCTACCGATCATTATGAAAGAACTATTGCAAATCCCCACGTAAGAAACTAATTTAGATTGGTTTAGAAATATTTTTTAATTTCTATGGTGTTATTAAAAATATATTTAAAATGACGTAGCTAATGTACGTTTTATTATAATTTTAAATTAATTTAAATTAATAGGTATTTAAACATCAATTTTTTATTATTATATTATATATGTAAAGTATGCAGAATATAAATTATTTTGGGATTATTGGAAATGTTGTTTAATTTAAAAACAAGCAAATAAATATGCACGTAAATATCAGACTCGTGAATTGAAGGGTGGGCCGCGTTTACTTTCTATTTACAGTTAACTGCTCATATAATAGATTGTGCTGGTTACATATTTACCCTGATCAATGATCTGGTTGATGAGGATGAGGATGAAGTTATTATTTTTATAATCATATAATATATATAAAAGCTTATTGGTTCCAGAGCTCTGGTTTCGATATTGAAAACTACAGCTTTTGCCATGGTTGGTTCATACTTGGGAAGGCACGTTACCAATCAGGACCTGGCCCTGGTCGTTAACAACTGCTTTCCCTCCAATACCACCCACCAATTCCATTGGGCATGTGCGGTGGTGTTATAGCCCAAACTCCTTATGTACTTCTCCCATGTACAGACGGCCTGTGCTCGGCAGTAGGACGTACATAAGGCGTTCATGAATATAATATAATTAAATAACATAAGCTTAGAAAACGACATCTTACTTTGTTATTGTTAACTAATAAAAACGGTCGCGTGTTCTTGAGAGTACCAAATGATTTTAATTTTAATATATTTCGATAGATGGCAAAGTATACAATTATTATCATGTAACGCTACTGCCCTCTAGGTGTGAATCGTATAACTTTATTACAAATCGGAGCAACGAAGAGATCACCGGGATTGCATGTTAGTTTTTGTTGCATGTTCTAGATGGCGCTTTTGGAATTTTTTTGTTATTTAATGAAATATAAACATCATTTTTCAAAATTATCTGAGTTTAGGAATCAATTTAAAAATACAATCTTTTGGCAATTTCATGTATTAGCTACGATTTTACTTATTTATTCATGTACTCACACTCGTGATAAGACCATAGAGTGGAAAAAAAGTTATACCATGCTTCTGATATACCATGGAGATCACAAAGATTGGAGCAACATAGAAGCCATAACCAAATACCATTGTAATAGGTCGACCATTAGCGTTTGACCCTTAACTTTGATATAACTATGATAATCACACTAAACCACACTATAATCTGTATGTCGGTACTTAATTAGTTCGTATACTAGATCAGTTACTTTATTGTGAATAGGTACTTACTTCTCCAGAAGAGAACTTGCAAGAACTTTAAAGGTTAAGCACTTCTTGCTATTAAAAATTTTACATTTGATATTTTGGGACCATCTACCCTGGTTCTGTTAGAAGCAAAAAAGCGGTATCATGCTAAACTAAAAGAATCCTTAAGATCTTACGGACTTACTATAAGATAAAGTTGAAGCTAAGTTCTTTAGTAAGCTGGATAACTTGAACAACAGCAGCGCCATGTAGCACTTAATCAGATTGCATTATTTAAATAAGTCGATGAGAATATTTATATTAGTATTATTTTTCATGTATAATCAGTGCAAGGCTTCTTAATTTTTGTTTTTGTTCTTCCCCATCTGGCCAATAAGAATTTCACCTTCAGGTATTTATGTAGGTAGCTATTAATAATAACAAGTTAAATCACTGACTATCCACATTAAATCTTTTAATATTCTTATATCGTGATCATTTCATTGTGTCCATATCAATAATATAAATTTTATTGTCGTTGAAGTAGTTTATCATAATTTGTGTTACCGCATCGGAAAACAAATTACTTTAAAATTGACCCTTGTTACATGGCACTAAGGTACAACAAAGATCGAAGTACTACTGATCTGCAGTTAATCATAACCTATTCAATTGCTCTATGTAATATTAAGTTCCCCCTCACTTTGTCATCCAAAGAACCCCTATGTAAATTCCATTTCTATTATACAACAAAAGGATAGGTAATTAATTTATGAAGTTATTTAAATCACAATACACAGATCGTTAAACTTATAATAGTAACACTGGACATTTGCGTCTTTTATCATTGTCATATAAGTACTAATGCCGTTATATTTTACTGGTTACTAATAACTAAACAAATCACATAAGGAAATACTAAGATCACGTCTTAAATAGGGTGCCCTAGCTATTCACAGCAATTCAAACAGAGACTTCATTAAAGTTATGAGCGAGAGTCTTTCATTAAAGAGCAGAGATCGAGACAGTATAGCTTAGTGCCTTTTATCGTTTGTACCATAGAAAGTGCTCTAAAGAACTCTTTGACCTTATCCCTTCTTCTCCTTTTATCGTTTGTACCATGGACAGTGCTCTAAAGAGTTCTTTGATCTTAGTACTTCTTTTCAATTCGTACTAAGGAGTAAACGTGCTGATCTACGGAGTCACTCTTTCACTGTCACCAAGTCTACTTTGCGCACAAAGGGATTTCGTGACTCCTTTCTCTGTCGCACATCCAGAGCGTGGAATTCCTCACACGTATTTACCTTCAAACAAAATAGGTTTCTACTTCTACGACTACTCCAATGCTTATACTCAGGTAGAGTCCAGTCATTTGGTGAGTTTTTATTAAAAAAATGTAGAATAGGGTCCGGGTACCCGGGGCTGTACCTGGACAACTAGCCTCCAGATGTTGTGTAATATTGGAGGGTAGGATACATCCTGGAGTAATTGAATGAAAGCATATCACTCTTCGATATAAAAAAAGGTACAATAGAAGTTGTTTTGCGAAGACCAAATTCTCAAGAAGAAGAACGCAACTCATTAACTGGCTAGGTAGAAGCTACAAGAGCCGTAGACAGTACGCCGTAGCTTTAATTTTAGCGCATGGATTCGAATTGACACTATGATCTAGTACCAAGCTCAAAAATTTTAAGTAAGATAATCAAACACAAAATAATGTTATTTTAAAGTAAATGAAAATAAGTATGTAATCAGTTCCAATATCCAAGATATCAACATGACTCCTCAATTGTCTCGCTAGGTGGCGCAGATATTAATCACGCACTCTCCAGGAGGTCCTTTGTACCCAAAACCATGGTAGAAACCCGCCATGAGTAATGGGCCAACAAATTTAATGTGCCCCTGTACAATAGCCCATTGATTTGGCGACTGAGTAATGGCGATGAGGCACGATATGATATAGCTCTTATGACTGCATAGGTTTTATCGAATTTTACTTATTTTGAATAATAGAAATCACAAAGGAAAGATTACATGTCGTTTGAAACTCGCTCTGATTACAATGAAATTTTTTAACCTATTAAAAATAAATTAAGTTGTACTGTAGTTATCTACCAAAAAAAAATGTTAAATTTAGTGAGTAATGTAGTGATATTTATATTATTTTTGAAATGAGGCATGCTAAAATTCAATATTACAACTTTTCATCTGGAAGTTTAAAATTCTATAGGATTTTAATCCTTGTATTTCTAAACTAAAATCAGGTTTATATTATTTATAATTGTAGGGCAAGTGGAAAAATGAGTAAATGAATTATTAACGTTGTGAATCAATTTTGTAACCTGTATCAAATACACACCACAATAAAATATTGTATGATCAAAATTTAGGTTGAAAACCTTTGTCTAAAGGATTTCGATTAAGAAAATGGAATTAAAATAACGTCGCGTCATGATTTAATATTTTTTCGTAAACTCCCCGCTGTAAAGCTTACTCCATAGAAAATACGATGATTCACAAAATTTGTGCCATCATTTTTCTGAAACACATTATTTTTAACAGTTGGAGAAGTGACGGTGAATAAAAAGTGTTACTTGAACAAAAACCATAAAAGAATCAATGTATCGAGTAAAGTAATCAGTCACAAAACCTGCTCAATCATTATCCGTAATATTGCGCTATGGATTTGAAAATAATATCCCTGGTAATAGGTTCGATTCCCGCGGGGTAGGGCGATCCAGGGGTTCCCGTGTTACGGCCAAAGATTAACCAGGGACAGACATTCAATGATATCCAAGAAATTATTGTCCTAAAGTTAACTGAAGCTTTACAAAAATCTCGGATCATTGGCAATAATTTAATTCTGCCAAGGCAAAACTATCTTTATAATATGACTTTGAAGGGTCGCCTAAGAAACATAACTATACATAACACGTGAAAAATCTTGATATTTCATTTAAAGATTATCGTCCATAACGTACGTACATCAATAATTTTCAAGCTCTCGTGATGGGTATCTATTGTAGAGTTCTTCTCTACAATAAATTATTGTGTACATCAAATTTTATAAACTATTTCTTTATGATTCTTGCTATCTTCCACGTTATAATACATTTCAACCGTATACAATATTCTGTCTCCTCTATATTAGCTATTAATGTATGTTAAATTCACTATTTCATTCGGCAGAGAGTACTCGTATTAATCTGGTTTTGGAAACACCATTTCCAATATCAGTAATTATTTTGCACATTAATTATCTGCAGTAAAACCAAAAAAGAGTAGATTTGCGTGAAATGCGAAGAAAATAAACGGATATTTACCACGATCTAGTGTAAAATTCTTAGCATTTATAAATAGACCGAACCATTCAAGTTTGTATTTAAAGGTATTTCTAAAACAGTAGGCACTCCAAGATATCAAAATATAAACATTCTGTCTTAATTATCTAATATAAGGTCACAGCTTACGCTCCGAACCGCGAACAAAGGTCTCGTCGCGACGGGGGTCGCGGTAATCCCGTGTCATGAAATTGATACAAAAATCTGTTACAATCGATCGCTGCTAAGCTGCAGACTCAGCGGTGTGGAAACCAGGGGATTTGAAGTGGTTCATGCTTTGTTAGACGAATAGAATGGCTACTTTTTATTCGTATTAATCAGCTTTGCTTTTAATAGGCACATGATGAACATGGCTGTTTGGAAGGGTGACTTACAGATACAATATCTTTGATAGCTATGAGAGGTTTAAACTTTATGACTGACGAATCTGAACAGCAAAATGCTGTTTCATGATTTTAATTGGTTACTTATTACGTTGTGCATTTTGAATCTACTTTGCTTAAATCAGAACTAATTTGAAGAAAACAACCATATAACTGTTATTCCAATTCCATTTCTTACCGGAATAAGACTTGCAAATGTCATATCAATTAACTATATTTAGATAGATAGATAGATAGATAAAACGTTTATTTCCATTTCTACATCACACACAATCCATCCAGACAGTACATAGATTAAAAGACAAACATTTTATAATAAAGGTATTAAAGATCTTTGTGTGCGCTGCAGAAGTGCAAAAGTGTCGCAACTCAGTAATTAATAATAATATTTATCATCTTGTGATAAACAAGCGTCCAAATATATTTTATTATAAGCTAGAAAGCTCGCTTGTTCTAATAAATCGTTCGTTATAGTAGATGATATACTTTTATTCCGTTCCGGGTTTGTTATTTATCGCCTATTATGAACAGGTGTTGCGGAAACTGCAGCTACCGACAATAGGTCTTAAATTACTATTGCGACTGCAGAGTTTATTGGTTCTCGATAAATATTGTTTGAGCAATAGGCAATTGAAGCTCTATAGAGAGTTGTCGAGAGGTCTCGTTTAGTTTAATCAGTTATTCAAAATATGCAATTAAAATAATTATTACATTATGAAAATTATTTATTTTATTCATTCTTGACTTTCATCTAATCTGATGGTAAATGATGATAAGGCTGAAGATAAAAATGAGCTACACTCGGACTCAGAGCAACTGGCTATGATACCTCCAGCTAAAGATTCTTTACAATAACCGACGAATTCATCCATTGGGTAACATGAAATAACTATTTTTATTAGGCTTTTATAATCTATTAATGGTTTGCTCTCATGAAGCGTTGAATTTCACGTATTATACATGAAAAACAATTCGTTAATCCAGGGAAGTTAGTAGGCGCGTATCTTAAAACTGTATCTATTATAAAACGTTTTTTATGATAAGAAAAGCAGTCAAGAAATCAAATAAATAACTTTCCTAACCCCATATTTCTAAGCAAAAAGTGCCCACAGTCCACCGGCAAGATTTTATCGCTCCTTCGAACCATTAAACCGGCCATAATGAAGTTTCCCCGACGGATAATGCACTGAAGCATTACGCAATGATTTACAAGGGTGGCAATAAAAAGAATTTAAGGGATGACCCGCGCCCGTAAAAATACCAGCCTTAGGGTATGTAGTTAGACGAAATGAGTCTGGTTATGTAGGAGAGGAGGAACGTTTGTTAGTGTGCTACTGGAAATGCGGTATTTGGGGTTTGATTATATAATATTTATCAAATATTGAATCACCATTAAGAATTTGTAATTGGACATGAAGTATCTATAGTCCAAACAACCGTTGAAAATATTGAAATTGAACAGTATGAAGAGTCTTAGAAAAGAAAATTAAGAAACTTGCATATGGTTTGGTTGTACCTGATCACAATTACATGCATCAAATGCTTGTCCTGACACAGCGTAGAAAATAGATTAAAATGAGATGCAGATGTCAACGCTTAAGTCCACAAGCGTGTTCTTCTTCAGGTTCAAAATATGAGAAGTTGGAATATATAAGCTATCTTAGTTTCTCAGGAAGTTTCTTAACGCTTTTATGTTGCTGAACATCTTTCAGAAAATATGCTGATCAGATACCAATAATAGAGCTCTATTAAATAAGTACACAAGGAAATACATCTGCAATATCAACATAAACTACCCTCAAATTGTTTTTCTTTTACACCATTTGGATGAGGAATGTTACCACAGCTCGCTTTAACTGCAGTAGATGGTTTATGACGAATTTTATTGTTTCATATTATTTTCTCTTTAACGTTGATGCCCCTTGAGTTAAATGCAGCAATACATCATATGTGTGTTATATGATGTATTGCTGAGAGAGTCACTGAGTATATAACTGTTTTTGTAAGTATTACACAAAAATCACAGTTTTGAACCATTATCAAAAACTTTAGTTTTTTTAATACTTATTACTTGGAATTAAGGTTCATTTTTAAGTGGTTGAAAATCTTGGATGTTTTTTGTCTAATGACTCTAATGTACTGAAAATCTTAGTTAAAGGTCGGTTATTCCTAATGACACTAATGCAGCTTGACAGTAATCAGGTACCGGAAATTTAAAAATGGATTTTGTGACAAACGTCTTTGCAACTTCTACTAGACAAACAGTATTAGCAGTTATCTTAGTTACAACAGAAAACAAGATTGTCGTGTATTAAGTGCAGAAGCTATTAGGCGATATGCTCCGATACTTAGATACAATTTAAAGACTTATCCGTTTGTTAAACTTTTTTCGGCAAATATCAAATCGCAACTCAGTCAAGATCTTACACCTAAATTACACAGGGCACTTAAAATATCGCCAGCAATCATCGCAAAGCTTAAAATAAAACGAGAACATGAGTAAAAACATCCATTTATTCTTATCCTTGGTGAAATACGAGCAGAAGTCGCATTAACTCTTTAATCGCTCAATTTATCACTTAAAAGCACCATTTTATCGCCCACGAATTTTGTTTTGAATGCTTTATGATATGTCATATGGGCATAGTGTATTTGCATGCTCAGTGTGGAATATTGGTAAAGTTTTATAACCTGCACACATAACTTTGATTACACTTTCAGAATGTACAGCGAACAGCCTCACCGCCAAAATAGCAAAGGCTTGTAGTAAGAACCTACTGAGACATGTTTAACTGTGTTCTCGTTTAATACCAGTGTGGTTGTAAACTGAAAAACATTTTCGTGAAATATGCATTTGGTTTTTATTTGAATTAAAACTAAACCGCAATTTGTTGTGCGTTTAGTCACTTGCGAATGGCTTGTCTTGTTTGTAAATAATGTTATTTTCTATCCGTAATGGTTAACAAAAGTTTTAAAATGTAATATTATTTATCTTGTATGTATTCGTTATACGTCACTTACCTCGAGTACTTTCTTTTGATCCTGTCTATCCTTAGGTTACCTGGAAGATATGTTAATTACCGTTTTAGCGATAAGGTCGCCCTTTGTATAAATTTAGTTTAATGTCCCTTATGTATTGTCTTTTTGAATTATCTGATGAACAATAAAGATATATTCTATTTTATTCAAAAGCTAGAATTTAATTTAATTCTTGTATATACAACATTTTATTCATTTATTATTAATATTAATTAACTTTTCTACACAAAGTAAAAGGATCGTCATAATAGTCCTAGACAAGGAGAATCTGATTTATAAAAGTAAATGATATTTTTAAAAATATCTTAACATCACAATATTTTAGGAACTCAATAGTACAAAAAATATTTCTTATACTCACTCTTAGCTATTGTCTAGTATAAAATTTATCAACTGTATGAGCTTATGAGACGATATAAAATAAATATAGTTAGTAATATGTATATAAATATAAAAAATATACTCAACAAACATACAAACTTCCATGACTCATTAACAAGTATTAGCACTCATACAAATATCTGCTCCTACTGGGATTCAAATCTAGAACCTCTGGTTAATTAGACAGAGAACTTCACTCAACCAGATGGCGGTCAGTTAATAGTCAGTAATTAATTAAATGAAAATTAAATCCGGAATTTTCAATTCATGGAATCATAAACACGTTAACTCTACCGCTTATGCAATTTTATTAGCTTACCGTCTAAATAAGGGTCGGTAATAACAAATCGAAACGATCGCCAATTAAGGGCCCTCGGCACATGACGCGGGCACACGCGACGTTCGCACGTTTGTTAACATGGTGGCTTGGGCTTTAAAATTGCATCAATAAAAAAAAACTAAAAATTTATAAATGGATTGTTATTAAGGACGTTTACGTAATAAAGCTGAAGCCAAAAACCTATTACATATATAAACGAATGTAGTTTCAAACCAGATGTCGAAGGCAACCGTCAAAGGGCTAAGAAAAAATGATTCGCGACATAAGCGTGATATTTATCTGACTCTAAGGTATATACTTAAAAATATACGTTTCTTCGTAAATAACTCATTGTTAAACTTTTTCCTTAGATGGTTTGGACTACACTAGGCAATATAGGGATTCCCAAACTTGAAAATAAATACATTTTTTTTCTTAACGGGGAGCCTCTAGGCCTTCATTTCTTCTGATGGTAATTTCATTCTGATTTCGATTGACATAGCAACTCTGCTATAGATGTTGCCAGGATCGGTCAATCAAAATTGTTATCTTGAGCTTTTACAACAACAACCACGATCAACGGCTTTAATTTTCTTGGAACTGCTTTCCAAGAAAATTAAAGCCGTTGATCGTGGTTGTCATGGTAACCACTTTTACCCGCCAAGTTATATTAGGCTAACGCGCTAGACTATTATGTTACGGACCAAACACATCAAGTCTTTCTCCCGCGTAAACAGACATGTGCCCAATAGTGGGGCTTTATAGGCTTAATATTAAGTTAATTAATTATTACTTCACCATTTCTAATTATGACAGATTATTTTTTTTACTGCGGTTTTTTGTGACATTTTTTGTACTCGCGTGTTTAGGCCCGCGTAATGTACGCGTTGCCTAATGCCTTGTAATAAAATTAAAATAGCAATTAAGGCGGGCGCATAAATCGACGCATATCTCATGTGGACATGGAAGAGGCGTAGCGGCCGCTGGCGAAATCTTACAGGCAAGGCTTGAAGCAACACCTTGGGGTTAAAATGAATCAAAATATTCAATGTACGAGTTGGAGTAGCAAGCATGTAGCATAAGAAAAAAAATGCAATCATTATTAAGATAGCATCCCACTCGATTTTTTTGTATTGGATACATACCTTGAGGAGATCGGTTACATCAAATTAAAACCAATAGTACAATCAACAGCATGAATTCGATAACAACCCACATCAATCAACTGCTATACTTTTCTCTACTAAGCTAATCTTCGTACTGTACCAGCAGCATCAGCAGTAATAGTCAAATAATACTATGAAAGAGTATGTATGAAAATACCGAATGTAACTCCTGTAATGGGAAGTGGTAACTCTACCGATAATATAAACTTATCTTATAGTAATATTATACCTCTTGATATGTTTCGCAGTTAAAGAGTCTACAGAAGACTTGGATAGTGACATTTAAAGAAGTCTGAAGTTTTCCTTGTCCTTTAGATAAGTTATCACATTCGGTGTTATTATCACTTCCCATCACAGGCATTATCATATATGGTTTTTACTTATTTGACTATGTTTATGTTAAAAGAGTACTCATTCGACAACTAATAATACTCTGGGAACTGTGTGTTCGAAAACCGTAGGTACTCAAACTTTGTGAGCCACCATTTGGGTTATATTGCCTCCGTTACTGAGAGTCTTTAGTTAAATTTAACTTACTTTGTCTGAAGTTTCAATTATT
Organism: Acentria ephemerella; assembly: GCA_943193645.1. Taxonomy (NCBI): domain Eukaryota; kingdom Metazoa; phylum Arthropoda; class Insecta; order Lepidoptera; family Crambidae; genus Acentria; species Acentria ephemerella. Next base: position 764,198 of record OW971882.1, read on the forward strand.
ACCAGACTTCTATGATCTATGATACCGGTGGGAAATGATGCTTAATCTCATTGGTATTTCAAAACTAACGATTATTATCAGGAGATCTTCCAGCATTCTGTCGGATACCATGATAGGTTGACGCAAATTAGAAAATGTTTTCGTAAATGAACCTCACGGGTCAGCCAAAGATCACATTTGAAGATATTTATCCATCTTTTATTAGGTAAATGAAATTAGTAATCAAAATAGTAGTGGTAACAGAATAGTAATAAGTCAAAGTCAAAGTCAAAATATTTTTATTTAAATGGACTCATTTACTAAGTTCTTTTAAATCGTTATATCAGGGAATATTTATCAGAAAATATAAATAAATGTAATTAAAGGTAATACTTTAAGTGTTATAGAATTTAATTATGTATTAAATAAATTTACATCTTAACATTTAAATTCTAAAATATGAATGTGATACATTCATATTTATTAATTAAACAGCTTAATTACATGATTTCTAATCCTATTTAAAAGAAGTGGCGCAAGAAACTAATCAAAATAAATACGTCAAAATTCTAAGATAACGTAATTACGGTTAACGTAATAACGTAATTACCCACATAAACGTGGACAGGTAAATTCCACAAACAGCAGACAATAAACAAAGCCAAACATATCTAAACTATTAAAAAAAATTCTGTCGAACAGCAAAAATAGGAAACTGAGACATAAATAATATTGTATCGGACACTGCCTCGTAAATATCGCAGTCGTGAGCCTGGTAGCAATATTGTAGCGCACTGATAAATGGCCTTTACACTCTCAAAACTGGTACTCCAATCGGAATAAAGTTCAAAATCCTAATTCTTAGAGAGAATTTGGTTTGTCGTGTTTTGTTCAAGGCTTTTGCAACCGTGCGGCAGACTTGTGAGGATTTAGCTTTTCGATCTTGATATGAAATGATTAGTTGAACTGTCGACATGTGAGCCATTATAATGACCAATGAAATAATTCTGCTTGGTAAACAAATACTTTATTTTAAATCAGAATAGTTAAAACTACAGTAATATATTAAATTAATGAGACACTAAAGTCATACTTATCGTTATTTTTTTTCTGTCTCTATAACGAATGATAGCAAAGAAAAATTGAAAAGTTACGTTAACGATGTAAATGCGAATTATCCTAATAAAGGGGTAAAGAAATTTTAAGAAGACATTATAATTTATTAAAAGAAGTGTCTATTTGAAAAGCGATACTAAAGAAAATTAATATCTATTACTTTTTGAGCTTTCAAAGCATCGGGGAATATTATACAAATGCGAACTTACGACTGATATTAAGATATAGGTAATATACGGAAGTTTGTAACAACGAGTTCAGTTTTAATAAGCAATCGGTCCGATTATTTAAAGTAATAAATAGATGAATTTTTATTTGGATTATTATTATTTATGGTTGGCATATTGCTTTAATAAAGAAAATAACTTCTGGGTACATGTAAAGATCAAACTACATCACGTATAAAACTATCTTCTAAACTACGTAAATGAACCTAAAATCTGAAGAAACCTGTTACAAGGCACAAGAATAACCACAATATGTTTTATAAGTCACTAAACAACATGGACTATAAATAATCCCACGCGATAAATCACGTATAGTGGCACGACCCTAAATATCGGAGGTTAACCGATGCGATAACTATAATTTACGTTGGCTCCTCACCACAGATCTGATGAAGGATATGTTACGGGTCTTAGTCATGTTTTTTGGACAGAAACTCAATAATATTATACATGCAAGCAAATGCATGTAAAAATAATATGTAAAATAATGCAATTAATTTTACAAAAGATTGATTTAATCTAGAAAATCCGTATAAAAAGATAGTCCGCGGAATCTTAAACCATTTGATGGACAATAAGCTCTCCTGTTTCTTTGGTATTACAGGTGATTTTAGCCGATTGTTATTAATTATCACCACCATTCTTTGTCTTGGTGATCTTTTCTATCGATGCATTTAATGTTTTACTATTTATGTATCACCTTTTACTTAATTTACATTTAAATTTACATTTGGCTGTAATCCTATTTATGAATCTGCAGAATTACAATACGAACCGATTTTTCAATGTTGAGATTTTTCTTTAATTATGTACTGACTTTTATTTTTCTTATTTACGATTGTTTGTAGATTAACTTTCAACTTGTCATAGTGGTTGTCTAGATAAATTTTATGTGAGTATAAATATTTTGACTTTTCTGAAAATACGTGTAAATCATTATCAACTCAGTAAGAAAGTATTTCTGAATATCTTTGATTGAACCCATGATTTAAGATAATTCATAAACATCAAATGCATGCCTACCAAATTGTATTCTCATTTAAATAATAGGTACAGAAAATCGTCCAAAACGAACGTGATCAAGAACTTGCTAACAGGGGACTTGTCTCTTAATTTGGCAAGTGGGCGTCGAAAATGGCGTCAAGTCCTCTTAAAATCTCCGCCCATTTGTCGCCCTTAAGGTTTTAATGAGGAATTTGCTTTGAGACATCTAAATTTATACGTGCACTTGAATTCAGCGCTGGAGGGTTGGAAATGTGATTGACGAATCGTTTGGATTTGTGTTTGATTTTAGACAAATACATTGGAGAACAAGGAAAGAAAGATTTTGCAATTTTCGACTGGACTCTACAAAATTGAAAATATTCAAATCATCAGATCTTGGAATATTAACTGCACGTAATAAAGGTTAAATAATTTTTATACAAAGAATTATTTCATTGCTTTCATAGATTACGCTGTTTGTATTTAATAAGAATTATATTGTTAACTATGTATTGAGGTATTCAAGAATCAATACTTCATATTAAAATAACGGGAAGTGGAAACAAATGATTTGTTCCGCCTACAGTTCTAGGAGAGTCATTAAAATACCTGAATCAGAAGAGGTGTTCCGTGGAGTGGCTCGTTAGTAATGGGAGGGGTGAGGGTTAAATGATAGGTAAAAGAAATCTCTCAAATTAAAAATCAACTTGGATTGGGTAATTTTTGTATGTGAAGATGATGATTTGGTTCATTACATCTACACAATTTAAATGACTCTATTTATTTTTGATTTTAATTCTAATTTTAATGTCTTTTAATTTGAATATAGTATTATTTTTAACTACTACAGTGAAATCCCAAGAAATACTGTCTTTCTAACCATATAGTGCTTAGAATATATATATATATATATATATAATGACATAAAATATAATGATAGATTTATAGGTGTTTATATATATATATATAGAGCCTGTCATTAGAGTTCAACTAACGAACGATTTCAGAAAAAAGATTCAAATCTGTCAATGTGTTACATAAATAGTTATCATAAGGTAGAATAATAATTATAAGGATACGACCAACTCCCAAACATTGTAGTAAAGAACAGGCTATTAGAGCATCTGGTAGTCATTAGAGAAATTAGTTTAATAAGGTTTTATTCTATGGAAAAGTTATCAAAAATCAAAATATTTCTTGTTTTTTTTATTAATAATCAATTTTCTGTTCATTTTGTACATTTTACTTTGATTGAATTTATCCTATTTATTTTTCTTAGTATAAATCTTCGCGGCACTAATTTAATTTGTATAATAATTCCTGAGTAACCATTAAATCATTGAATAAATAACTATAATATACCCCATGCTAATATAGCGGCTGTCGATATGACTATAACAAAAGCTAACAAACAAACACAAAGACTTGTTCAATCAACATAACTATACGTCAAGTAAGCATGCTAACACGTCACAGTGCAACTGCTGCCGTTGACATCCTGTCGCTAAGAAATTCAAGTTTCTCCCTTAATAAGGCGCCCCACAGCGTAGACTAGGCGTTACGCCACGCCCATCCGGCTCGTAGGACCAAAACCAGAATAAATTATAAACTACCCATACAATTTAAACATACAGTGCGTTGCGTATTGACGTTTTCAATGCAAATTAAGGCTTAATATGTTTTTGTTTGTTTTGTTTGAATTGTAAATTTGAACATGAATGGGATTGGGTGTGCATAAAGTATTTGTTAAACGATTTCATAATAATTGAAAAAAAAAATATCCTTGCTTGGTTTGAATTGAATTAATTGTTGATATTAGTCAAATAACGAATAGAATCTTTATACCATTGAGGTGGTAATCAAGCATAAAACCTTTTTGATAGAAAGTGGTTACCATTCTTTATGAACGCATGCAATATCACTTGGTACCTTACCAATCATGTAAAATTTATTCACATTTTAAAGATCCCTGCTCTAGAGTTGTATTTGAGAAAATCGCAACGGAGTTCATCACACAGCCTTAACATACAAGTCGGAAAGTTTCTTTGATATTTTACAGTCTGTCCGTACGGTTACAAGTATTATTTATTACATAGTTTAATGATTAACTTCTTCTCGATTGCAGGGCAGTGAGATGGTAGAGGGAGACTGTGTATTACGTGAAACAATTTCTGAGAATTACCCGTAATACAAGCGATAGAACGTGCATAAGGTTTCAAAATCTCTCCTTGGAGGCTCTATTGCGCTTGCGAGTTTGGAATCGTCGACAATTCTAGAAGGGACCTCTAGATAAGTCACCTGTAGCTATATGTATTCAGATACATCTGACTTGTATTTACAGTAATAGCCATACGTTACCACAAATAAACATAAAAAATCCTTCTGTAAGAGGTAAATGTCTTACAAATTAAGTTCCTTGTTAAAAAACCACAGTACATATAAATTTATAATGTCTTCAAGCTGCACAAAAAATCACAACAAAACTACTAATTCATGACATAATTTCAACGAGAAGCAACTTTATACGAAACTCTATTTTCTTAAAAAATATTTTTAAGAAAACGACGTTTGGAATTCAGTTGCTCCGTTTTAAATAATAAAATGTTGGCGTTGAGCCTAAAAATAACACTCAAATACAATGGGACAGTGCCATTTTAGCTTGCCATATCTGTTTAAGTAAGTACTATGGAACATCGAAAACCATTGTAATGAAATTTCGATTCAAAATGTAACTAAAAAAGTATTTAAAAAGAGATAGAGAGAGTATCAGATATTATTTTTTATTTTATAAGATATCACAATATTAACGATATATCAAAACATTGAGTAAGCAGACTAATATCCGTAGTAATTTTTGCTTGTATAAACATCACATTAGATCCATTTACAAAATTTCGTGTAGCTGCTAACTCACAGCTCTCACAAGAAAGCGATTAAAATAGTTTGTGAACATATAAGTGTTCGTATACTAGTAGTAGCTCCACTGTTTTTCATAACTTCCATAGGCGCTCGTTCTAGAAACGTAATGGGCAAGTCACTGCCAAAATAAATGTTGCCTAATACGATGAAACTTTTGAAATATGTTTTGCCTAAATGTGCTTCTGAAAGCATCATAATTTTCCCCTTTATGTTGCAAGTTCTGTTGCCTTTTTGTTTGCGTATCTTTTTTATTGTTTAGCTCAGTTTCTGGCTGGATCTTTTTGTCCGTGAAAACATTTTTTGGTCTAATAAATTTTGTGTCGAGTTTCATTACTCTGTGCAGGGTAATTAAGATGAGTTGTTGCTTTTCTGCTTATTACTAATGTTTGTTTTTAATGTTTTCTGTAATGAATGGGTTTATCAGTTTCATGTTTCAATATAGCATCATATTGTTTTGTGAATGTAATTTAATTTTGTTATTATATATTAATAGACGATATATAAATAGAAGGATGTAGGTAGAAAATGCATTTTAATCCAATGTTGTTGTCATCTCAAGAACTAGAGACTTTTTAGCGTAAGCCTTATTTTTAAGTAGAGGTTACAACCGGTTATTGATTAATTAAAACAAGTACATTTAATTATAGTGCTAGATTTATTAATAAAATACGACAGTAATATTATAATCAACAATTTTTCAAAGATATTTACAATAGATTTAAATATCAAAGGTTTGATATAAATGTAATTAGTTTATATATCGCTTTTATTTTATTTTATTATAGAGTTCTCACAAAAAATTTAGTTTAATTTTAATAATTTACGAGTAATTCATTTTTATACAATGAATAGGTGAATGATTATATTTATTGAATAAGAAATTATTATAAATAAATATTTAACTAATTAAATGATCGATATGTTAGTTTTGAAGTATGGATAAGTTTTAAACAAAATGGCCGGTACAGCTATTGGGTAACACCTATAATTAAGATTGCAATTAGATTATATCTTAAAATTTGTATTTTTTGTATTACATTTACACTAGCATTACTAAATTGAATAATGTATTTTTAAATCGTTGGAAACAGCCATGTTGGTCGTTTTTGATTTAATGGTAAAGATTTTTATTTATACGTTCTTAGAAGTTCAATATCGTATATCAAATGCGCAGTGTCTAAAGAACACTCCACACTAGAACGGAGTCGTGTTGATATCGTATCTTTGCGACTCTAAAAAGGTCGTTAAAGATAGTAGAAGCACGAATACTTCGCATGTGTGGTTATGAGAAGCAATTGCAATATCGTTTGCACCTGAATGGGAATTACATTTCCTATTGCTATCCAATGTTACTGTAACCACTGTGCGTACAAAATTATTAAGGTACTTGTACACTAACATAAAACTAGAGGAATAAACATTATCATCAATGTATTGAGAGTACTGATCTGTACTGGATTTTTGTGATAGTAGAGCTGTGCATTGCTTGCCCAATATAAATATATCAAAATGGTTGAAGCAATTATCATGATATATCTGTTCCAACCTAAGCGTCATTTTTGGATCGTGATTGAAATTACTGTTCCATTCCTAGTAAAGGTTTTGGATACGAAATTAATGAAATGACAAATGAATGTAAGTACAGAAAACTTGTGATGTTAAAGATACAATAATATATAAAGGTACAAAATCTAAATTATAAAAATATATCAATATTTTTTAAATTATGAGGCTTGTTGCAACATAAATAAGTATGCTTTTTGTTTACTTAAAAATTGGTCTAACGCCCTTCCTAATTCGGTAGATCTATTTAAAGAACATTTTGTACTAAATAAAATGACAAATCGTGCAAAATGATTTAATTTATGGACCGTTAAATTGACTGTTAAAGTTTTTGTTTTCAGTTAAATTTATCTTTAATAAACCTAATTTTAAGGCACCCACTTTGTGATGAGTTAGTAAGAATATACTTTTGTGCAGAACATTCTTATAATGATATAAGGAAATTTAAGATATTGTATGTTTGACCTGTTTCAGCCTGTTTTTGTTAAATTAATTTAATAATATCTATTATTAACACAATTAGTTAGGAGTTATCCCGTGAAGCTGACATAGTCGCCTAGAACATACTAAAGCCTCATTAAAATGTTGGATAAAAAAAAAATTATGTCACATTTAGTTTTCCTTTCTATAGTATAATACATATTTAATTAAGCTGTCATTTCATATATTGAATGTAGATATGACTATTAGATACATTTTTAATTTTGCATAATAATAAATTTTTGTTATAATTTGAATTTTTCAAATAAAAGCCCACCTTTATGTCTCCGCCTTATTTTATTTGTAGAATAAAGGATATAATAATAATAATAATTTAAAATTGTTCTTATCATGGCATTACTTACTTAATTGTTGTGTGCAACAGGGTGCAAAATTGAACTGACACCTTTGATATTTTGTAAACCATAAAAATTGAGTATTAAGTAAAAAATTCATTCAATACCTGATTTCAGATAATACAGAAAAATAAAGTGAATAAACGATATCTCCACAACCTCTCCTGGGGTCGTTATAGATAGTGCAGGAATACGCCCGTGCTGATGAAAGGTAATTTCCATATCATTCGACCCTCAATGGGAATAATAGCAGCCGATATTGGGTACAGCTTTGCTTTGTAGAGGCACTTCATTCGTAAAGCTAGAGATAAAAGTTTATTCTATAGTGTTCCACAAACAGTGAAATGACCTAGATTTGAGATTTTGACGTATGATTAATCTAGTCTTTTCATATCTAACAATATTGACTTGTTAAGTAAAAATGTAGCAAATTAAATAACTTGAATGATTATGGGCTAACCTTTCAATTGATTTATATCTGGTTGTTTTCTTTTTTATACAAAAGCTCAGTAAATGACTCGACATCACTTGATGATAAGCAGTAGAGGAGTACGTATTTAAAGTTAGGCCTTGCTGGCCCAAAAAGTGCGTTTTCACGCCTCTTTTAAAGGAACCCATGTTATAAGAAGGAGGGAATACGTGTGCTGGTAAGGAATTCCATGCTCTAGCTGTGTGACAGAGAAAGGAGTCACAAAATCTCAAGTAAATTTAAAGTACGTATTTAGGACCACTACAAATCAAAAAGTTAAATTAGTTCTCCAAAGAAGTCAATGACTGATATTTAATATTAAACTAATGAATTATAAATGAGTAAATTAAATAGCCGATACATTTATATTACCTTCCCAATCTAAGCTTACACTGATCGTCTCCACTTTATCACAGAATAGCTCCATTACAATGAAGATAATCCTTAATCTATCAACGCGGTATAATCTGGGAACCTCCGACACCAGGCGGTAACGCCAAAATTATCGCCGGCCCCAAACGCTCAGGATAATATTATTGGATTTACGAGGGCGTGCGCCGGCGTCTGATTTACGCCTTCCTACGGCGATAAATTATGGCGATAGCGAGCTGCGGTGGGTACTAAGGTTTGCGAACTCGATTAAAAACTATAAGTGTGGACAGGCCAAATGGTATAGTTCAGTAAAGTTATGAGAATCCTTTGAAGTTCTGCTAATTGTTAAGTTTGAAAATACTCGTAAATTATTTCTTGCCACAGTTATTTGGATATTAGAATAGTTTTAGTTTTAAACTCTTTAGTTTAAAACTAAAACGGAGTAACTACTTTATTAGTATAAAAAGCACTGTTAAATTTAAGGTAAAGGTATTTTAATTAATGCTAGCTTTAAATCCTTTTATGAATTTACTAAAATATTTCGTGACTTCGTAACGTCTTGGATTTCCTGATCCAGAATTGTAAAAGCAAAATGGCATCACTTGTAGATTGTTTCAGAATAATAAGCAATATATATATATATATACATATGTAGCTTCTCTATGTTTTTTAAATTACTATAACATTTCTTTGTAAATTTTGATCTTGACTTAACAAATTACCTTAAAAACAGAACCCAAATCTTCGTAACTGCATAATGAATAAAATCCCAACTTTGTGTAGGAATTAAAAACTTTTACTTCACAATGCTATCTCGAATCCATTGGTTCCACAAACAAAGAGCGTTCGATGCAGTATGCAGATTATCATATTTAATGCCCAACGATATTTATGGCGAGGCGCAACGTAAATTGTATGCGGTTACGCCCTTAGATCTCAATGAGGATGCCTGATAGTGGGGTTGCCAGTCCTGGGGATCCTTACTAGCAATTTGGCATTATTTATAATGCCAGTAATGAAAATGGATACGGGATGCAACAAGCGATATTCGTAAACTACGGTTTTAAAGGCTTTCAAGTGGTTTTATTTAGACAATATACTTTGCAGTATCTTTTAGAAGTAAATTATTATATATTAGTGTGTGTGCTGTATAAAACTTGATTTTTAAATAATTTGTAGTTACTATTTAGTCCTCAAAGTTTTTAGATATTTTCGGCAGTGGATACTAAGTAATGCAATAAGATTGTATTGTACTATACTCTCTATCTAATATTATTGTGTCCCTAAATATCATTAAAAGATTTTCTGTCTTCTATTTTATAATATTGATTTCATTTCCAACTGAAAGAATTCCTTCAACATATAATTGTTTATACTTATCTACATCATGTTCATTATAAATTATTAAAACGTAAGTATCTCGACTAATATCAACATTACCTGATAAGATACCATTACAAGCACAACCAGTCCAAGTAATTCATGGACAAGATTCAGCCCCTGGCGTTACATTTAAATTTAATTCTACCTTGTGAGATAAACGATTGAGATGTGTTAACATCCCAAGCATCGACTTGATTAATGATGCATATAAATTTTAAAGAGTGCAAAATGTTAGTGGAGAGGCAAAGAAATTGTGACAGATAAAATTGCAGTAATCTTGATGAAGACTATAGTAAAGTCAACATGTAATTATGATAATTATTATTACAACTGGCTTGTATAATAATGGTTATTTATATAGAGATATAAAGATTTAAGAAATCGAGTGAATTGGATTTTCTATTTGGGATAGTTTTTCAACAAATTCTGTTGTTAGTTGTATGTATCTGGCTGTAAACACTACGAAGATTGCAATAAAGTTATCAAAACTTACCAAATATGGGTTTTTAACTACTGGAAGACACTTATAAGCAAAATAGTATACTTGGGTATCATCATTATTATTTAATGGAGGCAAAAATATATTCACAAAAGATTAATGATTACAAAATAGCAAATGATATATAAAAAAGTACACAGTAAGAATTTTTAAAAGTATGTATTAAAAATTTATGCCTACCAATCTAATGAAAAGTCATCGAAGATTAAAAACTGTTCACGGCTGGTCGATTATAAGCAATCACATTCAAATATTTCAAGAATCAGTTGTCAATTGTCAGTACATTTGAAAAGGCAATTTTTTTGATTACATCTCCATTCTCGATAACTTTAAAAAGGTTTTTTACCACGCAAGGAATTTAATACTTATTAAATCATCGGAATCGATTATTGAGGTTGTTATTTTAACACGAGCAATCAAATCGATTAAGATCTCCGCTCGAGTGATTAATGCCCTTGTATGTCATGTTTACGAGAACATGGCTATGATCATTAATATTCCGGAATGTCTACAATTCATGCTTTAATTGTATGAGACGTTGTTGATATAGAAATACGGTTTTAATTTCAGATAGCGATATTACGTTTTAAACGTTTTGTAAAATGTCATGCATTCGACTTGCCAATTAATTTTCTATAAGTTTTTATTTTATAGCTTCGCCCATTTATAGTGTGTTGAAGTTAATATACAGAAATTGATTCTATTTAAATTAACGCAAACCTTGATATAATGATCAATGGAAATAAGGTCTCTTTTCCCTTAGATTATTATATCATTTTGAATTAGTATATATCTTTTTTGTTTCAAGTGCTACCCTAATAAAAATAAAAAAGATACACTTGGCATGTATGCCGGCGAAAAAACGTTCAAGTCTACTTAAGATAAGTTTAAATTTTATGAACAAAAGCGTAAGGTTACACCATAACCAATATTCGATAACTTTTCAGACCAGCGTATCAAAAAAGGCACCCTGTTTCACTTATTCGACCGTAGCGTTTTCAAAAATCGAACAATGACGTAAATCCTCTCATATTATGACATGACTGTTTCGACGCTACCACGCTTTTCCAGTACAAAATATTTGAGGTGTTTATCACAATTATTATGATTGTTTTTGTGTGGGTTGTAATGCATTTGAACGAATATTGTTGTAAATGAATATTTATGATGAACACATTTAATAAATATTATTTATATCACAATCACTAATAAGATAATTTTATTTATATCCTCATTTCTTTGTTCTTTATTAACTGTTGAACTAATCTAAATATTGAAAAGAGTACTCTACATTTTTTAAGTATTACATCGACCTTATCTGATAAACAAAAAACTATGTAAGGCCTAAAATATTGACATGTCATGGCAAAATTAAATAATTGCCTTTGACTTTGATTACTGTTTTTGACTTGAAAAGAGTTATATAAGTTAAGATTAGTTAGGTTATCAATATATAATTATCTGCTTTGTAAATCTTTGTTATATTAATTATTAATTATCAGTCTCTTCCTTTCATTCTCTGTGTTGTTGTTGTATAATTTACGTAGAAGCTGTTTACAATTACCAGGTAATTATTGAGTAACATACTAATTCTGATAAAGATAAATTTGCAAGGAATATTGAGATCAGAAACAAGTCTACTAGTAAAATGTAGACATAAAGTTTTGCAGTTACTATCAGTTATATTTACAACGTACTCTTTGAGAACAGAGCAAAGCCAATCGAAGCAACTCTAGTACCAAATATAGCCATAAATCCCGTCATTGCGTGGGTTCTATAGTCTATAGAAGTCTTTATTGACAACACCATAACACAAATAAGCTTTGACCTTAAGACCACGTGCTACGACTTAATTTTCAACAAACAACGGGGGATTTGCAACAACTGGAGCCACAATTGTTCTGCGATCTGCAACGAACATTACATTTTATCGTTCAAGTATCGTATCGATATATTCTTTATCGGTCTAGTTGTTAGTATGAATTACTCGAGTAATCAGAGTTCGCATTCGATTTTCGATTCTTTCTGATTATAGTCGAGGTTGCACTTGTTTCTTAGGAACTTGTATTGTAAAACATATCTTAATATTTTCGATCTTCTGATACTATGTTGAAAATCAGTAATTCCAAAATATATGTCAATGTAATTGTTAAGTTTAAGATGATGAGAGAATAAATAAACGTTATTACGTTATTATATATGTATATATTTATTTATTTTTCTTTTTCATGCAATAATTGATTTTACTTTTCAGATAAAGTTCTTTTTTAACACTACTTGAGATAAACTAATTCGGTAAGAACAATTGAATGGCTTTCTGGTGTGAATGACGACACCAAAATATTATTTTCTTAGATGTATCATATGACAAAATATCAGTGACAATTTTTTTTTAAATGAAACTACTGAGAAACAAGCCTGTACCGAGAGTAAGTAAGCACAATACGTTTAAGGAGCAGAAGCAGAAAGCGTAAGGAAAGGTATAAGCATACTTTTGTTGAGTTTTCGAATTACAATCAAGTTATTTTTATTGATATCCGCTTTAACATTGACTAGCTATTCGATATTGGTCATATTTTTTGGTTAATTTCTCTTTAAAATCATAAATTATATATGAACGAAACCAGAGGCAGAACTAGTCCGTAATAAGCTTGGCCTGCCGTTAAGTTAAACCCTAGTTATTGTTTCAACTATAACTCATCGGCCAGTTAACACGATATACGGCCCGTAATTGTACCTTTTGTTAAGTAGAGTCAGCAAAGTACGCAGATAATTAGTGTTTTTATTTTTATCACATTTTTTTTAATATCTTAAAATTATACTCGACCGAGTTATTGGATATCTTTAAGTGTAAAGACAAGTTCCAGATTGTTTATAATAATTAGCAAAAAGGATTAATAACGCTACTTTTTTTTAGAATTACAGTGATTAAAATAAGAGCTTAGATATTTCCATTTCCCCATACTTTGTAATGTATTGGTTTCTTGGAAGAACGGTGATTGCAGAAAAAGTAATAGTGGTTTTAGGAATCTGTATTTATGCAGAATTAGAATCAGAATTTCTTTAGACGTGACTTTCCTGGCTTTCTTATGATTACGTACGAGATTAATTAACTCATTTAACAAAAAAAATAACTGTAGCTAATTCAAATCCGCCGGGAATTTGATACGTAGAAATTAAATCTTGTAAGGCAGACATAAGGATGATAAAAGTCAAATATGTAAACCCAATTGTACTACACCAGTCAGACATTTTATAATTGTCAATTATCTTTACATATCGACTCCTCTACTGTATAGTCATTTGCTGAGCTTTGTATATGAAAAAATTAAGTCATAGATGTCTGTAGAAAAAGGAATGATGTCAGTTATTTTGGCAGTAAGCACTTTAGTTCAACACAGTTTTACGTTGGTCTATTAAGTAATAAAGCTTATCCAGGCACGACTTTACACCTAAGTAAAGATAGTTAATGGAAGGGGGCAGAATGATCTCTTGGTATTGTGAATTCCTCTTCTCTATAGATATATAGGTTTTAGTCTCACTCAAATGTATCTATTCAAAACCCTAATTCTTATATAACTATTACGAATTTCTTTCTAAAGGTGGCGGTAATGTATATCTACAAAGTTGGTTGCCTTTCTCTTTAAACTTAATAAATAGCAAATGCGGTAGCACCCACCTTGATGTAAGAAAGACTTCTCAAGAATTCACACTAGAACCTTCTGTAGCCTCTGTTATATAATAGTGACACAGTAAAAGGAAAAAAGTAAGGCAACTCAGATCTCATGCGTGCTATAATAGTCTACTCGTGTAGGCACTTTGTTTTAATAGTCGTTGAGCAAATTTGTAAAATAAGAGTGAACTTTCTTTTGTTTTTCATCGATGTAATCATTCTTTTCATTTAATCCAATCTGAAGATCAAGAAGAGATTAATTAGAATATCTGAAGTACAAAACATAAACTATTGTTTTAATAATTTTCTTTCGTAGTGCGACATTTACCTACATAACTCTCCTGTTTTTCTGCAAATTAATGACTCTACAATTTTTCCTAATCAATATGAAGCCAACTTTGAGTTTCTTTAATAAATACAAATAAATAAGTAAGAACAGTTGGCGATGATAATGTAATTAATCATGGTGTAACGATTCATAGGTATTGACGCGCACACAAACAAGTCGCTTTCTCGTTCCTGTACTATGGCAGCGAGTTCAAATTTGTTGGTAATTTTAGAATTGTTAACAATCGCTATGTACTTAGTACTGTTTACAATGCAAACTGGCACTGATTGCGACGCAGTGAAAGGAGAGCCGAGATTACTGCTTCATTTGGCGCATTGATGGATTCTTTATGGGTAGTTGACAAAACAATTTATTTTAAATATTATTTTTAATTTTTTAATTTTGGTAAAACTGACATTTCTGATTCAAACAGAGATTTTACAGTATATAAATAGCGTTTCTAGCCACTATTTATTGATATTTTGCTTCACTACCAACAAAGTGACAGTTTTAATCAACTTTATAAGTTCTTGCAGCAAAAACGATGTTAAGTTTTTTCTTCTTCTGGGTAACTTTTGGCCTTATTTTCATCTGATGGTTAATGATGATTACGCAAATAAAGTGAGCGAACGACTCTCGAATTTCTATCCTACTAGCTATCCTACCATCAAGGGTACTTACCAATGATGTGTCTGTTATGATGGTAGACTTAGAAGGTGAACTTAAGAAAAGCTCTAACACCAACCGAACCGAGCAGAATATATCAGCATTCACAGGAAATCGAACCTCACTCTGAGAAAAATATGAGTGTTAAAAAATAATCTGGTACAAATGGGTGTCGAAAATAAATTGTTAACAAGGTGTTTCAATGTTTATGAAAATTTCCGATTCATGTCTTCAAGAAGTAATATTGCAATAAAATTACTGCTAGTTTATCAAATATTAACATAATATTTTTTTTTAAAAACTGTCGTGTAAATTCTTTATAATATTTAGAAATAAAAAATCTCTATCATTACCGTGCAGATTCAGCTACATTTAGCTATAATAATAACAACTACCATTACAATAACAACTACTTACAGAAATATACACTTAAAATCAGTTAGATCATCTGCTCCTTTCCGACTCTAACAAAAAATTCTTGAAAAAAATTGTGGACAACGTACCTAATGTTTCACAGCCATCAAAAAGCAGTTGACATAAAAAATAAAATGCTCTAAAATAATTCACACATAAACGTAAGAGCAGCAGTAACTCATACGACACGACACGACGCCGTGACGTGCATTAGCATAATAAAATCGTAATGGACGGCACATAATAACTGACGCGGGCTGGAGATCGTTACTGTGTCCTCAGTGGAGGAACATGAGAAACTGTTGAGCACTACGATGTCTATTTTTTTTAATTTTTTTTAAATCAAGCTTTTGATTACCATCTCTCCTAAAGTGAAGTGCTGATACGGTTTTACGTGCTACCCCCAAAAAGTAATTATGCTCTTACAGCTCTT
Organism: Acentria ephemerella; assembly: GCA_943193645.1. Lineage (NCBI taxonomy): Eukaryota > Metazoa > Arthropoda > Insecta > Lepidoptera > Crambidae > Acentria > Acentria ephemerella. The sequence continues at coordinate 780,059 of OW971882.1, forward strand.
CAGTAAGATGTATCTTATCATTGTTCTGTACAAAACAATAAAATACAAAACAAGCGAAAATAATTATGTAATGTCACAAAAAATAAAAAAATATTTACACAATAAGGCCTGTTTGAAAACAGTACAGGAAGTTTGGTTTTGTTAATTTTTCAATTATTTTATTAAAGACAACACGATAAATTATTTTCGTATTACACTTTTGTAGTATTTTATTCTAAATATAATGTACTACCAGCTGTTACAGATCTCCTATCTATATCAGGGTCTAATTCCTCGTATTGCAAGGTTCCTTAGAATACAGGCTACGACAACGCAAGTTTAAGTAAAGGGCAAAAAATTGCAAGGATTAGGTATTTTACCCATAAATGTGACAAAATTATCCTTATGAAAACATTGATTCATAAAACAGTAAAGTATCCGATGTATGCTAGCATTTTTGCAATTAGTTTTTAATTTAAGCAGTTGCTGTTTTGATTATACAATATTTGCACTTAAATCCTGAGATTGAAGGCCTACTCCCAAATGCAAAAAATGGTTAACTAAGAACGGAAATTTTCAGTTTTTGATCGAAACTGTTTGAAATATTATAAGCCCTCTGTTTTGCGTAACGCAAGTATCATTTTTCTGAACTTAAAGGTAGAAGATAAAAATATATTATATTACAGAAAAACAAATTAAATTTGGAATCATGTGATGCTCAATTTGGAATCATTTGATGCTTTGGAATCATTTGATTCCTTATTGTTCCTTAGAAAATAAAATTGGCTGGCCTAGGTAATTAAAATTAATGGCGTACCATTAAAAGCAAAATTATTTTTATAGACACATTTTGCCCGTCCATATTTTATTTCCTATTTCAGTTTTTCTATCTTATTATGTCATGCCTGTTTGAAAAGGTCATTCCTTGTACAAGTGCTCAATAGCTAGTTGACTCCACACCTTCCCCTATGCCGCCCGCGCACGGTGGCCGCTAAACAGTGATTTATCACGAATATTCATTTCAACAGGCTCGCTGTCAGATCGCGCGCGATTACCGCCGCGATTTATGTCGTGCTGCCACCGCTGTCGCGCGTGTGTGGGGGGCTTTACTGTTAAGGCTCGCTCACATTTTTGCTTGCTCTATTTACTTCACACCAGTGACGTGCGACAGGATTAAGATAAGCGCTAACGATGGTGAAAAATCTGAAGTGTTTGGTAACCTTTAGGTGGAATATTGTTGTTTTCATTATGTAACGTTACCGATAACACTCGTCCAGATTTTAATAGTCATTCTCAATTATTTATTCTTTTCGCTTAAGCTTGTTAGTTCAACCGTACCGTGTTATTTTTAAAATTGAAATTGAACAAATATGTTTTTTTTCAAGCCGATTAGTAGTTTATCTTTACTTTTATTGTATGTCAGACTACTAAATGAGACAGCAATAAGACAGGCTTGCAGAAAACGATCACCGCTGTACAGTCAGTATTTTTCTTGATAAGTCCTGGATTTTACCCCTTGAAGTTAAAAAATGTTGTAACCGGAAGTGAAATGCATCTACCTGGTTTAATAAGCTCTATAGTAACCACTTACTGCGTTAGGCGGGCGATATGCTAGTTTGCCACTCTGCTTCTATGCAGGACGCAGTATCTCATATATGAGACTATATACAATCACAACAAAAGGTTCTCCACCTCCACTTACCAGCTTAGTTCCTTTTTGTGCTTATTTGGAGAGAACTCATGCGCTCAACAGTTTTTAAAGTCAACACTAGAGACTTCGAATTACTGGGTCACTAAGGTTTAATTTGACACCCCAACAGTTGTTGTCCAAAATAATTGTTTTAATTCAACTTATCATCATCGTTATCTTGGTTAGTGGTTCGAAAGCTCTGATTTCAATAAAGAAAACAAGGCAACTTTCGCCATGTTTTGTTCTGGGATGAGTCAATCAAATTTGTCATCTACAGTTTGTCCATTCTTTGGAAGGTAGGATAAGCGTGGTTTTTATAGCAACCTCTTTCAACTACCAAGCAACGCTGGGTTAGCATGGTGGTGATATGACTCAAAGTCCTCATGTGTACTCATCAAAATAATTAATTATAAATATAACAATTTGTAAATACATTCCATTCCTACGAGCACAAAGAAATTTAGAATAATAAAAAAATATATTTCTTTCTCAGCACACATTTGCACTCCTTACAATCCTGGGTACTTCAAAAGAAGCGCAGAAGTATCTTGCACGTCGGCAAGATCAAAATGGCTAGTGCAGTGCTTTCACTCACACTGGCCAACCTTGTATTTGAGTCTAAATAAAAGGTTGGCCAGTGTGCAGTTCTTCTTCTTCTGCAGTAGAAATGGAGACATTTGCTTGATCTTTCTATAAAAAATATTGTTTCTTCCATGTCGGAAGGCATATGCAATGGACCATATATTAGCCTTAGATGATTGGATTGGATCTTTGGAGCAGCAAAAACTTTGCTTTAACAATGCAATCGCTTTTCTGATAACTTCGGACATAAGAATAACACATTTCCACCTAGTTGAAATTACCAAACTAAAATTTTAAATACCTAAATTACTAAGTTCATTGCCAATACAAATCACTAAGCCATATAAGCTCTGACATCTAATGACATTTCGATAAAGATTACAGTGTCGCTACTTAGAGAACCGGCTTGTCCAACCACGCGTGTGTAAGAGGCTTAACGTGATGACCGTTGACAATTTGATTTACGCGACTAAATTGACAATATTACTTGTCGGATTGTGTATACCGTCTGAACATGTAATATTATCGTAATAAGTGAGAGGATATCGATGTTTAGCTTACTTGGATAAGAGTGGTCTGGGGAATTGCTTCAAGTGGGGGACAGTAATTTTCTGCTTGGTCTGGTTGGTGGTAGACCATAATCATAATGATAGTCGAAGGTAAGATAGCCAGTTCCAGTTCCATAGCCGGGGCAATAATGTTATGATCAAGTGCTGAGTGAGACCCACATACACATCGCTTCACCAGAGGTGGGTAGGTTCGTAAATGGATTCCTTCCAGAAAAAAAGGTATTGAATGGATAGTTCCCAATGATAAACCGCAATTAAGTTGGTGTTCACTGACAAGATTGCCCTTCCATTGCCATTTTCAGACAAGATATCATCACAATAACCTTATAGCAAAGCAGCAGTAGATAAGAAAATGACTTAGTAATTTCTTTTCAATTTAGCTGTTATAACATGTTCATCGCTCAAATATATTCGTCTACCGGAATCTATTGAATTTACGACCACTTTAAAGTATTTTGTGGTTTTACTTGTTAGTAATAAGTATTATTGAAAGTTTTCATGTCATCGTACCGTTCTGAAATATTCTACCATTTTCAAGGTCATTACAGCTGAACCTTTAAAATACAGTTCCTGAACACGACGTGAATGACTGTTGCGATGACGTCAAGTTTGAAAGAGTTTTGATGTAATAAAGTTGTTGTCGTAATAAAGTCGTAAACAAAGTCATAATAAGGTCGTCGTCGTCGTCAAAAATAGTCGTTTGAATGCGTAAATATATTAGAAAAGCTTACACCTCATTGGTTGTGCATCATTCACTCTTCCGGTTCAATTCTCTGATCAGCTTGCTAAACTATTGACAGATGGCAGTTTTCATCTCCTTATCTAAAAAAGGCCAAAGCAATTGCAACTTTATTAAAACGTGTAAAGAATTTCTTATTACTTGAAGGCGAAATCTTTTATAGTTAGGGAAAATGTGGACCATACGCTTGAAGCACAGAGTTGAATATCGGATGTCTCGGAGTTTTAGTATTAGGGATAAGCATAAATTCTGCTCTCAAATAAATCCCCAAGGTTGACTTTACATTGACAGATCAAAAGGATTTGGTGCTCAAGCGTTTTGTATATTATTAGTACGATTTTGAGTCTGATTTATAAACTTTACAAGGCCTTTGCCCTGGATATTATTGTTGCACTTATAACTCAATAAAAGTATTTGCGACCCTGATGGTGTACGATACACTTTACATATACTCCTGATTTGAAATCTATGCTTAACATTTTCGAGTATATTTCACAAGCTCACTTTTCAGAACAAACCAATCAATCGCTTCATCATTCCGGGAACTCTTTAATCTCCGTTTGAAGCATATAACATAAATCGACGGGTACTCTTTGATGTTTTCGAGGAACTATTAATAACTGGTTACATACACACAAATAATAAAACTGTTGAGCTTTTTCTTGTGCCAACAATGTTTTCTAACAAATAATTGTTTTTATAGATCTAACATGAAACACGGTAACTATAATCATGCAGTGAAAGTAATATATTTAATCAATTTTAATTTACACTCACGTGTCACAAGTTCCAGATTTTTAAAACTGTTGAAATGTATTTTCTTTCAATCATTTCGTCTGTAATTTTAAGAATACCGTAACGGCTGCAGATGAAAATATACAACTACCATTAGTATGAAAACTAGTATAACTACTATAAGCAATCAGAGACTATAAACAATTGACTTAGACACAAATACAAAAGTAAACAATAAATTGATCTACAAAGTAAAGTTAGAAATCTGTGTAAATATAAATTAACTGCTGTGTTTCTGGGCTAACTGAATTCCGTTATAAAATTGTCATAATTTAACGAACACGCCATTCTCAATGCGCTTGTGAATTTATTTTACTGTTCCTTACACTGTTTTGAATTTGAGTAGCTAAGTTACAAAGGAGAGATTAATGCTTCCAGTTCCAATAGACAGGCCTCCTGGGTGGTCCCGAAACAATGGCAGACGCCTACACACGGCTGTGTTATCATGGAAGATTGATATATAGCACAATTACCGTGAGTACGACCTGAGATATAATTATTAATTAATTGAGTAGCCCGTCATTAAGATTGTCGATATGTTGAAACTTAATATGATGGAAGATGGAATATGGTTTTTAATGTCTCGTGTTTTAAGAGGTTAGGGGATTACCCCCTATTATTTATTGGCATTTATTAAAATGCGTAATTAGTTACAATTGATTGCGATTTTCTACAAGTACGATTAATGCGTTGATGAATTTTAAATAATCGAGAACTTCCAGGAGACACACTGGCTCATCTTTTCAATAGTAAATTTTCTTCCGAAATTTATTTTACGTATGATCTAACATTTATGGTTATGTATAGTACCTGTTTAATAACCGATTAAAGGTATCACTATTACTAGTGTCATACCTTCAATTATATTTATTTATTTTTCTCATACATATTCCCTGTTACGATGATTTAAAAGAATGTAGTGATTGACTCTATTTAAATAAATTTATTTTGTCTATTTTTGAATTTAAACTAGTATGTACTTAAATATACATAGTTCTGTAGAGTGGAAGGTAACTGAATAGTCCTAAGCGCTAATAAGAAATGGTCTTAACTAAACAACAGGAAAATAAAAGAAGAAAGAAAAGATCTCAAAAATAGAAATAACTAAAGAAGACATTCCCCAAAAAGGAATCCATTATGTTGGAATGCTAAGATAAATAATTTCCCAAAATCATACGTAAATTTTATTGATACGCCCTAAAAATAATAACAAACAATAGATTATAAACATAACAATAAAATAGACGTTCCAAAAGCAAGGTGTTTTGTGTGTATGTGTATGGATATGTTTGTTTATGTGTAATGAGGTTAAGTATTAATAATAACTTTGTTTCTAGACATCATTCTCACATTTACAATTATTAATAGATATGCAACGAAGAAGCTATCTGTTTTAATTTGTATAAAATAAAATAGGCACATTGAAGCTATTTTTGAAATTATACATATTATAACAAGTGGAGTTAGACTGTAGAATCTGAATAATCTATGAAAGAAGTGGCATATAACAAATTTAACAAACTATACATTAGTACTTGTAGTTTACAAGTAAGACTGTAGTAACTACAGTTCGTATAGCGATACCTAAGTCACTTCACTATTAACTCTGCCTACATAAAACTGTTAATTTATACGGTACCACAATTTGGTATCTATTGTCTTACGACTCGACCACTCGCAAAATTAGCATAAATTACCCAACTCTGTCGTAAATATTACAAAACATTTCACCCGTGGCAAAGTAGATAGATTAGTGCCCTAGGCGTCCAAAGTACTTTCCCCTGAATAATATTTCACGTGGCTAGTTGACTGGGGTGATTTGTACGAGTTATGATACCGTATAATTGTGGTATCCGGTACCAGAACTTTAGCGGTGAGTTTTTTTAAGTTTTAATATAAAAGTTTTTATACTACCCGATAAGATTTAGTTATAAAATTGGACAGATATGCGAATAGCAGATGTAGCATCAAATATTACACATAATTCTATAGTACATACCATAGACATACGTTTAATATTTGAGCTGTTAACGTTTCACCTTAAAAAGTGAATCTAGAGTCCAAAGTAGAAAATAAAATAAAATATACTAACTTTATATAGCTTACATCTACTATTTCTCAAATTGAAACACTTGATTATATTGAAAAAAGTTTGACAATCTAAAATTGTTCCGTAAATTATTTAAACTTTTCAAGCGTATTTCATAACGCGCATGTGTGTGTCTGTGTGAGAGAGAGAGAGAAATGGTGAATGTGGGTAGATATATTGCACTCGACTTTTTTTAGTTAAAAAATATTATATTACTTAATTATCTATATTAGATAATGTACCGAAATGTTTGCGATGAGCTTAGTAATAAGTAATAATATTAAGCTTATTTTAAGGGGACAGTGTGTTTGTTATGAGTAAATAAATTATATGAATCAGTCTTATACCATTACTTCTACTTCTCTCCCTTGCTTCCTTTGTCACATTCATCATGAAATACATTCTGTACTTTTGTTGTAAATAAATTAAATATTGTTCTGGTAAGTTGATTTTCTATTTATCCTTCGACTGCAGCTCTTTCATACTAGTGATGCAATGCCTTCTAATACTATTAATACTTGTAATGGAATGTGATGCTTTCAACTAATACCGATACTAAATTTTCGGTATCATCACTAAAGATTGTATGTAGCCCTAACAAGCCACACAACCTCGCATAAATATGAATAATCGGCAGCGTTCGCCACTCGACAATACCCATAAATTATGTATGGAAAAGCGATATACGGACAGCCAGCATGATGATTTAGATCGAATAGACAGAGTAGTTTCGTATACTTAGTATATAAATACTACAACTGAAAAATCTTTTGAATTGGGAGTTACCAATAACTTAATCTCACAGCCTGAAGATGACATTCGGGTTATTTCTACATATCTTTGTCAAAACTACCTTGACTCTCTTACTTGTGTTTCTGCTATCAGTAATGTCACTAGTGCGCATTTTAAAACCTTGTTTCCAACAGAAGGTAATATCACTGTAACAGCTAGATTACGCCTTTTTAACAACTGCGAAACACTAGTGTTAAGATCGTTATTCTAATTTGAGGCTAAGAAGCATTAATACACAGATGACAAACACGAAGCATAAATTAACAAGGTCAAGCTTTCCGATAAACGATTAACGTTATAAGATCTGCTTTTCGCTAAATAATTGGTTTTAAGTCACGTTTGACATTTTTATTAGAATCTAACGTTAAAATTTTAATACCAAGCGGACTTTGTGGACGTGGATGTGGATATTGCGCAGTGAATTTTTTGTTGGTCTTAACTTTGAGCTCTACATTACATGAAAATTATGGAAGATTATGTGGTTTATAGCAGCATACAAAATCAATACGGAACCTCCGAACTGTTGACATATCGTTTTAGTACTTATACTTTGTCAATTCCTACATTATTTAGACCAATAAATGTTACTATATACAATTGGACTTGATTGTAATCTTTGAAGTTTACTTAGCTCTATTAGGGCTTTGGAAAGACATGGTTCGATTCCAGGTAGAGCAATTCTTGAAAGTGTTCCAGTGTTGTTCATATATTTGGTATATGACTGATTCTATCTTCGAATCAACCAACCTTTTTTCTAGGTCATCCGCAGCGCTACATTGCCCACTATGCCCATTAATCCAGTGTAGGATGATGTGTTTTTTTGTTCCTATCGTGTTGAGGTTATTCCGCAAATGAGGCTTTATTCCTAAATTTTCTTTACAGCTTCAGAATCAGTTTGAATACTGTTGTTTTAGTATATCTAAGATTGGTTTTAAATCTACATGCTGTCTAAAAATAGATTTAACTCCACGTCCGCCATAACGCGTTGCAGCAACATCATTACTCTGCTATTACCGTGGTAATTTGCTATAATTTCACGGCAATACACCTCGGCTAAACTATTTCAAATTAGTACCTTTGGAGTAACAACAGTTGTGAGAGCTAATAGTTAACTGAATGATTTTAGTGTGGGTAGAGTTTCCTTTTGAGATTTTAGATTTTGAAAAATTTTAATTATCATACAGTTGCATACTTCATGCAACTGAAACCGGAAATATTGAGAATTTTATGATTTAATTATTTATTTTGTCAAATATCACTCTGTCAAACTTCTGTTCAAAGTATTTTGTTACTTATCCGACGATACTGGCCACTAACTTATATGAAGTGATATTTGTTAGAAGTGATATTATAAATATTTTTATTTTTATCAGATTTGATTCTTTTTAAACTAACCATGAAAACTCAACGTTTTATTTCTATTATTTTGTGAATTTACTTATTGATTATACTCTTTACTCTGATTAGCTTTTTAAAACGCTTTCAGCCCTGAGGTTAGACATAATGTCCCCAGAATTTCAATGGGAAGATTATAGTATTTCTCATGCCTTCTTATAAGTTGTAAATTTTTTTTCGAATGTTATTAATCCGACATTAGTCAATCAAGTAAAGCTTTGATATTAGATGTGTTTAATTTGTTGAAACTATTGTTAACCACGTTATTACCGACTGATATTCTCTGAATTCACATTTTTACATGTTGATTGACAATTTGACAGTGAATCATTAGCAGGTATTATTTGCGGTTATCCAATATGACAAATTAGTTCAAGCCCTTGATTATATTGATGTCAACAAGCTTCTAGAGGCTTCCAGAACCAATTATCACAATCAATTACAGGACAAAGAGGAATTAACAAGTCGCACGATTGTCAACACAATAGCAATAAGAATTGATTATTTTGATATGGCTGGTACTTACAAATTATCTATTACCAATTAACTGCGAGTGAATTTATTTTTTTTAACAGCTATGGTGGTAGCCACCGAGTTATTTACGAATCCACTACTCCTTAAATGTAACAACATTGTGATCCATATCTTGTATTTCAGCAATGGACAAGCAATTCGCTAAGTAGTTATCAATTAACTTCATTCCAGGTTTGGTTGTGAGCGCTTTGGTATCGATTACAAAAACGAAGCAAATTTCGCCATGATGTTACAGATGGAAATCACATTGTGGTGTTAGTTAGGGTTGTTGCCTCCAACAATTCCAGTCACTAATTCGCACTGGGCAAGCACCGTGTCTCCTATGACATCATATGTCCAGTAGGACGTATATTGATTGTTGACGATGAAAAACCTTTCCACAAGTTTCCAACTTATACACAATGGGCTGTTTATATTCGTAAAAAAATACAGCTAACAATACAGTTGCTCACAAATACATTTACCACAAACACGCCTTCACATTACCTACACTTATAACCATAATTTCCTCCAGCAATTGTCAAACTGTTACCGTTTTAGCATTGTGACGTTTTAGAATTTAATGGACGTTGATTATACACAAACGTGTCACTGGGGCATGGAGTAATGACTCAAAATTACAGTGTCTCGGTTTTGTTGCCTGTTATAACAAGACAGGGTTTGAGACACTGTGACGATGGCAGATGTCGTATTGTAATGGTAACTTATCCAAGTTCTACGTGAATGATAGTTTAAGAAATTACAAAAAAATATTTAAATGTTACGACGTTTTACGTACGACATAATGCCACTTTACCTTAAACTTTTAAAATGAAAGTTGAATTAAATAAGTTTGTTACTACAAACTTATTTACTTTGGATATTCTTTGATACGAACATCCTTTGAGAGTCTTCCATCATCATTTAAATATCCCATTAGAATAGATTCTTTTCGACACTTACTTTATCAATAACCTTTTATATATACCACATCCCATTGCCAGACAGGATAATATTCTTTGTCTTATAGGAGACGTCATTGAGAGAACGCCTATTTTCTTAAGATTCGCTGATTTTCAATGAAACAAGAAAGGTCCTGAATTGATCAAGAATAGAACGTGATGTTTAGGATTAGAAATGAAAATATTTATATAACGAGACATATCACGACTTTAAAAAGTGATTTGTGGGCTTAAGTTACTGCCAATCCACTCCAACATGGTAACAATGACTGCTAAGGCAATGGTTGAATTACAATAATCTTAAGTGGAACATGAAACACAACGATGAAAGTTCGCTGCTCCAAATAATCTACATCACATTTTAAAATGTCTATCGTCATCAACAAAGTCTACGAAGTTAATATTCTATTCATATAACAAAGATGAAATCAATCTCACTCAAGCATTTAGCTTAATAATTAAGGTCCCGACAAAAGTCTTGGAGTGAGTCATGTGGCGCTTTGACAGCATGATCGATGCACTCGCTTGAACGATGAGCCTGCCGAGTCACTGTTGAAATACCCAATGCTGTTGTTTAATCATAGAACTGGTGTTTGGAAATTGAAAAGAGGCTTCTTCTGAAGGTTATGGTTTAATGTTGCAAGATGAACTTATAAACGTTTTTCCGACAAATTAAACCAAATTAAGAGGACTTGGATTAAAAATGATTAGAGATTTAGGGTATTTCACCTCAGCAAGATTAAATTCCTGGCATAGCAGCTGATGGAGAAATGAACTCAGTAATGTAAGTAAGAATCTCCAAAAGATTTTCTTTTGTAGAACACCACAGCCAAATATCATAGCACATTATGGCTTTGTGGTCAATTTAAGCACCGTCGATTGTGAATTATGGAAGAAACGAATTAAAAATATCCTAGCTGACAATGCCCAGAAGTACAGCAGGGTACTGTTGACGACAAAGCGAATCTAGCTATTAATGTTAAATAAGAAACGAATCTAATGATCTTCAATCATTAGTTATATAATAAATTTAAGTCAACTATTAAAAGTTGTTTGATGAAAAAGGGGTATTACAAGGTAGAAGATTGTTTTAAAGATAAAAATTTGTGGCCACTATAATTTGCTTCTCTGCACTTATTTATTATATTTTGCAATATTTAAAAATATATTTTTTAATGCACTGTAAAACAAAACATGTATATGTTTATAATACTAATACATAATGACATAATTGATTTGTAAATGTCATTATAAATACTAAAGGCTGAGAGTTTCTTGCGCCGCTTCTTCTCTGCAGCTACTAATTCGTCGAAGCGGTAGTAGGGTTGATTGGGAATATGCATACTAGTGTTATTTTTAATTTTAAAATAAGTATTATTTTAAAATTAAAACTAACAATTTATTTAGTACATATTGAAATACTATAACTGGGACAATTAGTAAATGCCCGGTTGATACCCAGTAAAATTATGAGTATTGCCTTTATAATTATATTTATTTATTTTCTTATACATATTCCCTGTTGTGACGATTTAAAAGAGCTTAGTAAATAAGTCTATTTAAATAAAGTTATTTTTGACTTTTGACTTTGACTTTAGTTACTACTAGGAAATGTTTCAACAATATTCTCCTTATATTTGTAGACATGCAAATGTAAGTAGTTTACTATCAACTAGTTTAATTTTATTTCTCTATAATAAAGTTAAATGTCAAAATAATAAGAAGAATGTCAAATATACAAAATTGTTACAATATGTCAAAGTTATTTTTTTTTATAAAAATCTCAGCAAATGACTCGACACTACCTGGCGATGAGCAGTAGATGAATCCTTATGTGAAAATATCTTTATGTCAAAATGTCATTTATTTTCGATATATTTCTTAAAAGGAATCAAAGAAATATATTATTTCTGAATATATTTTTTGGATTGGTTGATCAATGATATTTTGTGAATACACTTAATATTGTTGGTAAGATACCACTTTAACCTACACCAAACTAGACCAAAATAATTTACGCGTGCCATTAAAACCAGCGAAGTGTTCAACCACGACGGGGCACCTTATTATGAACCCACTACCGAGAGCTGTGATAAATTACTACGTCTTGTGATACAGTGATGGATCGCTTAGAATTTTTTAAATATCGGCAAGCTCTTTTCTTTTCTTGTTTGTTATAGAAAGTCGGTGTTTTGTCTCAAATTGCGTGAAAAGATAAAAATGTAGTAACTATATGTCATGGAAGATATACGAGTGAAAGTGTGGGTGTGAAATCTTTCGCTATGTAGATTCTAGTTGGTTTAATCAAAAACTTTCGATAAGGTCAACCATCAAACAAACAAAGAAAACACAGGTCAACAAACAAAGATCAACTAAGATCACAATTTTCTCTGCAGCAGGGATCTGTAAAGGTAGTGGTATCGTACATACATCTCGTGTGTTTCTTCCATGTAGGAAGATCTAAGACTAGCATTAGAAGACAGGCAATCAGTACGGGGATATAAAAGATGAAGATTTCCTTCTCAATTAGATGTTGAAATATTTTGTTTTCTATTTTAAATATCGAATCGGAAAAATTTAAGAATAAAGTTGGTTTGAACAGTTGAAAAATGACTCGTATTTATAACGAGTTTTTAACTTAATCTGCAGGCGTGCGTACAGTCAATACCATTATTTATCTACCACTAACATAAACTTACGAAGCCATAAAAGCAAGGGAAAGTCATGACCAAAGTCGTGTGAGCACAGTTAACGTGTCATTAAGACAAGAAATGAAGGGAGCCGGCGTAGTTGACAAGTTGGTTATAATAAAAATTAGTTTTGACGTTGACAAATTGTCGGCTGAGAACGCCCGAGGCGAGCTTGTTAATGTCTTGTAAGGGATACTGCGGAGACTCTGGACATGGCAATATTTACTTATGTGAAGAGTAAGCAACAGGCGATAGATGAATTTTCAACTTTGGACAGAGAAAGTATTACACAGTTTAATTTATACAAATTGATTTTACAGTTTTAATACGAAGTATATAATTATTAAGCATTGCTCTTTAATGGATAAGAAAACGCTTACATGCATCCTTCTGCTTTGTCAAAGCGCAAAATACAAAAAACCACGATAAAATACACAATTAGTATACAAACCAAATATTCAATATACCAGAGATTAATTCTGCTTGAAAATTGTTTGTAATAATTTGTAAACATTTTTTTTATATAACTATTGCTGTTTTTTATATGTTCATATTGAAGCAAACAGAATTTTTACTAAATATTTACTTAATTCATGCTGTATTTGCTTATAGATAATCGTGGCAATTAGATCTAGTCCAGAAGTTCATTATTTTATAAGCTTTGTAAAACACAAATGACAAAAATCCTAGTAAATAAACACAATCGCAAATTTTCACTTTACGGTTGATAATCTCTCTGTGATTCGGAAAGTACGTCCCTTGGTCCAAGTTTTACCGGCAACCGTTTTCACCCATCAAGCCGCATTGGGCCGGCGTAGCGGTGTGATGGTCCATATTCCGTATATGTACCCGTATAACTCCAATGTAGGAGGTTATAGGCTTGAGTCCAATAGTGTAGTGATGATATGGTAATAGAAAGAACAATTATAATTGAATTAAATATTGTATAATTGTTAATTTTATTATTTTTGTTTAGGATATTCTCTTGATATGCTAAGGTTATTTAGATGCGCGCATAAAACCGACGTAATTTACGCTTTGTATTTAGGATTACTGTGTTATCTAAATTAGTTACTAAGTTTAATTCTTAAATTTGCTATAAGAGTCATCTGTTGTTTTACTTTAATAAATGAAAAAGAAAGATAATTCCTTAATAGATGTTCAAATTTAGTAAGCGAAATCTAAAAATGTCGACTAAAAATGCAACTAAATTTTAAATTAAATGCCTCAATTGCTCTAACAACAAACCAGTTGCTCGCATAATTATTTCTATGAGGGGAAGCAAATCTTCCATTTATAGTATTCTTTTAGACAATTTTATTTGTCTAAAAGAATACTATAAATGTTCTTTATTAATTGTACTATAATTAAAAATTCACCTTTCAAACGTTTGCTATGAAGGGATAATATATCTAATATAATGATTTTTTTAAGATTTCTCAATTTAAAGATTTGAATTAAGTTCAAAGTCATTATGGTCGTTTAGAAACTGTCCTCAAACTGAGTGGACTCGCAGGCTCAGCAACGATTTATGTCGCCTTAATGCCGGGTGCAACTTGTCTCAGACACATGTCTTGACAGCCGACACTTTGAGAGCTTACAGGCAATCGACCATACATACGAATTAAGGTCCGTCAGGTAAAGTCAGGTCTTTTTAGTAGGTAATTATTTTTTGACACTTTTGACATAATTACTTTAAGATCCAATGTGTGATATAGCATATTTGCATCTTTAGTTATTTGCTCCGTTTAAATAAATAACAGAAAACCAACAATTTATTTAGTACAATTCTATAACTGGGACAATTTGTCAATACCCGGTTAATAACCACTTAAAGTTATCACTATTACCTTTAATTACATTTGTTTATTTTTCTCGTACATATTCCCTGTTGTGACGATTTAAAAGAGTTTAGTAAATGAGTCTATTTAAATAAAATTATTTTGACTTGACTTGACTTGACTGGATTTAGTTTTAATAATGATAAGAAGTGTAAAATAATATAAGATAAGAAACAAAAATGTAAAATAGAAAAGAAATTTTCATCGTTGATAATTTTGGCGTGCGTCGAAAGCATTAAGTATTATTAAAATAATTGTTTCCAATTTTACAAAATGAAAGACAACTATTTGCCATGATGCATAGTTTCAGAGATATTGACTTGAGTTTACAGTTCTAAATAACAACCACTGTTTGTTCTAGAAAATTGTTAGTAACATTTAGTTTATGGCATCTAGCTTTAAGTTTAACCTGGTGATATTCACATTTTAAAGCGCTTCATACTGTGATATGTAGCAGCATGCCAGCTCACGTATTCCCTCCTTCTTATAACATTTGTTCCTTTAAAAGAGGCGGGAAAAAGCACTTTTTGGGCCGGCAAGGTGAGGGTGGCTAGGGCAGTATATCACATGCTTCACTAGCTATCTTCACATGTGGACTCGTCTACTGCTTATCATCAGGTGGTGTCGAGTCATTTGCTGAGCTTTTTATAAAAAAAAATTTTATAGATTTGTGATGACCTGACCAGACCTGAAAATTATCAAAAACAAATCATAATAAATAAAACAAAACATACTTAGTTTAACAACAATTTAGTTAAAGTAACAATTCCAAAATATACTTTTTAATTAAATAAGTTCTGAAAATTGTCTTTTTAGTATCTTGAAGTGTGTTTTTAGTTTTATTTTAAACTTTATTTTCTAGTTGAGAAGTAAGTTTCTAAGATTAAAGTAAGATAGATGACCATCAGTATGATCGACTTGCCTGTCAGTCTATAAATGCTTGAGAAAATAAAAATATCATCATCAAATGCATATTATTAAGGATAACTCAAGAACCACTTCATATTCAAATGGGACCACACGGCAAGCACCAGCTTCCGAATTTAAAATAAATCATTTAGATACACCCAATAGTAATTTATGAGGAAACAAATCAAAAGATATAAACTGACAAGTTCCGCCTTTTTGTTGTTGTTTAAAAATAAACACGCTGTAACAGCTTAAATTAATAATTGATAAGTATATTACCCAGCAATAAATAGATACTTAAAATTCTACTGGGAATATGTTGCACCACAAACTGACACAAAATCCGTAAAGGTAATCGATGCGTGAATAGTTTTATATTCTTTTCTTATGAAACATGAACATTAAGCTTAAATAGAGTCATATATCAAGCTCCAGTCAGTCGCATCGCTCATAACAACCTTGACTAGATAATGATGGCGTGAAGCTTCTAACGGCTCTTTTCTACTCAAGGCTTCGGATCTACTCCTCTTTATATAAAAAAGCAAGACTTTGAATTATCTCAGAGCACTAAAAGTATTTAAAGTAACAATACCAGTAAACATTCTAATTTCATTAGAATAAATTAAATCAAATATATTCATAGAGTAGAATATACCTTTTTTGTACATCAACCAAATTAAAAAGAGAAATACATAGGGAACAGGTTACCAATTTCACAAAAAGCGACCTTATCGCTAAAAGCGATCTTGCTGGCTTGTTTGTCTATGACTCCCTTATCTATTCTTTATTTTAAAAATCAAATAGAATATGGTAGAAAGACATGACTGAGAAGTATTAAAAAATGAAGAAGAATAAAAAAGTAATGACTGGTAAATAGTTTGGAACGTACTAGTAATGTAAGCGAACATCAAATCAAATTCACGATGGATATGGACAAATAATGTATGTAAATATATTTTATTTGTATAATTTTTCCAAGATGATTACAGTTTCACACATGAACCAATGTGTCAAATGGACATTGTGCAACACACATTAATTATAGATGTAAAAAACATTATATTAACTAATCGTTGCTGCGCAAAATAGTGTACAAGTTAACTCCAATATAATTATGCTTATTAACAGGAAATAATACTCGAAAGCATTTAAAAATATATATACTAGTACTATAATACACTACACTACACTACACTACACTACACTACACTACACTACACTACACTACACTACATTACAGTACACTGCACTACAATAGTATACTATACTAAAATAGTGGTTTTTAATATTTTTTATTGAGACATTTGAATACTAACTAATAAATTACGCGTAATTTATTTAGTATTATCACGTTACCATCTGTTTTTCAATATAAATAAAACTCAATTGATAAGTTTTAAGAAAAAGCGATTTCAACATATGTCAATGGAAATTAAATATTCCAAAATAATGAATTATTACTCCAATGCATACTTTTTGTGTATCAATAATCGTACAAATTTTAAAATCTGTTCAGTATTCACAATGGAGCGAATGCTGGGTCCTAAGTGCAACTGCCTTTCAAATCTGACAAGAGCATGAATAAATCATAAACGTTCCCTGTAATAAAGTAGCCATGTTTATCCGGACGTTCATTTATCAACGTTTTGCTAGGCCAATTTATTTAGACCTCTTCAGATGCCCTCGGTATGTACAAGAATTGATACCTCAGATGAAGAAATAAGAACTGTCACAGCTCTTGAACACTGGACTCATGGTATTCATGCTGTGGCAGTCATCAATCAAGTGAGTCAGTTAGAATGATGGTACGTCTATTGCATAATGTGTTTTAAGATCATTTATTTGTATTTTTTGGTATGATGTGAGTTTGTGAATTTTCATTGTGATTAATGTTTGTGACTAGGCGACCTTGTGCAGTGTGTACCAATCTATTCACGACAACGAATTTAGGCATTGAATAACCTTCAGGTCTCTTTTTAAAAGTTATTGCTATACAAATGAGTAATGTTCCATTAACTAACGGTGAACATTCCACGTGTAGAAAAAATAAAAATGAGATGTATATCTTCATAATCACACATACTCGTATTAGCTATCCCAAAGTAAGCGTCATTAACATACTCCACGCACACGACATGGCTCCCGTGTTCACCCTATAATGAAGGGTTTACTTACTTACAAAATATAGTTTGGTAGGCACTGTTGGAAATGTTCTTAAATAGATTATAATTTGATGTTTATGAATACACAGGGAGTGCCAGTCGGCACTTCAATGTTGCGAAATGGTTAATATTTTATTCGAAAAAATATTTAATTAACAGTGCAAATATGGGCATTTTATTGGACATTTAATGTGTTAAGAGCTTGTGTTATAGATACTTAATAATGAAACAAACGTATTTTTATATAATAATAAGAAACGTATATACATAAATATTTAAACAACCATGGCTCAGAGAAATTATCGTATTTATTACACAAAAATCTGCCCCTGATGAGACTCGAATCCGTTTCCTAGCAGAGTAGCTTGCAGCTATGACTAATAACCTAATAATGATAACCACTCCACTAACCGGTCGCCAAAGGTAAAATATAATAATAATAATATTTCTCATGCTCACACCGAATATCTAGCCCAAATTAAATATGATTAAGAACTTGTGTTAGGGATACTAGATAACGGAGAAATGTAAACAGTAACAAGGACCTCTAGCTTAGTAGACAGGGGTACTTGACCAGACCTCCAAAATATTCTCAAAAATATAAGGTAAGATGATAATTATCACGTAGTTCACTTTTAATTCATAGTCTGAGTTGGTACTTAAGATATAAAACTGAAATGTATATAAATAATACATATTATTATTATATTCCCCTGAAGGAAAGTTAATATATTCATGATTTGACGATCGTACTTTCTTGTGCTATCGATTGTACTTTGGTGTGATATTGATATAATTTAAATTTACAATAATCTTAATGAGTTGCTATCAGTTTCTAAATTGCTTTTGCATTATTGTGGTGAACATAAAGCGGTCAAATAAAATCAAAATCCTATTTTTTTTATTTTTTTTATTTATTGGAACAAAAAATAGCCATACATAAAAAATTAACGATAATGGCTACATTAGTTTAAAATAAAACTGTGTCGCAGACATTAACGCCCACCTCCAGTAAAAAGAATACAGAGTCCCAGCATCAAAGTTTGCACAATTTTGTTAAACATGATAAATTCATCTCTGCTAATGTCAATACATGATTTCATACAAGCGTTGATTAATTATCAGCTACAATCGATCAACAAAATGCTATTAAATAAATCTCAACTAACTCAGACAAGGTAAACAGTTCACGCACCAACGCAAAATGGCAGACAAGAGAACTGACAACCATTTGATTTGTAACCTCAGTTTAATCCCACCCACTCTTTTGAAGTGACAGAGGGACATGTTCATTGCGCTCTCCGATAGTGTTAATCTAAGGAACAGATGTAGCTGTCAAATTAATAAAATAAAGTTCCCTTCACACGAGTACAGCACAGACACTTACAAACGTTGAAGATAATTACTCACCGCTGGCGGCATGATACCGATTGACTTTGATAAAACGACGCAACCTACTTGTTTAACAGGATTTATTACCTGCGAGCCACGAGAGGGATCGTTGCTACAGCAGACCCGAAAATGTTTTTGGATATGACAAACTTCTAAAACTAGGCAATTGAATTCGATTGAAGTGCTTGTGGAGCTTGGCATTGTGGTACGAATAATCTGATTTCGCTAAAAAACTGTGGTCGGTTCATTCAAATTTGTTAACTAAAATCTTCCATGCTTTGGAAGACACGGTTAGCTGTTGTTGCAGGTTGTTACGACAGCCCTTTTCTCTCAAACAGCCCCATTGAGTTAGCAAGGTAGTGTTACAGTCAAAATTTCTCATATGTATCTCCTATGTAGGAAGACCTGTTCTTATCATTAGAACGTATATATACTTTAGATGATGATGCTTCTGATTTCTTAATAGGTGTTGCATAATTTTAAATTTATTATTTTACTACCTTGCTGCAGAAGATTGTATTTCAAATGGATATCCTAATAATATAAAAACTAAAGACTCTAGAAAATTCTGATACTTATCAGGCACCAAATTGAGGCTCTAGAACGTTATTTCTATTATTCCAAAAACATGGTCTAAAAAAACCAGGTCTAAACTTGGTTTAAACCTCATGCTGTCTCTATCTACCTTAAATAATAATATGAGATAGCCTTAGTTGTAAACTAAGACTAACTTTTAACCAAGCTTTGTAATAAAGCAATACGTGTCTGTTTAACCTATGAAGGGTATGGAAGATAATCTTGTAATTCATATTTTATATAAGAAAGAGCTCTTTAAATTTATATGTTAAGAAAATATAGTACTTCATAAAATATGATTAAATTAATACAGGTTATAGAGTTTTTATTGCTTTGTGCATATAATTATGAAAGTTAGAAAAACATGAAAAGTAGGTAAATCAAAACATTTTGTATTATAAATTATATATTCAAATCCTTATCGCATCATTTTCAATTGAATTTTAACAACTGGTTTATCAACCTACATTGTTCGAGAAATAACAACAGAGGAATTAATCATAATTATAACTCTACACCCACTCATTCAAATAGATTGTAAATAACCTTCGTATTAACGTAAAATATACGCCTTACCTAATTGACAAGAGTATGATTTAGTAATTGAAAAGGTATCGTTGATTTCAAATAAGCATATGGTTGTTCCTGTTTGAACATTATACTGTGACCATGTTCAGAGACCTGGCAGTCTAGATGGGCGACCACATGTTTTGATATTAACATAAATCACACAACGACGCAGCGACGTTTCAAATGTTCCTAGAAATACATGTTGTTCACATGACGTTGTGTAAGAACTAAGAAAACAAAACGTATTTTGTGGAATAGGAGACCTTGTAGACCATATATTAAAAATAACAGCTGCAGATATAAACAATCTGAATCAGGCAGTGGACTGTAAAGAATAATTACACTGTCGAGATTTTTCACGAATCCTAATTATATTTACAGAAAGTAATAAGAGAATACATATTGATATTAATAATAAAGTAAACAAGTTGAAACAAGTAAATTAAACTCAAACAATTCTGAAATATTTCCACATACCTTATACAAATATTCGCTGTAATAACACAGAAATATAAAAGTTGTTAGGGAAATATTTCGTGCAATATATGTGACTTTTATTGGAGTGTGTGTAATAAAATAATAAAATTAGAATAATTCAATGCACATTGTCACGCGACTCCCTGCAGAGTAATACAGTGCACGAAATGTGAACCATCATGTTCGGCACTAGACATGAATTTGTTTTTCCTTATTTCTACTGTTTTATTGAAAGCCATAAAATTTCATGATCTTAGACAATATTTTGGAAGTTATTTGAAGAGAAAGGTGTATTGTAATTATAGGTTATGGGAGGCATTACCGTCTCTTGTCTCCAGAATGCCAATGCACTAATATTTCATTTAACACCATGTGGATATCAGTTTTTTAACATTCTATGACATTTTTATAGATTATTGTATTTATAAAATAAATGTCAAGTGATTCACCGATAGTTCCATCATTATTTAGCATTTGTTCAACATGAAAATATGTTTTTGTTTATTTCTACAGTTTTATTGGAAACCATAAAATTTCATGATATCATACATTGTTTTGTATGAAGTTTGAGTTATACTAGTCCAAAGAAAAAAATCAACTGTTTTTATATCAATATTATTCCACGACTCGTATTCTAAATATATTTGGAACGATATATTTCTGTTTCAATATGAAAATATAAAGTTATAGAGTTTTTTAAGACCGAACTTTGTGCGTGGGCTTGTAAGGATAAGAAGCATTGTGGTGCTATGGGGACTAGTTCTCAAAGTTGAGATTATAATTATGCTTGATTATACTGATATTATCCCTATAACAGATATTAAATAATTCTTTCCTATTTACTATTCAGAATATCATATGAAAATCAAACAGTTTTAATATTAAAGTTTCAAAGGCCTTAGTCAAAAATCAAAGAAGAAGAAAAAGGGTTAGCATATTTAGCCTGGTAGATAAAGATTTTTTCGTAGCAACTATGATATTAGCCCATGAACAGACCCAGATCAGGTCATAATTTAAATCTCAAACCTATAATATTAAAAGATAGGCTCACTAACTGTACAAAGTAGGTTGCCATGTCAAAAATCATTATTTTTTATGTTTAACTATTCTATATAAAGCGCCTAAAAGTTGAATATAAAATGCCGCATCCAACGCTAGCTATTTTCTTTCGCACTCCATGGGCCTCACAACGCGATGATCTATCAACTTGTCTACACAAGATTAATGCGTACAGATGATTGACGATTCGCGTTGCGTCGGCGTCGCTCTAATGGTCAATGTATGCCAACGTTACAAACGTTGGAGCTTACAAATTTAGATTGGATCGAACATTCGATTTAAGCTTTTGGCATGGTTTATTATTAATTCTTGTTATTACTTTAATGTTCATTGACATAAAGAATTACATCTATAATATGAACAAATTTTAAAATAGTTACAACTACTACTTCTAAAGTTAATGCAAACTGATTATTAAATGCTTTATAGTTTAAAGTTTCTTTTTTATCTTTAACTCTTGACTATTTTAAATTTTTATTAAAAACATCAAAGGTATCAGAATAACAGAAATCTATTTAAGTGTCGTCTTATTTGTACGTCTGTCGAAATATTTGTGTTTCTTCTACACTTGTTCTATTTTTGTTACTAGTATCATAACTTTTAGATTTGTATTTATTATTAAATCTTATTCTGCCAGTGTTAAACTGATAGCTACTTTGACTCTGCCCAATTATGCAAATTAATGTAAAGCAACATCAAAATGTTTGACAGCATCAGTCTCACATCTGACATTAAAAATAAAACAGCTTGAGTCATCAAAGCGGGTTGAGGTATAATGAAAACATCGCTAGTCAAAGTGAATGTAACACCTAATTACATAGTAATTATGTCAGATCTTAGAGTAATAAATCATGGTTGCCATCGCGTGACGGACGGTTGGGCGAAACGCCAATCAAACTCTAGAGGCAAAGATTATGAAACAGAAACGTTATTGCTAAATATAAAGAGTTCACTATTTGAGAATAATCCGGAAATAAATTAAATTATATACTGTTTGCTTGTGACGGCTGTTATGTGTGTTCGATAATCATTAGATGGACATTACTGATGGGATGTCAAAAGCAGTATAACTATCACTTACTACATAGGTTCCAATCACCTCCAAAACAAAATCGATTTATTATGTGTGTGTGTGTGTGTGTGTGTGTGTGTGTGTGTGTGACTACTGTGGAGCAATAATGTAATTGATTGAGAACTAAATTCTAAAATACTATTTTACAATTATTTTGTTTTTCGATTTATTATTTAATATTACGTAATTTATCAATACAAGAGCATCATCTACATACTATTCTTTGCCCCAAACCTATTTCACAGACCATAATAATAACAGAGCTGTTTTGATGTCTGTCAGCGGTAACACAAGGAAAGTGTAATGGTACTTAGAAAATATTTACCGTGATAATTTTATGAGTCCGCACTGTTTCTTGAAACAAGAAATAACTAGCTTTATACTGATTATAATCTGTTGTTCAGTGTAAATTACAGTTGTTTAGCATCAGGTGGATTTCAAAATCGTTCTAAAATACGATCTTGTTAGAATCACCGTTGTTAAGTTAACCGGCGGGTTTTGTTGCTTTATAGTATAAATTATTGTTGGCACGAATATCAGGCGATTGTGTGAACTTGCCACAAATAGTATGATATAAACTCTAATTTGTACGTATCAATAAAAGAATACTATTTTCACATGATTATGCCAAAAAGTGATTTATTAGGTAGTGATGTATGTAGGTAAACTATCGATAAAATTGTTGTATTTTATCGATATTTTACCTGATTGATCTACTTTGCGTACTAAGAGATTTTGTGACTCCTTTCTCTGTCGCAAAGCTAGAGCGTGGAATTCCTTACCAGCACACATATTCCCTCCTTCTTATAACATGGGTTCCTTTAAAAGAGGCGTGAAAAAGCACTTTTTGGGCCGGCAAGGTGAGGGTGGCTAGGACAGTATGTCGCATCCTCTACTGCTTATCATCAGGTGGTGTCGAGTCATTTCCTGATCTTTTTATATAAAAAAAATACAACAACTAGATACTAGTAATGATCAGATAGAAGTTTGTCGAGTCAAAATACATGATCAATTAAATCTGAAAGGGATGTTCGGTTGTTATCCAGTTTCGGACTCTATTAAAGATCACTTCGATATTAATTAATAATGTTTTTACAGAAATGTTACGAGTATGTTCACAATTTCTATTTGGGGAATTACCGACAAATCTAAGTAAATTAATTGTAATGGTCTTATAAAGCACATTATTTTAGTCTTGATAAATCAATGTGTCTTCACATAATAAATATGTCAATTAAACAGAGATGTTCGACACGGCTATGTCACCTGGCATTTGTAACTCGTGACACGTCGTTGAAAGCGTGATTAGGCTAAGAGCTAGCCATTATTGCGTATAACAAACACTATCGGAAACAAATGACTTCAGTTATTGTCGCTGTGATTGAAGATATATTTCTAAATTGACCTGTGGTCGATCACGTTTCAAAAACTAATTTTAAGTCTCTGTCAATTCAAGTCATAAAGAGAGACAGAGAAAGACAGTTTCAATACGAGTCTTTGTTAAATGACATGTGAGTGGATAATCCCAAAGAAGTGAGACTTTTTAATTCTATATATACTAGAGGTAAAAATTTATATGTTATTTTATATTGACCATGTGCTTATGTGTCAGAACACAATGCATCAATAATGGGGCTTTCATCAGATTAAATTTCAAAATCACAAAACTACGTTGCCCTAATTTTTATAAATCAATCAAAAGTGTCATTTCCAAATTTTGGCACAACATTAAATACATCACTCATCAGGTCTTTACAATACAAAGTTATCAATCCTCTGTAAGATGAACCCATTCTTCAGTTAAAAGTAGATCCTAACAGACAAAACCCGTTCTTCGAACCGGTGGATAAGATTGATTTTAACGTGTTCTTATCGAATCCATTGTTCATTTGTTATAAATGTCACCTGTGACAGCACGTAAGAGGCAGCGATGAAAGATATTATAGGCCAGGAGATAAAATACATTTTCTTGACATTTGTGATTTTTATTAGTTAACATATAATAAATTTATTTATTTACACTGTGCTGTCTAATTTACAGTTTTTTAATCTCAAGCTAACGCAAAACAGCCATTGTTGGTCACAGGGGATCGATTGATTGTTTTAATATTCTGATATGAAACATAACTTATGGGTTTTACATAATATTTTTCATAGTTTTATAAAATTAAATTACATGGAACATATCAAATTGGAGTCGATCTGTTATATTTCTCTTTGATGAAAATTAAGTCATATACCTCCTTTTTATAACGCTTCAATAAGAACGTGATAAAAGCCTTTCAGAAGTGTCACGTATTGTACACTAATACACTATAAATTTTCTTCTCAGATTTTTTTTTATAATTTCATAACTTAAAGTTTAAAATGTTACCAGTTTGTCGACATCTTTACAACATAAGAAAATTCATTTGCCATTTTAGAAATGTCTATTTTCACAAAGTTATCAGACATTTTCGTGACAGATTGAAATGAGAAATTGGTATATTAAAATACAATCATAACCAACAAATAATATTAAGATTATTGTCTCAGTAACGATCATAAAGACGCAAGTATGTGAAACGTATACACGCAACATATTTCAAAATATTTTTTTATATACATATTGGACAATATTACGATCTGAGATTAACAAGTTTTTGTGAACAGATATATATAATGCCTTAAAAATTTACATTTTTGAAGATGTTGAAAAAACACAATGATTAAAACTGACATTTTTAAAGCAAGTAATTCTTATACAATTAAAAATACAATGACAATAATGAAAATTACAATTAACATAATCATTCTAAAAACTTTAAAAAGTTAAATTCAATTGCAATTCTGCTTTGATTTATGCACATAATAGTCAATTTGCGAACGTGTCGCGCATTAATAGTCGCTACTTGCGCACGCGCACGAAACGCCGCGTCGTGTGACACGCTGGTTTAAATCACTACATGAAATTATAGAGCCACTATTGATTTTGAGTTAGTTGAATCTTGATTCCTCTATAGTAACAGTGGCCAAGGATATCAGTCTATCTGTATACGTGTTTATAAAAATATAGTAAATTTTATGATATGAATCATCAGGGTGGTTTGAGCTATCAAACCCCTTGTCATGCTATGCGCACACCGAAACATTAATAAAAACGTAGAGTTTTAAGTGTTCTGGTCATAAGAGATCATCGAGAAAATATTGAGTTGGTAGGATAAGAATTTGAGAAGAAACATTGTCGGTACAACAGACAATATTATTTGTTAAAATGCAGGAAATAAATATTTTAATATTGCAAAAAAGATAGGCCCTCGACCTCGACTCCATATTTACAATATGCTTTAGAATACATAAAAATTTGGTTACGTAGTGTATTTGAAAACAAATTGCTATTCGTTTGTCTCGCTAAAACTAAAAAATGGTTTGACCTATTTCAATAATTTCTTTTGTGTATTATTCGATTTAATTCAAGAATGGTTTAAAAATAAGAATAATTGGGAAAATATTAAAGAAAGCTCAAAAATATATAACTGAAAATTGGTTAATTGGTATGGAAAATTTTCGCAATTCGGATAACTTTTGATCGATGGCAGTAGTGGCACACAAATTTGTGTCTTGAATTTAGTTCATCGGGTAAGTTTATTGTTAAACAAAACAACCAAAAAAGTTTTTAATATTTCTCTTGGGATTCTAACGGAATGATTGACTAGTTTTTTGGCTTTCTAATATAAATTCAATTGTCATTGTGTAGTATTTATTTCATTGTGTTTTAATTATAATTCATATTACTTTTACCCTTTGGCAGTTTACCACCCTTGTTTAAGAAATATATATTGGAAAAAAATTTGTAATTGCAAGGGAAAATGTCTACATTTAGCTGACATTAAAATTTTACGATGACAGCTTCATTGTCAAGCTGTCACTGGCGCATGTCAACTGTCTAGATTTAAAATGTTGTTTCCGTGGATAAGTAAAGGAAACACTTTTCAGCCGAAATATTTTGGAAGTAATTATTTTAACATTCTCTTATATATTTTATAGATTTTACTCTTACAAATTCTTCTTTAGACAGATTATTTTAAAAATTTAAGAGACAAATCTATCTAGTACTCTCCCTAAAATATGGTAAAATAAAAATATAGTATAACGTTTTAACGTAGTTCAATTAAACCAAATAAATCAATGATCAATGATGATGATGATCATGATGATGATAATCTTTCACTGTCGCCACGTCTACTTTGCACACTAAGAGATTTTGTGACTCCTTTCTTTGTCGCACAGCTAGAGCGCTTAATTCCTTACCAGCACACGTATTCCCTCCTTCATATATCATGGGTTCCTTTAAAAGAAAAAGCATTTTTTGGGCTGGCAAGGTTAGGCTAAGGCAGTATGTCGCATGCTTTACTAGCTATCTTCACATATGGACTTCTCAACTGCTTATCATCAGGTGGTGATGAGTCATTTGCTGAGCTTTTTATAAAAAAACATATTTTACTCTTACATGCTTTTGTTCAGTGCAAACATTGAAAGTTGTTGAGCAGTTAACGAAGACAGAAACAACAATTACGTAATCTTTTTATTCATAACTTTTAACGCTGGTATACTATGGCCGAAAGCTATCCCTTTCATGAAGATCAGACATTATCTCACAATATAATATTTTCGTTTATTTCTCAACATAGATTGAATACGATGAGTAGTACAATAGTGGTAGCGATCCTGCTGGCATTTCAACTTTAAATTTAAATAAATCATTTGCCTCTCCTTCATTCCAATTCAAAACGAAAGGGATAAAATGACTTTTAGTAACTAGTGACGTTAGTTGACACCCTCGATAATCGATACACTTTTGACTGATAATAACAAAAACTCCTAATTCAAATTAAAACCCTTAATTATATTAACTTATCGTGACCGAGTACTTTCACCATTTGTACTGTAATGTACCGTTAGTGGCCAACAAGGTCCATAGTGTCAATATTAAAGAGTAGTGAGACTTGTTGTAAGTCGTAAGAGCAGTATTAGAGAGTAGCAGAATTGAGGGTAGTTGTAGATAAATTTTAAATTAAACTAATAAGTTAATTGGTTACAAAGACTAAAAATGAAACTCTAATATACTATGAACAATTTTAGGGCAACCCATAATAGAATAACACACTCATGAAATATTCCATACGCTTGTCAATCAGTTCGACATTACACGTCGGTCGCATCATTGAAAATTTGTCACGCGCGTCCGTGACGTCACACACACTGTCAGCGGTGTCACGTTGTCAAGCGGTCACGGTAATGAACTTAACTTGCGTGACAGTTTAAAATGCTCGGGACAATGTGTGTGTGTCTGTGACAAGAAATGCAATATAAAAAAAGGTACATAACCATTGGTTTAATGACGATTATTTAATAATTTGTTAAATTAAAATTACTGTATTTATTTGAAGTAAGTTTTCATTTGATGACTAGTTGGCATAGTGATAGATGGATAGAGGAATTTTATGGCTTTGTGATTCAAATGCTCTTGTTTCGATAACGAAAACAATGCAAATTTCACCATGGTTGGCCTTTATGGGTCCCTCCTCCGTGCTAGGGAAGGCGTGTTAAGCTGTTGGTCACAGTTGTTACGGCAACCGCTTTCACGGAGTGGGTAGCGTTGTTGTGTTATTTTTTCATGTTGGTAGGCCTGTGCTCAGCTGTGGGGACGTAGGCTGTTAATGATGATGTTGGTATATCAGTTATTATTCCTGGATAATAAGGGTTGCGGCACCGCACCGCAATCAATCACGAAAAAATTCATAGTACACGCGAAAGGACATAAAGTGTAACAGTTGAACTGCGAAAGCAGGCTATTACTAAAGATTCAAGTTCTTAAGTGTATTAACATTCAATGGTATCTATGATGACAATAATTGGCGGGTCGACCCTGATTTAGACGAATTACCGACCAAATACAGTCCACCTAATAGTAATGGCTTATTGTTGTCTTCAGAAGTGTACCTTGACCACTTTGACACGGTTCTTAATTTCACCACCAACATAAAACATTCATCAGACAGTAAAAGGTTAGGCTCACGAAAAGCTTCCTTTGTCAAGAAATTCAATATCAACTGACTAAGCAAACGTTATTTCCAAAAAAATCTCGAGAGGGCCACCCTTATCACTTACGGTTATAAAAATCGCCAACGACCTATTCTCAGACCTATCAAATATACACAAAAAAATCATCATAATAGGTCACGCCGTTTCCCAGCAGTTCGATAACAAAATCATTGTGACACGAAATTTTTAAACTTTTGATAAGATTTACAGTTACATAAAGTTCAGTTTAACGATATTCATTTCTAAATGACCAAGAGTGAAATCAATTTATTTTTATATTTTCCATTATTTTCGCCTTTTATATTTCTTTTTAAACCATGCCTGCCCAAAATAAAGATTTCAAATAAATCCTCTGTGTTTGAGTTTTAGCGAGACAAACGAAGAACATTATTTTTATTTGTTTTCCATATTAAAAGTATACTTTTAAATTGTGCTATTAGCTACCTAATAGTACAATTTAATAAGGTCTACTGTGTCATAATTACATCCGTAATTACAATTAAACATTAACCCGTTAATACAGTGATTGATCAGCGAATGTCAGAATAACTCATTAACACGAGTCACGGTCAACACATTGTGCTGTCAGTCAAAACATTGGGAATGTCACGTCAAATCCATCGCAAACACGACTGCTGAATGTCGCAGTCGCAGTCGTTTTAACTAGCCACAGTAAGAATCGTGAAAAGCTGATGTTATAGATAAATAAGTTATTTTTGCACATAAATATAAACAATCCAGAGATAAAATTGACATCATATAACATATAGGTCCTATTGCGAACGATGATCTCTACCAAACAAACTTGAGTGGAGGGAGCCTATATTAAATAATAGTGGATACTTGATAATAGTAATATTTTTATTAAAAAAACAAGACCGTAGAACAAATATTAGTGTTTATTCTCGTGTCATGGTTTGGTCCTTAAATTCGTGATTCATATGTTGAGTTACATAAAAATGGTTATTAATTAAAATATTAAAAAGTATTACAAAATTGTGTAGCAGACTTCGTACAACTAATTATTTACAATGCAACCGCAAAGCAAAAGAAAGAACGATCTTATTCCAATAAACTACAGGCTTATACATAATTTCAGAGAATTCTCGCATAGATTCCCTGCTCATTTAACATATCTGTTGTAATCTACCAAAAATATCGCAAACGTACAATAGCCTACAATAATTTCATTAAAAAACCCATTCAGGTATGAACAATTGATTCAAAAATATTACCCGGAACTAATTTCACAGTCTATCGGTATTCATGCGCTGTATTAGTCGTAAATCTCTTTATAATAACAATGACGGCTAGTCATGCGCGTACGCAATCATTCTATCTGACTGACCGCTGATAGCGTTCTCCATCAATGAATGTGAATTAATTGGTATTTGTAACGCACAAAATTGTTATTGCCATTTAATGATAACAAAACATATTTTAAAGTAACACAATATGATTTATATTCTCATGATCAATTATCTAATTTTTTGTCTGTCATTACAGTAAAAAGACGAAGAGTTACGTCTCATTTACTATTTAAGTGTCGGGTGTATTGATTTAAAAAATGTAGAGATGGGTATGTTATACAAATTTACTATAGTAATAGTAATATTGAGCAACATAATTCATCTATTCGAATAATATTCGCTGAATTAAATAAAAAATAAATTATGTACTAGCTATACCAAATGTATATTTATTATATATCTTATCTGTATCAGTTTGTAGCTTATTGAAGCATAACATAAGAAGTTATAGAGATACTATATTGGTATAAGGTACCAACCTTAATAAATTAATATGAAAAAAATTGTGATGTAGCCCTCATGTATTTTTCCCATAGTTTAAGCCCAGCAGATAGATGTAAATGTTCTATTGATTATGATGACGATTAATGATAATTAGCTTTTTTTATATAAAACTAACGCCATCTATTAAAAGAAACCAAAGTTAACAATATAAGGAAGAAATGATAGTTTTAATGCCAATTCAAAAAATTTCCACATAAAAAAAGCAATTTTCAGTTGTTTATTTTGAAACTTTTCTTTCAAAATCAAACAGAATAAAATAAAATAAAAATTATTTAAATTGGACAAGTAGTCCTTAAGTTTTATCGAAAGATATAGCGAGCGATAAGTATAATAATAGAGGATATAGTTTTATAAGTTCTAGTTCTATCCGGAAAACAATTATCTATTTCTAGATATCCGTTATTTCCATAATATTAATTCAACCTGAATTAATATTATTTAATTCAGGTTTTTGCTTTACAGAAGCTGCAGTGAAAGCAAGCATAATCATAACAATTTGTCACGTAATGAAATATTGCCACAAGTTAGATTACCTCAGTGAAATACGTCACGACGTGACACATCGTAAATTTTAGCTAGAAACTAATCAGTCACTAGTTTTCTACTGTGTTCATGTTGTGATAAAATCTTTGTTAATCAAGTCATTAATCATAGTCAAAACTTGTAAGTTATTTACAAGGAATTATTTATTTAATAAATTTGTTTAGCGACTAGTTTTCTTATAAATCTGTCGTCAATTACATTATCTAACCATATACCTAACAAAAGTAATTTGGAAGCAGCTGTCCCTTTCTTGCTTTATATGTTAGATCTACGAATATCTTGGAAAATAATTTGTCCTTGAAAATTTATTGGAAATTTCTACTCCTAGTTGAGATGCCAAATACGGTAGTCGTTTGAATAAGCAACACAATATAATAAAAGCGTATAGATCACTCGCCTTCTGTCCCGTGTCCCGTCATTTATCGCTATGTTGCAAGCCACTGTCACGCACCCGCGTGACAGTAAAGTAGGCGAGTATGAAGGATCACCTGATCCTTCACACTCGCTGCCTACTTTATTTATTTTTAGTATAGTCTCCCTTTTATTTTTAACATTCAAGAGAAATAATAGACCTATTGAAACTCAAAAGTTTCTTAAAGCTGAAGCTAAGCATTGTTAATATCAAAAATACGAATGGTGTATAACGAATACTTGAATAGTTATTTAAATTTAACACGAAGGATCATTAATAGCTTATGTACATATACAGGCACTGGCTTTCTTAGATAACAATAATCCATGAGGAGTTTGGGTCATAACACCGCCACGCTGATCCAATGCGTCTTCCTGGGTGAAAGCGGTAACCATAACAACCAGAAACAACAGCTTAACCCGCCTTTCGAAGTACAGAAGAGCACGACATACCAAATTTTGGTAGACCCATCAAGGAACCAATTATACGTGTAAGATGCTTTGTTTATATAATCGGAATCAAACTGATCAAACATATGTCAATGAATTCCTAGATTGAGACGTTTGAGTATTTTTCCATAACTTAATTAATAAAAAACGAAATTATAACCTTTACGTTGTGTTTATTTTGGTGTAAATATGATCTGGCCATGGATATTTTATCTTTTAAATGCAAAATTAGTAAGACGCTTGTATGAGCAACTAAAAAGAACTATACTATCATTAATGAGATTGATCTTTAAAAAAACGAATGACTAATTTACTTAAGCTAGCTACTAATAATGACTATCAAGAGAAATTGTCACGTAAAGTGCAGAATTAGTGACAGTCGGCGGAGCGTGATGGATTGCGAGCGTGACACGTGACGCGCGGTGTGACGTTGTGACAGATGACGTGACGCAGGACGCGGCGCGACCTTGATTTATTACGTTAGGTCGCCATGATAAATATATGTTGTCTATTGTTTTTCTAAAACATCAGCAGGTGTATGAATGAAACCTGGGATGGCTTTAGTAGCACGCTTACAGAAAGGAATCTTTATTTTATTTAGATAGTTAAGATAGTGAAAAAAAATATTTAAATACATAATTATTAATTTGTTACCTACATAATTAATATAAGTAGCTGGCTGCCATTAGGTTGGAAAGATCATTGAGTGGAGATGCAACGAGCGTTGGTAGACCTCTCAAAGTGAACTGACGATCTCGTAAAGGTTGAGGGAAACCAGCATTTGAGGATGCTTGGGAAAGGTCTATGATTAGCTGTAAAAGTCTGTCAGCAGATATTCTGAAGTTAAGATTTTAAAGTCACTTTACAGTTTTTAACATTTTATGGCATAATAATAAGCAATTACCATAATAAAAATTCTTACTAGCAAAGGAAAAGACAAGGGACTTCCTGTTCCTCATCTCCGTTCTTCTTAATCAACTACAAATCTACAAATCCACGTTAATTGGCTTCGGCCTTTTGTAAGGGGGAGGTGCTTCTCCAGTCAAAGAAAAAGTGATATTTCACCTTTCCTTTCCCTCAGCAATCTTCTGTATCTTCTTGTAAGATATCCATATGATCATATAGTTACTGTACCATGCGACATAGTGCCCTAGCCATCTCCAACAAGCCTTTTCACACCCCTTAAAGGAAACCAAGAGGGAATTGGTGTATTGCAATCATCATTACTTATGTGTTGTTACTTTCTGACAAAGAAAGTTATCACTAGCATGTATGTGAGTTCAAATACAAAGTAACATTTTTGCAAGCAGTACAATATCTGAATTTTAATGCAACTCAATTATACAGCAACCTGAGTGCGGTGTAGATGAAACCTTAACATATACAGCCGTGTGTGGAATCAATCATTCCCATTACAATGTTACCAGTAAATACTTCGTTCTTGAACTATTTATACATTGTAATGAGACACGGGCATTTACTCATTGTAATGCAGATAATGATATGTGTGTAGAAAGAAGAATCGCAGGATATAGTCGTATAATTCTGATTTAAATATTTGAATAGAGCTTTATGGTTTTATATAGTATATGATATGCATGGCCGATGCTTACCACAGGTCAGACAAGCAGTCACCATTTTTGTTTGTGAAAAAGAAAATTTACAGGATGGACAATTCTGTATATTTTACTTCCATAACACTTTGGGCTAGAATGGCTAGATATTACGTGTTAATGTGAGAAATATTAAAATTATTGTTTTAATTTTTTTACGCATACGCTGTATCTTAAACTTTGAGAATACATTTCATTAAAATTAAAAGGAGGTGAGGGACAAAAAGCACATTATCTTTAGCAAAATAAGTAAGGTAGAAAAATCAATTAGGAAAAAAAAAACGATTATGACTGTAAATAGTGTCCTGAACACGTAAATGCAAAGTATTTTTTAAAAGCGTTTAGAAGCACTTTCCCTTAACTTGCTGTGCACGTATCTCATTTCAGCACGTATCAGTAACTCCCACATCCACACGGGTGTATATCAATGTGCAAGTTCTACCGAACTAGCCGGTAATAACTATAACCGATATAGACGCCAATGGTGCGATACGCCCGTTGCTGACAGAATACATTTCAATGCGCTCTGTTGACAAGATACCGTGAAGCGAAGGTCTAATTGACACGTCTGTCGAGCCCGGAAATGTAGTGACGTAGTTGTATTAACTATATCGATATTCGCGAAAAGTTGTT
Organism: Acentria ephemerella; assembly: GCA_943193645.1. Taxonomy (NCBI): domain Eukaryota; kingdom Metazoa; phylum Arthropoda; class Insecta; order Lepidoptera; family Crambidae; genus Acentria; species Acentria ephemerella. Next base: position 814,460 of record OW971882.1, read on the forward strand.
TATAAGTCTGTTAATTTAACTCGCATTGAGCCAGCATGGTGGTGCTATGTGCCACAACTCCTCGTGTATTTTATATATAGAAAGGCTTCTGCTAGCAGTGAAACGAATATGAAATGTTGATGATGATAATGCAGTCTTTTTTTTTATAAAAAGCTCAGCAAATGACTCGACACCACCTGATGATAAGCAGTAGACGAATCCACATGTGAAGATAGCTAGTGAAGCATGTGATATACTGCCCTAGCCACCCTCACCTTGCCGGCCCAAAAAGTGTTTTTCACGCCTGTGCGACAGAGAAAGGAGTCACTAAATAAGTCTGATAAGCTTTTTGCTAGTATCGGTTTAGTTATCAATATTTTCAATATCTTAATCGTGGAGATTATTGTCTAGCATTAAACGAACGCATTATGTTATTTATTTTTTAATAATATTCAGCTTCAAATCATAACACTATCTAAGAATTGATGTTCTGAATTTATAAAGTGCTTACAGTCTTCTATAAAAACTTTAATTTTAATAATTGTAGTTATCAATTTTCTGTACAATTTTCCCAAAGCAATAATTTATAAAGCCATTCTTGCTACAAAATGACTGTTTTACCTTTTATCAATCGCTTTAGTTCTGACCAGTCGGTTTGACATTTGCATCGAAACATAATTCAATGCATGACAGTTTGAGGTCTCTGTTATAGATTTGATAATTCATCAACAAATTAAGGTCACTAGATATGGATGAAAACCTTTATATAGAATATTTTGCGTTACTTTCCTTTTTTTTTACTTGTATTAATATAAAATAAAGATAAGTATATATTTCCCACAAGATATATTATAACTCTATCAATTTTCCTCTTTTTTTTCACAGTTTTTCTAGTTCTATCACTTCTATCGACAAATTAATAGAAAACAATGCTCCATCCCTATGACTGACGTTCGGAAGCCGAAGACGGAAGCAATGGCGCGGCTGTCAAGACAGCGACTGCGACGCGACACCCGCGACAGTGCGCGGCGCGACTGACGACAATACGCGTCGCGACGCCGACGCTTTTCATGTCACATGCACCACTATTAATTTGTGCAACAGTCGTACTAACATAATAGGGACATTGCAAGTTGTCGTGTTTTGAATTGCATTTGTTCCTATAGCATTAATAGAATACTTATAGTTCACAGAAAATCCAGCTACGACCATATTTTGTTCTCTTTCTTTTTATTTTAATTTTAAAGTGGCCAATGAAATAATAAAGCCAATTTTAAAATTAAAGCGAAATTTGGCCATTTGGTCAAGGCTAGTGCTTCAATTATTATCAAAAAACATCTAATATATCACATGACATTAAGTGTGTTCTTTTTACCCTGTTAAAGTATCAAGTAGGCTTTAGTTAGCATCTCCATGCCGTGCCTCCTCGCGCCAATAATACCATGATGCGAGGACCCTCGCCTCCAGGTCCCAGGGCACATAACCCGCTAGCATCGCCGCCTCATCACCAGACACCGTCCGGTACCCCCGTATGACCCTCGTAGCCATCACTCTCTGGGTCTCCGCCCAGACAGGAGCGCCATACAAAGCCATTTAGCTGTCCTAGGCCGAATAGTCGAGTGGCCAATACCCTTACATACTTAGCCACAGATTCGTACTTAGTCGCCATCATTTGTTTGATGATTACACATTTATTTACGAGTCATCGATCGGTTTGCTATTTTGTATAATATATGCAATAAATATTCCAGTATGTTTAGTGACTAGTGGTGAGAGTTTTCGGTGGTTCATTTTTATCAATTCATTTTTAGGATTCACTAAGTTATTAACTTTGCAATTTTTAAAGATGACATTTTTCTCGTAAGACATCAACAAAATGGAGACGCCTTCCAAAAGTTGACAAAAACTCAACGAAGCAAAGGGATCATAACACCGGTATTTCAGAGCCATTTAGAAATTAGAAATAAGTACTTAAGACATAGCTGTATGGGCTTACGTTTCCTTTGCCATCCCTGTAATAGGGAAAATTAATCAAAAAATTTTGTTTGTTATTGTTTTTCCTTATAATAATGAAAAAATAGACTTAATAATTAAGCTTAATATTAACTATCTAATCTAAATATACGAATAATCGACAAATATTATTAATTTGTGATTAAGGCTGTTGCTTATCTCAATAATGTCGCAGACACTTATTATGACTGATAGTCTTGGACGACTGATATTAATCATAATTAATTCAATCAATTAGTTATTTTAATACACTAATTTAGATTTGACATTTGATTGTTAATCGATAAAATCGTACCTAATCTATAATTATATATCTATTATTGTAATCGTAATAGGTACGTAAGTGTAGACCAGCCTACAACATAACCCTTTACTACCTGGTAATAAGCAGAAAGAAAAATATGAGAATATAGATAGTACAAATTGAATTCACTTCTCTTGCTCGTACCACGCCTGTTTTGTAAAATCTGACAGTAGTGAGAACATTATATTATACGGCGGTGAGGAATTGTATGGAATTCCAAGTTTTAGATAATCCACTTAGTAAGTTCTTTATGCGTGGTATTAGGCTGAGATAGTTATGGGGATTCCCCAATCTCGTATCAGAACGATATAGTTTAAACTGCAAACAGAACTGCTAATTCATGCAATATCTTTCCTGATTAAAAAGTGATTAGCGTTTCGTGATTGTGGTAATTTAGGTTTATTTATTAGATTTTTTCCAATGATAATGCTATTAAAATTTAGATTGTTTACTCCTTTCTCTGTCACACAGCTAGAACGTGGAATTCGTTTGTTTGTGGCATTAATTTTGGCAATAAGTTGTCCAAAACGAGAGTAAGTTGTCAAGAACGTTATAAGTTAAATATGTCAACTAAGGTGGGCTGGCAGAAAATGGATGCCACTTAACATACAGCGATCACTAAAAATTATAATAAAACAAAATAGCGATTTGTTCTATGCAATATTGTACTTCAAATCATCTGGCTTTTTGTAAAAAAACCTGTTTTATCACTGTTGATCTAAATTAACTTTGTTTTGTTACTGAAAAAATCTAAGTCGCGTACATAATGTCATATAGCGACTGGTTATCAAAAATATTTATTTTTAAATTAATTTAACTCTAATTTAAGTTCAGTGTTCAGTACCCCTGTAGACTTAGCCAGAGGTTCCTGATTCAAATCTCGTTAGAAGCAGATATTTGTATGATGAGCACGAATATTTGTCCAGGTGTCATGAATGTTTGTATGTTTATTTACTTTGTTTCTAATATTTATATACTTACTATTTATATTATTCCGTTATCTAGTATCCATAAAACAAGCTCTTCATGATGCTTACTTTGGGGTAGATAATAGATGTGTGTGTGAGAGAAATGTTAATTATTATTACTTTTTGTGCAACTACCCTCTTAATATTTATATAAACATCAAGTACCAATGTGATTTTTGAAATTAGCTTATTTATTTATTAAATTTATTTATTTATTTGGTTTACCAGTAATTTTGTATGTATCAGACATACAAAACAAACAATAATACACACTACATATAAAACTAAACTATATGCATACAAAACAATATATATCATATAGCTAAGTGTACAATTAATAAACGGTAAACACTACATGCATATAGAAGATAAGTTGAAATTACAAATAAGGTATACTATTGAAATTTTGTTATAAAATATCTAAACGATATGCAATTCATGAAGTTGAAATTTGAGCTTATGTACAGTTAAATCAAAATTATATATAAATTGCGGTAAAACTTTGTCAAATAAATAAATATATATGCGCGTTGTATTTTGAAATATAACGAGCCTCCAAATTTTATAATGAGCAAAGATATATGAATGGCTTCGAAGACTATCTTGAGTTCTTCAAAAAAAAATAGTTAGATCGCATGAGATTGTCAAGCTGTTCAAAATACTCTTAACAATGTAGCACTTAGTCCTTTGACTTAAATCCTTAACGCTGTTGTGGGTCGAGTTGCCACTACTGCGGTTAGCAACGAAGTTTTCCTTCACATAATACAGTCTGGTCGATTTGCTTGAATAGAAAAGCTAAAGTACCAATAGTTAGACAAGAAACCCACCCTTCCTGCTCTATGTCTAATAAAACAGTAGGCGTCTCCTTCATAGTTGATGAATGAAAGCTCGTTAATCACTCGGAGTCACTCAGGCTGTATCGCCTGTAATATGTTTAAGGTTTTATTAAGAAAAAGATTGATTGCTTCTCTTTGGTGCTTATTTTTTATTTAAGATACTATTTAAAAAAATGTTTTACGTTGAATAACGCTGTAAATGTTCTAAATACTATGAAGAACAGGTTGGGTATTTGTAGTTCCATATCTGCACTTTAAGATACATTTTCACCATAGTAATAATATTTCTCACACTTACACCTTTTACCTAACCAAAATTAAACATCATAAAAAGCTTGTGTTATGGTACTAGATAACGGAGTAATATAAATAGTAATATACAAACAAATATGTAACATACAAACATCCATGGAACCAGCGAACCCAGGAACTCTGGATAAGAAGACAAGGTTACTGATCACTCGTCAATCAGATAGCCATCAACTATAATTAGTCCATTGGTTCACAAAATAAATATTTTATAATCACCCAGCTCAACCCATTGGCAAAGGTCGTAATATGAAATACTTACTGAAGCTGTCACTAAAAACTTGTACTAGGATAACTGTCGGCTTCGTTCGGCAGGTTTCGGCGTCGCTCGGCAGTTCTCAACGTATGATTGATGGCCACATCGTTAATCACTGAGGAGGGCTCATCATTCATCGCCGGGGGGAATGCCACAGTGTAAATAGTAGTCGGTAATAACCTAATCAAAACATACCTTTTCAGACTAAAAAAAGCGTTGTTTAAGCTCTGCAATAAAGTGAAGAAACGATGAAGAAGATACGAGAGGAAGAGACGAAGCCTCACTTTTAATATGTTAAGTACCCACTACATCATTTATATATCTGATTTTCTTTTTAAGTGAGTGCCAGAAGACCAGTAAGGCACGATAGATTAATCTGATTTTCTGTCATAAACTTACAACAAAAGCGTATAAATAATTTATTCGTATCCCGTTTGTTCTAGGGCACGGGTCGGCAACCTAAGGCTTACGAAAAATATGCACCTCTGTGGATGTGAAGTTGCGGCTCTTTAGTTGCGCAAATATAATTTATTTTATAAAAAAAAACTTTACTTTTTGGACAACCTGTATATTAACTTATTTATTGCGAAAAATAACTTTGTTCTTATGAATAAGTATAATAGTATACTTTATCAAAACTTTATTTAAGTAAGTACTATTGTAATTTTTGACTCTTCTGACTTAAAAGGTTACCGACCCGAGTTCTAGGGTAATAAATATGTCGCTTAGAACAACATCCTCCTTTTCCGAGTCAGTTAAAACCAAGATAATCAATCATTAAAACTTTTATCTTGTCACTTGAGTTGTTTGGAATTCTAGCCAATTATTTGTAAAACCTAAACACGATGTACACTTGGGCGCGGTTGCCACTCCCGTATTTATATTTTGTATACTCGTATCAGGTGTGGACGATTATAAGTGTGACTGTGTTTATTTAACAAAAGATTGTGATAAATTGATAAATGAACGGTATGATTACAAATCAAAAATATGAAATTGTTAGAGACTTAAAACCTTTTTTATTGCAAATATGCATTATAGTAGAATTTAATAAATATTAATTAAATATGAGTAAAGAAGTCATATTATGTCAGTGAAGTCATATTATTAGACTAAAGAAGTCATATTTAATCTGAAGATCTGTTGATCCTGTTACATAGGTTTCACAATAACAAGCAATAAAGGTTTTGGCCAATTGAAATATATTTATTGGAATACAGGGATTACAGAGTGCTTGTATGTCAAATTATTTTAGATATATTCTGCTTTTCTGACATGCAACATAAAAATAATAGTCATTAAGTACCTAATTAATGTGTTTTTATTTAATAATTAGAATCCAACAGATGTAACCTACCTATTGTTTACTAACTATAAATCATTATGCCAATATTATGTATATATCCAAATAGAAGTCAAGTTAAACTATCAGAATTCATAGAACTTATCTCTAAGTATGAGTAATCTATATGTATAGTAAAAAATTATGAATAAATTTTATTCAACTTTCTTTGTTGAAATTTTCTACAATACTTAGCTCTTCAAGACTTTCTGGCAAGTGATTATATAGACATAGTGCCATACTATATATACTTTTATTCAGCCGAACAGTCCTTCTAGTCGAAAATTATATATATTTTTTCGAAGTCTGTTACTTCTATATATTAACTTTTACAAACACAACTACTTTATAGATATATAAAGCTGACAGTGTCATACAATTAAGATTTACAAAGTGCCTATGACAACTGTTTGTATATTTTAGTTTAAAGATTGTTCTGATACATTTTGTCTGAGACTTGAAACTGTAACTTAAGTAAATTTAAACTATATTATTTGAAGTGTTAAATAAATTCAATACAAAATATCGTGTACTGCAAATAACACACCCTTCTATGTCATAATATTGACTCTGAAAAGAGGTTAAAATGAAGAGCTAAATCGATCGAACTTTATTTTTTAACGGTGGCAAGCGACCGGCTGCCAGCCGCGTTCGAATATCAAATAATTCAAATATTTGGGCAGCGCTCATCGATCACTTACCGATGATAGATGGATTTGTTCCCTTCATATTTCAAACTGAATAACGTCGTAAGTGCACGTGGCTCTTGTTGTATAAAGAAAGAAATGAACTTGAGATAAAGTTGCATATTGTTTACTCACATATCGAGACGTTATAAGTCTGTAGAAGCAAGTTGGCCCTAATAACAGATAGGTCAGTGTTTGTTTAAGTGCAAAGGGGCTCCCTGTTTGCTCGATTGACATTATCGTTTATGTTTCACTTAGAAATAATTTATTGATGCCGCGCTGCGCTGGATTAGATAAACATTTAATTGATGTGAGTTTTATTTGTAGTATTAATGATGATTCATTAATTCTGACTTGTAAAAAAACATAATTTATTGTAACATTACTTAAGTAAGGCTTCAGCTTATCATAAAGAGGGAAAAGAAAAGATTTTAATTTTAATTTTTAAGAGGTTGGATACTTAAATAAAAGTAAGTAAGTTTATTTAGAACCTAAAGAAGTTTGACCAGAAAATTATGTAATTTTTCATATTAACTAATCATTTATTAGAAAATGTGTAAATAAAAACAGTCAGAGTTGAGAACACCGATATATTTCTTCAATTTTCCATTTTGTAATAACAAAGAGTGGTTGCGTAGCAACTGTCCAAAACAGTAGAGTTTACATATATCTAATACCAGCCCTTAAACTCTACATAAAATTTAACAGAAGTATACCTAAAGTTAACTAAATCTAGATCTTACAATATAAACCTAGATCTTCAACAAATGCTTGATGCTTCTCAACCGAAAGCGGCTTTGTTAAAATATCTGCGGTCATTTTATCCGTCGATAAGAAAACAATGTTCAGTAACCCTTGATTCACAACATCCCTGACAAAGTGATGTCTTATGTCTATATGCTTTGACCTACCGTGAAATCTAGAATTTTCAGTCAATTTTATAGCCGATTGATTGTCATTAAAAATAGTAATACTAATATTCTTAAGGACATCTGGTATTAACTCTGAGAGAAAACTTTTAATAAATAGGGCCTCCTTACATGCGTCCGAAAGCGACATGTATTCTGCTTCGGTGCTCGACAAGGCCACCGTACGCTGCTTCCTACTCTCCCAACAAGTAATAGAGTTGCCTAATCTAAAAACGTAACCCGTGTACGACCGACGATCATTGGTATCTGATCCCCAATCAGCATCTGCAAAACCTGTCACAGCTAAGCCACTTTTCTCATACGTAATATTATAATTGACAGTACCTTTTAAATAGCGAAGCACACGTTTTGCACTTTGCCAATGAACATTAGAATAACAATTATTAAACTGACTGAGTACGCTAACAGCATGACAAATGTCAGGCCGCGAACATACAGCAACATACATCAGACAGCCTAGTAATTCTCGATACTCCAACTTTGGATCTACCTTATCAGCTTTTGACAGCTTCAGGCACTGCATTGGAGTTTTAGCAGCCTTACAGTCTTGCATATTATACTTTTGTAAAATTTTCTGAATATACGCAGACTGATCCAAAATAATCTTACCATTTTCTCTTCTAATTCTTAATCCCAGAACTTTTTCTACAGGACCAAGATCTTTCATCACAAATTCCTTCATCAGTAGTTCTTTAGTTTTTAACTTTTCCTCATTAGAATTACTAAATAATATTATATCATCAACGTAAATTGCAATAATTGTAAGTTTTTCTTCTTTCCTTTTGACATATACGCAAGATTCCGATGAAAGCCTCTTAAACTTTAATTTCTGGATTAACACATCATTGATCTTCTCGTTCCAAGACTTAGGCGCTTGTTTTAGTCCATATACTGCCTTGCGTAATCTATACACTTTATTTTGACCTTTTCCTTCTGTAAAACCTTCCGGAATTTCCATAAAAACTGTCTCTTTGAGGTCACCATTTAAGAAAGCAGTTTTTACATCCATGTGGTCTATAGACATATTATATTCAGAAGCTATAGCTAGTAACATACGTAGTGTTTCATACCTAACTACAGGCGAAAATGTTTCGAAATAATCTATACCGTATTTCTGCGTAAAACCTTTTGCAACAAGCCGTGCCTTAAATTGAATAACTTCATCATTTAGTCCTCGTTTCTTTTTGAAAATCCATTTCGTTTTTACAGGCTTTACTCCTTTCGGTAAATCAGCGATAGTAAAACACTGATTATCTAAAAATGATTGATATTCCATTTGCATGGCTGTTCGCCATTGCTCGGCTTCAGAACAGTTTAATGCCTCTTGAACTGTCTTTGGCTCATCAGAATCGCAGGCTTCTCCAACCAGAAATGCAGACAGCAAAGACTGTTCAGCTTCTTCGTAACCACCAGTCTCTTCAGAGGTCCGTGGATCGGAACCACGCTCTGCTACCATATTAGAAAATGTGTAAATAAAAACAGTCAGAGTTGAGAACACCGATATATTTCTTCAATTTTCCATTTTGTAATAACAAAGAGTGGTTGCGTAGCAACTGTCCAAAACAGTAGAGTTTACATATATCTAATATCATTGACAACTGAAAAGTTCAAAAACAAGGTTTCTAGTTTTTGTAATCACTTACTTGTGTTATGTGTTTGAAATGTATTTGCTTGAGTTTTGTTTGAGCATATACAAAAAAAATATGGATAGTATTTTGATCGTCTAAATTTAAACCTAATATTTTAAGTGCAGGCGTTACATTAACACATAAATTTACTAGCAATAAAAGATGAAGTCTGCCGCTCCTTGTTCAATATAATCAAGCAGATAAAAATAAAAAGTATTAACGTTGAATTACGAGTGTGATAGCGCAGTGACAACTGGTTTGAGCGGCCATTTTTTAACACACACACTGCGGACGGACCGCCATTAAAAAGGACTGCGTTAATGTGTAGGGCTGGCAAGACAGTAGCAGTGTTCAATCGAGAAAATAATGTTACATTATTTTGAATATCGATTTGTTAGGGAATATTTAGAATAAATATTAGCAGATATTTACGCCTCTTTCGTATATTTTTATTTTATTTTATTTATTAATTTATTAACTCCAACAAGATTAACATTTTAACATGCACAAAAAAATACAATTAATAAGAATTAAATGCAATCTTAATTATAGGAGTTACACTATAGCTATACAAAATACTTTGTGTGAACTCTAATTACAAAATTACAATTAAAAATAAAGTGATCACTAATTTAATTTACATGATCCGCAAAAACTAAAGCTAAAGTTGCTATAAGTATATCCAATGATTATGTTAATTGTCTTCATCTAACAGTTCTTATCCATCCATTGAAGTTTTAAAAGGTACGATATCACATGACTTATCAGTTAAGTAGCAATGGATTTGCAAGCACCTTCAAATGTAATCTTCCTTTTATTACTGGGTTTACTCTTGATCTTTACTGAAGGTAATTAATGCTTAACGAAGATTTCTCAACCATAGAGGGACTGGTAACTGTTAACCTCAAACAACAGGAACCAAACATGTTTATGTTATTGTTATCTATAAAGACTTAAGAGGGACTTAAATAAGCCCTGCTCCAGATCGAAATGAGTCGGCAATTTCTGGCTTCGTAGAAAATGAATCGCTGGATGTCTAGACCTAAGGTAGGTAGAAAGTTTTGACAACTAGACCGCAGAAGTGGTTAAATCTATTTGAAAATATAAATTTTTGGTAATACTCAGTCCTTTTTAATATCATGACGTCCATGATCCAGACAAAATGAATGTCGTGCCGCGTCGTAATTTAAAACTTTTTGATATATTCACTGGCCATTTGTTTAACGTTTTATTGAAATGATTTACAATTGCAGTCGTAAAGCTTCGGGACCTTTATGGTCTGTAGTTTATTTTAGTATCACTAAGTTTTGTACTGCCGAAAACATTTCAAACATAACAATTTGATTTGCAACGACTTTATTTAGACTTTATAATTAAAAATTTAAAAAAACAGTGAAATATTAAATGTATGTTTTAAGAAATTATATCATATGTTTTATTATATATAGGAATCATCATATCAGCCGAGTGACTCGGCCATTCGTTTCTGCACTGACCGCATCCAGCATATTTCCGAAACCTTTTGCGGTAGTAAATATGTTAGTTGCATATTTATATCTGTATATACGTCTAAATGTAAATTAATATATCAGAGATTTTAGTTTAACTATGTTCTTAGACAGAAGGTCGATGTTTGATAATAATAATATATAATGTATGAAGATGACTTTATGATATTTACCAGTCTAGTATGGAAGTTATAGAAATGGATCGAAATTCAAATTTTGAGAGCATGTAAAAACATGTGATATGGTTAACTGTTTTAAACTGTTACCTATAATGTTATCAATAACAATGGAATACAATATTCAAGAGTAACCATAGATTACAATTTAAACAAAGAGTCGCAATTTGAGCCACAAATGTAGGCTAAAATCCTGTAAAAATAATCGGAATAATATTATAGAAATAAGTTTCATTTCATTAATGAGGAGCTCGTTGCCTTCGTATTAAATTTCAAAAACGAAATCAAAGCAACTTTCGCCAAGGTTGGTCCTAGATGGGTCAATCAAATTTGTGATCTCGAGCTACTCCGTGCTTCGGAGTACACGTTAAGCCTTGCTTCCGGTTACAGCAGCCCTTTCCACCAACCTGCATTCGGCCAGAGCGGTGGTGTTATGATGTAAATTCGTCATATGTTTCTCCCATGTAGTAAGGCCCATAATTGGAAGGTAATCAAAGGTTGTAAGGTAATCAAAGCCCAGCTGTGGAACGTATGACAGCTGTTTGATGAGTTGAGTTTCTTAAAAATAAGATGCATGGCATGGCAAGCTGTTCCTACTTCCAGGTCGACATATATATTTACATCCAATTACAGTAATGATTTAATTGCTTTTCTTCCATCAAGAAATAGGGTCCTATTTCTTGATGGAACAAAACCATTGACTCAGAAAAACAACGAACCAAGAATTGTGTGTCATCACTTTTATTTGTCATATATTTATGTTCCGGCGTGAGTTAAGGCCCCGTTATGGCTTCAGCGATAAGCATATTTTATTTTTATAGTCCCTCCGTACACAGGGGGCAATCCCGTAATGACTTTTGTGGTACTATTTTCCCCTTAAGTGAACCGATAAATGGGCGGACGGAATAAATACATTGTACTGTTGACACATTTACTCACGCGAAACGTTCGAGTTCGTATATAACTGCTGATCTATTGTGTTACGGACCAGTTCTGTGTACGAGTTTATCTTGCAGCGAAAAGTTGGCAAACATTGCAATAATCTTGTAACCAGTTTTATATTTATATAATAAAGTTTATTTTCACACCGAGAGGATTGACAAATTTCTACAAAGTAACCTGTGTTGTGTTGCTTTGAGAACCAAGTTTATTTTTCTTGGAAGGTTACAATACGTACAATAATAATTACACTTTTACAAAATGTATGTAAAGTACTAACCTGAATACCAAGAAACGATATTCAAAGATTAAAATTAAATAGGTTTTTCAATTCCCACATTTAACTTTCAATTTGCTATTTTACTTTAATGTAAACAATCTTTTAACTTGAACTTAATATTTTTTTATAACCTCTGATATAAATGTCACGCAGCAATTTCTTTACATTTATTCAGTGTAAGTTTGAAGGAACATAAATATTTATCTTTAACTAACTTGTTACAATTAATGTATATATCTTTCTTAAGTCTCAATGTTTTCGTAAATACATAAAATATGCGTGAAACATTGGATAGTTTAATTATTAATTGTGCTGTACAATAAGAGATGTAGAAGAGTTAGTACCTAAGACACGTTGTGGATCTTATCTTATCTTAATATAGGACTAAGGTTTAGTCCTACAGCACTTCAACCTAATGGGATCTTTTGTTCTTAAAGATTTGAGGATATCTACAGGAATATTAAAAAAAAATAAAAAAAACCTAAAAAAACATAATAATAAAAATACGTGACTATGATAATGTCCTTAAAATTCTCTGTGTGAAAATAAGCTATAATAGTAATATATTTAACTCTTAAAAAGCTCAATATCTTTGCTTTACTAAAATATTTTTAAATTCATGTCTTTTTTATTATTAAGGTGGCACTTAAATTACCTTTCACAATTGACATTGTTTTATTACTCTCAAATATAATCTACAAAGATACTTAGCAAATGAAAAATGAGAAAAAATTACAATATGTCAAATGTCAAATTGACAGCAGATACAATCGAAAAGAAAATTAATTACGACCACAAAAGTAGCAAATAACAAATCGAAGCTGCGTTTCTATTCAAACGTCAATGTCATGTAATAAATCACGCAGAACGCATTACACTTTCTACTTGCACAGACAAGTATTAAAAATTCGTCCTTTTATACGATTCTTGCGATATAAAGCCGCCGACATGAAATGGCCACCCACTACCACTCACCGTATGAAACGACGACCAATCCATTACCCGCACACACTCCACAATGACAATTCAAAACGATCCTCTCGAATAACAGAATCACACAAAAATCAACTTTAACTTTTTGGAAATAATGTATAAAGCTGGATGTCTCCGATCAACAGTTACGTCGTTATTCCCTATTCAAGTACAGTCACGTAATAGTGTGTTTACAGAATTCCGCTGTTTTAAAGCGCAGGAAGCTTGGACCTCACATTCTGTCTGTTTGTCACGATTGAGGTGACAATGGGCTGGTGATGGGACACGTCGCCCATTGTGTCGTGTGAGGTAGCAGAAAGAACGATGTGAAATTAAACATAGAACCTTATAAAAGTGTTGTGTACGTTTTTTATTATTTATCGTAAGACGAGATTGTAGAGACGAGCAGAAATAAAAATGGTGTTTTTGATAGCTTTAGTAGGTAAATATAAGATCGCGAAACGTGATGTTTATTAGACGTTCTATGTAAAAAGCATATTCAATATAGGTACGAGGTTAAAATTAAACATGACTGTGCTATAATTTTCTTGTTTCAAATAATAATTCGTTATGATACATATTACAAAATAAACTTCGTACAAGAAACATGAAATAAAATATCCTTAAACGTAAAACAAAGACAATAGAATACAAATATTATTTATTGAAACATATACTTGCAAAAGGCGGACTTTTGTTAATAAACAATCTCTTCCAGGCAACCTTGGGTGAGAGCGATTCCATAACTAAATAAAAACAGGTTGCGATCAAAAATACGGAGCGATGTAACTTAACATAATATGTATTTAAAACGAATAATAGAAATAATCACAGAAAGATCTAGGGAGGGGCAGGAAGCAAATGCATATACAAAGGGAATTATTATTAGCATGCATTAACGCGTGGTATTATTTAAGACTAGAAAAGTTTCTGAAGCGAAAGAAAAAGAAATCTTAACACATATCAGTTTGGTCGTCAATAAATTTTTTAAACTAAAATATCAACAGAATTTGAAATTCAGAAATTAAGGAGGAAACATCTAGGAAGTTACAAAAATCAACCGCGAAGATTACTAAACTAAAATCTTTGAATCGCGCCACAAAGGCTTTAACGGCTTATTTTTTGTAAGAAAATATTTCAAGACCAGAAGTCATGTCAAACAATAGTTGTCATTTTATTTTGTTACTAACAGCGGTGACAATGAAATGTAAGAACCTAATTGTTTTACAAAATCCTTACGAAATGCTATCTCAATGGCTTGTCACAAATTAAAGTGTATTTATGTATTCGTGTCACACCAACAAAGGATTCCTATTTCGCTAATTTGAGACAAAGAATCTCTCACAGAAACCGGACACCCATATCAAATTAGGCTAACTACCTTAGCAAATTTCGAACCGTGAAATGTGTGTTTGTTATTAGAGTCTTCACGGCATTTACCCTATTTATTTCCCTTTCAAATCACTGACATTGTTGATTTACTACGCTTGTCTGTCCCCTTCACACCGCGATTACTACATTCACCCCAAATAGAATACGGAAACAGTAAATTTAAACGCGTCCGATGTGTCGAGCGTAAAAATTTTGTACCGAGCTTAGTTAGGCTGTGACTCGAACGTAGGGTAGACGCCCCAATGAACGGCATTGTCATCGATTTGATGAATCGATATCTCTCGTATTGTCGACTCCCGCAGCTGTCGCTTGTCAAGAGAGAGATGACACTTGGTTCGGTTTTTTTGACACGTCTTTTGTAACGGCCCAGTGTGGGCTCGGCGAAATGAGCCGATATCGATCGCGTGCATTATACTCGCTTTAAAGAGGGTCTCGAGCTTCAATACAGCTCATAAATAAATAAGCGGTGTCGTGGTGTGTTTGGTTTTTTTATGCGGTGATGATGTACGCATTTCTTTTGTTGCCTTTCCTGGGGGATCCGATATGGTGGATTTGTCGGAATTTATCACTCAAAATAAATTATCTGAAAAAAATACTGCAGTGATAATTACACACATAAATTGTTGCGAATCCATTGTTGCGACCTTTCGACTAACCGCGCGGAACAAATTTAATCTTTGTATTGACTTATGATAGCTATTAAAAGTAACATACGTTTTAATTTTTATCTCGTTTTATGACTTTCATAAATAATACTAGCGGTAATATATGAGCATTAAGTCATCATTTGTTTTATGATAAATAAAATTTAATATTTCTTTATAGATGGGATTTTCTTTAATGAATAACAAGTTATGTTCATAAGCTAATCTCGGAAACATTAATCATTATAAAATTGTTAATGGAGACAGTCTTAAACAGATTTACGATTTTGTTCTTATATTGTTACAAGATTTCTAGCTATTTTCTTTTTAGTTTTTATATTAGTATTAATATTCAAAGAGTTTCATTAATCATTACGAAATTGATTGATGAAGTCTACAAAAACTTTCCAATAGAAAATAAAATTTCCGTTTAAGCTGGGTCTGCCTGATGGTACGCGGTAACCACAGCACGATATCACTTATTACCTTTCTAACCCTGTCACGTCATCTCGTCACATCTTTTTAAAAAAACTTTGATATAGTTTTTTGGGAATATCTGAGTAAGAAACTCATCTTACATACTGATCATCGTTCTTTATAAACTCCATGCAAATGGGAGCGTTTTAGATTCTCTTCGAGTTTGAAGATTTAACGTTCTTTCAAATGTAACTTAAGGGTTTATCATCAGCAGCTCATATATGTCCCTTCCGTTAGGCTCAAGTCTACCCTAAAATTAGGGTGATTAGGCCTTAGTCAATCACGTTGGCCAATTGTGAGTTGGTCGTCCTCACACACAACCAAAGAATTTCTACACAGGTGTGTTTCCTCACAATGTGTTCTAAACCGTCAAAGCGTCGAATATTGTATTCAAATGACATTTCTGTTTGATGAAGTGTTGCCACAGTAACTAAGCTACCCAGAGCTCGTCGAGGAGCCTATGAGATTAGGCAAGCAGCTTTGTCAGTTATGTTAGCTGTCAAAATAATGCTTTATTATCATTTTAATAGAAATTTTTTGCACTTGTAAGAGTCTACACTGAGCGTAAAGAAACTAGTTCCACAGGGATTGATGGCTCGAAGCCGAAGGGAGATCATGAGTTAAAAAGATTTGTTTTAAACATGTCTTTCCATTAGTCTTCACTTCCACTCATGAAGGTCGGTATTGTACTAAATATTGTCTCTTATATAAGGACGCCAGTGTAAACACATTTAATTACATATTGACTGGCTGTTGACCTTATTAAATATTTAAAGATGATAGAGTATACCATGATCTTACAGTAATCAAGAGTTTGATCCTGTATTTGCCTCCCGTCGTGCTCTTTGATCATTGCTTGTGAACAAAAGAGAAATAGTGAAGTTTCCCAAAGTCACGTCACTTTGAAATTTTACAAATTACTTTTCACAGGTGTCTAAGTCTCGTTTCGCACCTCCGTGTCGCGAGGACTCGTAAAGTGACCATAATTTTGAGTTATAACACTGTTACGAGGCGTACGCGCGTAATGAAACAGCCTGTATATCACAATTCCCGCCGTGCCCGACTCTAAATGGTGGCAGTAAATTAGCTTAGAAACACGGAATAGGTCATGATGAATGTTGCGCTGCTTTGAAATAATTGTTGACATGTTGCAGGTTGTTAGAAATAAGTAATTTTTGTTTGCGACGAATTTTTGTTGTTGTTTATAAACTTAGTTATTTCGATGGAATTAGGTATTATAACGGACTCAAAAAGGTTTTATCTGGAAATTACATTTTCCTCGAAAATTTGCGAGTCAAATATAACAGAATTAGTGTGTATTCTTAAACTGTTATTATGGTTGCATTATCATCCAGCTTAGATATGGCACACTAGGAATTAAAACTACCCTCTGTACAGGCATACAATAGTAAACAACATAGATTGAAAATTTCTAGAATAATAGGCATTTTCATTGATGTTTGATGGTTCATTAGTAATAGTGCAATTCATTAATCAGTCAACATGAAAAAAACAAATCAATCAAATAGTATTTTTGTCATTTGTTGATTTCGTACTTAAAGAATTCTTTTATATCCAATAGCAGTACATTAAAAAGCCAATTCCTTTACACGAAAATCTGAATTTCCCTTTGCTAAGGTATTTTATGGTAATCAACAGACGGAGGAATTAAAAGTTACTTGGAAACGAAGCTGAGAGAAAGGTTTTCAGAGGATCTAAGGTGTTGGTTTCCTCTGCATCACCGATTTTACGCTCAACGCATCGCATCACTGTCCAAAGCATAAAGAAGCGATACGAGCATGCGAGCAATAATTCACGCAAGACCGGACCTGGGGTTTGTTCAACATCAAAAATCTACTTTAAGCACTCCAAGTTTCCATGAGCCTTCTAAATACATTACTAGATTATGGAATACAATACAAGAGTCTTCCTGAGTTGTTAAGAACTAAAAGAAAAGTAAAGATAAAAAAACCATTTATATCTTTAAAACAGGCACTTTACTATCAATATCACTCACAGTGTAGTAGATGGTCATAGATGTTTAAGACAATAACAAAAAACTTGCATAAAAAAGTGAAGCAGAAAGATAGCGGTATGCTCTCGACAAAACTTTGTTATAAACATGTCATATTAAATAAAATTTATATATTTAATAATATCCTAATTGAATATTGATGTAATAAATTACGCCTTGTTTAATTGTTCAATACCTCACTAGATAGATTTTCATCACCAAAAACTTCTGAGAAAGAGAAAGTGAGAAATGAGAAGAAAATGAAAATGAAAATGATAAATGAAAATGAGAGTTCATCGAACTTGATGATGTCTTACACTATTACTACCTAATTTTCAGAACAAGTTACTTCAGGTTGACCATGTAGAGTTCTTTATAGAGCGAACGGTTCTATAAAATAACGACAGAACCCCAAACCATCAGAATGTTAAAACGTATTCGCTTCGGCTCACGTTTAAATTGAAATATACTGGGGCATATTCATTACCACATCTCTCGGCGGCCATAATTCAAACTTACGACCACCTTTTACGAGTTTAAAAAGCCTCATGAGTTCTAACTGTGTTTATGGGATGACGTTTTCAACTGTACTTTAAATTTAAAAGTTATACAGACGTGTGTTCTCGTTGCGTTGTGAAACCACAAATTATAAGATATAAGTTGTATTATTCATCTTTTATTTTGACTGTAAATGAAAAGGGAGCTATTAACAGGGAAGACGGGTTTATTGGTAACAATATGAATGAATAACAAGCACTTAGAAAATTATATAGAACTTAATATTACAGTCAAAGATGACAGCCCAACTGTCTAATTTCCTATTTGACTAGTTCGCAACACCACTCATAATTACAAATCAGTAGATAATAGATTACAAACCGACATATAAATTAAGAAACTAGTACGATAATAACTCTATTTTATTGCCTCTATAGCACGACAAAATCAAAATGGTGCAAAAGTATTCGATTCTTCTTCTCCAAAATGTAATTTTGCCTCTGTTTAAAACTCCCATACAAAAACTTAAGACTAATTTAAAAGTTTAAGCAAGTTTTTAGATTCTAATTAGATTGCTAGTGGATTGACACATATTCCATATTTTATACAACATTGCTTCAAAAGTGGCGTGATTCGGCACTTTTTAGATCAGCAATTCCTGCTACTGCTTAGACTCAAAAGGGGGTGTCGAGTCATTTGCTGTTATTTTCATAAAAAAAAAGATTTCGCTTGCTTCATAATCCAGAAGTTTTTCCCGAATTTCCTTAGCTAGGAAATGTGGATGGGAGTTCTCTTAACCTCTAAAACGTGAGTCAGCATCATCTGTGAAAGTGTACTTTATCGTTTTAAGCTATAGGTATAAATATAGTTCGCTTATTAATCGGCCATTACAAATTAACACGCCAAAAAAGGTAGAAAAATATCATCTGCCAGTTTTTGTAGCAAACTGTGCCAAGCCAAATACAAAGAAACGACAATCGTACAATTTATCACTTGAAACATCGCCTTTATGTATAATATATTAGGACATTACAACATAATAGGCTGGACTGGCAAAACGTTTGTCATTTTGATTCCGCCAACATAACAAATGCATTTCTAAACGATTCTATTTTGAGCTTTGTAAAGTCCAATTTCTGAGTTTAATCTTAACTTATCCAACCTTGTTTCACGTCTGTTGGGAGCGTGTACGAATAAATTGTGTTTCGTATTGTGAGGTGTACAATTCGATGAAAAGATTTGAGATGTCGATAAAAAATGTGTCGCATCATTAGCCGGTTTCTATTACAATTTGATAGTGTGATTTTGTGTCGGATTTTCGGTTTGAAATTTAATATTTGTGTCATTCATGGTCACGAAGACATCTGTTATGAGATGGTTTGATAAAGTTAAGCTTTGGTCTTTGCTTCTGGATCTTGATAAAGTACCTGGGTGTAATATATTAACTTCTAAATTTTTTAAAGTTTTTTCCATGTTCTTAATTATGTTCCTATAATATACTAAATGTGATCGTGTGTATTTGGATCTTTCCTTTTCCTTCCTTATCTTAATTTTTCTGTGGTGAAACTACTGCGGTGACCATATTACTAATGCATTATTCTTTTTGGGTATTAGAAGAGATTGATATCAGGATCAGATTTATTGAAGGCAATAGTTATTGAAGGCAATTGATATGGCTTTCTTTGATTCAACATAGTATTTCGTATTTCGTATACTATTATAATATGTGTGAAAATTTTAACCGTAAAAATAAAAAATAAATATAACACGTATTAAAATAACAAACCATAACTCGTATTCCCTACTTTATACAATTTGGGTTGCTTCAAACGAGGCACGAATAGCACTTTTGGGGCGGCAAGATGCTACTCCAACTATACGAGCATGTGAACTTCTCCTACTGCTTACCATCAGGTGGTGTCAATTCATTTGCTATGATTTTTATAAATAAAAAAAAATGTAACCGCACTTTTTACCATATTGGGATCTATTAAAACTCAAATTACATAGTCCACATCCTGATTATAATTCTTATTTTTTATTTGATCAACTATGAAAGAATAAGAAGTTTTATCGTAAAGGTATTTGCACTATTTTATATATTTATTTAACGATTAATTTGAATACAATGAATTATGATGAAAAAGGTACTTTTTTAATTTTAAAGAATTACTTATTTGATTAAATTTGGTAAAAAATTTAATGTAAATATTTGTTAAAAGGTGGACTAATTGTTCTAAATAACTATTAATTTAATGTAATTTGAACTATGAAAAAATAAAACAATAGTTTTCTCTGGTGATCTCCTGACGTATATTATTTACAAAAATGACAACTATTCTCTTTGGTCTAAGGAAGTCTTAACAATATTAATTAAATCAAATTGACTATGGATGGTTTGATTCCTGGACAGGGCAGATAAAAACGAATAATTGTTCTGGGGTCATGGTTGCATATCTGTATGTTTATTTCATACGAACATTTCTTTAATTTACAATATATATGTCCTTTATTAGATATACATAACAAAAACTGTCAATGACGCTGATAATAAGTGTGAATGTAGAAATATTTTAACAAAAAAAATTGTTTGTTAACTATTCCCATTAATTGTATTTTGTCTTCAATTGTGTTGTATTTATATTTATATAAATCAAATAATTGGGGACTGCGAAC
Source organism: Acentria ephemerella (assembly GCA_943193645.1). Lineage (NCBI taxonomy): Eukaryota > Metazoa > Arthropoda > Insecta > Lepidoptera > Crambidae > Acentria > Acentria ephemerella. The sequence goes on from OW971882.1 coordinate 835,286, forward strand.
TTTTAAACAATATATTTTATATGCAAGACATTTTAGACATCTGTCAGGAACATAATGAAAAATTCTTTTTAATTCACTGTCAGTATTACATCACATGATATGTAATTAGTATGTATTTGTGTTTACATTTTAGTAAGGCCTGTTGTAATTTTAAGCACTTCACTTATATTTGAGATGCAAACGGCTCGTAGTTTGGCTATTGGTTCGTGTTCCTACAACATGAACTAATAGCCGCCAATAGTTTGCAGATGTCAAAAGTCAAAAATAACTTTATTTAAATAGACTCATTTACTAAGTTCTTTTAAATCGTCACAACACGCAATAGAGTATGCTGAGTGGCAACCATTTAGTTGTAAGTGTATCTATATTTTGTATCTGTAACATCGTATTTACAATATATTTCATTTTATATAATCAATTAATAGGTTTTTAAATCCTTTTTCCCTATTTGCACTTAAGTATATTTTTTTAAATAACCCCATTAAAATAAATTTCCAACATAGTAGTACTACATTTACACACAAAACCGCTAAATAAGTTGAAACATCAACTATCTGATATCTACTGAAACAGCTACACCGTAGCGCCGTAGCCCGTAGCGCTACGGCTGAAATATGGCCCATGTATTATTCAAAGAAATTGCCACATATTTCATCCCAGGGAAATAACTCAGAGATATGTGTTGTATTGTACACGAATTTGGTACACAAAAGCCGTGTAAGCGAGGTTTTCATTTTATTTAGGTAATTTGCTTTAAAATCTGCTCATGCTTAAAAAAATACAATAGACTTTCATGTCTTATTAACTCCATTTCACGATAATTGAAATTGAACAGTCTAATAATGGACTGCCACCTCACAGGGCGTCTGTGAGGTAGCATGAGAAAATATATTAAATATGAATACTTCAGTGGGATAAAAGTGCTTATGAAATTGTCTTGAATGCAATATTACATAAAATTCTTTAACAAAGAGTCTGCTTGTATGTAGGTTCTACATCTGCAAACTATAGGTTCTACAATGTAAGATTTGATTAAATCTAAAACATTGGTCATTATAGCGTCAATTCAACTAATATCGCGCAATATATAGGCTACATAATTTAAAAAAGCTCTCTCAGTTCGCCAACAGTATAAAAAACTATAAATAAATTTTCATTCTTATATTTGTGAGCCGTGTCGCAGAACCGTAAGGCCGCTCGCGGACTAGCTTCACCTTATCTGTGCCAAAGTGATTCCGCGACGGCACGATATTTATGCCTCGCGGGAGATTTATCGCGGCGCTACAACCAAGAAACTTTACTGGTACTAATTTTGGACCTGTGGAGCGAGTGTAAGATGAGGATTAAGAAAGGGACAGAAGAATTGTGAGAAATGGGAATGTTATCCATATATATTGTATTTACATATAAAATATCTAGCTCAAAGTTAGCATTATTAAGAGCTAGTGTTATTGATACTAGTTAACGGTGAAACTAAGATAGTAATATGTATATAGTCAAAAAACAAAAACGTCCGTGATCTAAATATCTGCCCCTACTGGCATTCGTACCCGGGACTTCTGGCTAAGTAAACACTCACCACACATGTGCTGATTACAACAAATAGTTTACTTAATTGTTTATACATAGCAATATCATTCAAATAAGAAGAAAAAGGTTTTTTTTTCAGTTACTTCGAAAATAAGTTAAGCAACGTATTAGTAATAAGTCAAGTAAGTCACGAAACATCACATTGTCTCTTATAAACAGCTTTTCTTATAGTTTCCGTCATTTTATTTCACTCCAGATTGCCTGGAAGACAGCAGCTAAGCAGTTTTTGATGGCTTTTTCTTATTATTCATTTTTTTATTTGTAAAATAAAGCAAATTTGATTTTATTCTATTCTGTATTTTCAAAAGTGTTATTGAAGTCGAAATTTGCAAAAAGTGAAAATATAAATACGTCGTAATGAATTTAGTGCTCATGATTTTTTTACGCCAACTATTTTATTTTAGTTAATTTACCAACATTATAACTAAGATATATTACAGTTTTATAATTAAATATGTACATTATTAGTTACAATGGACTCTATAGATGGTATTATTCCAGAACGTCAAAGAAATTAGTCATCTTATTTCCTTGTAATGATATAACTTTGTAATTGCGCTAAATTTGAACGCCATTGCTTTAAAATCCGGATAAAAGAGAGATTCAGGTGTTTCCACAATAAAATATATTTCTTTGATGCAATTTCTCATCTCAATATGTGAGTCTTAGCAAATCCCTTATAAAACGAGATTAAAAATGCTTATATCCGTGACGTCAGCATTATAAATTACGCTTATCATCCTTCCTGCATAAGCCGAGGAACCCTTCACTTACAAAAAATACATTTCCTTACGATGTATAATATTTTAAAACATCCCCCTTGCCTTATACAAAATGGCTGTCGGCACTCGGAGCTATTTTTCCTGTCGAAGTTGGTGTGTGGCATAAGCGGAAGAGAAACGCTATCGCTTAATACTTGACTAGAATAAAAACAATGGCAGTATTAGCACAAGTTTTTTAATTTGAAGCACTTCATAGATATCCTTATTAATTCTGTAACTGTTATAAAATTTTTCTTAATATTAAAATTTCATATTTTTACAAAATCTTGTATACGTTACTGTCAAATCGAATCCAAAAAATTATATCATTTACGATTTAGCTTTTCCATCTTAGTCGTAAGATGGGAAAGTATTTTTTATTATTGAGTCTCACGATTGGTGACAGGTTATTTATTAGTACATAATATTATCTTTTTCGTGAATGATTTTGAATATGCTTCAGTTTAAAAGAAAATTCTTGTTAAAATTAATAGTTACTTCCCTCTGTGATGCAAATCAATGAGAAAACAAAACATTTAATGTCCTTCTGGTTTACTACACAACAGTGTAACGTTGCAGTGTCCTAACATACCAACATACACTTTCTCAAAACCGCTTCCGATTGTGACAGAATCCCTGACATGCGTGATAAATTCCCCGGGAGTTCCCTTACACTTGGTGTAGCAGACAAAATAATTTATGTACCTAGTTTAGTGGGTACTTTTGTGAATAAATGGCTATTCTGAGGTGAATGACATCTTTGTTATGCCACGGAGGAAGTTTAGATTGCTTTCTCGAAGAAAAATATGACGCAATGTGAAATTTTTCACAGATGGCATACGGTGCTTTACCGAGGACATACGAGTGAATACTATTAGGGTTTAAAAGGTTTCTGTTAAGGAAATGAATTTGATGTAGAGCTTTCTACTAGAGAGATTTGATCAAAAGGTAAAAGATTCATTCATTCGAACATCATCATCACATTCGCTGAATCATCAGAACATTCGCTGAATTACTTAAATTATCCCATCCACCACCACATCAGCACCAGCAGAATGTAAAAAAAAATACTCCTCTAGTTTTGTGGATAACTATTTAATGAATGATCTTCTAGAACTTTTCAATAGTTTGAAATTTGAAAGAACTTAAGGTATACAGACGTGAGAAATACTGACACAAGATTTCACACATTCAAAGATTTATCGATATATTCATTTTAATTTAATTTATTATCTTTATTAGTTGTGCTGCAAACAATAAGAATGTTCAATCTGAAACGCTCTGCGCGGGATCTCAACAAACACTCCATACTTTCATACAGGAAGGTTTGCATTGGGAGCGGAGGAACTGGACTCCTCTGCCATCAAATGAACCCTTTCTCTTGATAATATTTACAGTGACAGCTACCCGCTTTATTTTATAAGCTTCTATAGGCTACGGTAATCATGTTGTATTTATGTAATTAGCTTCGTTCTTTTCCTTATAAATTTTACATATGTTATAAAGTTCTAGCTACAAGTACTCATTTCGTATTCTGTAATCTGTATAAGGTCGAAGTTGAATGCTAACTACACCCAGATTCCTCAACCACAGAGAAACTGGCTATCTTATCTTCAACTGCCGGTTCACAACAATGTTGCACTATTGTTATAAGGGCTGACTTAAGTAAGATGGTAGATAGTCAGGTGGGCTTCGAAAACGAGAGTCACCAGACCGCAGGAGCGGTCAAAGAGACATGTACTTATCTAGGCATTTATATAATAGAAAATTAATCTTCATATACTTGGATTGGCTTTTCATGCTAAAGGGGAATCTCCAGAAGTTCTTAATTATAGTAAATTACACCATAGTTAAAAGACCTGCTAATTAAAAAAGAAGTTGTGCTGTAGCAGTTTAGTGTGTAACGATTTAAACTTCAACACTATACATGGCCACAAATAAACGTGCAAAAATTAGAGTCCCATCAATATGTAGTCACTGGCACGGGCGACCATTAGTGGGAACATTTGTTCCCAGGGTGTGCTGCCGATAGCATCATCATAGTAAAAACGTTCTCCAGTAGACTTTGTAACCATCTTTATAAACTTACAACGATGGCAAAAAAGATTGAGGAGCTCGTTACTGTCGTGGCGTAGTGTCTGGCGCTTTGGATTCGATATCGAAAGCAAACCAACTTAAGTCATGGTTGGTCCTTGGATGGATTAATCAAATTTGTTAACTGGCGCTTCTCTGTGATTTGAAAGGCACGTTGAGCTGTTGTTCCCAGTTGTTTCGCCAACTGCTTTCACCCACCAAACACCACCACCAACACAAAAGTTTTAGCTGTATCGCGAACACCTGCGTTTTTTAATAGTAAAATTCGCTCTCTCTATCTCTCTCCACATCCACACGTTATTGGGTGTCCATAATACTTATAAATATTTCGAAGGTAGTCTACCTTACGTCATTTGACTGTGATGTTTCTGTGGCTAAGCACTGCTAATGAGCTGTCACCTCTGCCTGTTCAAAAGTCCTCCTTTCTATTCCAAAAAGGACCCTCAGCCTCGACAATACGGTCCAATGAAACAACAAAAGGGGTAAGATAGTTTTTGAATTACACGACGTTGAACCCAGTTCTCGGTTTGTGTTAACAATTAAAAAGAAGATAAAATAAATTTGTTTCGTTCTTAAAGGAAATGATTGTTAAAAGTGTATTTAGCTTTGTATTTTGTTAGAGTTTATGGACACTTTCAAATACTTCCTCTTATCAGGTTTATGGGATTGAAATTTTAATAACATACCGAAAGACTTCTGAAATATATTTCGAATTTATTGCTGCATGCGTAGCACTAGGAACTCGAGAAGATTTTGTCTATACTGAGCCGTCAATTTTCTCAGGTCATTGTATGGGAGTTGGAGTTTTAACTCGAGAAAAATGACATGACAGTGTAGACAAAACGATTTTCGAGTGTCTTGTGCTACGCGTTCTGCTTTTATATATTATTATATGCTATACAAAACAAGAGGTCAATATTTGATTGATACAAAGCAATACAGACAGGCAATACTCCAGGTCCATCGAGCTTAGTACCGTTATCAATGGACATATGTTTTATAGGACTTCAATATATTGAATACGATACTTGAAAATAATGTATATTGATAATAAAAGAGTAATTTAGACTAAAATGCTTAAACCTATACCGCCTTATTACAAAACGTGGCTTAAAGTTAGTTTTGTTTTAGAACTTAGGCTATCTCATATTGTTATTTGAGGTAGATAGAGACAGTATGAGGCTTAAACCAGCTCTAAACTTAGACCACGTTTTGGAGTAAGGCAGCTCATGTTTCATCTGCTCTGTGGTGACACAATATTATTTTTGATACATGATCTTAGAAGATTACAATTAACATTTTAGCCAAAGTTAAAAGCTATCATCTGTCCTTTTCTGGTTGAATCGTAATGAGAGAGAGACACTGAGTGACTCGCAAGAGTGACTCTTGGTAAAAGTAAACAATAATTTTATATTACAGATAATTATTCCATGTTATGACGATTTAAAAGAACTTAGTAAATGAGTCTATTTAAATAATGATATTTTGACTTTGACTTTTGACTTTGATTGTCGCTCTGGAAAGAATATATGCTAATGCTTTTCATGCTTGGTAAGGACAGAAGAAGAATTGGCTACTGGAATCCTTTACTTTACCATAAAACACAGCGAAGTGGTTCACAACTGCTGTGGGACGTAGGCTCACACTAAAATCAATATGATCATTTTTTATTCATCTACAACCTTTGCAAGTCCCACTGCACATGGGAGAAATACATTAGAATTTTGGACTATAACACTACCATGCTCAACATACCTTCGGAAGCACGGAGGAGCTCGGAATAATAAATTTGATTGACCCATCCAGAGACCAACCTTGGCTAAAGTTGCTTTGTTTTCGTTATCACAACCAAAGCGTATGAACCACTACGCCAACGCTCCCCTCCTTCATACGCATATAATTATAATATGATAATATATATTTTATTTCTTATATTAAGCAAGACACAGATGCTTAAATAACTGTAATCACAACAGCAAAATAAATATGTCAAAAAGCTTGAAGATGGAAAACTTAAGATTTTTAAATGAAGAATAATATTTATTATACGTCTGTTCTAAAGGTTATAGGATTATCAAAGACCATAATTCATTTAAATATTTAATCTCATAACAGTCATTAATATGCGTGCAAACAAATAGAAATACTGACCATATCGAATATGCTGCTAGCAAACTAGGAAATCAACATTTATTTCAAATTACCATTTATATAAGATACAGCGCTAGCACTCTAACAGGCTGGAAAGAGAAAATTATCTTTTAGAGCCTTATAAGCAGTAGCGTAGACCTTCCTAGAACCTGTTTAGGCACTAGCCTATTCAAAAATATGAAACGTCCATAGAGTTTTGGTAAAATCGTAACCAACTTTGTGAAAAAGATTTCTTTATTATTTTTTTACAACTTCAAGAAAGGAGGTGTTTATGTGATATTTATGTCAGATTTAAACCCCTTCCGAACAGTAGGTATTTTTTAAGTTGGTGATAGAATATTTCCAGCCCGTATAGCAAAAGCACTGACTCTAAAAATCCAGTCACTTCTCTAAACGCTCGATCCAACACTTCACCTACAGCACAAGCCTCTGCTCATAAATATACGAACAGTCCACGCCTACCGAGTGTAGGTTAAACCCTTTACGAGATAACTCGACAATATTATTATAAACTAACTGTGCCCATAACTTTATCATTGTGGATATCCCGTAATAAATGCTGAGCCGTTCAACTCGACACGTGGCTATTAACTGATGGTAGATAGCGTTAAAGAAAATATATCAAAAGTAGGTGTGTGACTTTTATCGGAGAAATACAAACATACAATTAATTGGGATGTGTGTAATTTATAGTTCTGAGGATTTTCAACTGCTTAAGCACCTGTGGACTCATGACGTCATCTTCTATGTTACTATTGAGCAGTAAAGAAGCAAGGCACATGCTTGATATTATAATCTTAAAATATTTATCCATTTGTACGTGCAGCATTGTAAAGCGAAGAAAGAGTCTACGAACTTCTCTTCTGTGTAAATTGCCAATTTTGTTCTATATTATCTTCTAAGAACTGAATTATTAAATTGGTTTAATTCCTACTGAGTATAATGCAGTCCATAAAAAAATCACGTAATTCTCAAAAAAGATGCTTTGAACAAAGCCTTTTAATTACAGAATTTTAATTACAAAAATTTGATTTACTGATAAGAATTGCATTAAAAAGACGTTGATTTAGCAAAGCAATTAATAAAAATTCTGTAAAGCATAATGACTTATTTAAATTTTGGTAAAAAAACGTTAGGTTTTTAATTTAAACTGTGCTATCTCGTAATTTTATATTATTTTAATTTGTCATGGTTGCGTTCACCGCCGCAATTAACAGCGATGATGTCACGGTGACGACGTGCAAAACTGTTGCTAATTGTGATTAATAACATCAACTGCGAGTAAATTAATTAAATGTAACAAATTTAAATTACCTCTCAGCATGTCTATGAAACTACACCTTCAATAACTGAAAAGGTTTGTCTTAACATCCAACATTCTAATTCGATTTTCAAATATAATGATCAGATGTTCTGTTGTTTTAAGTTATTGAAAAGATATTTCTGATATATTTTATACTATGAAATGGAACCCATAGGAATCAAAAAGTGGTACGCTTTTTCATTCTTATGGACTTCTTTTTCTCATGATTCTTGGTCCATGGTTCTTTTTCTTCTTTTTCAGAAGTTTGCTGATCATTAAAAAAAATATCACTAAATAAAAAAAAAGAATTTTTAAAGCATTCTATTAGTTTATAATTTTTACCACTTCTTCTTGAATTAAAAAGGAGTTTCTGTTCATAATAAACTAAAACTCAAACGTAACGCAATACTTAAAACAATAAAAATATAATTCTTGATTTTATCCATAAAGTTTTTACCATAGTAGTTCTGAACCGTTCCGTAGTTTGACAAGGGCCGGACAGTGCGAGGATTCATTTAGCGTCGGAGGGACCTTTGATTCATTAGCCGTCATCAAATATTCACGTGCCCACCACATCCTCGTCCAATCCACAAATGGCGCAATTACTAACGTCCCGTCTCGACACCGCTCGAGTTACGAGCACTTCAGATTTATTGTTATTACCGCACATTTCCTCCGGGTAACGTTTTAATTACACAGATCGACGATAAAGCATCCTGGGGGCGCACTTTTCTTCATTAGAAGACGGATCGTCCGCATCTACATCGCTAGGAAATTTATACCCGCCCACCTCTTAATGGCTCTCCAATAGAACAATTCTACGGGAAAAAAGATCATATTTCACAAAACCAATAACGTAAGTCAGCAAACCGTCATCGGCGCATCGTTCATCAAATGCCAAGTAATATTGTATTATACGGAAACCCTCGATACAGAAGGCTTCAAGTCGTAAATCACCTCCTCTCATAACTCCGGATCTGACACTACATGAAGTGCCGAAAGGGAAATGGCCGCTCGATAAACATTCAACGTTTCCTTTCTTGTGTGAGTGCCTTTTGCGAATCCGCACTGGATAGACCTTTGATCGCTATCAGAGCGCGAACGAGAAAGCGATCGACACTTTCCACATTCACTTATCATTTGTCGCTTAGACTACACTCACGTTAAACCAAATGCGGCCTTATTGACAATACATCAAGAAACACTGCGCGTTCACATCAGCGACTCAGTTCCCTGCCATTTCTTATTGGCAAATCCATCATCAATTATAAAAATTGACACACTCATTTCAGTTTCGATGCACATACTTTCGCTGTAGAGCTAGCAAAAGATGAGGTAAAGAAAAATAAAGCAATAAGTTCTATATTGGCTTGTCTATCTCTCGAACTTACACCGCATCGCTCGACACAGGGTCGTCCTCAGCCCATTTGTCACAGAGGCCATTTGTACTTGTCGAATCACGACCATTAGACGTGAGTGTGTGACCGCGTGGGGTTAACCCCGGTCCCTACTCGGTTACAATACTATTCATACCACAGTATAACACAAGTTCTTGGTAAAGAAAAACAAAGCTTCCAGTATGCCATGAACCACAGTGGAAAATTGGATTGCATATGGCAGAAAAATTTGTTTACGCGTAGCCTAGTCTGAACACGCGTTAAGAGAACACCGCGCTTGTCAGTATCAACTTGTATGAGCTGAGCTGTCCTGTCGATTTATCTTACTTTGCGGGTATTGTTACGGGCGTCCGAGGTTACTGCTGATTTATAAGTAGCCTAGTTAATTACGGCAAGCGACGACGCATCGTTAATTTCATCGCGGCCACCATTTATCTCGAGCTGTCATTCGCGTTCACAGCTTCCTATTACCATGTACGTTTTGAATTGCTCATACGAAACAGAACTTACATTTAAAAGGGTCCAATAAATACGTTCATATAAAACTTAAGTTTATCTCATTCGCCTTTGAAGTATGGTCCGAGAAAACAAACAAAGCTATAAAGAAGGCCTTTATCGGAGCCACGAGTCGACACGCGAGCTAATTTACAACACAGCCGCGGGTTTTATCTTCATTAACCCATCGATTCACAATTAAGACGCAGAATAAATCTCCGGTAATGCGGTCCTCGTCCGCGCCGGTAGATTCAACTTCAAACAGATGTTATGTATAAATAAAGCCGAACGGAGGCAGCCACTCGATATATTCCTGTCCGCGGCAAACTTTACAGATCTATCAGCACTCGAGACCCGGCGACAACTGATCACTTTAGCTATAGAAATTTGAACTTTAAGGACGGTGCTTTAAACTGTCAGAGTTCCTAGCCAATTAACGAACACGTCAAAACTGAAAATTTAAACAAGTAAATAGCGGTCGTTGTCAATATTGGCGGTAATCCAAATGCGTTATTCACGCGTTAGGACGTTTCAGTCGGCATGGAAAGACAAACCTCATCTTATTTCCAGCGTAACGAGTCGATGCTCACATTCGATTATCTGGCTGCGGTATCCGAGGCATTACACTTGATGTATCGACGGCGACTGCGCGGGATTGTCGGCCGTCACTTGATTTAGTGCTCCCATTTCTTCCTGGCACTCCATACGGGATAGATCCCCATCTGTCGCTAGCGGTGTGACGGATCGCGGCAATCGAAAAGCGTCGAGGGGCCTTCTAATGAATTGTCCCAAATAATTGGGATAGTATTTTATATCGGCGTCATTTGTTCACTGATCGGTCCATTTGTTACTTGGCGTTGATTTGTACGATGCTTTAACCTTTGTGTATTAGGATATTAATCTAGAACGTGCGCTGGCTTTAATGAAATACCAAATTTACTTGCTTTTCTGTTAACTCGGGAATGTTGTAATAAAGCAGGTGATTTTATGTTGCACAAAGCGTTACAAATGTGTACATACGATTATTGTTTCAACAAATTGTGTCAAGTATGTCAGCGAGCTCAATAATTCCTCCGCGTCAGTCGTTAAACATGACTAAACGAGCTCAGGCGTCAAGAACTCACAATCTAATGGCTACAACATTGTGATTATCTTCAATTATCTCCGCTCCAACGTCACACTTAACGATTTCCTTTTCAATGCTTAGTTCGTTACATAAATAGGATTTGATCTTATCAATTTTATGAAATTTTAATGTGTTTAATTTTTATCTCACTATTTTACCTGGTGAATTGCTCGTGCAGAACCCAGGTTATCATCGTGAAGAACGATGGAGTTACCGGGGAGTTTTAGTGGGTATTCTTAGTGCCGCTCTATTGAGGTACTGAGTGAGCCCCACACACACCCGTCGCTTAGCCAGTAGCGGGTAGGTCCGTAAATGGATTTCGCCGCGTAAAAAAAATCTCACTACTTTATAGTTTTTATTATCATTAGATAGCTCATTTGTTCAGCCAAGCCTCAGCCATTTGCTTTTGACCAGCTCATTTGTTTTAACGAAAGCTCATATTATTCATAAGTCAGATGGCTGCAATTGTAACGAGTTTTTTTAAAAGCTAAATTTGAAGTGACGTCCTATTTAATTTTAGATTTATTTATTGAACACTTAGAATTACATTTTTTTCTTCATAAATTTCATTTCCAACTATGATAGTTTGCCGCTGATAATCTAGTGTTACAATTCCCCATTTGAGGGCATTTTACTTAATTTCAGATGTTCAGAAAAATAATAAAATCAGTGAACTGGGAACAGCCTTGTCGCAGCGCAGGCGGCGATCAAGAATCAAAGTCAAACCACTTATCAGGGATGTCTATTTGAAAAGCTCACTGGGACTGATCGTATGGGGACTATTAAAACATTGGCTGTTATTCATTGAAACAGAAAAATTAAAAATTGGCTAACTCTATAATGGGAACATATTCAGCATATCTAGGCTTTGATTTAAATATCAGACACGCATTAAATTCTCGCAAACCAACAATTTGGGCATTAACCTTTATGACAACAACATATTGTGACATAGTTCTGATTTAGCAATTTCATATTTACGTCATCCTAAAATGCACATAATTTACTATGCGTTATATTTTATTTCAAAAGGGAAGAATTTTTTTAAATGCATGCGATGATCCTGGTAATATTATTGTAAAATGTAATTACAGCTTACTTAATGTCTACGGTTGAACAATTTCAACTAATATTGTGGTTTTGTCCAGTTGTCACTGTTGAATATTACATTCAACTTTATTGGCCTTTTTAATACTGATATTGGCCTGCGTTTGGAACACAGTGGTTCCAAATTATTGCTCCATCAAACCTTTAAACTTAATTTACTATCTAAACGAGACATATCTCATATAATTCTGAGTCAAGAGAATTATGTTCATTAAAAAGGTTATTAGTTACATGTTTTATATCAAGGTTTTTTATAGTTAATATGCGTTCAGTTAAATAAAACAATTTACTTATTTATTTCTTCATTATCAAGAAAAATTTCGTTACCATTTATAATACCATATCATATTTATGCAATGTTTTATAATACCTACTTGCTAACTTAATTTCACTATTTCCAACACATTTATCTTTGACAACGTCATAATTAAATTTTATCATTAACATAGACGAGTTTCATTATTATATATAACATAGTTTATTTATCATAAATAATTTGTCATGTAATTCTGTGGTAATTTTATCATAAGACACATCAATCCATCTATGGAATAAAAACTTCGTACATCATTAATGTACAAGGTCTGAACTTCAATATCATATTATAAAGTAGTTATTTATAAAAGGGGAAAATTAATGAAGAAAGCAACGAAATAAATGGCTGCTTCTATATTTACATTCACAATATGGCGACTATTCATCATTCCTCTGGACCGTTAAGAAGATAAATCATACTTATTCACGAATACTTAGGCGCACAGAGAACACGTCAAAATAACGAACGAGCAATGCTTCCGCGTAAGCATCATAATCATAAAACCGTCTGAAAGCCTCTAGACGCTGTAATTACGTAAACAGACGTATTGACATGTGTCTGAAAGGTAATCATAAGCTAAAATTTATCACAGAGTGAATCATTCATACGTTAAGACAGCTGACAACGCAGCCCATATATTACAATGATCGACAGCCTGACGTTACTTGTCACAGAGGGATAATGTTGTTGCCACAGCTAGAACCACATCAATCTAAAACAGCACAAAATTCAAAGACCAAAGGTTCAATTTTCCAGAGTAAAAGCACTTTCCTAACGCCTTTTAGATGTAGGAAACGTGACAAGTCTAACGAAAAGAACAAAGTTGTAATTGGTATGCCGTAAGTCAAATGGGACCTTATTGCTAGCAGTGTTGCTCGAAAATCCGTTGAATGGGGTCTCTTTGAAAAGTTGCCGGCGTTGGAAATTGTGACTGGATTTCAGATTTTGCCAGCTGAAGAAATGTGGACTTTAAGAATTTGGGTTAAGGTCATTTCCCGCATACAGTAGGTAAAGTGTTTTATGTTGTTATTGAAGTGGAGGGAAATGGGAGCGCGGTAGCTGTAGACGTGTCGTGGCGTGTCATCGGGACGCAATGAAGATTTATGAACCACCCGCTACTACGGTTCGGGTTGCATACAGACATTTTCTATTACGAATAATAATCGTATAAATTAAAGAGTGTCGCTTTTGATAAATACCCGATGAAACTGGTATACATTTTGATTTTATTACAGTATCTACGAAAATAGATAAACTACGCAAATAAATTTTATAATATCAAATATTGAGCTTTTTGTGTTTATTTTTTTTGTCTATCTATTTTGATGTTGAGCCGTGATAATATTTAATCGCATCTTGATTTTACGGCTTGAAATGTTAACATGTCGACGTTATATCTTTACGTTTCCAGTTTCAAGACGATGAAATACAATTATGACGATATAACAGCTATTGTTAGGGACCTTATTATGTAACTTAATATCTATCGCAATAGTTTTCATATTTAAATTATTACTGCTTACTTTAGTGCGTGTAAATGACAGAATGATAAGCAGTTAATCGGCAATGGAACAATGGCATATGTCAAATTGAAAGCGATTGCGATAGATGCAGAGTTAGAGAATAAGGATTTAGTTATTAGAAAAGACGGAGCTCTCATACCATTTTCACTATGAATTTTTCTTACTAATCTCTCAAATTTTTGATTTCACTACTAACGATAATACAATTATGTTTAGATGTTAAACCGTTTTATTTGTACGAATCGACAAATTTGGAATGTACTTCTGTTAATGTCGGTCACAATTTGCAACCAGACACTAGAGCTATGGAGATTAGCTTTCTTGAACCTTTAGCTCCTAAAATATTACATGTAGGACCAAATAGTATGGTGAAATTATGAATGAAATATTTTCAAGGTTGTCTGCCAGTAAGTCCTTGTTCAACTTGTGGCTTCTAGTTCTTGGTAGCGGGCATGTCGGGACGTCTCGTTACGTATTTACGATGACTTGGCGGGATGAGCCGTGTACCGTATAGGGCTGTAACCTTCCCATTTATACTATGATAAAAAAATTAATCTGTTAAAAATAATAAAACGTATTTAGCTTAGTCGAATTGCAGAGAACGGTTATTTGAGGATCATGGAATTATGGTCAGATTATTTCTTTTGACAGATAATCTTAAATTTGAAACTGTAATGTATGACATAAAACCTAAAGTTAGTCTTACCTTTGTCTTATATTCTATTTCACGCTTAAAATGTTTTACTGTATGATCATGTTTATAAGGAGCTCGTCACGAATTGCACCTAACAACCTAAAAAGTGGTTGAGTTTGGTTGTGTTGGCCTCTGCTCAACATTAGGATGTATATAGGCTGCTTATGATAAAGATCATGTTTCCTACTTTAACAAGGGTGACAGGTATGTTTAGCGTCGGCTTGTGCAAGCTACAGATGTGGATACCCTTCGCTTGTGGATTCTTTCTACCATATCTTAATTGTCTTAAGTTATTTGCCATGAAAAACTTAAAAATTAATCTAAACTTTAGCCACGGTCGACATCCCTATAAGGGATCCGTAGTGAGCCGCGTTGAGATCTGGTTTTCAAGTACCCTCCCCGCCAGGGCTTATGTTGTTTTATTAAACAACTGATGCAGGGATGAACACTCATACATTTTTATTTCAATTTACATCAGGGGAACTTGCAAGGGCTTAGACGGCGCTGTCGAGGGGATATACAGATGTTGTTTGTTCGTTTTTGCTGATTCAGCAAGTTGTTACATTTTTTGTTCTTAACGGCTTAGTTATTAGTTTTCATCTCGCCACAAAGTTATTGATGATACAGCAGAAGGTGGAGCTTCGCTCATATTAGTCAACCACAGAGGAACTCTTGCTAACTTTCCCCAAAAGTCCCAATTACTGGAACACAATATCACACAACTTTGTGCTCCACGAGAATTGGACCCTGGACCACTGAATCTTAGGTAGGTGGTCTCAATCAGCACAGAGACGTTGTATATAACTTTTTTTTTGGAATATTTTGGCGAGATTCAATTATTTTTGATTCTATAGTAGGTTACTTACGCTTGTTAGTTGCTCATATCGATTAGGACTTAATACGTTCATTAGCATAGACATCTGGCTAGGCGACTAACTCCTTTTCTATTTAAACTGTAAAAGCAGAAGGTAGCCCGTAATCAGCTGACTAACTAGCTATAACATGCTTGTTGCTTGTTCAACATTATATTACTAATTTAATCCTTCAAGTCACATTTTAATATAAATGAATTTAAGTTATTAGACTTTTAGGTCTATTTTAGGGGAAATGATAAACTAAATGAAATATAAGCTGATATACATATACATTTAACTGGATCAAAGTCAGGAAACATAACAGTAAATGACTGTTGACAAAATGATATCCAATTCAATATTTAAACCTTTAAATCATGACAACGATAATAATCACACGCCGGTGTTGGCAGCCGAAAAAATAACAACAAACTAATTCCAAACTACCGGGCTTCATTATAAACGTCACCGTTCAAAAGGAAAATTGATTTACGACCCTGCATTACGCCATTATTTTATGACGCGAGAACGCCCCGAAATAAAATACTAACAAACATACAACCGGCATCCACGACTATTACGGGTTGACACACGTCATGTACAGCTGAAGAAAATTAGGCTGTACTTTAACACGAGTGTTATAAAGCTGACAATTTATGAGAGTTACATTTCAAAACTGACAGAGGAGCAGTTGTGAAATACCGTCATAAAGCGAATAAAATACGGGACGCGAAGAATAAACGCTCGTATAAACGTTGTTATGTCTGTCAACATAAAATATGGTATCCTGACTCGGGAGCCGCGACACAAATTGTGACTCTATTTCACCATTAATCATAGTAAATGCACCGTGCGAAACGGCAGATGAAGAAATTGTACCATTGTTTCATTATGTGTGATTGTAGATTAAAGGTCTTTGATAGGATTATACAATAGTGTGGAGCATAGGGCTTGGAAAAATAGTATTTGGATGTTTACATGATTGATTAGTACTGATATTGATACGTTTTTGAGAAGAATCGAAGTATTCAGCATGCTCTTGTAATTACATTAGTAATTTACTCATAGTTCTATATAGAAAAATTTATGGATCAAGCTTGCCAAATTTATTACCAAATCGGATATTGTTCCTTAATGTTTGAGTCCATGAATAGTTATTTAACAAATTGTTATTTTTCTATAACAGATTGAATAACAAAGTGAGTAATGAAAAAGTCAACAGCGACCAAACAACTAATAATAGAGACACAAAGCTGGTTTCACAATACAGACACTTAAAATCATATGGATATTTCATCCCAGTTTGATTTCACTATGCCATTTGAACACTTTAATTATTAGTTCCGATACACCCAATAGTGATTTAAATAGGTCTACGTATTTATGTATATGGACTTGTGAATTTCGTATTAAGTTGTTTTGCGTTTAAGTCAGTTATAAAACCTAACAGAAAGATGTCCAATCTTAAGAAAATTTGTCGCTTCTTTCTTGTAGGTTTCAAAGCTACTGTCTGTTCTTTAAAATCGATGAAATTTTGTATTACGTTTGTTTCTCAGCCATTTCAAACTTCTTATTCATTAGTAGTAGGGTTTCTTCAAAAGTCTTCGTATATGGTGGTGATAAAGTGGAGTCACTTACAAAATTATATCATCAGCTATTTTCAATATTTTTACTTTAATATCAAAAAACAGAGCTATGAAAGCAATGTCGTCATTGTTTTCAGAAACAAACACGAAGGTGACGAATGAAGTTTGATCGACCGGACACAAATTGGCCCGGTCTTTGTTGACACATAGAATTTTAGATCGGGCACCGAAATTGCTATTCGCCAGCCAAAACTAATTTTTGTTTACTAAGTTTGTACTCACGTTTGTCGTGGAAGTTTTTTTGGAAGACGTTGTGATTGAGTGCGAGTTTTAAAGAGCTGCCGGTAGTAAAGGCTTAAACCCTTTTTCAGATTATTGGAAATTTCAAATTGCTATACCAATGTTGCAGTGGTTAGATGCAATATGTTAAGTATATAATTCTACATATGACGCTTCTTATCTAATAAGAGAATGATATTTAAGTTTTTATTATATTTTACACTTTACTAATTATGTAACAAGCAATTAAAAAATATTTCATAGACACGAATCACATGTCTAACCTTAGACTTAATTTTAAAGTTAACAACGAAATCCTGTCTTATCGATTACAACATATCCTGTTACAGTTTTATAATTAGGTTAATACAATCAGGATTTTGATACAGCACCTGCTTAATTTTCTATAATATCTTTATCATCAAATTAAAATCTATGATCAAATCCAGCGACATATATAGATATAATTGAGATTGATGTTTTGTAATGTAATAAAGTAGATATTATTTCATATCAAATCCGTGTTGCGGATAAAAGTAAAGATATGTCGGTCTTGATCAATAGTACTAATCATATTTAGGCCAACGTAATTACTAAATTAAGTAAGAGCTTGCATTGCAGATACAAGACAACGGAGAAATATAGACAGTTGTATCTGTATGTGTCAGAAATATATTTAATTAACGTATAAACATTCATTAGTCCCGAATTTAATGCTCGTCATGCAAATATCCGTATCCCGTCAAAACATCGCCGCAAAAACATCGCGGTCAATAACATTGCGGCCAATCCATCGCGAATAACAACATAGCGTAACGAAAACATCGCACACCAAAACATCGCACACAAAAACATCGCATAAAAATATGTATGTGTATGTTAACATCGATTTATTAATAGATTGACCTTTTTATAAATTGCATTTTATACAAAACTATGATTGAAAACAATTTAATAGCTTTGTAATTGAAAATTATGTGCTATGCCTCTTAAATACTCCAATGTATTTCTGGTTCCATATTCTTTGACAATATTATTGATTCTTAGGGAAGTATCTTTATATTTCTTCTTTAGATTTTCAGTTGCTGACCCAGAAACAAATTGCTCAATTTTCATTTCATTAAGTGATTGTTCTTTTCTCAGGGCATCAATAAACTTCCAAATCGAGGGGAAAAACTATGTACACGGAAGCCCGAGGTGGCCGTGGTAGGTTAAGATATGGAGGTACGTGGTTCTTTTTTTTTGGTTTGTTAGAACAAACGAAGTATAAAAATCACAGTAGGTAGTTTTAATGTTGGTCTAAGTGTGTTAGGATAAATAATTAAGTGGTGATGTGTATTTAAAATCGGTTTTTGGTAAATGTAGGTATTATTTGTGTTATAAGTAACGTGTTAAACATAGGCTGTTATTTAACATTAGTTGTGGAGTTTGACATGTTCTTTTACATATATAGGTTGTTTTACATATTTTTGCGATGTTTTGGATCGCGATTATTTGGGTTCGCGATGTTTTTGGTAGGCGATGTTTTGTCTACTATGTTATTAACCGCGATGTTTTTGCGGCGATGTTTTGACGTGGAACCGCAAATATCTGTACTTCCCGGGATTCGTACCACTCTAGAGCCGTAAACAATATTGTAAAATATTGAACTTTGTATCATTGATACAGACAGATCAATGCCTTATGTACGTGAACTTATAATTCGATAATTCTATATCTGATTGATACATAAATTTCTTATAGAAAAATAAATCATTTATAATGAAATCAATACTTCGAATTGACATATACATAAGTGAATTAATTAAACTTGGTAATTTATTATTGAAAATTGTCTAACTGATATTCTAGCTAGACATTAAAACTGTCATTTTTTTCTATTACTACTTTCTGTTTCAAGATGGCGTTAGTTGTATTTTGAAGGTGACATAAAATTCACTGGAACAACTAGTATGAACATAAATACCTTAAACGAATTAGGTATTTTAAATTGAAAACTAGACTCATGGTTTGATATAATGTATCTGATAAATTATTACCTGTGACTGTTTACGTAATATGATTATTTTCAAATATTATAATTCAATTAATTTAAGCTATGTAATTTTTAAAATACAATGGATACTAAAATAAATATCAAATTTATTAATTAAAATATATTATAAGTATAAGTACTAGATTTTATTGTCAATGAATCGTTTACTGATTAAAAAAGTGCTTAATCATTAATAATCACTAAAACTGAATTATCAAACTAATCGGATTATAATTAAAAAATATATATAATTGCATTCTACGTATCGTTGCGTGGTTCTTATTTAGTTTGCAATAAGGGTTATGCGCTATGGGAATTTATCTTTATCTGTATATGTAGACCGCAGCCAAAGTTCAATTTTTGCACATATATTGCAGACTTTATTTATGTACAATATACAAAATACTACAAAAATATCAACTGGTTCACCTGGTATTAAGTCATATTGATGATACGTTAATTCAAAAATATTTATTACATCTTTAACACCTCTATATATGTTATATGGAAGAAATAAATGAGTAGTTTTATCATAACTAAATCATACTAGCCATGTTCATAGAAAAAAACTCCCTGAAAACCCTGTATTCCTGGTTGTAGGGTACGACTTTAGCAGCAGTAGATTTGACATTCTGTAAACTTTAACACCCTGTTATTAGAGTCTAATATACACTAATCAAACTGTAAAATTTTGTTACAATGGTATAATTCTAAAAGAACTCAAAACAGCACTGTTTTAAGTGTATTGACAATTTATATAGAGACATGCAATAAAGAACTCTCTGGATTTCTACTCGTCGGTCTAGTTTTCAAGTTATAAATATCACATGAGTTCAACCAATTGCCTTTGTTCTTTTAATGGCTATTGTTACCTTCGGAACTGTTTAATTAAAACTATAAAGAGTCCCTACAAAAGCTTTTGCTGAAGATTTTAAAACATATGTCGAGGCGTTCCAATTAAACTATCATTTCTATGTTGGTTGGGTTAAGAAGTAAGCGACGAGGAACTAATAAAATGTCAGAATGCTCCTACAAAACCACATATCACCGTCTACTATAGTAAAAATATTGTTAGCTAGCAAAGCCTAATAATAATGATAAGCAATCTCATTCACTCTTACCTTGAGTGGAATAATTAAAATACGAAGAGATAGGAAGTTACATACAATGTAATACAATTATTTATTGTTATTTATTTTAGGAGAACTATTTAAAAATAACTAGGGTTGGACGTGACGAAATTGTTACTCCCAATTACGTTAAGACTTTTAGGATCATGTTTCATTTAATATTAAGATATATCCTTTCGTTAGAAATAAACTTTTATCATTTATTTACACTATTGTTTCCCTTTCCAATTTAACTATCTGAAATATCAAGAAGGTATATGATTGCATTGCGAAAATACACCTTAAATGGGTCCGTAATCCTAATCAAGGTCCGTCATTGTTCGTACCTACAAAAATATACAGGTCTAAATTGCACAAATCTTATAACTTATGCTCCAAGCTAAAATAAACCTTGTTATTTTATAAATACTGTCACATGTCGCAGCTATAAAATTTCACCTTTTGTAGTCCCAATAATAACCGACGGATATTACTTTTGACATATCAAAGGAAGTTGGCAATTCGTATTGTTTCTTGTCAAATTGACAAAACTTTAAAAAGCTATTCATTAATATTATTTGTTTTAGTATTTTTAACTCGTGGTTGACCACTAAATATTTCCTGCAACATTTTTTCATCACTGGCAGAGAAACTACCGTAACACTATTTGCTATGATAAAGTCGAATCCAATGTGGTTACTCTTTAACCGACAATATTAAAACAAGCTGACCTAGCGAGTTTACCGCCTAACTAATTACTACTGGGTATAAGCGTGCGTGACGTTAGCTGTCAATTACGAAAGATGGCGGAGATCTAATTCCAAAAAAACTTAAATAGAAATTTAAAAATAAACTGTATATTTTTTTTTGTGAATTTTTCTGATATTTCATTAAATATTCTTCTGCTCAGGGCTCCTACGAATCCAACAAGTAATTAATCATTCAAATTGATCTAGGCTTTCATGAGCTAACCGAAACATGTACTGATTTTATAAAAAATCAAACAAAATGTCAAAATGTATTGTATAATATTTTATATATAAAATTTTATACATTTCATACAAGTAGTCAAATTTTAATACTTACGATGCAGCGACATACCATTTGTAGTCTATAAACGCTGACGAGTTCTGGTGACCTTACACACCACAGAAACAAAACAACATAAAATATATTGTCTTCGATTATATATTATTCTACAATACTTGTTTAAGATAGGATATGATATGATACATCCTGGAAGATGGAAGTATAAATAAGCTTCGGCGGGCTTTTTCTATTAGAACCCAAAAAAGAGGCTCGATGGCTTATGTTTCCGACTTACCAACACTTATAATCAAATGTATTTCCGATAATGTTATTTTAAAATGTCAATCAAATAACAAAATTTACTTGGTTTGACTCTATATTTGGTGATTTTATTCAATGTACAAACTCGCGATTTCATCAGCTTAACTATATATGTAATTAATATTATTATATCGAAATAGGCATATTGATTACCCTTGTTAGTATATTTGCTCTGTCATCTTTGATCAGCTGTTCGAACTTATTCTTTATTTGTCGGTATAATATTGTAATTACTTAATAATACTTTAGGAAAGTAAATAACGCACGTCTTTAAAACAATTAAATTGTAAATTTTATGTCCTAAAATTGCTCCAGCTGATTTATTGTTATTATAATTTATCTGACTTAATATTGAACAAGTAATAAATTATTGTCACATATAAAATGACACTACAATAGCTGCCTATTTTATAGTTGTACTTATCATAAGCTGGTGAGTAAATTGTAATTTTAATTATTTATACGGCCTGTAAATATTGTTTAGTTATTAATTACCATAATAAATGTCAGCGCGTGTGTTTGAATAGCATTAATACATTTTCTACTTTCAAAACAAGTTAATACCTCTTATAAATGTTGTTCAATATTTTTTACTGAAACCATAGCAAATTACGGTACACCGCCTGATTGTAAGCAGTAGGAGTCCATAATCTAATGCAGCATGTAGCGCACTGCAGTAACCTCTACCTTGCAGTCTTGCAGTCTGCTTTTTACTTCTCTTTTGAAGGCTCGATAAAGACAGGAGTAATATTCTTACAAAACGCACCGTTTTGAAAAAAGAAGAACCGTACTTAATCCAATTAGTTAATTTTTTGTTTGATTAATTTATTAAAAAAAAGAAACCTTTTCTTTAATTTGACACGTCAGTTTAACGTTTGAGCGGAATTGTCTACACTTCTCTAAAACTAACTTGTATGTTAGTAGCCGTCTTTTATTTCTGCCCTTGCGGACATTATAAATAGTTTTAACATTTTTCAAAGTCTTATTCGAAATTCCCGGTGCGTCATTAGTCGTTAAAGGTATCGCGATATTGCCAATAAACTTTAATTGGCGTTTGTGATCCTAATCTTTACCACACTTGGGTGTGTCAAATACACTTATTTCTTTACTGCTATGAATAGTAATTAAACATTACGATCACACCTGTCTTTGAAGAATTTTCTAAAAATATGTACCTTATATAGTTGTGTACTTGGCTGTAGCGATTATTTAATGATAGATTGTCAATTTTTATGTTATTCTGTGGATAGTTAGTTTGAATGCCAGTAATAACAAGGGTTAATCTTAATGTTAAATTTAGACTTTAAAAATACTGACATAAGGCCACCATGATTAAATGATCCTGTCAATAAATGATGGAAGAATGTAATGGACTTTGTAAGAAGTGAATATAAGTATATATATATATATATATATATATATATATATACCTTTAAATATAGTCACCTTCTTGTATCTGATGGAAATGTAAAAGATAAACTATAAGGAATATGACTGAACTATCTTATGAAAAACTTACAGTCTGTTCTGTTCATATTCTCTGTCTCTCTTTAACACCACGCTAGCCCAGTGGGTAACAGCGGTTGTCGTAACAACCTGGATTAACAGCTTAAGATGCTTTCGTAAGCACCAAAGAACTTGAGAATAAATTTGATCCATAGCCATCACTACAGAAAAAAAAAAAATTATTTTATAAGACATTGTATATGTTACAGCAATAACAGCTTATATAAGAGTTACCAGTATAATTTCAATCTACTTATAAACCGATTACTATAAAATGTTTCAATATCTTATTAATACTAAGGTTGGACAAATTGTATTCATAATACTGGCGAGTAACTAATTTATAAATGTCACTAGAAACTGAAAATTATAATTAAATATTATTTAATATTCATTATATAGTTAGAATTAATTTTTTGCCATTTAAAATACCGTAGTGACTGCCTATCTGTTTAGTGGCAATCTTTGACATAAACACGTTTCAATACTTTATCTACAGATAGTGATAAGCCTACCACAGCTTAGTAACCAAGCAAGCTCTGTTATTTCTTGTAAATTAATAGGGCATGCTAAGCGACAACACATGTAAGCTCACTTCTATCTGTAGATAGAATATAGAAACCGTTAATAAGCTTTACACTATCAATAATTAACTTTAATTCTTTGTTAATTATCTTTTCACTCATGTAACTGTCATGGTAACGCAACATTATGCTGTGAAATACTTGAATTATTATGATACGTTGTATCTCCTTAGTAGCCTATGATTATATATATTTATATAATTATGTAGGTTATACGTGCTATCATTAAGTAAGTACTTATGTATCTTTATATTTAGTATTTGTATGTCGCCAAATTCACTCGAGTACTTAATCCTGTCCATCGTAATGTTACCTGGAAGAGATCGCTTTTAGCAATAACGTCGCCCTTTGAACTACATGAGTTAACTATTCCCTATTTATTTCTCTTTTTGAATTGTCTGATTTACAAAAAAGTTATATTCTGTTCTATTCTATTCAAAAAAGAACCTTTTAAATATTGGAAGGATAGTTCTTAATCAAGTAGTAAATCTAACACACAGTTAAAATATATTTCTTTAAATAGTCTGAGTTCTTATAAATCGTCATAACAGGGAATATGTATGAGCAAAATAAATAAATGTAATCAAAGGTACGAAACTAGTAATAGTAATAAATTTAGGTCAAAGAAAATAAATAAATAAAAAACTATTATTAATAAATAAATAATTAACCCAACACAAATTAATAATAAATATTAATATAAGAATAATATTCATTCACTATCCAGCCTAAAGTAAGAATATTTAAAAACTTTTATGGATAACTGAAAATCATACTAAAACCCAATAAGTAATTTATAAGCACATTAAAAATATACACACGTAAATATTTCAACAAACATGATCCTAGAAGGGTGCCTTTAGGTCTATCTAGATCTAGAAAAAGCTCTGCCCCCATACCACTACATCTATGGTGTGGTCTAAACTTTGGTCTCTGTGGTATCACAGAGGCCGTTAGATGAAATGGCGGTTTCGAATAGACTTTCATCTTCTTGGGGCGTAAGTATACATATGTTAAAATGTTGTTTTAGATATGTAGGTACTTAAAAGAAAAATACAATAAAAGACTCTTTTGATATCTGATGATGAAATAAAATATTTGAATCTCTTATATTTTGTGTTATGAAAAAACCTAATTCTCACAGGAGTAGTAATTTATTCCTGACACATGATTGAGCATAAAAGGCCGCGCCCATATTGTCAAAACTGACATAACAATGTGCTATTACAGTATCCTCTAATACCATGCTCCGTGATTTTATCGCGAGATCTTTATCACTCATTCATTCGGTCACGCATTGTCACAATCTCGCTCCGGGCACAATAGACCCTTACACTTCATTTGAGGGTTACATTAAACTTGCATTGGAGCGTACAAAACCAAACATCGGATTGCATTACTAGCGAATATAAATAAATTTTATTCAGGTTAGTATTTTACATAATAACGATAACACGTCAGCGGAGCGATTTTAACAACAATGCCCTATGTTGAGGGGTAATATAACCCTCTAATTTGATGTGCGGGTCTATAATACACTGCATGCATAATTCATCCGTTGATAATATGTTGATTTACTTCACCTTATGTTTATGCTAATCGTAATTGGTTATTTCGCTGCACGGATTACATCTCGGCGTAGCATCAATCTTCAGTACGCATCTGTCAAAGTTAATCTCGCTGTGAGAGATCATTTGTATAGAAACCTGCGGTGATATTTCAAGGCGGGCGCGGCGCACATTAATAAAATCTACATTATTATCTCAATTAATATCTTACGATTAATGTGTCTCCTTTAAACTTTTTAATACGTCTATTAATCACCATGAACGTGTAAAACATCATTTTGAGAGAAATTAAATTTGTTTTTTTTTTGTATGGGAAAGTTGACATTTAACCCTCCTACTGCCGCAGGATGTAATTATACCGCGGGACGGCAGGTGTTAATTTTGCAACAGCAAATGTGTAAGACCATTACGAGATGTCGTCGTCGACGTGAAAGTTAATAATTACTTAATTTATTTAAATTACAAGTCCAAATTGTCACTTGCGAGTAAAACATTGTAAGAATACTTACACGACATACAAAGTAAAGGTCTGTAATTGACATAATTATTGCCCCAAGGTAAATTATACGTTTCAAATGTTGATTGTCGGAAGCTTATTAGTTTTATTGGATGATAAATATTACCATTTGTTATGAAAAACAATTTGAACAAGTTCTATTGCGCACCCACAATAGCTTAATTTAATCATGTGTCATCTTGATACAATATGACGTGATAAAATCTATTAGGCATGTATACTAGTTGTAGTTTAATCAAATGCCAATTCCACTTACATGAAAGAAATGTAAGTCGTAAAAGATTAGGTTCTAATTACAATGTACCATGTGCCTCTGGCACCTGTCGCTGGCATTTCTAGGTGTTTTTACAAAAGAGCTTGTTCTGATGTCGGCAATGTATGTGGGTACTTTCATTCGTATTTGTAAGAACCATACGACGCAATAAATATTTAATGGTATCTAGTTTATCTTGACTTAGCTAATTGTATGTGTTGGTTAATTTGGTAGACAAAAGTGGTATTTTTTATAAAATTGTTAAGTATAATAAATAGGGAAGGTTGGTTTTTTTAAATTGGAATACTAACTACGAAAAACTGACGAGAGAACGAAAACTTAAAAGTAATTAGGTACTTGTTCAATATCAAGCCTAATTGAACAGTAATTAAAGAGACTTCAAGTTTTACATTGCTGTTTTATATCAATTTTCAGACATTGTAAGCCCCTTTCTAGTAAAAGACAGAAGTCAACCCGCTTCTCGCCACCTGTAGAATCAGAAGTTCGCCTATATGCCAAGAGATGGCGCTAGTAAGCACGATACACAAATTCGTAGTTTTCTCCACAGTGGAAACTATGTCAAAGTCGCGTCGCTCTATCTTAATAGTTGGTTTTACGACCAAACTGAAATATTGAAGTAAATCAGACTGTTTATAAATGTCATCGTTAATCACAAAATCATTGACGCATTATTCATAGGTAATAAAATAAGTAATTACGTATTTCTCTGTTGTGTAAACTCGTTGGCTATTGTTATATTAAATGTCTATTTTAAATATCTTAATGTATCCTTTTATATCTAAAAATACACTTTTTATTGAATTAATGAGCGTATTATTATATTAAAACCGACTTTCCAAGTCAATAAGAATTATATATCTTTACTATAAACTCTGTTATTTTCGATTTTTAAGTGAAAAGATGATTTGCCTTTAAATGACTTCTTATACATGTTATAAGACGTAATAATTAAAAGTGTAGTAACTCTTTTTATAAACATTCCATACTCGACTCTTTCTAAATTTGTAATATATTTATAAATACAGCTCAACATTCATATATTTTAAGCTTGTAGACGCTTTCGTTATTCTATCAGTAAGTCTGCAAGAATTATGTTGAATAAATGAATAAGATAATTCAAATTAAAACCATACCATTTGTTATGCAAACAATTATCCTAAATGATATGATAATTGACATATTTAGAATAATTGATTACAATTGTTAATACAATGATAATTGACAGGTTTTATTTGTCAAAAAAAGGTAATGATGCTAGAAATAACGATTACTTCGACAAAACTATTTAAATTCATCTCTATTCAAACGTATATTCAAGTACTAATCAATTATAACTGAAGAAACGCTCAAGAATTTGGACTTAAATGTTAGGATATTAGCATACAACTGCAATTAAAATGATAAAAGACGAATTTTTGAAACTATATTAAAGCCCTTTCAATTTTTAATAAATGTCCGTCTATTTCACGTAACCCCGCCACAACGCTTTCGTGTGACCAATTATTCTTTTGACAGTTAAATTTTCAACATGACATGCACCTAATCAAAATAGCATTTATTAAAAAGACTCGACATGAGCAAGGCCGACAGCTGACGGCTTTGTTATTAATGACGTTCATCGTCTTTTTTTCTAGCTTTTCATTGAATATTCGTTGGTAGTGTAGGCGGTTGGTTTCGTCTTGTTTTATCACGCTTAGATTCTGTTGATTGACAGCCCTAATGTGTGTTAGAGGAACATTAATCAATCACTGCGCCCGTTTTATTACAGCAACGCGGGGAAACGACGCTCATTTGACGTTGATAAATTTATTTGTTGTATTTGATTTCTAATTTTTCAAATCGGTCGATTTAAACGATTGTGGAATTGTTGTTTTAGGGTTTGTGTATATTTCTTTATGATATTATTTAACTATATTTCCATGTTTATCTATTTGTTACGTAATGTGCAACTTTTATAGATGGTTACATAGATTTTTGTTTAAATATTACATATTAACCATAAGAAAGGTTTCATTTAGTGTGTCAAATAAAAGCAGTCATGTAAGTGTGATGTAGATATTATATTTGAAATAATTCATTTAATATTTAACATAGAGGTTATTATTTACACAAACCATTTGGCTGTACAGAGTCCTCACATTACTCAGACAACAACTCGCGTAGAAGCAACTCCATGGGCAAGTTCACTTAAATAAAAAACTATGTTAAGATTGCACTAATCACTAAATTTGTCATGGGCGGGTCGCCGCATTTGTTTTAGAGTCTATCAATATCACAGAAGAAAATTGGACAACACGACATTAATTTATAAATCAGTCCAAGAGTCCAGGTTTCACTACACTCAATTTATTGATGGACGGCTGCAGCCCCGAGCCTTTGTCCGTACATTGCGTAGGGCGAATAGAAGGGCCCTAATGCAGGGTTAAAGGCACCGTAGGGAGAGCCACCAAGGCTTGCTGGTAGACCGGCTTTTGAGTATGGATGATACCGGCTAGCAGACAATGGACTCAATGGCGCCGTCGGATATGCGCTTCTTAGTCCAGCCGTCGTGAACAAAGGATTTAATGGGTTTAATAATGATGCTTGAGATGAAGATACTGACGCGGGCGTCGATCCGTCCGTAGTATGACTTCTTAGATGCTGTAGTAACTCTTCAGAGTTTCCAAATCTCTTTCCGCAATATGATTCGCCAACAATCCAATTGCATACGTAGGGACGACTTAGCTGGGGGTATGAAAGACCACCAGCGGCGGCACCCTGCTGTGATAAAGCCATTGCCATAGCTAAGTTATACTTTTGATGTTCACACTGAGTGCAGCCGGCGGGACATGATCCATTGCTCATCAGTAAATGGTGATTGTTGACAGAAAATTGGCATCCAGTGCAGTAGGGGTCTTTGCATACAGGAACAAGAGTTTCGCCACCAGCTGGTGTCTTAACCCTAGCGTAGCCAAGGTAAGGATTTGGTGACGAACCAGGAAAAGCAGCAGCAGCAGCTAGCATAGCTGCATGATGAGCACTGAATGGAGCACCAGCGTAAGGTGGCCTGAATGCCGGATTTCCATGTTGTTCCATTCCAGGAGGACAGCAAAGGCCAGTCAAAGGATTGAATCCAGATAAACCAGGTATATTTTTAAACGCGCCAAGGTGATCCTTTCCGTGGCCTAAAACTTCCAATCCAGAGCGGATAATAGGGCTTGTTCCCGAAGACCCTGTTGGAGAAGGTTTCGAGTCAGCCGATGGACTATTTTTCCCATTTTCAGTTGACGGTGGGGTTGATTTGCGACCCGGTGTGCTTTTACCGGATTTCTTATCATCAGAACTATCCGAACTGGCTTTGGAAGAAGGACGGGTTTCTTCAGGTTTTTTGGAAACTACGTTCGTTTCATATGGTTTGAACGCGAGATGTTTATTGTCCGGGGTACGCGGTTTCTCCGATTTATTCGCGTTTGGGGATGAACGACTCATAATGTCACTGTTTACACTAGACACTTTCTTCTTGTCGAGTGGTGGCAGCAGCGGTTTGGTTGGAGTTGTATCCGCACCAATTTGGCTGCAAGTTTGCGCTAAAAGCGCAAGTGGGCTTTTCTTCGAGTCCAACTGTGAACAAAGAAAAATATTTATGAGCATTTAAAAATAAAAACCGTTTCGTAAAAATAAAAAAACGTGTAAAATAATTTAAATTTTTATTTTAATTATTTATGTATACTTACAGTGGATGGAAGAGGAGCCAAATAATCAGGTTGTAGATATTGGTTTGGGTTAGTGTTCATCATTCCTCCGTCTTCAAGCACCACCATTTGGAGATAAACTTTTACGGTCACTTATGAACTTCACAGCGTTGTCACGATTCGCCTCTGGCAGCACAACTACTCTATGACACGGCGCGACTTACACAGACTGAACACGTGCGTTCACAGCAGCGGTCGGGACGACTATGAGAGACGGGCCCCTCCAGTGGCGAAGTAAGCGTTGCCCTTCGCCCCGCAGCCGTGGAATAGAGACGACGATATCTCGAGACTTTGTTAGAGCGAGCGCGTTATATCTCTCCGCTGCAGCGTACGGCCATAAAAAACAAAGCGGAAACGACACATAGCTGCATTGCGGTAGGGGAAAAAGGAAAGGCGGTATGGCCGGCAGCCGGGTGCGGATTGAGACGTGCGATGGTGTTGGTGGCTCGCCACCCATGACGGGCAGCGCTTTGAGCCGCCGCCGCGAGCGTGACTCGTCTACCTGCTCGCCCGCCGTCCACGCTTTTTGTTTCACACTACTCTTCTTACGCCGCAGCCTTTCTTCGGCAACGTCATCGTACTTTACTGCTGACATTCAAAACTACTTACTTTTACGAGCTTTGTTCTAAACTCCCGGTTCAAAGGAGAAAATTGATCTGTGCCTACTGCCTTCTATGAAACCGTTTGATGTCATAGGAATAGTTCCCGTAGATCGTAAAGAGATATTTCACGTTTATTGACAAAGGTTAAGTCCATAACGTTAATGTTAATCCGACACTAAAACCTGTCAAACACGGAGCCCGTTCAGACCCTCCGTAGTGATCAAATTAAATATGTCAATTTGGGAACCCATATCAACAGCTGCGAGCGACGGCGGGCCCTTTAGAAATATTGCTTATTGTGTCCAAACAAAGATACTAAGTATAACGTATGGGCGGACGACAGAGGTCGTAAATAACGCCACGGGCTGTAATATATTTGACAGTACGCGGACATGCGAAACAAAAAACATGTTTATTGCGAGATCGGGTCTCGCATGGTTGCCGGTTTGAGTTTTGCGCCTGATTTTAGCGAGAAATTAAGTTGAATAAAGTATTTTAAGGTTTAGTTTTTTGATGGACTTATCTATTCGACATTTTTCACGGCTACTGTTTTTTACTTGTCTGATTCGAATGAAAAAAAACTTCAAGTTGTTTAAATTATCTGTTCTTTTTAAAACTATATAGAGAGCTTAAAATAAGATATATGGTTCCCATTTTTTCTTATGATTTTAAAACAGACTAGACACCAAACCCTTTGATAAAATGACAAAAATGTTGTTAAACTTCGCAAAGAATGGTATATTAATTTTTAATCGTGCTCATATTAAATTATTAGAAAGCGTACAGGGCAATACAGTTTATTTTTTAATTTAGGCAAGGGTGTATATTGCCTGGTCGTTTTCTATAACTAAAGTCGTAACCGAATTAGTGTTACTTCAAGCGTATAGATGCTTACCGCATTCGCACTGACTGCAGTTACTCTCTCTTTCTTTTACCTAAGTGTGAAAGTGATAAGAGAACCTCGTTCCCTGTAAGGACTTAGCGAGTATTACGGGTTTGAATAGAATTTAAATGTTAATGTCTTGTTGCTGTTCTCGTATGTTGAAAGAGTACAAAGAGTTTCTAGTAAGCGAGATTTATTGCTAAATTTCGCATAGATCTTTCATTATGAAAATTACGTAAATTTGTTTTATAAAACTGGTAAGTATCATACTTGCCTTATTATATCTGAGATTTTACGTAATTGGCTTTATTGCACGTCATGAATTTTTTACTGAATTCAGACTGTCTCCATTAAAAATTATTCCATCTTATTTTTACCATGAAAATTGGCTCGTCAGAGAGAGTAGTTTGTGCTCGTAAGAGGTCTAGATCTAGCAGTGCATTAATGTGGAACGAGAATGAAGGAATGAGGCTTCTTACACTTTAGGTATTTCGTGCCTTCAATTCACTTCAATTCTGAATCTAAGAGAGGCTCTAAATTAGCTATTGTTTCTTGGCGACTCTACATTTGAATGAAAGTGAAATTAAACGAGTGGAAAAATGACAAATTGAATATTATCAGGTGTCTTCGTCTTTAAAATGACGTGATTAGATTCAGTGAATCTACAATCTACAAGCATTAAGCCTTCGCATAAGAAGCAGACACTTTAGTCTTGTGACACAATCCACGCCTGTAGCATAATATAGAAAACTCATAAATCTCTGGCTAGATGATAGGAGTTGAGGACCTTGTTGAACATGAGCAAGTGGCATTTAAATTTTGACGAAAATATTTATTGTATTTAAATAAATAAATAAAAACATTCATTGTTCAACAAGGGATGTAAAGAAGAGTTGCTTTACGTAATTTCTTTTTACACATTAATAGGGAAATAAGTAAAATAAAGAAAAAATGCTATTTGAGATGCGAAATAAAAACGAAAGACTTAAGATATATTCATACCAAAAAAATCACTTCCTGTAGTGCGAAATGAGACAATACTTAAAAATTGAATATTCTGATTTTTATTTAAATCAACGAATGTCTTTGAGGAGCTATTCACGGTCTACGTCCTCATCTTTATGTGAATACATATTCTTTTAAAGTACAGCATGTAATTCTGTCAATAATATATATAATAACTGGGACAATTAGTAAATGCCCGGTTGATACCCAGTTATGTTGTGACGATTTAAAAGAGCTTAGTAAATAAGTCTATTTAAATAAAGTTATTTTTGATTTTGATTTTGAATAGTGTATACAGCAATATGCTCAATCTCTTCCAAATTTTGTGAAACCCAATTTATTTAACCATTTTAATCCCGTAACAAATACATTACACGCTCGGCCTACCGTCTCAAAATCTAGTAAACCTCAAACGAGATCCGCGGCACACCTCACTGAGCATACTTATCTCCGCTGTGGCATTACGAAAACCAATTTCCGAAGCCAATTAGATGTGGATAAAAGAATTTGTTCACGTGTAAACAACCACAATTATGTTGAACAAAAAGTGACCGAAAATGAACTCGCTGGAGCTGTGGCTGGTGGGGAACCATTGTGGGTGCGGATGCGGCGAGATCAAAGGAATTTACGGCGCCACAGACTATTGATAGACGATGCTTTGATGGGCGCATTTCAGGCCTCAGAACCTTGGCTGTCGATGTTAATGAAAATAATGAATATGAAAGATGCATTGATAAATCTTTTGGAACATATAAATTATATACTCAGTAATCAATCATTTATTGCATTTTACTGTGTATACAAGGCCTTACAGAAATATAACATTGAAGGTGAGATAAAATGCACGTAGCAAGTGAAATTAAATATAATAATAGTACTTTATTCATTACATGGTTGATTACAAGTACTTTATATCGTTTAGGATGGTGCAAATCGGAACCTACATCTTTATGTAGGTCGCCGATTACTAAATTACTAAATTTAGTAATCGGCTTTAATTTAATATATATATCGGTTTCGTATCTTTTGCATCGGGTTTAATTTTTTTATTAATCTCACGAGTCATAACTTGATAAGTGTCCTATTTCAAATACTTTAAGGCTGATATTTTTCAATTTGCAAAGGTTGGAGATATGCGATATTAACTAAAGCTAATTAAAAAAAAATGCATTATTTCTGCCTTTACTATTATAAAAGTTTTATTTTCTAGAGTTTCGGATAGCTTTTCAATTATCGACCTTAGAAACTTCCCAAAATTCTGGAAGTGTCTCCTACATGCCTTCGACAAAACTATATTATTTTTTTACCCTACACTAAATGCTTCACCAAATTTTTCTTTGGATTCTACCTATTTTTTATTCATACTGTCTCAAATAGCTTACGTTTATGACTAGATACGATAAACACGTCTGTGGAGGTTTATGGCGCTGAATGCTGAAATACAGACTTTGCCTAGTTTGGCAGCAGAGGTACATAAATGCTTATTATTTTCCCTATAGTCTAGTCCTAAGTTGATTATTGGTTAAAATGCTGTAATTATTTGGCCAATAAAATCTTAGTATTATTATAAGCCTCTATAAAGGTACACAAGATGAAACAAAGCTTCTATGAAGAGATTTCAACTCATTTCGAATTATAGGATTGTAACAGAGTTGATATTTATGCAAAAAAATGATATTAGACTTATTCATATCTAAGCAAAAGATTTATGGCAACACCATTGATCTGACCCAATAGAAATTGATTGGTGATGGTGATGCTTTTGTTGATAATGAAAGTAGATTTTAAAATTTTTGTAACAACCCTTATTGACATATGAAGAGAAATACAAATATCCCTGAGTTTCATGCTTATTATTCTCATATCAAAACCCTCCGATAAACTTGCGAACATGACACATGATATTTATATATATGTATAAAATTGATTTAATATTTTTCATTAATTACTTAAAGTAATTGTCAGCTGACGATTATAGCTAGAACAATACTTAACTTGTAACTAACTTTTAAATACCTTTATGGCAGATAATATTAAAACTAATGAATTTAATGTAAACATATTTTCATAGGTGTGACTTAAAAATTATATGATTATTGCTATTAAAGATAAAGAACGTAATATCTTATACTGTGATCGTCTTTAATGGTTGCATATAGTGTTTACAAAAAACTGACAGATCCCACGCCGTGCGCGTCTCATGAGCACTTTGAAGTGATGTGTGTTAACGTCAGACTGACGATGCACTTACCAAATGCTTTTGAGATATTTTGGCAGCGGAACGTAGAATTTCTGTGTTATCCAGTAGCAATAAATAAAAAGGATTTTCAATTTATTATGACCTTATACCCATTGTTGAACTCTGAGCCAATCACGTATCTAGTCCAAAGCTTTAATAAATCTGAGCTACTGCGTATCAGACTCAAATATCGAGAGTAACAGTAAGTAACTCGTAGTGGTTTTAGGAAAAATAATGATTTGACTATGTGATATCCAAATTTAAGGCTTATGGAAGTTTCCACTTACTCGCGCTATTGCTTCGTGCTAAAGGATTCTAGGTCAACGGGAAGGGCTCTAAAGCTTAGATTCCCTTGCGAGAGTCAAAATAAGCAGCATTAACTTCCCTATCTTCTAACTGTGTTGACTCTTTAAGTTTGATTTAGTCGGAGCTCTAAGAGATTAAAGACTTGAATATTTGATATAAATAACAACTTGATATCTTTTCCTGTTCCTAAAAAAATGAGTTCAGTTAGACATACAAACTGACATTGGAGTGATTCTATAAGGGTTTCTATTGTATATGTAAGTCAGTGTCATTTAATTGTCATAATGTAAAACAACTATAATTGTTAATTGCTTCTAATATTGTTATTGCTTGCTATTGGTATTTGCAACTGTTCGTCGGAAATTGGGCCAACTCCATTACGAGTTAGAAACGGACCAGGGTGAGGTATGGAGGAGGCATCTTG
The DNA here is from genome assembly GCA_943193645.1 of Acentria ephemerella. Classification (NCBI taxonomy): domain Eukaryota; kingdom Metazoa; phylum Arthropoda; class Insecta; order Lepidoptera; family Crambidae; genus Acentria; species Acentria ephemerella. Next base: position 870,695 of record OW971882.1, read on the forward strand.
ACCAGTTGCTTGCTACCCGTGTTTCTGCCGTTCATCAAAATTGAGGAGGAGGATTATGGTATATGTCAGTCAGTGTCATTTAATTTTTATTTATTTATTTATTGGAACAAAAATAGGCATACATAAAAAAGTAAACGATAATGGCTACATTAGTTTAAAATAAAACTGTCGCAGACATTAACGCCCACCTCCAGTTAAAAGAATACAGAGTCCCAGCATCAAAGTTTGCACAATTTATAAACAACTTATGAGAAAACATAATTGTCATAATGTAAAACAATTATAATTTATTATGATTGTGATTTAATAAAGAAATACTAAAGTTTCTTTTCAAAGGGTGTAACTCTATATTTATTAAGAGAATACGATGATTGCGTAGACTTTATGAAATCAATGGTGATTTGACAGCAGATTAGTTTAACAAAATAAGTGATGTTTGATAACTTGTGATTCTTTGAAAGGAGTAGGCGCTTCGCAATCGGTAACTGTGTCATATTTCTTGATTTTACCTTACTCTAAGCATGCTTCGTTTTAGCAAATCTTCATTAGAATTATTTTAATGCGTAATCAAAGTCGATTATTTGAGTATTCATCTAGTAGTGCCATTATCTTTCTTCCTCCTCAATTATTTATATTTACTAGATTTTTATGGTTTCGTCTCCCAAAATGTGCACACGGGTAATCCCCATCAGTATAATTTCTTAATAGGGCTGTACATATTATTTAGATAAAAGCACTTTTACAATTAGACCCCCAGAGTCGAAAGGCGGTAACTTTGAACAGACTTGCCTCAGTCTATCCTAATTGTAGTATTTATTGTACCCATAAAATTTATTTATGCTTTGGGACTGTAAAGATAAGATCCACAATGCAACGTTCGTTTTATTATCGATACCTTATAGACAAAGCTTATCTTTCGTAACCTACTTAGCACAGACATTATAAATGAAATTGTGTTTGTGATAAAAATGCAAATATTGGAAATAATTAAAACTACTAACTGCAACTTAGAACTGCAGAACTAAATGTGTAATATATTAAATATGTTGATTTTAAAGCAGTTAGTTTAATACTTGAAATAAAACTAAATATATAACATTAACTTCAAAATAATATTTTTTTTTACAATGACAGTGCGCTATCTAACATACTTAGCACAGTAATAGCTACAAAAAGATTAAATGTAGTTTCTTTTTTAGGTCCGTCGCATTCATGTACTTATACAAATTGTAATAGTTCTCAAATATCTTACAAAAATATTTGTTACTTTGAGCAGATGTTGAGTTAATGTACGATTGAGTCTAATGACATCTTGTTTTTTTTTTTAAAAAAAAGAAGTACAGCAAATGACTTGAAACCGCCTGATGGTAAGCCGTGGAATGAGTTCATAGCAAAATAGCTAGGGCATTCAACATATTGCCGTATCCAACTCCACCTTGCCTTTACACTCATCTTTCTAAGGAACCTTGGAATTCTTCATGAAAGAAATACTATTATGAAAATTACTTCTATAGATAGCAAATGGATGTCGAAAAACTATCTCGGTATTATAATGTTACTCCCGCGCAGATCTCCTCTTAAGATTATTTTGTAGTGTTTCATTGGTTATCTAGGAGATATAAAATAGTCATAATAATAAAATAGATAAGTACTGAAGAATTAGAAAATGGTAGATAACTTATTCTTAATTACTATAATACGATGTATGAAAATATAATATAAAGAAATATAAAGTAATATATAAGAACCCTTTCGGTCTTGAATTCATCTTGATTCTAGTAGTCTGATTATATCAGCAATATTGATTCATCATTATAATTCTTAGTACTCTATTATCATGATCATAATCTACGTCAACACGAACAAGTTCTTATTCACAGAAGCCGTAAGTTAAAAAGAACATTATCTCGCTCGATTACAATATCCAATACATTATACATTCATCCAGTAGTCATTACTGAAGACTTCTAAACAAGTGTTGTACAAAAAAAGTGGTGCTGGTAAAAACCGGGGCGGAATACTAGCAATAAATTAAAAGGTGGAGCAAAATAAATTTCCCTCGAGCCGTATTAGTATTTATGGTCGTAATAAACGCGGGCAAGCTTTTGTGGACGCCGCTTGCTGTAAATAATTTCAATGTGAACCCTGTAATACTTGTTGTTTTTGGGGCTATTAAGAGAGCGGCGAGTGTCTTGCACTCAGCTTCAGCATACATCAAGCCAGCTGCGTCTGGATTGCTAATAAAATGGAACTCAAAATTCGATAGCTCTGCAACCTGAAATAATTCTTCTACACAACTTGCTGTTTCTCTTAGCAGAGATTGTCTTATGCTCTTTGCCTAGTTATCTATTGAAGTTATTTAGCAGTTATTTGAAACAAATTATAGATCGAATTAAGCTATTTATCTTCTTAATATGAATACTCAATTTATAATGATTTATGTTGAAATAAATCTTTTAATTCGATAATATTTTTATCTTTGTTGGCATTATCTTTATCAATCTTAGCATTTACTTTGATACTACCTATTTTCTTAATGCCGATAAAATATTTTTTTTTAGAATTGTCTGATAACAAATAAATTATGTCTGTACTTACTGTCAGATTATTAATGATAAAACAATATTGTTAAACTCGCCAACAATTATCCAACCTTAATTAATAAAGTTGGTGTGACAAATAAGCACTTGATAATGGATAAACATTATGTTACAAGAATAGAGATAGTTATATTAATGGAACCAAAGGACCTCATGTTTATTATATGTGTTTCTAATCACAGTTTGTAATCTTGTGTCTTAATAGCAAAGTCAATAATGATATCAATATATGTTGAAAATATTGATGTTCCAATATATTTAATGAAACATCAATATTTAATAAAAAAAAATTCAGCAAATGACTCGACACGACCTCTGTTAGCAGTAGAAGAGTCCATATGTGAAGATAGCTAGTACAGTTTGCGACAAACTGCCCTAGCCTCTTAAATGAAACCCATGTTGTATGAAGGAGGCAATATATGTGTAAGGAATTGCACGCTCTAGCTATGCGACAGAAAAAGTCACGAAATCTCTTTGTGCATAAAGTAGACGTGGAGATAGTGAAAGAGTGACTCTGTAAACCAGCACGCGTACTCCAGAGTAGGAAAGGAGAGAGAAGGATAAGGTAAAAGAGCTCTTCAGAACACTCCATGGTACAAACGATAAAAGGCAATAAGCGCTATGTCGCAACACTTGTTGGTTTTCGCTGCTATTTCAATTCTGATTAATATTGTGATCATACATTACTATTACGTTAGTTACTTAAGTTACTTTTGCTAGTTCTCAACCTATATATTATTTGGCCAACCAATTCAATACACAAAGTCCCAAATTAGCCTAGGCATTAACGGGAATACTTTCTCTATTTTCATAGCCACAACTTCAATGTCGGTGAAACTTAAAAGGCGACAAGACAGTACTTAATGACTTCTATAATGAGTTAGTGTTGTATATTTCGGCTGTCAGTTACATTGTTTAGACGGCGCTACGCCGGATGAGGCGATGTTATTTATAGAGCCACTCTGTAAAAAAATTTTGCAACTCCACTGTATCCTTTGATGAGCCGCGTTGATTGCTGCCAATATAAGCATTTACTGAGAAGGTCATTCTAACTGGGTCGTTTGGGGAAATGTTCATTGAATGAAACTATGAAACTATGAATTCCTAAGTTTTAGAGGTGAGTTACTTTTATCGTAAAGAAGATAGCAGACGTGTAACTATTACTTTGAAGCGTTTTATTCCTTTAGCGAAAAGGTCAGCGACCTGTTGAATCAAAATCGTGTTCTCCAAAAATACTTCATAAATCAAAAGAATTTTATCTGGATAAGATAATATGGTGAATCACATTTCTCATTTATGCTGTGAGTATAAAGTATCTTTCTAATTTTCCCGTATTTGAAGACATATTCCTTTTCAGTTTTTCAAACCAATATTTATTATTTTTGAGGTGCTCGTTAGAGTTATGGTTCGAACGGATTCGATAACGAAAATAAAGAAACTTTCGCGATGGTTGGTCTTCAGAAGAATCAATCAAATTTGTTATCTTCAGTTCTTCTATGCTTCGGATGGTACTATAAGCTGCTGGTCTTGGTCCTGGTTCTTACGGCATTGGGCCGGCGTGGTCGTACTATGGCCCACACTTCTCTACTACTCATATTATTAAACTTGGAATCGTATTAACATCAAAGTTCTTTATTTTTATTGCAGTCATTGTATTCGCGAAATTCATATTTGCCTCTTTTTCTTACCGTCGTTATCTGAAAGATATGTGATGTGCTATGTTCCTTGCAGTGCATAGAGATGTGTAGTTTTTAACCACCTAATAGGATGCTGTCTTATATTGGGAAGAAAAGGCTTTAAAAATATTCAGATTATAAATCCAATTGTTATTTATTTGGAACAAACAATAAAATCAGATTGATAACTGTCTTCGTGAATGAGGAAATCAAGCATTGTCCGACTGCTATTGTTTAAACGGCGTTTTACTCAGTATTATTTATGGCGCCAAATAATAATTTGTAGCCCAACTTTTGCTGCTTTTAAGTGAGCCGCGAATATGGTTCGCAAATGTGTGCAAGTTAAAGAAAATATTTTAAGGAAATGGGCGTCATTATACCCAAAATTTAGCGCTTTGCCGAGACCTTTTTTATAATAAATAATAACGACCTATTGTTATAAAGTCTTAATTGATATAATATGTTGACCAAATCAAACATCATCAAGAGATTATGCTTAGATACTAGATAACGGAGATATATATATATATATATATATAGATATGTATCGATAGATACACAATCATACATAACTCTTGAAGATAATTGTCATTGTTTTTGAAAATCAAGAAATTTTATTGTTTATTGGATATTGTAATGTCTTATTACATATATACGGTAATAATATTAATACATTATCACCGTATATATGTAATAAGACATTATATACATTGTAATAATATTCGGATATATACGGATAAACTACTTCTAAAGCCAAAAGTACTTTATTGAATCCAATGCAACACAATATATTTAAAAAAACCTTTAATTTAAATAATTAACAGACTGTGTATTCGACAAATGATCAGTAAATGGTTCCAAATATATATTTATATAAACCAGTACCTATGTAATTATCTTTCTGTGTACATAAATTGTTAAATAAATAAATAATACTAGATGATCCGGTGAGTTTTGTGTCACCTACAACATGCCAAGAAAGCCATCTAAGAAAAGTAACACAATGGGGCGACGGAAGAAATGACAATTTTATAACAGCCCATGTCAATAAGACGACTTTTCATACTGAATTACCAATTTTAAATTATTATTCTTTAAAGTTTTCTTAAGGAATTACCCAATTTTTTATATTTCAAATCCACTTTGAATTATACCGAAAAAAATACACTAAGACCTATCAAAATCTATCAAGCTGACATCAGATATTCGTATTTTTATATACAAGATTTTTAATAGAAATAAGCGACACAATACGATTTAAATTTCAATATATTCACAATACATTGTTAACCCAAAACGGTTTCAAACCGAAATTCTCGAAACAATTGCAGGTTCCCGAACATAAACAAACATGGCGAACAGAATTGAAAACGTCCCTAATTTAAAGCTAAACGCGACCTCACAGGCTGACAAAAATGAAACAAAATCGCCTCTTGAATAAATGCATGAAACTCAACAAAAACACCAGTAGCCGGCAGCGCATAACAAAACGGTTAAACGCGTAAACAGTCACATACGAACCGCGTACACATAATAAATAACCACTCTTAACACATTTCCTATGAAATGTTAAAGCAAACTTATTTAAAGATAACAAAACAAAACCATTACATTTTTATTGTAAAACAACACAGTCTATTTTTGAGCAAACAACCACACATGAAGATGAAATCGTAATTTTGTTGAAAGGTGATGCAGTTCAAAGGGTACCATAAATATTTGTATGCGACCTTCGGCATACATGTTTGGAGTTCTTGACAAAAATGGTAATTTTTTCTTAATTCTATAAGTAGTTTAAAGGGTTGGTTTATTAATGCTTGTATTAAAGAGAAGATTTTATTGTGAAAACTAATGGTCATATATTTGATACGATTGCAATCTTACGGTGGACATATTGAGCGTGTTTGAAAAGTAGACGTCGTTAATCTTTTTGATTTGGGTAAAGCTGTGTAGGGAAATGTATATGTTTGAAAATTAGTAAACACTACTGGCTCAATTAACATTTTTATCATTGTCAACATTTTAAATCAATGGAGATTTTTATGTGGTTTCTCAAACAGTAGTATTAAAACAATTCTAAATATTTTGGACAAGAATCATCTCACGATTAAGGCCTCATTATAATATTTTCTCACACTTTTTAACATCCTATTTAATAAAGAAAACAGGTTTTATGTAAATTCTCTATGCTTCCTTCACATATAAAGAAGCTTGCCCTTAATTCAAAAGTTTATTATTCCGAACGTATTATATTACCGTTCGTACACGCTTGAATACAGTATAAATAAATGCTGGCCCACCATAAAGATAGCGATAAACAAAATTCAACCCTGTGTCTTCCCCTTTTTTATTGGCAGGGGGCAATTTGAGAAGATGTATTCTGCCATTTGTACAAATTTCACTTTACCTTTCATCAATACGAAATATAACATGTGTCAATTTCTATTCCAAGGGTATACGATCTAAATTCAAATGTTACTTTTTTCGTGGCGGCAATTTTCGTGTTGTATTCACGTAATTTATATTCCGGTGACGGTTTAGTGCGAGTTTACGAAATTGTTAAAGACAGATAAAAAGGCGATATTTACATTAGGGGGTGGTTTATGGGAGGTCTGAGTGTTCGTCGCTAGTACTAAAATGATAAGGCTTATGTCTCCGATCATAATGGATCATGGTTAGATAATAGAAGTCCACAAACGACACGCAACAACCTCGTCCTTGATGCATTGACATGTCTAGGGCCTTTGTTAATAAAAAGGGGAAATCTTTATCTTGATATTCGTGCTAAGCTCACGCTATGCCATGTATGTCATTATAAATACTAAAGGCTGAGAGTTTCTTGCGCCGCTTCTTCTCTGCAGCTACTAATTCGTCGAAGCGGTGGTAGGGTTAATTGGGAATATGCATTCTAGTGTTAGATTTAATTTTAAAATAATTTATTTAATACATATTTAAATTCTATAACTGGGACAATTTGTAAATATCCGGTTAATACCCACTTAAAGTTATCACTATTACCTTTAATTACTTTTTCTTATTTTTTCTCATGCATATTCCCTGTTATGACGATTTAAAAGAACTTAGTAAATGAGTCTATTTAAATAAAGATATTTTGACTTTGACGTTGACTTTAAACCAATCATTGAGCGCTTTAAAATGATATTCTTTATAGAAATTTATGAAGAATCTAATGTTGGTATTACAAAGTAGTTACCTACAATCAGGTAAGTAGTTATCAGACTTCAAGTTATTAATTGTTTCTCCTATTTCTGGACTATAATGTGGAGTCAGTCCAGAATAAAAAGTTGATCAGCTATTTTATTACATGGGAAGAACACAGGAGTTTACTATTGATTGTAACTACGTCGGAATTACCTGCTTTTCTTAATGTCTATTTATTTTTTCAGAGAAAGAAATAGTATTGTTTTCTAAAGATTCAACAAATTGCTGCGTGTAGCCTAAACTTAGATAGATTTATGTTTATTTAAGAGCGTTGGTATTTTCATATTACTTTTAAAATACATACTAAGTCGTGTGCAGGAAACAATAAAAAGTGTGATGTTGACAACGCCATAAATTTCAAGTTATTTGCGCCCCACTAACAACGTCGGTAATCACGAACAAACAGACAAAAACACATACATTTCATTGCTAACCAAACACTTTTACCGCAACTTGGTCTCTGTACAAATATCACAATCAACAAAGCAATTAAACATTGTTATCTAAATAAAATACATTGAATTTGTACAGTGACAGATCTGTTTGCTGTGAATTAATATCGACAAATATTATGTGTCATGTGTCAACATAACAAAATTTATTTTAATGAGAATCCATGGCATATCCGAAGAAATGTACAGCGATCAATTATGCCGTTTGCCTTACATTGAAGTTTTACCTAATGGCAAAGTAAATGAACGTGCTAAGGAAATAGAATTGTATACTTAAAAAATAAATATTATACCCGTCGATAATAAGCTTAATGAATGTGGTGATTGAGGAACACTGGATCTTGTAAGAAGTAAAAATATGCATGACAGAAGTAATAAAGTTGTTTTGGCAAAATGATTGATGGATTCAAACGTCATCAAGGCAACAATCGTACAAGCAAGTATTAAAAAGTTGCACGAGGCTTCACCGGGATTAAGTTTTAACTGCGGTGATTTGTCTTGTCTGATAAATGATAATATAAACGACGGTGTCATTAGACAACTCTTTGTTATATTTACTTTGGTTCTTTATCAGGTAATTTCAGCTTTTAAAGGTACGGCCCTGCTCGTAAATAACATAAACATCATCGCGATTAGATTATCTTTACGACCAATATTAACAATGAATCACTTGTGGAAACTTCGGCCCCAATTTAGATTATAATTTGACTTAGTGTGGATTGTGATTAATAATTTCGCAGATCGCAGTCACGTATCATCACTTGAATTTTTTAAAATGATTGTTAATATCTTTGGCAATGTAAAAACTATAGTAATACCTCGCTAAGCAGCAGAATGGCAAGTCAAGATTTCCTTCGCCACGAATATATATGCCACAAATTTCACGAAAAAATTATCGTGTTTAAATATTTAAGCAGTTAATATCAGCTTGGAGCCTCACACGACGCCATTAAGCGGTAGACGAGCCAGAAAAAAAAACCAACATAAATAAACTCATTTCGTTGGCGTCAAGCAAACTCAAAGTGAAATTACCGAGGCTCAGGGCGACGTGTGCATGAAAAATTCATTCGGAATATAACGAGAGGGCGACAAGGAGCAATAATTTGAATAAATATCAAGGACAGTTCCGTACGAGTGACGTGACAAGACCGGGTTCAGTCGTGTGTGTTTATATGTTGGGATGGTGTAATTTGGCAGTTACGGTTGGCAGGGATCTCGCAACTCCAGATATGGTGTACGCAATTATTATCGTATAAATTTTTTTTTATAAAATCCACGTCTTCCTCCAGTACAAATTGTACTAAAAAGAATAAAATAACTTTTTCCCTGGGCTTTGAAGATTGATCAGTGAATACACATAAATCAAGCTACTTTTAAAATTCTACAACTAAAGCGACTTTTTATGTTCACACATCACTTACACGGATTATTTTTTCTTTATGGGAACCATAAATTAGTTATCGCATAAGCGGATATCATTGAGTCATAAATGTTTTGAAATATTGTATTGTCATCGAAAACAAATATGCATGCGAAATTTCAGCTCAATCGGATGATTAGAAGTGGTCGAAAACTCGATCACAAGATTTGACCGCCACATACATACAAGAAAGCAAGCTAAGAAAAACGTGGTAACGTGGTAATAATAAAACATTATTGACTTTGCAGTACACATCGTGAAATATTATTTGTAGGATTTCTCTCTTTAAGAGCTTCCCCTAGAGATTAGAGTCTTTAAAAAACAGCAAGCAGATAACCGTAAGGGAATTAAGCATTGTTTTCATGTCTTAACGACCGCCGCTCGTGATTACCATTCTATTCACATGTTCCTTTTCAAGGAAACGTTGGAGTTACGACGCTCGCTTTATGAGCCACACATCCCCCCTTCTCAGAAGGTCCGTGAACAAAAGGGTGCTAAGTGTGCTCGCAAACACAAAAATAATAACAAAATCCCCGTGTATTTTGACAACATAATACTCGACCGTCACAAAGGCCGTCATGTCACGACCAATCGGTTTCGCTTCCCGTCGCCCTTTGAGAAGGGTTCTAACAAGTTTCGCAAATAATTTATTAAAAATGTTTGTGGCAACTGGCAATGCAGCCGTCGGCTCACCGTGCGCTACCGTTTGACGGGTGAACGATGAAAGATTTCGCGGAGATTATAATTGACAAGATCTTTGTTGGTGGTAACAATGGGACTTTTTATAACTCAGGCTATTGTGCAGATCAGGAGATTAGCTGAAGTGGATCGCTGAGCCCCTTTCGTGGATTTCTAATTTGAGAAATGAGTAATTGAATGCGGCAAGTTAAGGTTACTGAGGGGACAATTGCATGTTTCTTCTTAAACTTAATACGGTTGACGCTTTCGGAAGATTAAGTATTGAATGTTTTTGGAAAATTCGTATTCAGTGATGCGTGGTATTGTGGGTTCGGTGATTTTTCTGAGAATGGTTTGTGCATTCAGCAAGAACTGTATTGAATATGCGAATAACAGTGATGTTATCTTCACAATCGGTTCATTAAATGAAGTATTGATAGGAGCTTACTGTTCGCATTACTATTTCATTACTATCCTACTAAAGTACCGGACTTAAGCAGTTATAATTAATAATAGAAAATGAAATGTTACTTTAGGTGAATGAAATTTATTATTGGAACTAAATACTATTAGTATTTTGCATCATCAATCAATAGCCTATGTTCGTCCCATAATCGGACATAAGCCATCCTACATTTAACACTAGATTTACCAGACCAATCATTTAGACTGGTCGTGCAATTTCAATTCAAAATTCCTACTATATTACACATTTTTTTTTTTCAGAAATGATGTTATGACTTTTGTAGCTATAATTAGAGAGTACGTTTTATAAGCTTAATATTATTTTATATACATTAGTAACAAATATAATCTTTGTTGTTGACATATATTCAAAACGCTAGTATATCTAGTGTTAAGAAGCACACGAACAGTTTAGATTATTATGTGTAATGTACGTATCGGTGGGCGAAAATCGGTGCTTTCCGATGTTTCTGGAAAAAAGGTGCTACCAATTCCAAAAAAGGATGTCTTTGATTATTTAAACCTTTTTAGTTTTATAAATGAAGAGGCAGAGAAGAGATATGAGAAGATTACACCTTAGAAAATATATCTAAGTCTATTGGGTGGTCATGTAGAAAGAGACATACATAGTTTACATAGTTTCAACTATGAAAACATAATATGAAACTAATATTAACATTTTCCATAAAAGAAATTTAGTCTTGAAACATATTAAATATAATTATACTAACCATAAAGCTTTTAAAAACCATTCTTCGTATAACCATCGCATATTAGATAAGCTATTTCATTTCTAGACTTGCGTTTAGATTTTTGTTAGAATGCAGTTAACTAGAAATATATAAAACAAAGCCACTATTCGCGTGCGCATACAATGAATTTTTTCTCGCTTTTTAATATCATTTGGGTGACTTACAACTAAATATTCTCACGTATTTTATAGTTTTTAAATTTCATTCGCATTTAATTAATCACCAGCAAAATATTATAGCCGAGCACTTACCTGACCAATAAACTCTACATCTTTAGATATACATAAATAATTAATTTATTTTTAAATGTAGTGTAAGTCTGTAAAAAAATAATAATGTAATGTGTAATATATATGTAATATATATATACGTAATGTGTCTGTTTAAATGTAATGTAGTGTAGTCTGTGTCTGTATATATTTCATCTTCATATTCATCTCATAAATCACAAAATTTGTTAAATATAAATAACTCACAATAAATGTTTAAAATATTCAATAAATAAATTGGTTATCTTTTGTAACGATTATACTTCGAATTTTAATCAATATTATATTAGATACTTTTATAAAGTAAATTTAAATATTAAGACAACAGATATCAGACACACGATGGAAAGGCACCACCTTTAGGCAGCAGGTTGTTACGACAATTATTTACACTTCCCAAGCAACATTGGGCCAGTGTGGTGGTATAAGTCAACGTCAAAAGTCAAAAGTCAAAGTCAAAATATTTTTATTTAAATAGACTCATTTACTAAGTTTTTTTTAAATCGCCATAACAGGGAATATGTATGAGAAAAATAAACAAACGTAGTTAAGTGTGTATTAACCAGGTATTTACAAATTGTCCATGTTATAAAATTTAAATATGTACTAAATAAATTGTTAGTTTTAATTTTAAAATAAATATTATTTCAAAATTAAAATTAACACTAGTATGCATATTCCCAATTAACCCTACTACAGCTTCGACGAATTAGTAGCTGCAGAGAAGAAACGGCGCAAGAAACTCTCAGCCTTTTGTATTTATAATGACATTTACAAATCACCTATGTCATTATGTATTAGTATTACAAACATATACATGTTTTGTTGTACAGTGCAATCAAAAATCTATTTTTCAATAATGAAATATAATGGCCCCAATTCCGCCCAATGAATTTATTTCTGCATTCTAGGCCTATGCCCAACAGTGGGATGTATATAAACTAATGACGAAAGACGAGAAGCCATAAAAGCATAGAGCTATATCACTTGCTTTTCCCTCAGGACTTGTTATTACAACAGCTCTTTGTTTGTTTCAGTTTTAAAACAGAAAACTTCCATGGAGGTCTTAACGCATGAATTTAATAAATAAAAAAAAACACCATACAATTTCAGCTGAATTTCAGAATCCTTTTTCTGTGCACTGAAGAATTCAACAAAGGCTTTGATGCCCAAACAATTATGGTTTCATCGAAAACAACTAAAGCCATCATTACAGATTTTAAAATGCCCACCCAGACTGCGTCGCGGCCGTTCGCAGAAACAAAGGACCGGATAAGTTGCGCACACGCCGGGTGACGGACCGAATAACAATTTAACTTTCATACTGGCACGTAGTTGATTTGAAGAATCACTGTCACCTGTATTTTTTATAACATTACGGCGGGTAGTCAGTACCCCTGTCTCGTTTTAGCTACAGGCCACTCAACCAGGAATCTGGGGTTTGAATCCGGAGCAGATTTTATGTAGGAAACATTAATATTGTTCCTCGGATGATCTTATCTTATCTTGATGTAGGGCCAGGATTACTCCCGGAGCAGATCGACCCAATGGGATCTTTTGTGCTTCCCCAATCCTAATGACCGCTGTCCTGGAATACCTCCAAGATGTATTTAATAAGTACACCCGGAGACAGCAGCCTTATATCTTCAAGACTAGGATAGCCCAGTCCAAAGAGACCCATTCTTTTCCTAGCAAGAGCATCACAGTTACATAGGATGTGTTCCATTTGTTCGGTGGTCCCATAGGCCCTACATAGAGGCGATCCAACAAGTTTTATCTTAAACAGCATGCTAATAGTGCTAATATGGCCAGTAATAGCACCACTTAAGCCACGTAGCCTGCTACGTTGTAAGTGCCTTCTTTGGACCTCCAAATGGATACATGAATCGTTTGGAGTGTGCGAGAGAGGCCATCATATCCCATTCTTCTGATTGCTTCCTCTCTGCATACTTCCTGAATGCCATTTGCACCGTACTGTACGAGATTCCAACGTAGGGTTCGGGTCCAATAATGTTTACGCCAGACCCCTTCCTTGCAAGCTCGTCAGCATTTTCGTTGCCAGGGAAACCGGTGGGTACAGGCACCCAAATGAGGCTTACCCTGTTATGCTTACCGAGCTTATGCAGCGTCTGTATAGCATTCAATTCCTCAGATGAGTTGTTTATATATTTATGTATGTTTATTTCTTCTATTACGATATCAAAATATCTATAATATAAAATATGTTTTACCGTGAGCTCTTTACGATGCTTACTTTATAACATTTATATTATTCTTAATAATTACTAGACAGACATCGACCCTTATTCTGAATGTACACTCAAAATGTAAAGTGTGTAATAAACTCACTAATTCTAAAAATATTAGAAATGACAAATAACGTAAAATCTTTTCAACTATAGTCAATTTTATGGTAAGAACAGGGATATGCTACAAGAAATATGCAGATAATGACGTCAATAAGTTCTAAAATGAATACACATTTCTTAATATTGCATGATATGATAACTATTTCACAATTTTACGCTGACTGTGGGATGTATTAAGAAGAAAAATTTTAAACCAAACTAAAACCTTTTTAATTGAATTATTTTTGCCTTTTTATTGTTTTGAAGTCGGTTTTTGATTTGCTTAAATCTTTTCAAAAAGCTGAGTGGTAATTTCCCAAGGACAAAGTTAGATGGGTGGCCATCAGTATTATTGAATTGCCTGTCTATTTGTCGTTGGTTAAAAATACTCGAAAAGCTATAGAAAAAAGATCTGAACACGTAATTCGTGCTTATGAATTTAAAAGTCGCTGTCATATCTTGACTTGGTGACAATGGGTCCATATCAAGACTATACTCTATCGAATGAAAGAAGAATTTTGAAAATCGTTTCACAATTTATGGATAAATCTGTGGACATACAAAACAATCCTTCCTTCCTTTTTATTGAAGTCGGTTAAAAAGAGTAAGGATTAGCAAAGAGCTTTGCACGGAATGTTGGAATACCAACAACAAACCGTTAAAGAATCTGTGGTAATCTGTAATCTGTGGCTGTCATCACGAGTCCTGATTGTAGAAAGGGGTGGTGTCTTTTTGATTGCAATTCATAGGTACCTTTGTTCTCCGAGATGACTCTCTTGGGCAGAGATGACTATTTATACGAAGCGTTTAAAAGGATTTCTTGAAGATATCAAACATAAAAAAATATCTTAATCTATTATGAGACGATGTACGCTTTAATAACAAGATTTCAATTGATATTAGGAAATACCTATAATCAAATTTAAAACTGCAACAAAAGCGAAACTATATGAGAAAGCTTACTTTAAGAAATAATAATGTTAATGATACTTCAGTGTAGGAGAATATGTTCAATAACGATTCATCAAAAATTAAAAAAATGTATTAATAATAAGCATGATTATTTAAATTATTTAATGTCGTTATAAACATTCAAAAGCTGAGGAGTTTTTTGCGTCACTTCTCCAAAAGTACACTATTAAGCGTTAGTAGAGTTTAGACCTAATTACGACGTAGCAAGGCTAGATTCACATCCAATTAGAATTCAAAGTAAAATAAGTTCAAAGTTAGTAGTCAAACTAATTGGCGCTGAATTACAAATTGTATTTCAGCGCCAATCGAAACAGCATTCGTCCCGTTCTTATGTTAATTAATACCATTTAAAATGGCGTGGGGGAAGAAAAAATATTTTGCCATTGACAAAAGCTATTCATTCCATGTGCCGTTTATGGGGAGACAAAGGTCTGATGGGATAAACATCGGGCCGCTCGTCAAATGTCGCTGAATGTCAGCCGGTGGAACGGCAGGCTGGTGGGGTACTAGGAGCCATTACTTTCCTAAAACGTAGTTTTACTATCTTAGATAGATTGCTAGAATGAACTTTATTGTAACCCATTAATTTAAAACACAAGCAATATAAAGATGCTGTAATGTATAAGGGCGGTCTTATCGCTAAGTAGCGAACTCTTCCAGATATTTCTACATGGACCCGTACAAAAATACTAGAGATAATAATAATAGAGATAATACTATAATAGAGGAAAGATTACGGTTCATGGATTCAATTTTGTTATTTATTCATTCAGACATTATCAATTAAAAAGTATAGATACTTACGACCTTCTGGTGCTCGATGTGTGTAAAAACAAAAGTACGTTTGCAAAAATATAGTATTCCTACTTTCTTCAACAGCCTCCCCTCTAAGTGCGCCTCAACCCTATCACCGCCGAGTCGTCTGACATTGATCGACAGCCGACAAACCTTCCGACGAGCGACCGACAGAGCGGCGGCGATGGTAGACATGCTAATGACGCTGCTTACCATATAATATGTTGCGTATTAACAAAGTGCACTCGCTTTATATTTACATCGAAAGCGGCACTGAAATAGAATCGTCCGTTTTGACGATTCTAATTGACTTTGATTTAGGGTTGAATGGAAATTAGAATTTTAGATTTTACTTGGATATCTTTTGATTTTTTTTAAATTTCTAAAGACCTATTTGGAGATCTGCGGATTGAATCCTTGTCTAGAAGCAAGCTTTTTTCACAATAACGTGGATCTTTTGAATTCTTAGCAGCCAAAATTAAACAGTAGGAAGGAAGAGTAAAAATAAATTCTCTAAAGTGCTATTATTTACGAGAAAAATTAGAACTTGTTCATATATAATAAATTGCCGCGGTCAAGACTATAAATATCGTGAAACCCTAACGGTTGCCAAATTTCGCAGTTTTGTGTATATCCGATATGGTCTAGTGGCTAGGATACCTGGCTCTCACCCAGGAGGCTCGGGTTCGATTCCCGGTATCGGAAGCAGCTTTTTTGTGATAATTATTGTTAATTTTAAATATTTTTATTTTACTGAATAAATAGTTAACAAAAAATACTAATAATTTTTTATCACTAAAAAAAGATTAATTTACTTGCTAATTTTTCCTTCAGTCACTGGTGGTCTTACCATAATTATTACTTATTAGTATAAATTTGTATATAAGTACTTATAATTGATACGAAAAGAGTATTGAAAATTAGTTTTTCCTTCAGCATTTGGTTTTCAAAACAGTCTTTAATATGATCGTGCTTTCAGATGATTCAGTTAAAATGATATCATCATGGTAGTAATATTTTCATCGCTTGAAATATACCAGACGAATTCCAGATTTACTTCTCAATCATTACTTACACAGAACAGACAGGGCTTTCAAACCAAACAATAGATAAAAACAATTTATAACCTTCTACTCAAAACAATAGAAGGGAGATTCGCCTATCCCGTAAGGATTTCAAAATTGGCATCAAGTAAGGATTGACAGTATGAGTAGACGACTGATAATGTCACTCGGTATGTGAAATTCACTAGCCATAGAGTTTATAGCAACAACACGAGTATGTGGTATAGGTATTTTCCGACATAAAACCTTCTTATTTATAGTTAAATAATTTAAGAATGACATTTTATATTTATAGCATTGTATGATAATTTGAATAAGTTGACATCTGTCAATGTGACGCTGCGTACATCGTTCGAAAATAACAAACTCTCAAACGCACTCTCGTCTAGAATTATTTGAAGTAAATAGTAGTAGCCAAATTAACCTTTTAGTTTATTTTTCATCAAAGCACAAATCATTTATAAGAAAATAATAAGAATATGAAGACTTATAATAATCTTAAACTAAATTTTAATGTACAATATTACAAAATTTAAATAGCTGCAATTAATATTTTTGATATATCTATATATGTTGCCACGCGGAAGGAAGTAGTAGCTTCCAAAATGTATGCATAGTTGGAGTAATAAAATCTGTTACGTTAAATGCGGGCAAACTAATAGTTTTTTTTTTTTTTTTTGGACTGACTAATACTGTTGGCCGCAGATGGCCTTTACAGCGTTACCGGGGTTTTAAGGAGGCGAGAACCTTGGAGAGTCCTCAAGCCTTAAGGGGCGATTCGCCTCTGGAGGAGTTCTAATCGACAGGCATCACCTCCGGGGAGGTGTCCCGCTGTCTCTTAGATTCTCCAGGGCACTCGAGCCATGAGGGAGCGACAAACCTGAGGGTGCCTCTAAAGGCTCGGACCTCGGCTCAGGTGAGTCGTATCGTGGAGGAGAGAAGCGCCCAGGTACGTATCTGTACCTGGTATAGCGCGACGAATGTAGACCGGGTCTTCGCACCCTTGTACGACGGGTGCGGTGAATAGGAAAAGTGTACCTAGTGCGTGATGTGTGTGTGTGCAGGAGCGCGTTTGCACTCGTAATTGGATCGTCCGGATCATGAAGGACATTCCTTGGTCTGCGTAAGCGGGTCGGGGCGTTAGGGTCAGGAGAGTAGTTGGATGCTCTTACAATGAGCGGATTGGAATGGTGGGGTGCTTTGTCAAAGTAACGCCTGGAGGCGTCTTTAATGACTTGGGTAATGGTAGGAAGGTCGAAATCCTTGTGAAGGTCGACATTGCGCATGTACCAAGGGCACCCGGTAGCCATGCGCATGAATCGATTCTGGATGACCTGTAGTCTATGTATAGACTGGGCTGGGGCGTGTGCGAACGCTACGCTGGCGTAGGTCATGATAGGGCGGACACAAGTTTTGTAAATTGTCGTCTTATTTCTAAGAGACATTTTACTCCGCTTCCCTAGTAGGTGGTAAAGGCGCCCTAGCACGAAGAAGGCTTGGTTTCGGACGGCCCTGATGTGAGGTGCAAACGATAGCGTGTGATCTAGTGTGACACCCAGATATTTGACCGAGCTCACCCAGGGGATGGGCTGGTCTAACAGAGTCACAGGTGGCAAGGGGGTGGTTCGAGCCCGGCAAAAGTAGATAGCCGCGCTTTTGCTGGGGTTTACCTCGATCCTCCACTTGCGGAACCAATCGCCTAAGGTGTTAGCGGCGGTTTGGAGTTTTTCCGCAACGAATTTGCGATTTCTGTGGGACATGTATAGGGCAGTGTCGTCCGCGAAAAGTGCGAGTTCGACGCCCTGCGTCTTGGGGATATCGTTCACGTATAGTGAAAAGAGGAGTGGGGATAGCACGGAGCCCTGAGGGACCCCGGCTCGTATGAGACGTGGAAGGGAGCGCGTTCCGTCGACTCGGTAGCGGAAGGTACGGTCCGACAAGAAGTCTCGTATGATGTGAATGAGACTGTCTGGTATCCCGAGATGGTAGAGCTTATAGATTAAGCCATTGTGCCACACTTTGTCAAACGCCTTTGCCACGTCAAAGAAAAGCGCTCCCGTGCCTGTGGATCGGATGGAATTTGCAGGGCGAAGGCCCTTGAGGATGTGCTCCGTTAAGCGGTGCACTTGGTGGGTACACGAGTGGTTGGCACGGAAGCCAAACTGCTCATTTATAAGAATATTGTTTGAGTAGACATAGTCTCTTAAACGGGATATAAGAACGCGCTCGTAGAGCTTACCTAGGGACTTAAGAAGACTTATGGGTCTATAGCTGGTAGGGTTTGTGGGATCTTTACCGGGCTTCCGGATGCCGATGACGTCCGCGTCTTTCCACAAGGCGGGAAAGATGCGGTTTGACATGGCCCCATTGAAGATGGAGACCACAAGGAACAGCAGTTGAGCGGGGAGAATCTTAAGGATCCTATTGTTGATGCCGTCTGAGCCAGGGGCTTTGCGAGGGCGGAGGTCTTTGATCATCGTTTGCACCTCATCAACAGTAACCGGGGTAAGGATGGTTGTCGGCTGAATAGTAGAGAGCCTTTCGACTTCTGTGTCTATCAGCTGGATATGGGTAGGATCAACAGGTAGGGTGCTAGGAGAGCATTGAGCCTCCAGACTGTCGGCTAGGCATTCGGCTTTCTCGTAGTCCTCGAAAGCGACTGAGTTGTCAGGTTTACGGAGGGGTGGGGTGGTAGACTCCATATCCGACTTAAAGGTCCTCGCCAGCTTCCAGTAAGCCTGGTGAGATGGCGAGATATCTCCAAGAAGGTTGTCCCACCGATTGTTACGGAACTCGCGCATGCGTTGCTTTACATCTCTCTGCAGAGCACGCATGCGCGAGCGGTTTTCCTCGGTGGGGCAGAAGTCATAGGCACGAATAGAAGCATTCTTGGCCGTCAGCAGCCGTCTCAAGTCGTCCGGTAGGCGCCAGCGGTGGTTATCCATCGCCGGGACCACCTTGGACGCTTCACTCATTGCTGAGCTGAGGTGGCTGGTAAGGGCTTCGGCTGCGTGATCTGTGTCGTGGCGGGAGGATATGAGGTCAGGAATGGAGTCGAGTGACGGACTGGTGGAAACCTCAAGCAAGCTCGCAAGCTTCTCCCAGTCCGTCACTGTCTTCGTGGTGGGCGTCGGATCCGATGAGGAGCCAAGGTGTAGAACAACGGGGCGATGGTCCGAATCCAGTGCGTGTATTGTTTCTATAGAGCGCAACGTAAGAGTCACATTCTTCAGAAGCGCCACGTCTAGTGGGTTCGCACTATGGTCCAGTCGGCTAGGATAGTGGGTAGGAGTCATAGGGACTAGGATGTCAAAGAGTAGCTCATCTGCGTAGCTGCTCATCAGCCTCCCATTCCGGTTGGTTGAGTTGCAGCTCCACTGGGTGACAAACTAATAGTATACATGTTTTAACGAACAGTTTCATATTTATTTCGTAAATTTTTGCAATTTTTACGGAATATAATTTTGGAATCTTTTTGGAATAAATGCGCAATACCTAAAATTTTACTTGTAGTCCACATCCCTACTGTTATCGATATTTAACGACATTTTAGGACTACAAATACCAGGTTTTTTTTTCATTTATAACTAAATAAATCATAGTAAATAAAATAACATATTATTATAATTAATTTTATTAATGGAGTTATGATTTCAAAGAAAAAATTGAATGTGATCTGTCATGGTTAAAACAAATAAAAATTATTATCTTGAGACCTTTGAAATATCAGTGAATTATAAATAAATCTTTGAAACAAGAGTCTGGTTTCATAGATCAAGAGAGGAAATGGTTTTAATTGCACTGGTAACACACAACTTTAATTCGAGAATGAACTTTATCATATAAATCAGATATTGTGCACCTTACGCAATGTCTGTCATCTCAAAATTTTACTTTGAAAAAAGGAACTATTTTGTTTTATTTCCTAATCCACTAAAGAAAACAAATTTGAGAAAAATTGACATTGTTCGAAAATTACTAACGAATTGAAAATACTACTTCAAACAAAAAAAATCCTAAAGCGGCTTTAAAACAGCCATTTATGAAGACACCTCCCAAACCCCATTTCAATGTTTACAGACCGGTCAAATTTCATCTCAGGCGGCGCCTTTGTACTCTTGTCCTCATTATGTTCAGAAAGGCCGGAATCTGTGTTATTGTTAGTCTGTCTGTGAGGTGTGGCACCCGTTTTTGTTTGTTCACCATCGTAATTTATTTGGGAGCCTTTTTGTTGACGTTACGTATAATCTCTTGCTGTCAAGCTGTGATGGAGACTAAAACTGGGTTACAGACGTCTTTAGAGAGCAATGTAATGTAAGGCTTAAACTTAAAACATCAAATATTTATTTACTTCTTTGAACTCGTCTTACATAATCTCGTACAAAAAGGTTAAAGGTTTATGAGATATAGACGTTTTGAAATAGTTGCATCTGCTAAAGTTTAAAGTCAAAACATATTAGTCAAAGCAGTGGCTAAAAAGTCTATGAAAGCATTATAAAAACCTGAATAATTTACATCACCACTG
This sequence comes from Acentria ephemerella, assembly GCA_943193645.1. Classification (NCBI taxonomy): domain Eukaryota; kingdom Metazoa; phylum Arthropoda; class Insecta; order Lepidoptera; family Crambidae; genus Acentria; species Acentria ephemerella. The sequence goes on from OW971882.1 coordinate 891,933, forward strand.
AATTTATCTAGAAATGTAGTAAAACAAACTGCTATGACAAAAACTAAACCAAAAAAGATATAATTATACTCACAATGTTATAAAATCTTTAAAAAATATGGCTTTTTGTTGATTGTCCAATAAAAATGCAATTAATTGCAAAATATTAACATTGAACAAGCATAATTATTAGAAGTACAAACAGCAACATATAGGTGTTTAATACTACAAGTAGTTCACTAGAAATTAAGATAAGATTCCCTTTTTGAATCATGGATTTCAATAACTTTCCATTTAAAAGAGTCAGGTAAGTTATAATGAATGCAATATCAATAAACAATCTTACTAAAGCTAGCTAAGATATTTCAGAAAGTCCCGAAATTTGTATCGTAATTCTAGAAGACACTTCAAAAACTTTTTTAAATTAATATTTCACTTCCATTCACTTATAAATTCCCTTAATTTTTTTATTTGGGAATTAAACACCGTACGAAATTCCAAAGAGTAAAACTAAATAAGAAAAAACCCTTGAATAGCACTCAATAAGGTTAAAAGATAACGCTCTATTGTGTATTCGCAAAATAGCGTTGGATGTTATTGAATCACAAAAAGCCGGATCAAATGCAAAAGCAACGGTACGCGTAAAAACATTTCACAATACTAATACCGTTGTTGGACGCAAGAATCAAGTAAAAAGTTCTCGAGGCGTCGTCTTAAAACGGGCTCATCATTATGAGCACCAATCAAAAAAGTTAATGAGCTTCTATACTTATTTAAAAGCTAGAACGAATCCCAATTCTATCTCACGTCAAATTATTGAATATACTTCGATAAATCTGCTCCATAACTTTTGTATTCTTTAATGTCTGACGGCGGCTACCGGTTTTTAGCTCGAGATTGACGGCTGTCGGCTTTGCTTACAAACCTGCAAACTTAAATATGCTTCCATTATTGTCTTTACTACCTTTTAATAAAGTCTTATGTAGAACGTTTCTTTGTGTAACGTCACTTTGTAAATTCACATATACCGCGGCGCCGGTCGACATGGCTTGATCTCGAATATCATCCACTTATTCATTACGAGTTTCTATTCACTTTTAATCATAATCAGGACGTTTATTACGACGATGTTAGATGATTTCTGGAGCCATAGATTATATCTTGTTAAGATATATGATGTGTCATTGCGTCACATTAATCCCAAGTTTTATTATGTGTAAATTATAGTCTTGCCTACTATTCTGAGATTCGAACCGGTAAAGTTAGTTATTTATGTAAATTAATTTGTTTAAATAAATATTTGTCATATTTCAACTTGTGCTTTGTTAATAAATATCTTTGTACATCAGCTATTTTCATAACGTGTGAATTAATTACTTTAAAATTTTAAAACGTTAATAAACAGATATATTGGAGCTAAATTTTAGCAGTATTAAACCAGCTACACATAAATCACTGCTAAGAACATTTGATAAACAAAAGAAAATTGCCCAAGAAGCCTCAAGGTTTTGACTGGTGAAATTTATTAACAAAATAACTCAAAGACAATGAGAAATATTTAGAAGTGGCGAAGACAAATTGTTTGAGGTATTGTGTAGATAAACAAGCAGCTAGATCTATAGAATGGAAAAATTTATGTAAGCCATGAGAATCAAGTGGTATAATTAGTTTATCAAACAAAGGATCGATAAAAAGAATAATTTGAGTATTTAATTGAGTATTTTACTATATTCACGATGCTGTCAGTAATGTAATGGCGATAATGATAATGTCCTGACTTTGTGGGACAAATATGATAGCACAATTTATTTTAAGGCTGTTAAAAATATAGTAAACTTACTTACAGACATTAGTTATTTCAGACAATAGTAGTGTGTAGTTATATGCCCAAAATATTTTTGTGCAAAACATAAAGAAGTATTTTGCAAATTTAACTAACACAGGAAAGAATTACCATTCATATGTTAATGTCAAGCTGCCAGCTTAATTCATCAAATATAACTTACATAGATAAGCAATCGCGAATTCAACTAACAGTACGAAATTCAGAAATATTCATGTTAATGGCACGCCACTTAAATGGTTTAAAACTGCAAATTTTATTATCGCACGGAAGTAATAAAATAGCCCCCACATTAATGTAATGAATTTAGAATTTCATATTTAGCAATAAAACGTTATGAGAATAGTATAATCCGAATTTATTGGTGTTTTTGGTGAGTGGGTTGTTACCTAATTTAGATACAAAATTCTGTTACTTTATCGAAGTTTTATTTTTCTCTTCTAGACACAGTTTTATATATTTTTATAGGCATTTATCAAAATAGAAAATATAGTTACTAATACAACATTGGAAAATATATTTTGTTAGCTTATCAAACTTGAACAAGCTTGGTAACAAAGTGTATTTTCCAATATTGTATTAATAACCAATTTTTTATTATTTTTGAACTTCAGAACAGTCGTGATATTAATTAAATTCGTATTACTATGTATCTTTATGTCATCAAATTAAAATTTATATTTTTGCTTTTGAGTTTAGTGAAATGAGTCCAACAAATTATCAGACTTAATTTATATTGCTGACTCTTTGGCTAATTGTGCAGAACATTAAACAGACAACATAACATCTGTCTACTTTTTGTTTATTTTACAAATAATAAAGTTGGCGTGGCGAAGTGTTATTTCGTTGAAGAATAACAAATTAAGTGAGAGGTTAAGTGGGATGCTAATCTTCTGAGAACATAAAAAACATTTCTCAATATCAATCAATACATTTTTAGCTCAAATTTCATATAGTGCTGTGACTCTGTGTTATGTTTCGTAAGTAGGTAAGGTTTGTTTATCCATTACTTATAGAATAAGAAGTACCAAATAGTTGAAGTTTACTTACAATTGGAAATCAATAGATACTTACCTATTGATTTCTATCAATAGAGTCATATAATACCTACAAACTTTAGTGTGTCACGAATAGAATATTCATTGAATATTTAAAGTGGTTCTTCAATAAACACTTTTTAGAGATTTCCATAGCCAGTGAATATGCATCATCTGCATATAAATATCACGTAAAATCAAATGTTAATTTGATTCAAAATAAATTAACTTGTTTTTATTTTTTATATATTTATTTCATTGTTTAGGAATTACTTTCACATTGTACCTTTTTGTATATATATTTTTGTTCAGTCTGTTCTGTATTGTGCCCTTCATAAAGTTATGATCCTTGATTTAAAGCATTTGAAAACTTTCCATAATTTTTTGGATCTTCCCGATCCCAGGGATCTTAATATTCAAGTTAAGTGTAAATTTGATTCTACACACTCCATTTTTTCATAACTTAAAGCTATCCCTAAAGCAGTATTCGGACATCGATCCCTCATACTTGATGAATTGTAATGAAAAGCCGTCGTATGCACTCCTGAGGTGAGGTGAGTCATTATTTAATAGGATTGATTGCCATAGCCATTACAGTAGGGGAAACTGAGACTGTTTTTCATTAATAAAATAATTATTTATGTATCTTAGTTTTTAAGATATGATTGTATTTTCCAAATACATTTACATGCATTATTAATATTTATGCAACAAAGTTTAACTACAAAATCATGCAGTGATATTAGTAATACAAATAGCAGCAGTCATTAAATTTAATGATGATGATAATCCTCAAACCACAAAAACTATGTTATCTAATTAAATTTCGTGTGAGGAAGCAATTTATTTATTACAAGTTAAGGTTTCTTTAAAACGAGTGCTTATGATTAAGAAAATCGTTAGCGAGTTAAAAAACTATTCATAATTATTAACTATTCTAATAACACACCTGTGGTCGACTTAAATACATGCTGTCCGCTCATAAATAATAAACACAGCACGAACTAATGAAAACCATTAAAAGTTACTTCAACATGATAAATGCGAAGAAAAAACTGCAATTACTAATACAATGGAAAAACCTAGTTTATATTTACGTTCGACAGATACAGTAAGTTTAAGTCTCAAAGAGAACGGAGGTATTGTGGATGAACAAAAGGAGATAGCTGAAACAAACGATGCTAATTATTCATCATTAGGAGCAATCGTGGCTCTGCTCGGATGATGAATGACTTGAACTGTCATCCATCACGTAAGGCCTTTGTTGCGCTAACTCACAAGGATGTTAGGGACTTGTAAATATGAGGATAGGAGATTAATGTTATAGCGAACGTAATTAATGTTGCTGATGATTTGGACATGATGCCAGAAAATCTAGCGATGGTCGGTGATTTGATTAACAGTTAACTCATTTTCTTTTCGTTAATGGGTTTGAATGTGATCATTTATACGGTGCTTGTTGTTAATATTCTACAATAAACGGAACATATAAGTAAATTTAGTTGACTGGGGGTGACTCACGCTAATTGCTCCTCTGTAAAATCAAGAAGTAGTGTTGATATGTAATATTTTATGTACTAAGGTGGCAAATTATGCTTAGAATACGTCTTATTTTTGCAGCATACGAGATGAATACCAGTGCTCCTAGCAAGCGACCTTACTTACCGCAGTTACACAACACTAAAACGTAGTGTTAGATTGCAATGTTCTGTAAGTAGGAGTAACTACATTTGCCAGGTGGTCTAAAATCTGAGTATCATTATGCCTTAATCTTGTCACTGTATCTACCAGTTCCTATTATGATATCAAATTACTGAGGTTTTATTTATATCTGTGTATTCTATCAACGTAACCGTACACCGTACTTACTTCATTTTTTGTATAAACAGCGCTTATCTTATATGAATAAGGTTGACAGTTTGATAGTTAATTTAATCAAAGAAACTGTCAGAATCTCAAATTTATTCTACAGGACTAATATTACTAAGATTGAGATCCAGCTCCCGGATGAATATCTTACATCCAAAAACTAGCTTCTCAAAATATACTTGGTTAAATATAAAAAAAATATGTTTTTTTGGATCAATTGTATTATTATGATATATCCAAAAAATATGTACTAAATTCATTATAAAATCGTGTGTGTACTAATGAGATGAAAAGTTATCATCATTTTCTATTACTTTCAAGTAATAAATAGATTTAGTTACTTACTACTTTTTTACATGAACTCTATTTTTAAATTTACACAATCATGCATATCGGCAAGTGTTAAATTTATTTTGAAATCCCCAATAGATCAAACAAATACTAGTATTATAAAACAAACAATCACATAACACCTGTCAACTTATCCGCGCGACGTGAAACATGAGTATTTTTAACGATATATAACAAAAAACTTACAAAACAGCTCGTTAAGTGTTACCCTCATCAAGAACTGTCCAATTAATTGACAGCTTATACAACTGACACATACGTCAGGTGTTTTAAATTCAAAATAAAATTAATTATACAATCAATCAGACGACATGTCATGGCCGCTAAAGGTGTTTCTTTTCGCGCGGCAAAATGCCAATCAACGTACAAAATGCTCGCCCAAGCGTCACAACACTAGCCCATTTAAAAACGTCGTCTACATAAATTTCTGTAGCAGAAAAAGGACTTTAACATTGTGTAAGATAAATACGATTATCGTTGAATCCAGATCGCTCCGATAAGACTTCGTTATCTTTACCGCTGTCGGTAGTTTAACAACCCGATTCGCCACACTTTAATCGAGCGGGTTGCTCAATAAACTGAACCCACTCAAGGTGAGAACGGCCAAGTCAAAAGCCAAGCTATACAAGGAGAAACTTTTATGTTTCTCAGTTATTTCACGCACATTTAACATTAATTCGCACATTTCTTGACTTTTACTGTGAGCGTTTTAATTTTCTCCACCGGGAATCGGTCCCAAATTTATATCCGCGCATGTTTAATGTCAGCACTCGTAAAATTTACGACAGCGCAACAGAAAAAGCGAATTAAGAAATAAAAATCACGATTGTAAATTAGTTTTATAGACATTTTTATGACTGGAAATTTAGTTTGAAATATTTTCTCTTCTCCATAAATAGATTTTAAGTCAAATAAAAATATTTTTTTGGAGTAAATTTAAAAACAAAACTAGTTTCTCTTGGTCCACATCATGAGTCTTCTTTTTATTTATTTAATATTATAATATGTTTTCGCTTATGGAAACATAAATAGATTCATTAATACATGGTCGTTTATTTCTTTTAAATCGACATAACAGGGAATATGTATGAGTAAAATAAATACACATACACATAATTGAAGGTATGACACTCGTAATAGTGGATAACTTTAAGTGGGTATTAATTGTCCAAGTAAAATCAAAACTTTAACTAAAATGCATGTTCAGAATCAACCCTAACACCGCTTCGACCAATTAGTAGGTGCAGACAAGAAGCAGCGTTAGAAACTCCCAGCCTTTAGTACTTGCAATGACATTTACAAATAACCAAAGACATTATGTGTTATATTACAAATTGTATGTTTCAAGGTTCAGTATTAAACACATAGGAATGTATTTAATTAAAGTTCATCACATCCTAGCTATCGTCACACATGCATTTTTAAATTCACCTTCTGTTTCAGATCGTCGAAAGCTTCTAAAAACTCCAATCCGGATTCCGTTCCATTATTCATCGATACCGCTTTCTTGTCGCTCGATTCTCTGCGGTATCGGTAGATCTGAATCGATTTACACTAGTTAAAGATCAATGAAGTCGCCGCCCGTTCCGAGTAATCGACCAATTTGCTATCGATAGCGGTGGTAACGTGCCCTAATCCCAACTACTATGAAGTAAAACATTGTTTCTTTCGGTTTGTTTTGCTTTCGTCACACTCGTTTTTGTCGTCACATTGATAGAAATTGTTTAAAACCTCATTTTATAGTGAACGTTTTTCTTTAAGAGATTTAGGTTTTGTAAAAATTTATTGGCTTTTTATTTTATTGTTATTAGATTGTCCAACCTATCTTTTCTATTTCTGGTCCACTCGCGTTGTCTTTATCTATTGTTCAATAAAAATATTAAGTCTTATATTTAAACATCATCACAATAAAATAAATCTACTAAATGGCTATAAAATTGTCCTCCTTCGTAATAGTTTGAGTATAGCTGTTACAGGTATAACACATATTTCTTTAAAAATAAATTGTTTGCATTTTTTAAAGATTTCTAAAATGTAATATATATTTTAATCGGTTTTATCAATCCCAATAACTATTCAAATACTAAATCCTCATAAATAAGTTCAATTTTATTGTTAACTAAACAAAGCTTTGATTGAAATAAAGATCAAAGACGATAATATAGTACTGAATGTTTTATAACAATGTTATCTTTAACTAAATTTAAGTGTCGTATATCACACGTAAGAAGAAGCGAATAGAATGTATTCCACTTCCAATAACAGAAATCGTCAAAATTAAGATGGCATTTTTCTTAAGTGTTCGTAATAAAAAGTAGTTAATCTATTCAATAATCAAATCGTTGAAGAGGTGCCGGCGGGCTAAATCAAAGGCAAAGTCAAAGTTAAAATCAAAATATCTTTATTTAAAAAGACTCAGTTACTTAGCTATTTTAAATCGTCATAACAGGGAATATGTATGAGAAAAAATAAATAAATGTAATTAAAGGTAATAGAGATAACTTTAAATGGTTGAGGTATTACAGAATCAGCATTATGGTACAATTTATAATGTCATGTCATCAAATATACAGTTCAATACATCTCTATTAAAATCCTGCAATACTATAAAATCAATTGTTCTGTTATCATGTCAGTAGTCTATTGAATTATGTTAAATCTACTACCTATTTGTTGTACATATTGCGTGGGACCACACGACTGTTTACTTTGAAAACTAATGTTATATTGTCAGGAATAAATTATCATAAATTCGAAATAAATATTACCAAGTTAGCATAGACAAGGTTTATAACGATTGAAACGTCAAATCAATTCGGGTTTTATCGCTGCATTTAAATGTAACAGATCTTTTGCAAGATCGTCCATTTTATTTTATGGTCGTATTAAATATTATTATCAAACGTTTTTTATGGATTATTCAAATTCAAATGGCCAGAAATTAATGGTTGATAGACTCGAAATTATGGTGGCCCATTTTAAGATACTAACTTTAGTATCTTTATTGACTATTATTTATTTTCTGTGATTGAGAGTATTTTATTTTAACTAGTTACGTAGCTTGAATTTATGGTGCATAAAATTGATATACAGATAACGGTGATGAAATAATATTATTATCGTTATATGCGTGTATTTGTGGTTAAGCGCGTTAACTCGCGTATGTAAGCATACAAATGCTAAGTACTAATCAGTAATATTATTCAAAATACGTAGTTTCGTGGAAGGTTTTGTAAATATCTTTATGCAGCATAGAATATAATAAAATCAAAATATTTATTAAGTAATTTTTACAGTTATCATGTTTCTTTCTATATATTTTTAATAACCAATGATATTTGTGTAGATTTTTGAACATGCCCTGATACACTCAGATTTATAATTTACGAGGTGACCCGGTGGACTGTGCAATTGACGGAAAATATGACAGTAGTCTCTGGGGTAACGCTGCAGACTTAAATACCATTTTTATTTTCCAAAAAAGACCTCTTTACTCGTATATGTGCTTGCTGGTACTTATTCAGAGAAATTTTCAAAGAGGTTAACATTTTAACTGTAGCGCAATATTCATTTGAAAATATAATGTATATTTCAGAAAATATTACTCAAGTCAATCAATTATGCAATACGAATTATGTAAATACACCCGAAAACATATCTTGTTGAACACACTACTCGTATCCATAGAATAAGCAATTCCTTTATGGGGTAATGTACGCTCTTTAAGAAGCTTTCTATTGAATTTAGAGAATTACCTATAAACTAATTTAAAAGTGCTATACAAGCAACACTGTGCAAGGAATCTTACTATAAAATAAAAATTATGTTACTAACAAGATATATATGTGGTATGATACTAAAGCGCGGGAGTAAAATGGTTATAGACGTTGAATTGCATTGATCGAATATAAAATGTATTAATGATAAAAATATTGACACATGACATAAATAATTTGTTAATATAATTTAAACACTTTAACAGCTTTGAAATTGCTGGCGCTTCTTCTAAAAGAGTAAAGTATTCGTCAAAGCGTGTAGGGTTTAGGGTTTAACTTTGATATTCATTTCATTTAAACAAAGAGTTTTTTAAGAGAGAAACTCTTTGATTATTTTGTATAACTGCACGTAAATTAGACGATTTTTCATAATCAATTTCCAATTTTATTTTATAATTTTTTGGATTGTCTTTAAGATTTTCCATATTACTTGTATTTTTACCACCTTTTAATTAAACCCGAATAGAACCCAATCGCAATTATTTGAAACGGTCAAGTTTATTATTTTTTAAATATAAAAGGCAATTTACATCTTAATAATACGTGTAATAAAGTCAGTAATTTTCAATTTAAAAATTTACGTTATTCTTATTAAAGTTACGAAAGCGTATTAAAAATAAACTCACACAATTGTCAATAATTATTGGCCTATCTAAATATTAATTGTCGATTGTACAACTCTTGCGTGAATCGGAATTTATCTGGCAAATTGATTATAGCTTCATTTGTATCGGTTAATTAGTGGTTAAGTGTGGTTTTAGTATGAATTTCTCATGTCAAAACTACAATGTTTATTATTTTATAAAAGCCACATTTTGAGGTTTGACTTTATGACTAATATAAGTGTCTTATCATATATTTGATTTACTTGTTACCTAGCAGATAATATGCATTTGAACTTTTAAAACTTTAAAATGTCACTAAGCGATATTTATATTTTTTAGTTACGTTAAAAATAAAGTTTTCTGAAATATCACAAACATCATGGACTCCTTTTATTTACACATATTTTGATACTTATGCGACTAACGTTTATAATTAAAATATGTTTATATTTCCTTCTTATTTCTTTTCAAACTGTTATCATTTGTACATAAATAGATGAAAAAAATATCTTTATTAGGCACTTACAAAATTAAAACTAAGTAATCTATAGATAGCTAAAATACGTTATTTTGCACAGACATAAACAATGCAGCGAGTTATCGCTAATTAACAATTTTTTGTTTACAAAAAAGATGATAAACAAGGTGGCCTTATCGCTAGACAGCGAAGCTGGAAGAAGTACCAGATAATCACTTTAAATAAAAAATAGTTCTGGTAATAATAAAAAGCAAAACTATAAAATTATATCTTTGTAAAAGATAGTGATATTGCCACATCTATATATCTATATATCTGGCAATTTAAGTGTACATAATTGGTAAGGGTAGGGTATTATTTTAGCTATTGCATAACGCCATAATTGCTGCTATTTTCATCAATTTATTAATTTTTTTCCACTTGGCTGAAGTCAAATTCATACCTGAGTAGATTTGGAACCCTCATCGATTCTGTTTAATTATACTTTAATAAATAAAGTGACATTCTATAACAAAGCTTCTGATTTCAATCTACCGCCAGTATCCGATACCCCCCAAATTAAACCATCATGCGTGTAATCCGAATGAGCGTGAGCGGCAGACACTAAGCGACCTGTCATCCAAACTGTCAACCGAACTGTCATTTCACCTGTCAGACTACCTGTCAAATTTGTGGAACGGCCGCACTGGGCGGTTTCTCAACTTTTTTCCCTAAAGTCACGATGTAATCCGTGAAACTGGAAACTTGAGATTGTTATCGTGTTGTGTTCCTTTTTTACTCTGTGACCTTTCTTGTTATATCTAGTCTATTGAGTTTTTGTTACGTCTTTCTTGTTTGTTGCTGAATGGGATAGCTGAGCCGTGGAAATTTATAAATAGTTCTATTCAAACTTGAATTAAAATAAAATATAATGGTTACGGCTTTCAATTTAAAATATGTTGATATAAATACCACTTAATATTGAAAGGCATAATAGACATTCGCAAAATTCAGTTTGTATAAGATATATTACCATTTCTTAGGAAGGAAGGAACATGGAATATGAAGATCTAATTCAACAGTTTTTTTTGTATCTTAAGTGTTTACATTACAAACCTACAGAGCATCTTAAATATTATTTGAAAATTACTGCTTTCATTAAAATATAAATAAGTACAGACATTACATAAAATATTATATAACTATACAAACCAAATATTTCAGTGTTTATCGCTCATTATTATTGTCTTAATTGCGAGTATTCGCGCGTGCGATCAAATGTGACATAATCCGAACGCGGCCGCAATCAGTCAAAGGAACTGTCACGGGGCTGTCAGTGTCACTGTCACCATGATAGCTGATAGCCGGACGTGACTAGGCTTGTGGGGGACGGCGGTGATTGGCGTTAATTATTTATTTTAGTTCTTTCTCTCTTTTGTCGTGTTGAAGTATAAATTTGGAAAAGGTTTGTTGGATTTTTCCATCATTTTCTTTTCTAAGAAGACTATATGTCTCTATGTCTTTTTAAAGTAACCGGAGTTTTTGGTAACCTTAAATTTTCGTGTAGTTGTCTTCGTGTAGTAGCTCCTAAATTTCGAATCTCACAAGTATCATTATAAAACTTTATGAGTGACCAATCTGAGATGCATATTTTCCCTTTATATCTTTATTTTTAAAATTTAGCATGAAATTAAAATGTTTGGATATTTTATCAGAAACAGTCAAAAATTACCCTATGTAGGACGTACTTATACAGAATCCAGCGTCTCAGTAACGTTATACGAAACATTACCATTCCGTTTAGCGAAGAGACTCATAAGAAATAGTTTCTATGAATCAATTTGAAATATCTTGTTTTTAACATAGAGTACTTTTGACTGATTTGACTGATGAACAAAATGTTTTGGTGAAAACATTGGGACCATCTTCCTCAAATCTAGACCTCAGGAGCTCATTCTAATCGGGCAGAAATAACCAGTATGGGTTGAATGGTTTAACGGGTTTTCTAAGTCCAACTGGCTAGCTATTATCATAATGACTAAGAATGCCACTTTGGACATAAGATTACCCGCTTAGGTTGAGTAATCAGGGTGTTACTCGCTTCCATTGTTGACTTCTTCATAGAAATGATGAAGCCAACTATGGAAGCGAGAGTAAGCGTACCATCGAGTGAAGTGAAGGCTCCTCCTGCAAATAAAAAATATTGTAGGAAAACGTTTTTTTTTAATAAGCTCAGCAAAAGTCTCGACGCTACCTAATGATAAACAGTTGAGGAGTCCATATGTAATAGCTAGTAAAGCAGCGACATACTGCCCTAGCCACCCTCACCGCCGACCCAAAAAGTGCTTTTTCACGCCTCTTCTAAAGGAACCCATGTTGTATGAAGGAGGGAATACGTGTGCCGGTAAAGAATATCCTTAACAAATCTTCAGAGAAAATCCTCATTATGACAGTTATTCATTTTGTTAACATTCCCCTTATTCTTTAGAAACTTAAACATGAATAACAGATAATTTACTAAGTACAAGTTCGACTGCGTTTCTAGGCTAATTGAAAACATTTGTGTCCAACTGATTGACTGACATTAGACAGATGTGGTTTTTGTCGAAAGCTGCCTAGTTTATGAATCCAGTAATTGCAACCTTCAGATCTATTGTGTTGAACAATATGCTTTATTTTTGACTGGAGTTTTAAAAGGTTGTCAGAGAATAATTGATATGCTGGCTAAAGAATGAAGCGATAAATAAAAACGTTTTTGTAAGACTAGCAAATGAGCCGATGGTTAATGGTATCCGTGTGATTGCTTATATTGTAACATCATTTATACTCGAGAATTGTCCGACTCGGACATATGGCTTGGCAATGATTTTGGATTGCGATGATTTTGCGTTTTGGAAAAGATGGGCAGGGCTTTGAATTTCTAGTCTTATTTGACTATGATTATCTGATAAGAAGACTTATTTTATATCAAATTGAGTTGAAAATCTAGCCATACAATTAATTGGTTGATTGTATCAGATGGAATGGTGAAAAATGGTAATAAAAGTATAACTTCCTTGTTTTATATATAGTTTAACCATTCGTATACTCAGATATAATTTGGATTAATAATAAAATATTCTTCTTTCCGGCCATACTATTGAAAGTTAGAAAAATTAGTTAATTTAGAATTGAAAAATCTATGTTACATGTACAGTTCAATGGTTCATATTCTTAATATGGGATAGGTACTGTTAAAAAATCATTCACGCCCGCGGGCGGGTTACACTCAATCAAAGACCAACTGTGTTTGATAAATGAGTGCTTGACTTATACATGAATCGCAATAACAAAACTCCTCATTATGCTTTGAAGATGCTTATGCGATTTCGTAACTCAAGCCAAATACAACGTCAAATAAAACAACATTTTTTTAACATCAGTACCTTGAAAGCAAATACAAATTACGCGGTGAACTGAAGTGACATCTAGCGGCAAACGTCAGAACCAATCCGCGCTGTGAACTAACAAGGCAATTTTTGATCCCCAGCGACCGTGTGGGGTGTGGCAGCCGTCACACGTCACGTATGAGTGACGAAAATGGGTTAGATGTATCGATAGGAGGTATCGATGCATTTGTTAATTTTTTTAAATAAATTCGTATTAATTAATTACTGTAGTTTATAGCAGCCTGCTGTATCGGTATCGGTTCTTAAATCAGCATCCACGATTGATATTATGCGATCTGGTACGAATTATCTAAAGAAATCGAAAGCTTTAGCGTAAATTATGTCAACTTAGAATTTAAGTACACTTAACACTAGTCGAAGAATCGAATTATTTCTAAAGTTGGACGTGATACAGCATCGACGGTACTTTAGTCTGAGACCGGAAAATAAAACATTGAAATACCCGAGTATAACAATATGTTATAAAAAGTTTAACAAGAAAACCCAACCCACTTTTCTTAAGCTGTGAATTAATTATAGAATTAAATTCATAATCTATATCGAAAATATCCCAACACTACCGTGATGGATGCGACGTGAAGTGACAGTAGCTGTCACAGTGACACGCCGAGCCGTCACGTGATCCGCGAGAACTCGTGTAAATTATTTACGTGGCGTGCTAAGGGTGATCGCACGCGTTAATAACCCGATGTGGAGCGGTTGATTAACATGCGGCTGTAAAAAAGCTTGTTGATAATAAAGTTTATGTTCGCCCTATATACAAGCAGCGATAAGCATTGTTAGTATAGAATTCACTTGTTTTCGATAGGGTTATGTAACATTTTATAATATTTGAGAAAAGAAATAGTTAGCAAGTTAATGGTAATAACCAAAACCGCTGCACTTATTTAAAAATTCTTTCACTATCTGAAATATAGTTTTACAAATGGATATAAGATGTTATCATGTTGTATATAATTATTCAACCTTCAATTTGAGTCTAGTTTTTTTTAAACAGTGGTTAAATAGCACTTGCTTTTTTATATCATTCCCTATCTATGGATACTTGTAAAATTAAGATTTATAGGTACCAACGTTTGATTAGTTTATTTGCCATGAGTACAACACATAAGTAGTGAAAATCTATATCCTCATGGCTCGAGCGCCCTGGAGAATCTAAGAGACAGCGGGACACCTCCCCCGGAGGTGATGCCTGTCGATTAGAACTCCTCCAGAGGCGAATCACCCCTTAAGTCTTGAGGACTCTTCAAGGTTCTCGCCTCCTTAAAACCCCGGTAACGCTGTAAAGGCCATCTGCGGCCAACAGTATTAGTCAGTCCAAAAAAAAAGTGAAAATCTATAAGATGAATTTGATTTCCGAATGTGGTTCGAATACACAAATTATTTCCACTTACCTGATGTGAGGGTGAATCGTGTTATTATCATTCCCTCTCGGTCTTGTTACGTTTCATGCCCAGTTTGAAGAAGTCTATATTGTAGTACGAAGGAAAGAGATTACCTTTGATGAGCAGATTCATAATTTTAAGTTTATTTGAATTTGATTTACATGGTCATGGGATCGGGCGTTCTTTAAGTACCAAAATCTTCTTTATTTCTCATCTTATGTCTAAAGTTCTCCACATACCTATGTCAACATTGAACGTAACATTTCTTTGTATGCTGCAAACCGTAGACGCATCACAATAGACGCCTCTTTCATTCTAAATGCAACATTAACACAAATAAAACAATGAACAACGCTGACACTCATCATTGTCAAATTATTCAGCTGCCATTGTTCTACAGTCGATTTCAAGTTATTTTAGTTTGAATATTTTGACAGACATGACGGTTGGCCGTGAGCGTGAATGAACAACACGCTAATTGCTAGGTCGTTTGCTTCTTAATGATACTCGTGCTAAATATTGCTCACTTTATTCTAATAGTTGAAGTGTTTTGTTATTGAATTCTGATCGTCACATAACGTTATTACAGTATCTCTTATTTGCAATCAGTCATAGGCTTCGGTATCTTTTATCGTCATTAACAAACTATATACGTGTCACTGCTGGCCACAAGCTTTCTTACAATGTGGCTTGGTAGGTAAAAGCGGTTGTTGCAATAACCGGGACCAAAACTTTAACGTGCCTACCGAAACACGAAGAAGATAGGGATAACAAATTTATATTGACCCATCGAAAGTTGCTTGGTTTTCACGAAACCAGAGTGCAGGTAGCTCTTGGCTTGCAACTCATCTGAGGGTAAGTAAAGATAACGCCGATGATGGAAGCAATCTATATCCGAATTCTTCATTCACAGAAGAACTAGCTATCTTACAGCGGTTAACATCTTCTAAGAATTTAAGTAACTGCTTATTTGTCTAACCAAATAATCATTGTGCCTGATAATCATATCTTTCTTATCCATATAAAGAGTTGTAATGTCAGCACGAGCGGTTTCGCGACAGCCCTAGCAAGTATCACGTGACTGTGCGCAGGTTGTCAGCCAGTATGAGTGATGGCGTGCCGCGCCGACGTTACCACCTGATTTATTACTTCCGAACCTCCCCGCAACCCCGCTTCGGCTATGTACGGACAGCAGCAAACGACTTTGAATGTAACTTTTTATATAACATTTTCATTGGTGTGGATACAGCAAAGACGTGTTAAGGCTAAGGGGAAGCTGTAAACAGATATAGGACATTTGTCAAATAGCACTTTACAATTTCTGTACTGTTTTTAACTTCTTGAAATATAAGGGCATTGAACCTGAGTGTTACAGCAGTGGCAAGGCGATAGAAAGTTACACCAAACCAAGTGATTTAAAGACATGAATACAATAGTCTAGCTATACGATAAGACGCCATTAGACCTATCATAGTTCTATCAACGAACCAGCAATGAGATCATGACAAATCGGAGATTTTTACATCAAGCACTTGCAACTCGAAAAATTGTCTAATTTAATCTATGAGAAACTAGAATTGTAAAAGATTCGAGTACAAAGTCTCTGTGATCCCACAGCAAAACCAGTCTTCTAATGCTGAAACAACTTGTTTGTTCAGAGGAGGATTTAAGTTTTCAACAAGCAAATGGAACGATCACCTCCCCTGTCACGGGATGTCATTTCATATGTACAAAGAACTAGTTCGTTTTCACCTCTTAGACAGACATACGCTTCAGTAAATGTTGTAAAATGTACACCTCACTCTGGAACAACATTCAAATACAGACATACCTATTTTTCCTCCCTATTTTTTTCGATCTATTTCTCCTTATTCCTAGTTCTAAGGCAATAAAGTTTTATCATTATCATCATTATAATATGAATTATAGCTCCTTAATATGGCTGCAGGGAGATCATTGGCGTAGTGGTTAGTGTGTTCTGGTTTTGATGACGGAATCAAAGCAACTTTTGCAAGGGTTGGTCAATCAAAACTTTATGGTATCGACCTCCTCCTTCCGAAGACATGTTAAGCCATTGGTTCTTACGGCAACCGCTTCACTCACCAACCCGCATTTGTCTAGTGGTGATTTTAAAGCCAAAACTATTCATGTGTTTC
The DNA here is from genome assembly GCA_943193645.1 of Acentria ephemerella. Taxonomy (NCBI): domain Eukaryota; kingdom Metazoa; phylum Arthropoda; class Insecta; order Lepidoptera; family Crambidae; genus Acentria; species Acentria ephemerella. The sequence goes on from OW971882.1 coordinate 908,840, forward strand.
TCCCATGTTGGAAGGCCTGTGACCACTAGTATGACGTATAAATGATGATTGTCTGGTGCTTGATTATGTGTCTTTTTACCAGCAAATAGGCCATTTGCTAGTTGGTCATTCTTTGACATAAAAATACAGACCTAATTTAATAAGACAAATTATAAATACATTACAGATTTAAACTAATTAACACTACTTTGTGATGTTTCCGTAACGAGGTCATCCGAGGACGATAGTTAGGGTCTGGAGGTCGGGCAATAAAAATCAGGGGAAGTTTACTTACTTAACTAATAAAGTTACATAATATATGGTTTTTGAAGTTGCTCTCCATTCTCGTTTACTACAAAGCTTGACAACTAATTTAAAACAATTTTCATCTCCAAAGAGTATCTTCAGAATTCACAACTTTAATTACTTAGATATTTTTGCTACCCGTACCTCTCCTCAGGTGTGAACTGTGCCGCAGCACGTATGAATCCTGTCACAGACTTAATAGTTACTGTTTGTGTCTTTACATAAGCTTACAACTTGAAAACTGCTGTTTTGAATGTACCTTTTGTTCCAAGGAATATTTCAACTTGACTTTAATATGTAACAAAAGCAACAAAAGCCGTACATGCCGTTCTTAAGTTACTTAGATGTCCTGTTCTTACAAAGAAGGGGACATCATAGCTAAATAAAAGGAACGTCGAATATTTGTTAATAAACAACCGCGATAAAGGAATTTTCATTCAAGCCAGACATAAGTGCAATACGCTCATGAAACTCTGGGAGGATATCTCCTTTTGCCGTTTATAGGACAAAAAACAGCATTGTATGTGAAGGACTAGCTATTTATATATAGTCTTTAACCCTATTGTCTCGAACTTTCTTGTCATGTAGATTTTAAGTAGTTCCACCGTTTTGACTTCTAAATTCAAATGACGTTGTCGTTCTTTGAAAAACAATTTTTGATTTACGAATGGTCATATCAGCTAAGTTGTCATTGATAATTTTATATCAATTCTTTCATGTATTTGCTTTAATTAGTCATGTTCAAATAACTAAACCACAACTATATTTAAAATAAACTTTTCATCAGCCGTATTTTGTATTGCAAATGGTGAAATGAGATTACTCCCATTATCCCAACTGTTCCCTGGATGTCTCCTATCCCGGCAGGAGCCTTGCTATGCCGACCGCTGATGTGCCTATACGACTGCCAAATCCCCTGCGAAAGCGCGTCTGTATGTGGATTGTAAGGAATAGCGATAGGAAATAGGTAATAGGGATATTCTTAGTCGGTATACTGGAAAACTTACACCACGGCGTCCAACTTAACCTCAGCTGAGGCTTCCGTCGTGCAGTAAGTAGATATAAAATCTTTTCTATCGGAAATAAAGACATTTAAAGTCAACTTTTCTGGATATTTGCTTGTTAGAAGATTACTACAGAAGTCTAACAGAAGATTTTTTTGCATAGTAATACTGTAATCAAATTATATTAAGCTACCTGTAAACCCCGTGAACTCATACTATGAGTATATAGACACTTAAATTACTTTCCACTTCCACCATCTATCAAAAGTTGTCTTCATACTACTAATTTAATATAATATATATTACTAATTTAAATAAATTATATTTTTAAGATTTTCTCAAATTTTTATGGTTTTAATCCATCCCTGATTAAACCTAATAAATCACAATAAAAATATGTCAAATCAGTCAAGCTGTTTCTAAATTTATGCGATTTTGATATTTTTATGTATAAGAAAAAAAATATATTCGGTAAGATGTATAAAATACAATCATATAAAGTCTTTTATTTCAATAAAACTGCAAAACCTTCAACTCTCAATATTGTACCAAAGAGCTATAAACAACGAAATTTAATAATCTTTACAAGTGCATCATATTTGAAAAATATTGCATAGCAGACGACTCGAACAAAGCGAGAGTGGTTGGGATTCGCCACCGAGTATATCATTCTGTTTTATGAATTGTAAATTTAACGTTATATAGTCTTTAGTGCGCCGTATTTCAAATTGTATTAATGGCCGGCGCTGCTGCAGGGTTTGCACAAAACGTTTCATTTACTTGAAGGAAAATACATCGACTAAACATGTTTTAAATATGTAATTTGAGTGTCTGTCGCAAGAGTTTCTCGCTCAATTCAAATTGTAACTGTCTGCGGTATCTGTCGTTTCTCCAATGCTGACCTTTTTAAGCTTGTAGCTGTATTCAGTCATTCTTAATATTATTAAGGATTAGCAATTGATGCTTATCGAGGTTTGTGATTGCGAACAAGTGGTTGTGTTGTGGCCGTTGTTAGAATATCCTCACATCGATCATGTAGATGATTCTATAATTTCTTTAACAACTAGGTGGAACCACTTTCCATGTTTTGGATTCCTTATTTTTTGCTATATCATCAAAAAGTGGTTACCTATTTTCAAACTCGCTATACTCTTTTATTTTACTGTTCAAAGTTCTAACGCAACCTATTTGAGAATACACTTATTAAAATTGGTTAGGTTTGGTTAAAATTGTAATCGAAAAAGTGTAAAATTCAGGTGAGCTCCTGTTCTAAACACCGGTCCTATCATTCACTACACCTCTAATAAAAACTTTGGAACATAATTACAACTATCTAGAGCCATTTCAGACAAAAAAAATAATTTTCAGAATCCGTCCGGAATCCGTTCAAAAGTCTTTCTATTACCAGATGGTAAAAATTCACATTTTGATTTTATATCTTCTAATTTTCTTAATTCAATCAAAGTTGTTATAAATACGATTAAAAAAATGCTTCTCCAGATGTGGGAAGTTAACTTTTTCAACTCAGAATGATATCAATCTATATACGTTCATATTCTAGCAAGTACTAATAGCCACCGCCTTCATCATTCTGTTTTATGAATTGTAAATTTTACTTTATATAGTCTTTAGAGCAGTATATTTCATATTTTGCTAGTGCCCACAGCAGCAGCAGAGTTGACAGTCGTTTATTTTAGTTAGACCAGTTTAAATTTAGAATTGGGTTTTTACTCGGCTATCTAACCTACGTAATCATAAAATCTGATTGAATAGTAATTTATAAATTGAATTCCATAAGGTCAAAAATTTAATGATTATTAAAAATTTAAATTACAAGCCAATTTAAATTAAGAACCAAATAATATAACATTACAATATACATTTTATTTTTCTTCTCTTCAAAGTGTAATAAGTCACTCGAAATTATGAGAAAAAGACTTCTATTCTGTTGTGCACAGAGTAAAATTAAATTAATGTCCCTACTACTCTTTATAGAACAGAACGGATTAGGAAAGGACGGATCACCGGTGATGCAATTAGACGTTTCTAAACTTCAAACAACAACGAAACAAGAAATACAACGTTCAAGCAAATTTTCCTTCTATTTGCGAGCATCCAAAAATAACCTGTAAAATAAGGTAAAGGTGTATGGATCGTCAAACGTCAAGTAACTGATATTTCTAGAATCATTCTACCATTTTCTCATTTCAGTTCAACGAAAGAGAGGCGGATAACTTAATTTTAGAATAGAATAGAATAGAATATATTTTTATTGTACATCAACCAATTCAAGAAGAGAAATACACAAAAAAACTTTTAACTAATTTTGTACAAAGGGCGACCTTATCGCTTTTAGTTTGGTTGATACCAGCAGAGTTGCAGTCAATAACAAGTTTGTAAGAATTCAATGTAATTCACACATTTTCCAACTGAATTACTTAAATTGATTACATATTGATGTTGTAATGTTCTCTTTTTTGATATAAATAATAATATTTCTCACATTTACACCTATTACCATTATCTATCCCAAATTAAGTATCTTTAAGAGCTTGTGTTATGAATACTATATAACGGAGAAATATAAAAAAATAGAAATTTACTAAATAAACATACAAACCATGACTTGTGACAAAGTATTTCTATTCATCATCGTATTTGCTCCTACCGGGATTCGAGCCAGGGATCTTGGCTAAGTAGACAGGGGTACTGACCACTCGACCAGATAGTAATGATGATTTTCTCTTCTTACGGACAGATAAGTTGATGGCAACTAGGCTGACTTAAGGTCTTCCCTCGGTGCTTGCTATCTGACTATGTGACATATGAATATCGAAGCAATATGAGGTATAATAACAACCCTCGATTTCAGACATTGTAAGAGCTTCTACTTTATTTCGATAGATGGATATAAGGATGTAACTACTAGAATCCTTGGGGAATTGATCTAATAGTTGCTCAACTCGTCTAATCAAAAGTTCAGGTTCGAGTCTCTTGTTATTGACATTACAATTAACCGTTTTTACTACTTAAGTCAATTTACCTTCAAATATATTTTGATACGGAGTTGTTAGTACTAGTATCATGTCAAGAACTAGTAGTTTCCTTACATCTAATTCGATCTTGCCATATTCCACACTATCTAGCTCCATTATGACATTTCATATCTTCCAGCACCCAATTCACAATAATAGACGACTTTCAACTCAGTAGTCTAATTAATAGCTTACATCCTTGAAGCGACTTAGCGAATGATTGATTTGTTGCTATAAGTCGGACAGATATCATTTATATTGTTTATATATGATCGATTCACAATTTATTAGACAAAGTAATACATGGAACGTTCGTTATCCAATATCCAAGTCACGATTGAATGGATAATTTTTAACCTGTTCACGACGATGATAAGTTTGTAATTAATTATTTTGAAGCGGTCACGTTTATCTGATTTTTTAAATACGTAATAGTAACTGTTGGTTTCGCCTATATCTAAGTATGTTTGATAGTTATCTGCGAAAATTTACATTTCCTGTAGTAACTTTCATTGGAAGTCTAATTAATATGCTTAACCGAAATGATTGTCACGTAATTTATTGCTTATACATGGTAACACATCATTTATCTGAAAATGGTAAATACCATTCCCCCATGAGCGACAAATAAAATCGAGTTATCAACTAAGAATTAAAATAATACAAAAAAATCTACGTAAAAATTATTAAATTAACAGACGTTGTCATATATTGCAAGATTAATTAACAATTAAAAATTATTACAGCGCCAAGAAGAATAATTCAATTTATTATTCAAATTACTTAAGATCTCATGAATAAATACAAAGGATTTTATAAAGATACAAGTCGCTGTCAAGCAAAGCCTTGATCCGATAATAAACCGTAAAACATTAATAGCAGCTAAATTATCAACACACGCAACGGGAGAATTATTTAGTATGATATATCGTGCCGTTAACGATCTCACTCAAAATAATATAAAGAATAAAAATTATGATGTTCGTAGTAGGGCAATAAAACCTAAATATATTAACAGCCCTACGCGGGGAGCAATAAACAACTATTGTGTAGAAGGCAGCTAGCTCTTGGGCCGATTCATAAATTTTGCAGCGCGCCGTTTAGTTTTATGTACGATATTACCTATTCACACGCGTCCAGTTAAAAAAAAGTTTATACAGAAATCTATTAACATTATTACTATCTTAAGTCGAAGAATAAAATAGTAAAAATATCAACTGTTAAATTAAATCTATTGCACCCGCTTATTATCTCAACATTACTCTTCATAAAAATGACTCATCAACTTGGAATATAACGGAGGAAAATGATTAAAGCACGATTGCAAACAATCCATTAACGGCCGTGGAAGAAGAAGATATGGTAAACGAGCTCCTTGTATGGAAAGCATTAACATAATCAGACACATTCGTTGAAGTAATGTATGTAAAGAAGTTTAATGAAACGTCCCCGATAGCAAGCTCGGCGAGTCATGAAATAACTATCATTAAACCCGACACGATACGGACGATAATCATCGACTACGCGCAAAAAGCTAAGACAGCGATTCTGATGCAAATTGCATACGCCATATATCAGGTAGTTAATCACCGTTCCGCCACTTGGGATGTAATAATGAGATTACTTGAAAAAATAACACACGACTATGTTCTCAAGACACCTTCACGACTAATCACGGGAACAATGACACAAAGATCGTTGACAGATCGCTCGTAGACACCGCGATAAATCATTCGCTAATTGTGCTTATCAATCAAGCCGAAAACGCAACCACAGAAAATCTGAAACAAATAATAAAGGTGAAAATTAAAAAGATTATCGCTATACGTCAGTGAAGATGTAGAAGGCGATAATAAGAAATCGAAGAGAGTAGACGCAGAATTTATAGTTGAAGCTGAAAGAACAAGCGATGACGATAATTCACCGCATACAATAAAGAGCGCTATTGATCTTGCAGAAAGCGAATCGGCTCGTAACAGAGAACAAAACACGCTACCGCCGAACGTCGTATAAATCTTTATTATTGCCACAACAAGCTTATAGCGAGTCGTTTCAGGTACTCAAACCGGATCTTGCTCGGTATAAACTCACGACTTCGAAAGCATTTTTTCGCTCAATGAAATATGCTACATCGCCCCTGGCCCGGAGGAAGGAAACCCATAAATAAATAATAATACAACCATTTATATTACCAAAGGGTTTCGCCCGACGTGTCTATTATCATCTGAATTGTTTAAATATGATAATGCATCAAAATAACAGGCCGTTCGTTCGCGGCCGCGACTTCTGTTCCACCATTATCATAAAGATTCACTTAATAGACTGTTCCAAAATTATTATAGTGGTCTGACACTGCTTTATTGCCGAGAAAGATTATAGCAAAGAATTTATTCTCCCCATTCCATTTAAACACAAAAAATGTGACTTCAACAACATGGTTAATTTGGTATGGTGACGCAATCGCTACAACTTGAGTATGTTGATGTTTTTATAATGTAATGATAAAGTTTAATTACTGATCAAGTCTCGAGATTTGGTTATTAAATTCGTCCAAATAAAAAAGCTTTCAAGATTGCAACGTAAGTAAAGCAACAACCGAACGTATAATCATATTTGCTGATTAAAATCAAATTTAATTACAACTATCCGGCCGCGCTGGTGTTTTAAAGCTCGCATTCAATGTTACTGCACCAAAGGAGTGTGTAGATGTGTAATAAACTACCCCCAATAAACCCCGAAACGCACTGACTCGCCTCGCAATAACCGTACGTAGACTAAACAAATGATTTTCTCGACAATAAAAACTTCACAATAAAAGCATTCACGAAATGTCGGTCATTAAGTGTATTTACGCAGTGAAACGGATATAGGGGCCGTAAAAATGTGGAACGGCTTATTGAGACGTTGGCAACAGTCTCAGAGCAAGATCCGACTTAATCTATGGCTTACACGCCTCGCTGCGCTAATTTGGGACCACGGCCGAGTCACTAAGGAGATTAAAGTTGACTCAAAATTTCTGACAAATTAAAATTTCAACACAATAGCCGTAAAACAATATCAAGATCGTATAAATAACTGTCCCTTTGTACTCCGTATTTACGAGGTGCATGCGAAAAAAGTCGTTTAGGCAAACAGCGGTGATAAAGCAGGCAAGCGATTCGCATTTGTGTGCAACGAGCGTGAACCTAAATGTATTCAACGCTTATCGCTAACACACGAGTTTACACCAGCCAGTAGCAGCCAATTAAGTTGGTTGAAAGCCACAGTAATAATAACTTTATATGGATTAACTGTGTCAGATGCATTTAGAGATATGGACGGAGAGTGGTCTACGTTGACGTGAGCCGAGATCGGCTTCGTTTCAAACGCATAAATTATTTCCCTCAGTCACTCAGGGCTGCGATAGACTAAGTAATTAATATATTTCTCGGCATCAACAAAATAAAAATGAACTCGGCGACGTTGAAACGAATCAAGCGGAAGGAGAACGAAACCCGTATCACAAAAAAGATAAAAAAAATATCACAGAGACCCATATTTATAAGGCTATTGTTGTTGACACGCCGCATTTGTTGCCCGCACTAAACACGAGTCGAAGCTATTGAATCCGAATTGTTATTTCATTCATAATTTATCACTCTATCGACCTTTGTATTTAAATGTCTAGATATGAATTTCGTGTAGATTAATGCGTCTGTAGGGCTCACAAATTCATATTTTTCATTATGGAATGATTTGACATAAAACGTGCGCGTCACGCAGCTTTATGTAGGACTTAGAAAGGATAGAATCGACGTTTCTAAGTGTCGCTATAAATCATGTAACTTTCAGTTTCGTTTTAGATTTTGCTGCTATCTTGAGAATAGATCTAAAGTCTATCTAAATAACGATGATTATCTAAACGATGGTTGCGATCTAGTGAGCGTGTACCAAACAAAGTAATAAATTTTGTGTCGATGATCTTATGATTTCCTCCGGGCAACAATGCGATAGTTTGTCAGTTCTAGGCAGTTGTTAGAGCTAGTGGGCGGGGAGAGCTCGTCATCAATCACACGCCGTGACTCTTTCAACCTGCCGGCGGGAGGGGGGCGCGGCAGGGCTGCCACATATAAATTATGGGCCGTTTTTGTACAGCTGTCGAGTGGAGACAAAATTTGTTAGCGACACTGTTAATTAATAGCACCCAGAGCGTTTATCATCTGGTGATATTTACAGTGTTGTACCAGCGCCTACTAAAGACGGTGACGTTTTTATTACTGAAAATTTATCTTGGTATGCGGTGAATTATGTCAAGTAATTTTGTCACAAAATTCTAACTGCATTCTGTAATTAACATAAAATAAATTGCTTTAAGCATATATATTGGATACTTTAAGCTATGCATAGGTTTCGAATTTAAGATCTACGTAAACCATTTATATAACAGAATCCTGGTAGTCAGCAATGGAACTACCCTAAAATATAGGATTACGAAGGTTTGAGTATGAGATTTTCATCCAAAGTAACTTTTACATTCACAATGGAGTTCATATTTTTAAAAATATTTTTCAATAATTCATTGAAGCTTTGCTGTTATAATCATACCATTTAACATATGAACGTAAATGCTTTGAATACGCCCAAACGTGCAGTTAAACATCTGAGGCTAACGGCGTAATGGTTCCTAGTTAATATTACAAAGTAAGTGAAAGCGACGCTTATTTCACTATTAGCCAATCTTCTCTTACGTAGTGAGATGCCCTTATCTAGAATACTTGGTAACCCTTAGACTGCATTAGGGTGTATACTTGATCTTAGTCAAAGCTCGCCTGACGTTTTTATACCGGCGGCGTACGATGGATCGTCCCCGTCAGGTGCTCACGAAAAATTACCTCCGACGTTGTTTGCTGAAGGAGCCACGATTGATTTTGGGTTGATTAACGTAGGCTTATTTGGTCTGAAAGGTAGACTTTCACTTTTGAAGGATTTAATTTGGTATATTGTTTATTTCTTTGGATAGGTCTATTGCAGCTTCTTATTTTACTTCTTTTTAGATTATTTGATTCAATGAAGCATAAGCTTAGCGTCAAATTTAAGCTTTCAAAATCAAAGGACTATGGTCAATTCAATCACAACTGATTGAATTGACCATTGTCCTTTGATTTTGAAAGAGGATTTAGTTTACGCTATAATAGCCAAGAATATGCCATTTATACAATAATCTGAATGAGAAATACCTTGATCTTGTTATTTTGAAATCTTGTCTAGATGCATCATTGATGCTGTTGTCGATTGATAAAACATTATAGCTTAACATATGAGTAAATATTAGTAAATACGTAATAGTATAGTTTAAAAAATCGATTTGTGCATATATGTTGGACATTGGTTAGCTTAACAACCATTATTTTTCTAATTCAACGCCTGTTGAGTGTATTTTAGAAATAAATAAATATAAAAACTTAACTATTGACACTTATATTGACATAAAACTAATATTGGAACTACTTTAAAAAATACTTCACATAATATTACTTTCTTTGTAAAACTAAGCAAAATAATATAAAATACTGTACTGTCTAACATCTCAGATGTAATATGTAGATAATATTCTTCTGATTTGATCCCCAGTGAATTCAAAAAGATAATTCTCCACCGCCACCTGTCACAGATACAACAAACAATTGAAAAGATCCAAGCTATTTAAGCTATAAAGAATTCAATAGAGTACACGCAAAGACCCTATACACAATGAAAGATTAACCCGGGTGTCAGAGAAAGAGTAATGAAGTTAAGAATGCGTTTGACAGAGGCAAAGAACCCATTGAATATTTCAGAGGCAAACCCAGTGGAACTGAATCGGTACACTTTGGTATAAGTGAAATTGAATTTTTAAACAATATTAATTTAAATGGTACGAAAGTAAAATGCGGTAAATTTAATAAAGATAAAACATGGTTATAATAATATGCTTAAATAATCATACAATGTATGAAATAATGTAATATCATGAACAATTTGGTATAAAGGTACCTTATTACGCAGCCTAAACAAATTTCAGATAGGACAGAATGCAATTACCAAGTTGTAGAAAATGATCAAACATCTCAGCTATCATTCTTATTATAGACATTTTCTTAATATAAGATTATGAATTTAGTTAAATTAGCGATTTAAAGTGTGGATTTATAGAGTTATTTAGCGAGCAAATTATACTGTGGTTTTTTTATATCTATAGTTGAGTGAACAAGTTGAGTGTAAGTTGTGAAATAAGGAACCAATAGAAAATTATTTCATTCCCGGTCAGTATTTTTCCCGAATCCAAGCTGAATTTGTCCCTTCTTAGTTTCAGTGAAAAAGTAAATGTATCACAAAACAGCAAAGTCAATTTTCCCCCCCATCCTTTTTAAAGGGTGAAGAGTACAATGGCCGTTGTTTCGCCTCGGGAAATTAAACATTTGATTTAGTAGACACATCCGTAGACGGCGACATGACGTCCTGTGGGAACTTCCCTAAAATATTCACATACATTTCCCTTTAAAAATTACTAACATGAATTTCGCATTACATTCAGTACACGAACGAGTTATTAAGCAGCGGATTTGGCTTAAGTACCGGCTTGTCACAGTTTTTACGGTGCCTTTTAAACTTAAACACTTTATTTTGAAAGTTAATTGGTCTTTACGACCAACTGATGCGTGGACCGAAATGTGAGCTATTAAATAAGGAACGTCTTAAAAGACAAATTAAAATCCCAAAACAGCTCAGATGCTAATGACATTACGACAAATTCCACACAGCAAAACGAGCGCTGATCCTATCGAACGGTCTCGTAGAGCTATAAAATATTTTTATTTATTTTAATGGCGCTTTGTAAGATGTCAGATATAATGAATATATTACCGGTAGCTGGCACGAAATATTCTTTTTAAAAGGTAATTATTTACAGAAACGATCGTCGTATTCTGATAAACAACCCCGATAACAATACATCTCCGGCGGCGTTCACGCATTCCCTATCCCCATCCATTACTGTTTCATCTTCAATAACACGTTTTGCTGAGACAGCTTTTATAACACAAGTGCGTACTCCAACTTCAACCTTGTTTCTAGTAATAACAGAGACGACTTTCTCTTAACGTCTATGTGGCTTTGTGGGAGCGCTAACTCTTTCATCTATCATAATCGTTCATGCTGAAAACAATCAAGATTGATTCGATACCCGGGTGAATCTACACTTTAACGGTTTTGGATTAAGGTTGGGTTTTGTTTGATCGTTCTAAGCTTCGCCAGTTGGTAGCTAACCGCCGTCAGAGGCGAATGTAGGCGGCGGCGTAACGAAGGGACCTACGGATCCAGGAAAATGACAAATGACATCTGCCTACTGCTTGTCAAATAACGGACAGATAATAAATGACCTCGATTGTTTATCATCAAATATCGCATATATCATTATCGCGTAGTCGGGAGCGGGCCGCTTTGACTTCGGGGAGTATGATTAATATTGTTTGGTTAATTTTGAGTCTATCCGTAATGTAAATACTTTGGGGCAAGTTTTGGTGCTGTCATTGCGGGTTGATTACGACGGTGCGGGAGATTGGGATCTAGCTTGTCTAATGGGGTTTACTTTTGGAGTATCGGATATTAAAAACTAATTATGGAACTGTTCATCATATTTTTAGGTTGTTTTATGTGATTTTGAAAAAAAGTTTTTGTTAATTTCTCTTTTATTTCGTTAAAACAGATCTATGGATTTAGCTCAGACAGACTTATAAATTAAATTAACTGCTTTTTTATGTCATATTTGATTAAAAGATGTTAAGCGGAGAGATATGTTTATCTACTTTAGGGTTGATTTTTTTTGTTTATCTGCCTTAGATTCTATAACTTGGCTCTCTCTAATTTCTTATTGGATCTCTTTATTTTTATACAAGTATGTTGAGAAACAAGCACTTGACATTACAGATGGAATCGACTTCTATAAACACGTGTAAAAGCAAGGGTAAGCCACGCTTTGCCAGCCCTATTAGAAATGAAGGAAACATTATATTTGAATCGACAGCATTTGACAAAATCCCACAGATCACAACTAAATGCTTTCCAAAGAACTCTGGCGATATTTCACACTGCTGTAATAACACTACAAATTATAACTAGGAAATGATGTTTTCTTAGTTAACCAAACATCACATCATACGGAGTTGCTCTTGTCTTATATTTAGATTTTATTAAATAAAATAATATATGATATTTGGAACATATTTAAATTTAAAATGAAACGTCGTGCTTAAATCAGAGCGAATTGTCCATGTCATTCACAGGAGTTTGTTTACTAACTTCGTCTTCAACATGACAGCGAACATTGACTAAGGACTTAACTTCTTATTCACTGATATATTCCAAAGCCATCCTTATTGCTATAATAGTTGGTTCTTTACTATCTGCATCAGCAAGTTTGTCGTAAACAAACGACAAGCTTCGTGTAAACTGTCAGGTGACATAGCAGAGACCTCAATAGCTATAAGATGATTAATTCAGATCAGGCCTCAACTTATCTTGAATATTTAAATCTATACAGTAATAATGGACGCAGTTGCATTTTAAGATCAATTTTTTTTAAATATTGAACCTGTTGTAAGCTTAAGTCTAGTTAAAATCTTATTTGGCAAATACGTATTGAAATCGTATGTAATAAACGCCTTTTACGTCTATGACTTTAACAAACAATAAAGCTTTCAGAAAAACTACTGATATTAAAAATTTTACCATCGTTTGTGTATTTTATTTACTCTTTTCTGTAGAAGTAGCCATGATCTTATGAACATGGCTACTTCTAGGAGAGTAAGAGAACGTCGTTAATAAAAAACATTCCTTATCTACAAATTGGAAAAACACTAGATTATGATCTGAGGAATATTCAGCGAAAAGTCCAAGTCTAGATAGATGCCGCAAAACTAGGTTAAAGTTAGCAGTTGGGTATAACACTAGTTAGATAGTTCATTTATGAGCTAGTCTAGTCTTTATCTCCAGTCAGAAATAGTACCAAAAAAAAAACAACACGATCGAAATAAAAAAATCTTAAAAGTTAAATAACATGAGATCATCTTCTGATGATAGATTAAAAGATAAATACCACAGTAATTACTGTTCTTATTATTGGATTAAATATCCACATTTATATTTTTAAAAGCCTCTGAATGCTTTCAAAAATCATGAACAGGGCTTTTCTGCCTTCTTTGGGGGTAAAACATTTTTCATAGGGCAGCCCCGAAAACGATACGTCAAAATCAGTGTTCGCGTAAATTCGTCCGCCACCGCACACTATTCAGACTGTTGTACAAGTGTTAAGCTTTTAACGATTTCAATACAGGATTATGTATCGAATGTTTTAATTATTGTTAAACGTGTAACAAAAATGTTTACATACATATATTCTTACATTATCTAAAGATATTAGACTATCTGCAAAAAAGTTTTTATTGGCACTATGTGAACAGATTATATCTATCTCTTATTTTTATATTGTCGATATTTTTTTTTGTATAAAACCCAGCAAATAACACAATACTACCTAATGGTAGGCAATAGCTGTATATGCGAAGATAGCTAGTGCAGCTTTTAACATACTGCCTTAGCCAGCACCTTGCCCACCCAAAAAGTACCCTTTTACGAACTCATATTGTATGAAGGAGGCAACACATGTGCCAGTAAAGGATTCCACGCTCTGGCTGTGTGACTAAGAAAGGAGTCACGTAATCTCTTTGTGCGTAAGTAGAAGAGGAAACAGTAAACGAGGGATTTGGTAGTTTTATTGATGCAACCTGTTTGCGCGGTCGTGTGTTTATTAGTAAGTCTTAGAGTAGGTAGGAGTTAACAACTACAATCTTTGGTATTTCAACACACAACCGATCAAGTGATTCCCTGGATATTGCTGCCATTGTCTATAGGTTATGGCTTTCACTTACCTTCTGGTACACCTTCTGCTTGTTTAACTTCCCTATTAAGTATTTATTCATTGATTTAGTTAAATTTATGTATTTTATTTAAATGTTTATATTAAAACATCAGGTGTCAGAACTTATAGTTACAATCACGATATAATGAACAAAGTTAAGGTTATAAGAAGATAGTTTTCAAATTCTTATGCAGCCTCTTCTTCCATAATTCAAGTCATTTCTTCGTCTTTGCAATTTTAATTATTTATTTAATATATTAGAATTTCTCTATTAACTCTATTATGCCTATTCTTTCATTGAGCCTGACGAGAAATAAATATCTAATAATATAATTCATGATTTCTATACGAAACTAAAACTGAACACCTTTGTTTTTTAATGGTTTGTAATACAATCCACCATGTACTTATAATACGCAGCCTTCAAAGGCGAGGTATTAAATTTAAAAAGTTCCGAAAGCTTTTTACATTTTCATCCGGTCATAATTTGAGTTAGCTTTAAAGCCAGAATAGAAGCCATAAATGCTAAGTAATGAAATATTTGAAGTTGCCACGTTTGTAAGGTTGTCAATAAAATTGTAATTTATGGCCTGTTAAAAGTCTTCATTAAATTATTTATTGTAATATTCTTTGGTGTATTCATTGGTTATTGTCAAATAAAAAATAATATCGTTAATAGTTTTGATTATGACTACGTGACGGAAGTCATTAATCATGTCTCACGTGTTATATAATTCTTAATAAAAATATGATTATATATGAAAAAACTAGTGAATATACAAGATTAATGGAGCAATTGATTTGTGGTTTAAGATTTAGTAATTCATTAACAGTTTTCAAACAAAAATCAAAGCCTTGATCTTTTAACTCTCTTCACTCATCACTTGCACCGCAGCGTTAATTTTCAGAACGGAACAGTAAGCTTGATAAATGGGTGTCGGAATTTCAAAGGGGCACAATGGAGACCTGACCCAACAGACGGGTCGTTTATCAAAAAACGTCTATGCCGTCAAAGGAACAGTCGTGTGGTAATCCGACCTTTGACATTCAGGGCGAAATTAAAAATGAGCACTTCATCATATACGTCTAACATGACAGTGCTATTTAATCGCAAGCGTGGTCCAAATATTGCTTAGTATTCCTTGGCTTCCTTGCAGGTTTTTGTTTTAGTCACACGTAAATGATGCGTCATGTTAAATCCGAAAAAGAATTGCTAATGGTCATTACCTATACCTATCCAAAATAAATCATAGAAAATAAAATCATCTTAAAGTGTAATTTATACTATTTTCTATCACGAATTTAACTTCATTAAGAGCTTGTGTAATAAATTGTGGATAACGGAGAAATATAGATAAAAATATAAAAGATATCAAAATGAATACACAAGCATTCTCGATTCGTGAACAAGTTTCTGCTCAACCAAAATTTGCTTCTATTGGCATTAAAACTGGGACTCCTATCCATTGATAACTCATATAGACGGCCATCAGTATATTGCAAATATTGTAAAGTAATGTTTTATTTCTACTAAGATTCAGAAAGTCTTTTCCCAATAATTCTTTATTCTTTTACCTCAAAAGATAGAAGAAACTTAATACAATTTACAAATTTTATAGCAACTCCTTAATCATGTTACGTCTCATTTTGACGCAGTTAAAAGCTAAATACTAACTAAAACAAAGACTAAGGTGTGGTGTTAAGACTAGCTAGCTAGTTTTGAGAAAGTTTTCGAATAAGCAATTAAAATTACAATCAAAAGTTAGGAAATAAATCGAGAAATTTTAATCAAATATCACAATATTAACTAAATACGGAATGTGATATACAACTCAAAAGATTTACTGTAACTGGTGACTTAAGTACGAAGTAGTTTAACTGACATGTAATTCTATGCACCCAATTTAGCGCTTGTAGCTTTCCAAATTCTGTGAGTTAATAAAAGAATATTTGAACAACTTTATTAAAATATCTCATCACAAGGATCTTTCCAACCACCCTCTAATAACCATTATGACGGATGGACGATCAACGTCAAAGTTAATAGGATTAAAGTATTCTTCCATATTGTTGGGGGTTCGATCCCTGACAATGATCGAAGCAGGATTCTGTCAGGAACCATTAGATTTATTACTTGTTTTATGAACAATTTCCTTCGTTATTTTTTTCATAATCTTCTTAGTCGTTTCATACATCAGAATTAAGAATTTTTGTTAGACGTTTGGTCGGTTGTCTTTAAGGCTTATAAATTCTACTGAAGAATCTAACACAAAACAGTTATAATAAATATTAACAATTATTATAATGCTTTTAATGGTAGATACTACTAACATAAACGTTAGTTATTTACAAGAAATTTAATAAATTTTTAGGGTCAGAATTTTAGAACAAGTGAAGAAATTGAAATATAAAAATTTCTAGGATCCTCTCCGATCTAATTAAAAGTAATTCAGCATATTCTATTATTGGTACACCATTTTCATAAATTTCTTTTCATTCGAGTGTTAAAAAAATGTATAAATAGCAATATTTCTTCTACCAATCTTTATATATCAGACGTATCTGTCGGGGTTTCCTAGAAAAGTGTAGTAATATCAAACAGGATGCGAGACAAATAAAATCCGGACCGGATACTAGAATCGTTCCATCGACAAATTTATGTAGTTGTAAACGCAGATTTATTCCTGTGGAGGCGAGGTGTGAAGCCGGTTAAACAGCGCTGAATTAGTAGTCGATCTAATATAGAATTATATCAGTTGATAATTTAACTTTTGATGCGATATTAGACATTAGACAACGCTCTCTGTTGACTGAATGCTTATTAATGAGCTATATCTTGAAAAGCATATTAAGCCGATGATGACTACTGCTTTCACCCATCTTTTTCTGTTTTTTATTCTCTCATATATCACTTCCATGTAGGGCAGCCTGGGCTCAACAGTGAGACTTATTAAATCCTAATGTAACGTTCAATTGAAT
Source organism: Acentria ephemerella (assembly GCA_943193645.1). NCBI lineage: Eukaryota > Metazoa > Arthropoda > Insecta > Lepidoptera > Crambidae > Acentria > Acentria ephemerella. The sequence continues at coordinate 926,077 of OW971882.1, forward strand.
AAATTTTTCAAGGAAACTAAAGCTGCTACTTATACTTCTACTTTTTACTTAAAAATTAGTTAACTGTTCCCTATGTATTTCTCTTTTTGAATTGACAGATGTACATTAAAGATATTCTATTCTATTCTATGTTGTAAAGATAACGGTCATGACCACTTCATTAATTAAATCGAATGTTTTGTATGTATCCTCACCATCAACGTCGTATCAGCTGCGAGTGCTGAACTTAGGTCTCCCCCAAGAATCTCCTAACCAAATGTTCTTACGCTGCCCCGATCTAGTGGCTTCTAGCGGTCTTTCGATCGTCAGTTCACTCTATGGGAGTCCTAACAACGCTGGTTCTCCAGGTGCGCGGCTACCAATCATTTTCCAGGAAATTTCTGCCCAACGGACGTCAGTCCTGCAATTCCTGCTTGCAATGTGTCCTGACCATTTCAGGCTTCTATTTTTCTACAAGCGTTTCTTCTTCATATTTTTTATGTATCATTCGAAGAATTTTAGACAATTTAATTTTTTGTTTGTTGGAAACTCATAGTGACCGTGTGTTTAACGATTTCCATGTCTAATAACGTGTATCGTTCGCTTTATGTTACATTGAAAAATTTATGTTTAAAAAAATGACATCAAAGAAAAAGCGCTATTTATCAAACTATCCTATATATCTTGTTTGTAATATATTAATTTTCTGTGTCCAAAAGATTAGGATTCTTTCCTCCTGTTTTTGACTTGATAAATTTAAATAAAATAAAATAAAATTACATCATTACATCTATTTAAGGAAGTCAAGATAAATATGATCGATATTCTTTTAGAGAAGTTCGTTTGATCTTTCAAAGATGTTTATTTAGTTTTAAATATAAAATATTGAAAAAGTTATATGATAGCAACTAAAGTTGTACGTTCTGTATAAGGAGGTATTATGTTCATAGCATAAGAGAAAAGCCCCCACTGCCAATGCAACGTTCCTCGATGAGAACTCCAATAAGACCCATCAATATTAAGTTATTGTACAACAAAGTACTGAATAACCAGATTACAGAGATCCCGCTGAGATCACAAGTCAGGAAACGCAAAATTATATTTAAACTCCAAGTAGTCATTTAAAACTGTCCTTTTAAAGGTAGCAATTAATTCTAGATGTATTTACAAAATATACACGAACATTTTAGTTAGACTAAATGAAACGCAGACGATAGCCATCAGGGGTGCCAATCAGCGGTCGCGTTTGCCTGCGGGCGGCAATTAGGAGCACCTGTCAGACGTTCGCGGCGTACCGCCATTTTGTGGTGACGCGACAGACCGACACTTTATATTGTTTAACGTGCTCAATTTAATAGATGCATTTAATCGGTTATAGTAATTTATGCTTCAGTGGCTTTGTTCTTTTTATATTAACTTTATTGAACTAATTTTCTTTGCTGTGATTTTTTAATTAAGCAAGATTTCAACTGTTAAGTAAGCTCATCATATATCATCATCAATACAGTCTAGGAACTTTTGGCCACTATGGTTCAAGCGCTCTGGTTTCGTTAAAGAAAACGAAGCCACTTTAGGCATGGTTGGTTGATGGATCATCATCTACAGCCTATATACATCCCACTATTAGACATAGACCTTTACAACTTTGGCCAATACACATGAGGAATTTAAGCCATAACCATGCTGGTCCAATGCGGCAGCAGTTACGTACCAACCGGACAATCGGCTTAACGTACTATCTGAAGCACAGAGGAGTTTATGATAACTTAGATTGATCCATCCAGAGAGCCAATGGCAAAAGTTGCTTTGTTTTTCTTATCTATACCAAAGCTTTCAAACCACTCCGCCAATGTTACATACGATAATTAAAATTGTTAATTATGGTCTAGTGAATATTTCTTTATTATTATCTTAAGTTTTTATTTACTCACCCAAGGATAGAGACGCTGTATGCTGAAATACAGGCTTCAGCCTAGTTCAGCAACAGATAATCTTAGTCCTAAGTAAGATGTTTAAAATAAAAAATAAATAAATAATGAGCTACTCATTTGACAGTTTTATTAACAGAATACAGAACAAGAGAATTGAGTAAATTCTTAATGGTAATATGGAAGCCATAGTTTCGATATCCAGTGTTATCTGACCTTCACAATACCTTACAAACATTTAAAATGGTTTTATTTTTAAAATAATCGTATATCAAACTTAAGAAGTAGTTAAAAACCATCCCTATTTTTAACCTCATAGAAATTGCTAATCTGTAAGTGAATTTGTAAAATGCTTAATTATAAAGAGAAGGTTAAAAATAAAAGTATAATTGTTAATGTCATACTAAATGAGTTTTTTAACCACTCTTTACAGATATATTGAATTTAAAGTACATATTAGAAATAAATATTAAATTTACTAAATAAAAAAATAACACGGATACTTCATTCTCTTAGTAATTTTATTTTACACTAATAAATACAGATTAGTATCTAACAATATATTTGCATAGATGTCAGTTGTCAACAGATAGATTTAAAAAATGCTCGAGCCAATTCTGAAGAATTTTAAAAAGATTTCAAAGTAAAATTAGTCGTAAATAAGAATAATGCTATTACAAAAATAATTGGCTAATTAACAAAACTGTAATTTATTACAACTTTAGTATGCAAAAACGGTTAAAAACACCAATAAAATAAATCAAAAATGAAATCCATTTCCGTGAGAACCAACCATTTGCGACTAATTTATTCACAATATTTTTTTGCTGTCCAATCACCGTGCAATAACTCACTTATGCCTTTCGTAAGTTTTTAACTGCTAAATTAAATTTTATCGTCTATTGCAATGTAACAAGACGTCTGAGCGAGGAACGCCGGGGGCGTGGGCAGTGTTATAAATACCGCCATTACAACAGATAAGTTGTCTTGTCAGAGTAAACGCGAGGTGTGTCGTAACTGGGATATATGACTGCGGCCAATGTTTGGACGTAAATCACTTTGCTCTTGTGTTCCAGTGATAGCGATGAGTGGACAGCGTAAAAAGATATTAATTAAGACTTCCAAAGTGTGGAGGATGAGGGTTGTGATGTTTAAAAGTTCTGTATTTCTCATGCGGCTTCATTCTTGGACAAGATTTGTACCAGATCGACATCTCGCCTCTCGATAACCTATCTGCCCCAAAAGCTGACCTTGCAATGGGCCTCTGCCATTCTGTGGTCGCAATTTCTTTAGCTGCGTCACCTAGTTCTCTTAGATTATATAATTTCTGATACATTTACGCTCAGAAACTCTGAAAATAGAACTCTTCGTATAATTGCCTTCTTATGAAGAATACGTATAAAAATTAAAATGAACGTTCATCAATTTTTAAATAAAGAAAGCAATTTATACATAAATAAATAAAACTTATTCATAAGCATGACTACAAAATTTTAATTTTGTGTTTATCGCACAAACTACTACCCAGGACACGAACCCGGATATAATGAAGGCAGAGCATCTCCACCAGCCAGCAGTTAACACATTCTATCTAATACCCTCATATCCGCGGCACAACAGTTATATGTATGAGTTGAACGGCTTGGTACATGATAAAAATGTATTCATAATGTCCCGTGGGACAACAGTATTACGACAGTTGTATCATTATAATATTATCGCTGATGTTACTGTGTTTTTGCAAATGGATCCCATAATATGAGTAGCACGATAGTATTAGGATTGTTAACGAGCCGCCTCTAAATTTAAATACCCGCTTGTAGTAGCACCCCGACTTTATAGGAAATGTTGTCTGAGTATTTAACGACATCGATTAATGTTTTAATTCGTGTCCGCAATAATTTAATAAAGGCTGCCCACTTTTAGATTATGTCAATAATTATTCTTATAAATATCATTAGCATTTGTCGCTTTGGTAGTAATGTATTTTGATCAGTGTTGCGTCATTCAACGAGGTTCACCGAGCTTATTGGGTAATATTTTTGAGAGCATTATATGCATAATTATGTGCTGTCTCCAGAGTGTCAGTGCAACAGTAGAATCCAGTGATTTTCTTGTCAAGTCGTTGATTCCAGTTCTTACGGGCAACACTTTCACCTACCACGCCGCACTAGGTCAGTGTGGTGATATTAAGGTTCAAACTTTTATGTTTTTCCCATGTATTAAAAGCCTGTTCCCATCAGTGTGACATTTAAGGCTGTTGATATCTTGCCTTCTAGCCTTGTAATAAAGCAATTAATAGCCAATTAAGTAAACGGTCGGTAAAGACGCAATAAGCTTGCAATTACCAAGAACTGCCAGATATTTTGTTGGCTTTGTTATTGCTATGTAATTAGAATAATTTTAAGGTGAGATGTTATGCTTAATATGAAGCTGAGTGTACGTTTAGAAAAGTTTTAAACGAAGCTAAAATCCTATATCAAAATACTTAAAAGGCAAAAATAATTCAATTTAAAAAGTTATGCAATTTAAAACTAGTATTTGGAGGTTATCTATCTACTATCAAGTGTATATGATAGATTCTATAGTTGACAGGTAGAGAATGCTTAATACCATTTATTCCGTCATTTTTACCTTTATATAGGAACTAAATGTCAAAATATCTGTCTTTAAAAAGGCTTATAATTACTAAGTTCTTTTCAATCGACATATCAGGGAATATGTATGAGAAAAATAAATTACTATAATTGAAGGTATGGTACGAGTGATAGTGATATTTTTAAGTGGTTATAAAACGGGTATTTGCAAATTGTACTAAATAGAACTCTTTGGTTTTCTGCCTTTAAAAAATCTCTCTTATATTTGATACTGTACATATGTTCACAATTATTCAAATCATCGCTCTCTGTAGGTAGTGCAATACACTGTTATTAAAATAATTTTTTAAAACGTGATGAATTTTTGTACGTATCATATGAAATTTAATTCATCATTTTTACTCTCGTTATATAAGTTTATAATGATGATACATTGGTTAATAAATCTATTTTAATTATAATATAATTACTTAGGGTAAGGGAAGAATAATGTGTAGCCACGCGTGGTATAATTTTTATTTATGGGTTTCATGTCCATGGCTTTAGAAAACTATCATGGAGTTTTTAAATAAGGTTTAATACCTTATTTAAAAAATAGAACATAAGTCCTTTGAAGAACGTCTAGAGAAGCTAGCAGTCTCATGACAACAAAACTGTCAATCATGTAGAAAATAAAAAATTACGTACATCTTACGTCAACACGATAACACGAGGAAAAAATAAATAATTTATTTTGAATAATATTTCTAAACAAAAAACTATCAGTTATACTATATAAGTAAGCTAATTCAAAAAACAGTAGCGTAGGAGGCGTTTTGAAATCGAACTAGGTGCTTCAAAAATTCCTCTAGGTGTATTCTATATATGAAAATGACATAAGGAGTATTATTTAATACATGCTTGTATACGTCCCTGTATGGAGGTGCCGTACCACTTGATAGGGGAGGAGATAATACACTAAATGGTACGATGATTTTATAGGAGAAACGAAAAGATATAATGTAAGTACTTGTTTATTCTGGGATGGTTCTAATGGTAAGATGAGAACGCGCGATTGGCTTGATGTATGCGAACGAACTGAACAACTAATTTATTACAATATAAGTAGGTCTAATATGTGCTTATGTGACTAATTAAAGACTATGGACGCGCTTGCAACATTCGTACATCTCAATGCTAGGCAAAGGTCTTCCCATATGGAAGATATATATGAGTAGTTTGGACCATTAGACCACCAGCTGGTCCAACGCGACTTGGTGGGTGAAATATACAAGAAAAACGGTTTAACGCGTATTACAAAGTACAGAGGAGCTCTAGTTATAAATTGTGATTAACCCATCCAGGGACCAACCATAGCAAAATTTGCCTTTTATTCACGACGACCATTCTAAGTCAGTTTGTAAACCGGAGGGATTTGTTTGAGTAGAATTATCCAAATAAAAGAGCAACGGACAGCTGTCATCATTAGTAATCAAATAATCGACTCACAGTCAAATGGAGTCATCGTCAAATAAACAACAATGAATCGGACACAACTGTCACCTGTCACTTGACATATTGAGCTGTCATGTCGCGTGACATTTATTGTCGCAACAATGTCACTTTCGTCGCGTCACACGTTGTCGATTATTTGTCCGAGGGGCGGCGAGTGGCAATTGAAATGATGTCTCACAGTAAACGCCAATACAGTAAAAATATTCGAATTTAAGAATAAATTAATTCATATTTTTAGATTAATTAAATTCTGAATAAGATTGCAAAGTAAGCAAGCAGTACGAACAACCTGATTGGACGTTTCCAAGACGTAGCTTATAGATTCTCATTCAAGCATTTCCTACCGATTTTAAAATAAAAAAACAGCGTCATGACAAAAGCGTAGCAAACCAGCCATCCTTATTTCAACCCCAAAAGGTTCCATTTGTTACAGCGTCAAGCTTACGCGCTTATTTAATAAGATAGTCAAGGTTTTAGATTTCAATTTAAAATGATCATTATCAAGAGGCTATAAACATCCTAACACTGCGGACATCTTTCCTATATGACATTGAGCTTAGTATATAGCACTGGGTTAATGGGTGAAAGCAGTCGCGATAAAAGAACTCTACATGTCTACTGAAACAATTAGGAGGTTGAGTAAAAAATTTTGATTGACACACTTAAGAAGCAGGCAAAAACAAAACAATGAAAAAATTGTTTTGTAATTAAAACCAGTACGCTCGAACCACTACTTAAAATAAATAGCTTGTTCTTGCAAACCAGCATATACCACGTCGATTTATTTGAATATTTTTGTGATTGTGAGAATTCTCTTGTAAAAAAAGAAAATTTAAGTTGAGTTACTGGCTAGTTACGTTTGCTATGGCACACACAATCTCTTACTGTTTATATAAAAATATTATGTATTTTATTTCAAAATTATGTCTCAATGTATATGAAGCATTGGTCGGTTGGGACTTAACTATTATGAATAGTTTCTAAATGGAAGGATATTTTTCGGTTATGATTCTATAAACTTGGCTTGTCTGGTGAATTAGCAAGATACTGAAAAGGCTTTCATATTAAGCTCCTACTTATAAAATTCATCTATAATAATATTAGATGCATAGATGATCTCCCGCTAGAAAAAAATGTCATAATAAAATGCTAGAAATAGCGGGCACAAATCTGCAACGAAATCGCTTTAAACTGAATTCAAAAAAATAGGAGGTGTTATGGTAATTTGATGCAAATAGAAAGGTATGTGTGTTAAAGTTTATAATTTTGTTATTTTTGTTAAATACCTTTATAATTTATTTATGAAAATACACAACCACGACGAGGTTTTAATTCAAACATCAATATCGATTTCCTTATCTGCCTTATAAACTTGAAGACACAACCATAACACCATTAAGGCTTCCAATTATACTGTAATAGAAACGTGTCAGAAATAGTAATGTAAATAAACGTAAAAAAAACAGAATTATTCAGTGAAACGCAAATCGCTCGAGCCTGTACAGTCGCACGCGCAGCATTCGAATTGTTCATTATATCCTTCTACATGCGTGCCCTTGAGTAATTTGCATCGAAAACAGACAAGTGATTTGTTTTTTAAGCCCATTCTATAACAACAATGACATGTTTAAATCAATGATTATATTCTACCATAATGCGTCGTAAAATGATACTATAATAGTACAAACGACATCATATCAAGTGTAACAGTGAACATCGGTAGGGTAACAATTCACTTATTTCCATTTTGCTTCAAGTGGAGGTATAGAGAGTGAATGAGTCAGAAGACCTACACTAAGAGCTCCTGTGGATGCATTGAGAATGTATAAAAAAATAGGTAATGTGATATATTCCACTCATACTATTCTAAGTCGAATCTAGAAGATGCCCAGCTTCTTAGAAAATTTATTTAATAACGTCACCTTGTAGTGTTATGCTCTTGCAGTATGTAAGGTCACTAGTGTGAGTTTCGATCGAATTGAACCACCATGATCGTATTTGTCGTTAGCTGTCAAATTATATTGCAACCAACAGCAGCGCCTCTGTTGTGAAGTATTGGAAACAATTTTTTTATATGCAATTATCTGTACAGAACTACGATCGAAACGTTTCGATACGAGGGATAAAGCTCTTTAAGAGGCATCTCTCACGATCCAAATAATAATGGCAAGCTCCCCTAAAAAGTTATCTGTTAAAACTCTATCTTAGCGAGATCACTGTTCAATTTTGCTTATAAATTCAGTTTTAAAATAAATTACACTTCAATTATCATAATATTCAATGAAGAGTATTTTTATGTATATAGATAGAGAAAGTAAGGAGACATACGTTATATTAAAAACGTACCATTTCAAAAAGGATATTCTAATTTATTATGCTTTTTTCAAGACATAGTTTGATGAAATATACAAAGTATCATATACTTAAATGTAAATGAGTAGTGTTTGTGCAAGATTCACAACATTTCCTTAAAACCAACTAGTATTTGGGGAATGGCGTCTTTGTAGGGAGCAGGGAAATCGTTTGAAGACTGTGAATATAGTTTTCCTTTTTTAGCATTCTACGTAAGGTAACACATGATCAACGTCGAAGATGCTTCGAGCATTAAGAACTTGAAAGCTGGGTGTTCGTATTACGGCTTGTTTCCAATTCTTGTTGCTTAAAATTATCTGCAGTTTTTTACTATGAAATTAACGAAATATGATGATTATTGCAATTTTGAGTTAAAAAAATATTTATGTATAAATCTGTAAACAATATTTTGCGAGTAACAACATGAAATTAAGCTTCTCATTAAAAGAACATTACATCTGTCATTTGTACGGCGCGGTAATTTGGTATCATAATGTTATATTCCAAGTTTCACCTTCGAATCAACCTTATACAGAGTGTTGTTTTGTTGTAATTCCTACGCGAAGATAATAGTTTTTGTTAGAAAAGTAATTCATTTATCTGTAATAAAAAATATAAGCATGGTCAGCAAATTGCTTAGTTATCGAATCACCGATATTTACCGCGTCATGTTTATTTCATTTCTAGGATTTTGGATAGTTCCAAAGATAGATACATACATAATATCTCCCTTTAATGTTATTACAAACTACTCCTGGGCATCCAAACTTTACATGGTAATTAATTGCTTCAAGCAATAAGCTACAATAATAATCGTCCTTTATACAGTTATAAAAATCATTGTTAATGAAATAGATTATTTACTTGATATACGTTCAGCTTAAGAAATAGCTATTTTATTACTAATACTTAATATTTGGTATGATATCATACTAAATCATTAAGTTACTTCTAAGACCGAATGTACAATAAATATTTATAATGATAATTTCGTATTTCCCCTCTCTCCAGCTTCAAAATGAAACTTAATCTAGACATTTATTTATATTTATAAATATTTTTATATTAAGAAGCAAGCTGGCATACTTGTTTCAGCAATCTTGCTTTCGTTTGTAGAAAAAATATTAGCATTTTCTTCTCCGTCTGTTTCTTTGTCCCGTGGTTCAAAAGCTCTATAACATTCCTTCCAAACAAACGTAGTCCCATATTTTCTTACTAAGTCCGCTTAGCTATCGAGCGTACTTATCAAACTTAATTTTTTTCGTTAAGCGATTCGATTGCAATTAATGAAAGGCATTTTCTCAAGGGGATCAGGTTGTTTAAGAGGCGGCTTTCTTAACATAATTCAGCTATTCAACGTTGCAACACCCCAAAAAAGCGATCTAGAAATACAGAAGTAAATGACGTAATCTACAATTTATCGTTTATAATTTATTTAATAAATGTAGTATTCAAATTCTGTTTAGCCAATAACTTATTAATTATCTTTATAATATATCAGAAGTACTTTTATGCTTTTAGCTCCATAAAGGAAAAAGAAGAATGTAATATTCTCTCAATAAACACCATTTTTTAAAAAGCAAGTATCGTTCATAACACAATAAATTATGTTTTTGTTTTTGACATTCCTTAGTCCAATTTACAGAGTATAATGTGTGTGTATACTGCATGAATCCACCTCCGTCGTCGGAACAGTTAACAGTCTTAATGATAAAACTCGAAATCGAAATCGTCACAGTACCGGTAGACTCAACCCAACCGTACGCATGCGTGAGATCACGTAGCGAATAAGCGTACAATATAATGACCACAAATTTAGATATGATTATTATCATAATTTGAACAGCGACTTGTTTTGTGTTAATAGCAATGTACAAAATATAGGTATCAGGGAGGTGAAATTTTAATAGCACTTAATATAATATATGTTCTACATAATCATTATATATCATATATAAATAATTCAGTGTAATTTTTACTATTCAGTTTAAACTGTACTGATTATGAAAGACTTAACATTATTAATATGAAGATTTATAGAAAGACAGTTACTAATGCGATTAATACGTGTACCTTCTTGTTTTTGCGTTCCCAGAATGTTGTACATAGAATCACAATAATATCTAATCTTATCTCATCCCATCCCATCCCATCTCATCCCATCTCATCTCATCTCATCTTATCTAGATATTTCGGCACTTTTGCAAGCGCCATGATCACTGACAATTTTGTGGATGAGATGTTATGGGCAGAAAGTTATTGATCTACCAACTCTTTCCAAGTCTTTTATTGCGATTGTGACCGGTACCACTTACTCTAAACTTACTATTCGCACGCACTTGTTCACTTTATGACTCACAATACTGACAGTATCAGATCGCTAAACGACTTTTATTCCTGAACTATCGATGTATTAATGGCTATGAAAGTCAAACTAGGTAAATAATTTGCATCCTCTCCTGTCCTTAAATTAGATTTATTGAAGCCGTCAGATCTTTTCGCTAATATTATGGATTGAAATAAATATTCGAGTTTGAGTCATAATATGGCTTCAAATAATACGAATATAAAAATTCTATAATTTATTTTCGTTAAATAAGTTTTATTTACTCGTATAAATGCAATATCAATAAAAAATCAGTAATTGTTGCCATAAACAATAAACACGTCGGGTCTTTCCAAGCATACTAATGTTTATGATTGTATCGATAGACACGATAGTGAATACATTAGTGTATAATTGACCATGCGCCGTAGGGTATTGAATTCTCATTGCTTTGTTTGAATTGTAAGAAGTATTACATAGAAATACATGTAATTTACTTTGACTTGTAATTAGTTGGAAAATAAAATTTATTTTAAGGAAATAATAATAATAAATATTTCTATCTTTACTATATTTTTTTATTATATTATATTATATTTTACTTTTTTTTACTTACTTTTTGGAAGATTATTAATCTTCGACGTGAGACTCGTATATCACTTTAGTATAGTACAACTGACATATGTAAAAAATCTGTGGATGTTTTAAATAAATAATTTGCTTATAAATAAAACACTTGTGTCAGAAGCTCTTACATGACATGTAGAGTTCATGGATTACGTACATTATATTGATGAATTTTATTCAAAATATTACTTTATAGGTGTTAAATCTAAAAAGTTGAGTTTCAAACACGTCCGGAAACGTCTGGATTATTGACAGGAATCGTAAATGATGTCATAATTGAACTACCCTGTTATTAGAACTCTTTGAAGGTTGGTATTTTAAGTATTGCGCCGCTTCTTCTCTGCAGCTACTAATTCGTCGAAGCGGTAGTAGGGTTGATTGGGAATATGCATACTAGTGTTATTTTTAATTTTAAAATAAGTATTATTTTAAAATTAAAACTAACAATTTATTTAGTACATATTTAAATACTATAACTGGGACAATTAGTAAATGCCCGGTTGATACCCAGTAAAATTATGACTATGGCCTTTATAATTATATTTATTTGTTTTCTCATACATATTCCCTGTTGTGACGATTTAAAAGAGCTTAGTAAATAAGTCTATTTAAATAAACTTATTTTTGACTTTTGACTTTGACATTGTCAATGACAAAAAAACCTATGGATCCAAACGAATATTAAATTCTCGTGAAAATGTTTACCAAATTATGTTCAATGACTTATGCGTGGTCACGACATTACGTATGACCTGATCACGAACAATATTAATGGTTGTTCTCTGTTGTAATGTAATTTTATTTGTTTGACAATACACTCTTTGTTCCTATTAACCTTATTAACCTTTATAATGTTTGTTGTTTTATTGCTCAAGTGTAATATATAATTATCATAATATAATTTGTTTAGTATCTACGATAATCACAATAAAATATCATTAATATTTGGATTTCCAATCCTTTCAATTTTCTCACAATGAAACTAAGAACGAAATGGATACCGACTGTATTTATAATTTTTTTGGCTATTGATTACCTACCGCTTAGGATAGTCAGATATTTTCAAAATACTTTAGTTTTAACAGTCTATAAGGTAGTATACAGACGTACCGGTAACAAAATAAGTACAGACGAAACACACATTAAAGAATGACTCTTATTACAGCGGCATAAGGTATCCTAAGAGACACTGTATTGACTTAATCTGCTATTGTGTGTAAAAAAGTAGTTACTTTGAAGCGGATGTTTAAATTCTTATCATGTTTTATAACCCCGATAAAAAGCAACTAAGTTTTTCTCAATAACACAAAATCGATGTGTCAATTAGCGACACGTTTATAATAAGGTCCGCCACGCACTTGAACCTCGGAGTCGACCATGTTTACATCCACCACAGACAAAAATGTAGAATTTTGTAAATGATTTTGCAACGATAACAACTTATCATTTTATGTTAGCGCCACAAGTATTCTGAATGTTATGGACAAACAAGTAAGGATAGAAACGGAAAGAAAAAAGAAAATAAGGAAAATAATAGAAAGGGTAGATAAATTAAAGAAGGAAATGGTTATTTTAAAAAATGACTCCTAGTTGATCCTGGTTGTAACTGCAACCATTTTTACCGTTAATTACACAGTGGACCAACGTGGTTTTATTATATCTTAAAACTACTCACGTCCTTATTCCGCGTAGAAATACCCTGTGACTACGGTCATTAATAGTCTCTTGATAATAAATATAAGGACTTGAAATGAACTTGAAATGAATCTTGTCTGCCTTTCTGAATCCACACTTAGGACTAGGAAATTTAATTTATAAAAAAAACTATACCTATCTATCTGCTACGTTGTCACTTCAAAACCACTCACCTGTTTAGATGAAATTTGCGGTAGAAATAAATAACATTTTAAAAAGACAGCTCTTTTTACATAACAACTGACATACACTCAACAAAAACAAATTATTTAATAATAATATAATTATTGTTACAGAAGACCGCATTAATATAGCGGAATCTAAAAATTCTGATGTCACGTAGTCGTCAGTGTGCGAAGGGCCTTAATTATAATTTAAAAATAAATGTACTGTAGATAGCGCCGCTACCGAAATTTAACAAGAATTCTTAGTAATAAATAACAGTTAATCGCTCACCCCTGCACATAACTCATAGTAAGCGATAGTAAAATACTTTTATAGTTCCCCAAAATACATGTCAAATGAATATTTATGTTTAGCAGAAAACGTTTTATCATCACCTTCCGCTTGAAACAGAAACCTGTCAATAATAGGCGGAAACTGAATCATATGGCGTTATAATAAAACTCAGAATTAGACGCTACAGTAATCTTTTAGAGAAGTGCATTCGAAAATAGCATTTAAACAAGTAGATTTATTGTTCAAAAAGCAATCTCTTCCATTCTGTTTCGGGCAGTTGGTTCCCCTTTAAATGTGCCATCTCACATAATAATTTTACGCTGTAAATTTTTATAATTGGCTAGACAATTATAGCATTTTTTAAAGTCAAAGCGTTGAAAACTCTATCTTTTTGATCTTGAAATTTTAATGACTCGTTGTTGCATATTACTTTCAATTTGGGTAGCGGTGTATTGTACATATTTATGACTTAATTTTTAAACGCGATAAAGTTTTTTGACAACAAAAGCTTATCAGCTACCGTAGTATTAATGGTATATCATTAACTGAGTTGTTCGAGGTAATGGCGTATTGTGAGTGATAAAATACAGCTGTGTTTAACTATTGAAATCAAATTAAGGGGAGTGACTTGGTTATAAAATGCAAATTAATTAATTGTAAACGGGGGTATTTTATCCAACTACATGCAGTGTTCTTTAAGTGACCTTGCTAAGACCATTGTCGAAACCACTACAGGATTAAAGATGGATTGTATTGTCTTGATAATAATTAAATGACAAGAAAAAAAGAGGGTAATTGGAGAAATTCTGATCAGTACTTAATGTGATAAACTTGCAGCCAGAAGGGGAATATTTGCCAATTTGCATCTGGCCACTCATTAGCATAGGTTAGTCCTGTTAGGTAAGTTTTTAATGATTTCCAAGTAAGTCTACATGAAATCGATGCTGTGATAATGATTAGCTACTTAGACGAAGAACGAAACTATGAGAGGAACATTGTGTGAGGCTTTGTGGATTTATTGCAAAAAAATATGATAAATCTGCTGTTTATCATCTTCTGGATTCGAGGTGCAGCATTCGGATGGCTTTCGCATTGAAATATTAGATGTGCGTGTCTCCGAGATATCCATTTTACTACAATAGCAGATAAACAAATCAAATGAGGCGTTAATACTTTTACGCGTATAATTAACTGCAATAAAATACAAAATTAACGCGTAAATTACGCTTATCTGTTCTTAAGGATGATTTATGATAGACCGTGTCGGATGCACAGATGTGTTGGAATTATCTTACAAAACACTACCATATGTGGGTTTAGGTACTACATAATGGACATTATTTAGTTATAAGCGAATTGTGACGTCATAACATAATACAAGTCTTACTCTGTGACTATACGTATGCTTTGCCGAAAATGGAGCAACAAATTTAAACTTTTTTATTTTCTATTTATTTATTAGGACTTTAATCTACAAAGACATGTCAGTCCTATCGGATTCACCTAACAGATATTCACAAAACATAAGCAAACATTACATAAATTTAAACTTAATTTGTAATTTTATTCAGAAAACCTTGCGAAAGTTTAATCGTTGTCAAATAAGGTTATTATAAGAATGAGGAGCTCATTAGTGTAATGGTTTGAGAGCTCTTGTTTCAATTACGAAAACTAAGCAACTTTCGCCTTTTTAAACAAATTCCTCGGCTCCGGCACTGTTAAGTATTTTGCGTCATTTTCAAGACAATTTCCTTCAACTAGCTCGTTATAACTGAAGTTAACGTTATAACGTTTTCCTTAACTTATTGAAGCTGTAAGCATTAATGATATCTATAAAACTGAGGACTTCGATTAAGTGACTGATTAAAAACAGTCGTTGCATTCGTCAAAATTATACGGTGAGGAAAACTCAAGATAATCGGCGGTTTTAATGTATTCTGGCTATCTGGAAAGATTTATATCATAGCGGTAATTAATATAAAAATTAAAAACTGACTGTACAAATGTGTTTACAAAACAAGTATTGCGGCTACGCCAACTTAGACTTTGGGCAGTCAATAATGTTATATAACCTATAATCTTAATTATGGGACAATCTAAAATAAGTAACCAACTTTGTCTTTGGTCCTTTAATAATGTTATATAATCTTAATAATGCTACGAAAAAAATAAAAAGTGTTTTTCAATTTCAACCAGTAGTTCAACCAAAGAAGCTATTCTACTTTATAATGATAGTATAGATATGGCTAACGGATAATAATTCGAATCAAATCACTCTTTAAAATCGGTCAAGGCTACAGAAATAGAACAGAAATAGGTCCAAACCGATATACATCCATTATACAACCTCCTGGAAGTTCAGTCCGGTAAGATCAATTGAAAGTAGTCACAATGGTTGTGACATTAAGATTTCGAATTTGGCGAGTAAATTTTAATAAATATGCTGTTAACGAACTAGCTAGTTAGCTGCTTTTTGATTTGTAACAGCTAGCGGTTGGTTTAACAGATTATTGTTGAGTCTTCACGTCATACGTGTCTGTGCGTGTGATTTTCATTACGCCATATTTATTTCCTGTTGTAAGCTATCCTTTTATACATATTACTTGTTCATTAAATTTACGATGTTGACATCTGGCAAGCGTCCCTTGACGGTTATAATTTTAACCGACTTAAAAAGGAGGACTAAAGAGGAAGAATAGTCATTGCCATTTTATCCTATTAGAGCTTAATTTCGTTTGGCTGTATGAGCATTTTTTTTAACTTGACCAACAACCAGATAAGTCGACAATACTGACTGTCGCCCACCATAGAAACTGACACCTCAAAGTTATCTCATTAATTTTTATTATTTGATGCTAAATTATTTTTGTTATTTATACTGATAAAGCGAGTTGCTTGAAAGTCGAATGAGGAACGTCGGTGGTTCAACCACCCAGAAAGCCCTGTGTGCTTACAGCATAGTTATTATTCCCTACTGCTGGTGTACAGCGGTAAAAAGAAACCATAAGTGTTTTCTTATAAAAAACCAAAAATGTTAAATACACCAACATATTTATAACAGTATAAATAATTATTGTTTACTTAATTAATCTACGAAGCTGTTTAAATATAAAGTCATCATTAAGTCGTCTCGCTTCAAGAGTCGCGTAAAAATATCCGTGCTGGTATTGCTCTAGTGCTGTTAATCACGGCGTGTCCGCGGTATCCGGCTCATTAACGCCGCAATGACACATCAAAGGGACGGCGTGACACGCTGTTGCTTTCTGTATACGCTAAGAGACAGCGTGACATATATATTCCATCAGTCATGAGTTGTAATCAATATGTTTATTTGTCGAGGGAATTATAATGACAGATTAGCTAATTTAAGTTAAATTATAGTACAAGGTATCTGATTAATATATATTAATTAAGGTTTGTAAAATCCAATTGAAACTTGACCAAAAAATATCGTGATAAAGTATAAGAGAGACAAATGAACGTCACACTCTTTTAAAAGATTTTAGATCTATTTTTCAAGCAAAATATATTAACATCAATTTCATAAATTAATTAAAAATGCACTCAAGCCCCCAAACTAACATGTCAACTGTCAAGACTCGGTGACAGCGACCGGGTTATGATAAATATGTGTGCTGATTATTCGGTCTCCTTGTCTCCTTTTTTTAGTACAAAAGCTGTCTAACAACACGTCAAAATGGTTCACCACCGATGTATCTTTAAACGACCTTCAGCGACCGTTAAAAGGGCGGTTTTGGCAAAGCAACGGTAACGCTTGATCTGCTGACTTATGTACATTTGATGGAAGCTTTTAAAGTGTTCGGAATATTGTGTTTGGTTCTTTTGTCGGGATATTCTGTTACGTTTTTTCTAGTCGATTATGGTGAAAAGGACTTTATTTATTAGTGTTTAGAGTAAACATGGTTTTAATTGTTTCTTTTATATATATTAATAATGGAAAACAAAAATAATATGTACATGAAGACGCTTCTAAGCTTGATTATTTATACCTAGGGACGAGAAGGGCCATATTAAGTTGATCTGTGAAATTAACAAATTTTTGTACAAAAGAAGTGTCTGATCGCAAATCTTGTTGATGAATATTCCGAGTTTGTAATAACAATAGTATCTTGTTTATTAACCCTATTTATAATTATTTCAGACGTTAAAACTATTACAGACATATTAAATTTTATGATTCAAAAATGCACAAAGGCATCAAGGTTCAGTTGATAATATAGTTAGTCATACAAGCTCTCAATGATGCTTAATTGAGGATTCATAATAGGTGTGAGTGTGAAATATTAAAATATTATTTATTTATATACAACTGATGATTTTTAAGGTTAGAATTTGCATCTTGATAATTAACATAATTAAATATAAAGACATGAACATTCTAATATTCATATATAACTTAATCCGTTTCATAAAAGTTTATATCGATAAGAAAATATAACTAATACAATAATAGGAAAGAGTTAAAAATTTAATATTATAATGCCATTTCCAGCGATTTTACATGACACTAGATATTTCTAGAAATATTCCTAATATTTCGCGGGAAATGAATTACCCTTTTAAAAGTTTTAATACAGTAAGTTGATTTGCACTGATAATAGTAAAATATCGACATCAAACTAAGAGCAGCCCTATTTCCGTTCAGATATAAATTACTTCAAAAGTGATTTACTCGTGCCATACAAATCGCCGTTGACTAGTCGCTGTGGCGCGTCTCCGCCTGTCCGAGCTCAAAAGGGCTGACTGACAGGTGTGAATGATGACCCGCTAGACGCCTGCCGACTGACAATCCCCTCACCAAAGTGGTTTCGCGTGTTCTTTGAAGCTAATCGTTGTGTTTTTGTTATGCTAAAACCCGTTTATTTTTCTATTGTTAGGAAACATTAGCGGTCAAGTCAATTTTAAAATTCGTTAAAACAAAAACTAGTTCATTCGAAATTCGAAAAGTTTACATAGAATTTCGTGTGCTCAAGTCGCAGCATCTTTTTTAGTAGGACCTCTTGACGAGCGCGTCGCGTACAGAAATCGCAAAATAAAACACGTGCGGGCTGGCAGCCACAAATCACATTTTTTAATCGAACTCGCGTCTCGACCGCACGCTCACTCAGTTTAACATTTGTCCACCTTACGCCCTTTGTTATAAAGGTAGTTTTGGTAGAACCAATTGAAAATATTCGCTTGCCGCATTTCAGTGTACAGTCACGTCGAGCTGCAGGGAATGTTATCGACATCCGTTAAACTATCGACGCTGGCGCAGCGCTAATTGCTCTTTTTGTAAGCTTGTTGAATTCTTACAATGATTTACGCAATCTACTTGTAATGTAATCATGTCATTTATAGTTAAGACGACATTAAATGCCTGTATAGATGATTTAGTCGAATGAAAAAATGGTTGAAGAGACAGAGACAGATATTTTTATGTTGTTCTACAATAGTAGCTTAGAATAATATCACATAGAAAGGTTTCATTCACATCAACCGCAGTGTCAAAGTACACCTAATAAGATTCCGTTTAAAGGTAAAAAATAATTTAAAAATTTGTAGCTAAGGAGTTAATCAAAAATGAATTTTTAATGAAAATAGTAGTTTTACAACTATATAGTCAGATATGTAAAATGACGAATTGAGTACGCGCGCCTATTCTAGTCATTAGCACCGATTCTGTTGTGCACGGACTAAAATTTAATTTAGGTTCAAGTGTATAAGACTTTTTGTAAATAAAACTGAATTGTAAATGTAATACTGTATTAACTGAAATTATAATAAAATATAAATTACGTGCTACTACAATGAAATCAAGAGAGAGAAGAGACAGACAAAACGTCAAAAACTATGTTGTCTTAGACATCAAGACTCCATTAAAATTCAGAAAAAACAGATAACGCCTTTTAAAGGTTCCACAATGTTGTATGATATAAGCATATTTCTTTTATTTTAATGCGAATCATATAATATGCCGAAACATGAAGTGTCAACTAATTTGACATTCCTAAAAGTCATCTTATGAATTGGAATGAAAGTGGAAAATTACTTACTTTTAGTTTAACACTAGATTTACCAGACCAGTTATTAAGACTGGTCGTGCAATTTCAATTCAAAATTCATACTATATTACACATTTTTTTTCAGTAATGATGTTATGACTTTTGTAGCTATAATTAGAGAGTACGTTTTATAAACTTAATGTTATTTTATATACATTAGTAACAAATCTAATTTTGTTGTTGACATATATTCAAATCGCTGGTATATCTAGTGTTAATAGAAAACGCATAATCGACAACATTGCTAAGCTAAAATATTCGGAAAAATACTTTGACCCCAATTTGAAATTACCAACCCCATCATTACATGTTTCTGATTATAACTTTAATCAAAACAAAAATATCAGGATAGATACACATCTAAAATAACTAAAATATCCAACTCAACCATTGCACTGTCGGCTTCCACACGATTCTGTACTTAATTTATCGACACTTTAAACTATTTAAACTCTAATAAACTTTATACATCAGCTCCCGCGTTAAGATTAGAAACTGGATATATATAGTCAGACACATACAAACACTTATCGGCAAAGAGCCGCTAATTACAAATGAAAATCGCTTCCCGCCACCGGCCGAGATAACTTTGCCTGTTACTTGGATAATCTATGCAGGGTACGGTGACCACACATTTTATATTGTTAAGGACAGAATATAAAATTAAATAAAGCATTATTTTAATGAACTAGTTTTAAATAGTCTACGTTTCTATGTAGCTCTCTTATTTTCTAACTCAGAATTTATTGCTATCGCTTTCATTTTGACGTACGACATATTTCCAATGCCGTTAGACAGTTTATCATTAAGATGTTTCACTTTAAGAGCGCAGTAATGATTTTAAAGACGAAAGTGATCGCGCTAGATTTGAAGTTCCACAATAACATCTCTGTTCTCTGGTAAATGTCTACACTTGTTTTCTGCATGAGTAAGTGTATGGGGCCTGCCCTGTCTGTAATCCGATTGGCGCCATAATATCAATAAACAGCCTAATTAAAAAATATATAAAAATATTTTTCTTAAAACACAGTTTTGAAAAAATTAAATACCGATCATTTATGGAAAAAATATATATTTTTTAAATAGTTTTAGTTTGTTATTTGTGGTTTTTTTTGCACTAACTAGAATTAAATCAAAATGTTGAGATGTTAAACCTGTTGCTCGTATTAGCTGGGCACCGCGGCCTGTATGCTGAAAGCCAATAAAATTCAATGTTCCTACTAATCTCGTAAGTGTGGTCACACCTTACGCTTCTGATATCTTAATTGGTTAGCTTCTAAGAAATAAAATTTAATTGAGCTCTGTATTCTCTTATCCAACTGATTGCATTGACAAATGCCTCCAGTCTCCCCATAATTAAGATAATAGCAATAACATTGTTTATTATCCCCGTTTTCTAAGACAGGACTTTTATTAGACGATAATACATTATTAAGCCAATGCAATATAATCTGTATTACATCTTAATGAAGTGTAGATTGATTTTCTTGAAAGTTTCTGATATTAACTTTTATTACCCTTCACTTATAGCTTGAGGAATGGAAGCTTGAGTTATGGATCAATGGTTCAGGGTATGTTCTCTATAGCGTAAGAAAACTTTAGGATTATGATTATGCAGCAAGCAGGAGAGCGGGCGGCAATGTATGGATAAAACTTGGCAAAAGTCGGACGCAGACTTTCCTGAAGAAGAAAATACATCCTCAGTTCTGGATCCAATTTATAGCCGGACTGATGAAATTATAGCAGGCAAGTGGGAGAAAGGGAACTTGTTTGCCATTCAATGATGTAAGGTTGTCCGGAAATTATGTGCGAACATAATTATTTGATTTTTATTTATATACTTTCATTTATTATAAACAAATGAGTATTTGTGCATTAATTTGTGTCAGGACTTTGCATTGCTTGTCACTGACTTCAAATTGCAGCTATTTTTTTGTTCACGCAGTAATCGTGGTTATACGAATACAATTTCAATAATCTAAAACTTAAAAAATAATAATTAAGTAAGTAGTTAAACAAAAATGTCTTATAAATAATATTGATGGTGGGAATTTCAACTAAATATTAGTAAATAAAAAGGGGTAAGAGTAGTACCTACTGACTTGGTATTTTACTGTGTACACCAATGTGGCATGCCATTATTTAATTACTCATAAAAGAACTATATTGTCTTAATATCTATTGTAAAATTAGTTAAATAAAAATATTTTAATATAATTTTTAGTACACAGTGACGGGATTGGTTAACAAATATATATTAGAATACTAAAAAAAAATTACATAACTGCATATACTTGCTATTGTCTACTACATAATTCTATAAAGACTTATGTAGTAGACAATAGCACTAGACTTTAGTCTTTATAGCCAGTGTTAGTTTACATGCAGTAAAAACTTTATAATAACAATATCCATATAATTTATTGGCATTTTCGTTACTTGTAAAACACTTTTTTATAGAATAGGTATAAGTAGAGAAACCAACATGTGTGGCCTGTGTACACGCATAGACTACGCTGCGTTTGTGTGTGTACCACAGAACTCGACAGCAACCATTTTAAAGTCATTTACAAGTGTCAATTTCTAATCGATTTATTATGAATCATTGATTGTTCTCGTTTTCTTGATTAGATCGTAACGCTACGCTAATGATACAGCTGTTGGCCCAGTTTCGTGTCGATAATAAGTTAAATTGTTATTATATCCAATACCCTCGTATTTTGATTACAGTTTCAAAGGTATTATTACATACTACTTACAAACTATTAAAAAGATCGCTACTATATAATTAAGCAACTGAAAAAGATAGAAATAAAAACACCGTTTTTGATCCAGAGTTTACGGAAAGCTGTCTTCGTGTTCGCGGTTTGGAAGCTACTGTCTGTCGTGCCTTTAACTACCCGTTTTAACATTTATGTAATTCGTAGTCAGCTTTCCGTAATTGATTTAATTATAAAAAATGATATGATATATATGCTAACAATCATAACAATACATGCTTTTGTATATAGTTTTTTACATAAGTTTATTTATTCTATGTATATAAAGTATTTAATAGTAAGTATTTTAATGTATTAAAAATCTACTAAAATGAATATGTGAATGTGTGTGTGCGTCGCCTACAGCAACAGTAGCAACTATAATAATACGCTTTGGTAATCAGTTCAACTTTAATTGAACGCTGACAATCATATTTTTATACAAGTTACCATTCCATCGTCATACATATATTTTTATTGAGTTTAAAATTAATATAGCAATATTAATGACAATTTAACTTAATCACACATCATGTAAGGAGTTCCATTTTTATTATTCTGAATAAAAAAATAAAGCTTTATATGGACTTGGAAGAATGTTAGCTATCAAAAGATTTTTTATTTATTTATTGATGTTATAGAATAGAGTGGAATGTATTTATTTGGTTTCAAATGTAGTTACAACGATAGTAAATGTATGTTTACATGAATTGTGAGTAGTCCTTATGAAGACTACTTATAATTACAACATGACACTTATTGGTATGTCAATAAGTGTCATATTGTCCAGTTATAAACTAGCTACGTAGCAAGACGGTTGTTTAATAGTTTTTACCGACATACTAGTTGGCGACTAGTATGGGATATTGTACGGACCCAATCGCGGATAATAATATAAGTTTTTCAAATAACCTGCCAGAATTGCATTCTAGGAGTACAAGAAAGCCAGTTAATTACAAATTTTAAATGTCTGTTTAAAGAATTTAGAGTTAAATGTTTTGTTTTAGACCTAGAAAAGCAGTTATTATTAAGAAATATTTTTAAGGTATTGCGATTGTAATTTGAGAGATTCATGAGCTATATCGGTTGTTACAGATTCCCTAATTACGATTGGAGTTCATCCCTTCAATCTATGTCTGTACAAACTGTGAGTAGTATCAATAAGTGTACCCTCAGGTTTGTCGCTTCCACATGGCTCGAGGTCTCTCTAAGAGACAGCGGGAACACCTCCCCTGGATGTGATGCCTGTCGATTAGAACTCCTCCAGAAGCGAATTGCCTTAAGCTTGAGGACTCTCCAAGGTTCTCGCCTCTTTAAAACCGTGGTAACACTGTAAAGGCCATCTGCGGCTAACAGTATTAGTCAGTCAAAAAAAATCAATAAGTGTCACCTTACTTGTCTCGTAATAAACTAGCTACGGAGCAAGACGTTGTTTCATTGTTTACCAACATACTATATACACCAATTTACGCTATATAATAAAACACACTAGACATTACAAATTCAAATAATAACAAATGCAAGGTCGCAGAAACAAACAAAGGTACAGTCAATAAAGACTTGATCTCAGCATATAAATAAATAAAAAATTCTTCAGGATGTACGGTAACCTTACTCACGCTTAGCACTTCAAAATAGTGTGATTTAGCACCCTTCTTTGCATTGAAAGACATTGACACTGACAGAAGACGATTATCTGCATTGTTTCACATAAAAGTGACGTAAAACAGTCCACAAACTGTTATCTGCACTTAAATATTCAAAGTCAAACTCTTTGTCTTGATCGGGAATTCTCAAACTACCTTCGAACGCGTATACAAAGTAGAGTGGTGGCACCGTTTGCTGTAATTACACGACGGCGGAAGGCGTTAGTAATTATCTTGTCAGCCGCTCCGTTGGCGACCAGTGTTTGTTAAAGTGCTGACTAATTAAAGCCTCGATGTAAATATGAGTCAACTTTTTAAATGGAACAAAAAACTGAGTTAAGGGCTATATAGGCGCATTGAGTGTTTCGTATGATGATATACATTGAAATAATGTAGTTCATGTTTATAACCTACAATCATGGGGGTTTATTTAATAAGTCCCATTTTCATTAACATTAATAATAGGTTTTATTCTGATCTATGACGGACTCTTTAACCTTGCTCACTACAATCATTGTTAATTAGCAAATGACTCGACACCACCTGATGATAAGCAGTAGAGGAGTCCATATGTGAATATAGCTAGTGAAGCATACGACAAACTGCCCTAGCCACCCTCACCTTGCCGGCCCAAAAAGTGCTTTTTCACGCCTCTTTTAAAGGAACCCATGTTATAAGAAGGAGGGAATTCTTAAGTCTCCTGCCTCCAACAAAAGACTGCCACGTTTTGTTTGGGTTGGTTGACATTTGAGAGATATCTGAATAACGCTAAGTATTCATACATTGCAGTTAATTACAAATATACTACCAAACTATCCTTTTTTTATGCACATAATTACTTTATCGATAACGATATTCGTTCATTATAAAATGAACGATTTATTACAACAGTTTTATATTGGAGTCCACTTAAATAACAACTTGTACAAAATCATACAATTATAACTACTTTAAAGTAATAACTTCATCGATAAAATTGCGATGTCTGAGCTTAATTTACAATGAATAATCATTTGTTCTTTATAGCCTTATAAAAGCAAATCTTCAATAGGGTTGTTCTAAAGCACGAAGATTTAAAAAAATCGATTTTTTGATATTTTACCAAAAAGTTTCAGTTATTTTGCACAAAATAACAATAAATGTTTTGGTGCTTGACACTAGTATCTACAGCTACAAAGTAGCGTCTGTGTTGTGAGTTAGTATGCCATCTATGAGGAAAGCGCGCAGTTACCTTTGAAGTTAAACCTAAACATTTTATTGAGCTCACAATCAAACTAATCACATTAAGCTACAATTTACGAAATAGGGCTGTTTATAATTTTATCGATAGGCAAGGCAAAATTATGTATATACAACCCTACTACCTACATACAAACGTACGTACAGCAGAGCGAGTGAATCATTGTAAATGAATCAATTTATATGCCAGTGTACGCATTGAATTCATACGGCAGCTATTTCCGTCATTCCACAATACGATACAAACTGTTGAACGGGTTTAATCAATCTGATAACCTGTATTGGGGCAATAATAAATTTTATAACGGACGGAAAGCGATCGTTTGTTTCGTGTATTGTATTTGATTTCAAGGTTTCTTTGGGAAGTGAATAATTTTTTATATATTTTTTTTTATATTGAGCTCAGCAAATGACTCGACTCCACCTGATGATAAGCAGAATGAATAAATGATGATTTGTTTTGAATCCTTTGATGCCAACTACGCGCATAGTGATGCTACCTGCGGTCAAGGCTTTAAGGTTATAATACTTATCTATTTAGAATAGAATAGAATAGAATATATCTTTATTGTACATCAGCCAATTCAAAAAGAGAAATACATTAGGAACATTGAACTATTTTTGTACTACGGGCGACTTTATTGCCAAAAGCGATTTCTTCCAGATAACCTTAGGACTATTTAGTTGTAAATAGTAAAGATAGTAATAAAATGGTTTATTTCTAATATGACAATCAGTGACTCAATCTGAAATACAATAGAAATAAAAATATTAGCAATTTAGATGAAATATCCCTTGAACGGCCAATCGCATATTGCTATCGACATTTCTCCATTATCTAGTATCGATAACACAATGTCTTAATAATGCTTCATATAGGCTAGATAATAGGCGTAAGTGTGAGAAATATTATACAATAAAAGAGTTTAAAATGAAAACAATAACGTCAAAAATATGATTATTGAGATGGTATAAAATTGTAAGATTACATAAAACTGAAAACAATTATTAATAAGATTGTATCTCGTTTATTATTGTAAATATCTGTTCGATAATAATTATTATGAACAAAACTAAACATGCAATATCATTACACCATTAAAAGTAAAAGGCAGTGGCTTTTGATAATTAGCCCATATATCAAATTAACTTTTAATGAGCCTTTAAATGTAACGTAAAAATAAACACGCCAGAATTTTCTTATTAAAAAACAGGTTATAATAATATTATTGCTTTATCGATATCAAGCCATCACTACAGCGCGTTTCGGCCGACATCACCACATGCGAGGCTTCTCGAAAAGTTATTTATTTTTCTCTAAAGACTATGCTTTAGTGAACGCTAAACTATTGAATGATGTGTCTAGGCAAATAACGAAATGGTTTTAATTAACCAGGCACCAAAAATCTTTTTTATATTTAGGTTTGTTACGGTAGTTAGCTCGGGGAGCCTGTGGACTGTATTTGGAGAGGAGTGGGAAAACAAGGAAACTACGTCTTGACTCGTCACCGGTATATTGACAACAACAACAAAACACATAAAACAATCTAGTATCAAAATATATTAAAAAAGTAAACTGACATATACAAAACAGCCTTTACACAATGATATGACGAAATAGATTATTCACCAGCAACAAGATTTATATATTTTTTTAAAACGAATTCAATATTCTATTCTTAATAAGAAGAAAGATCCGCTTACGGACCTACCCGCCACTTGCTCAATGAGGGAAAACTTGGAATACCCAATAAAACTCCCCGTTAACTCCGCTGCTCTTTGCGGAGATGACCAGGGTTTTGTTTTGATTAAAAAGCGGTTGATGTTCAATATATTTTATTTATTTTAAATATGGATGTGCTTGGATGTGATGCAAAAACGCGCTGTGAGAAATGTCGAGGATCCTGAGCTCACAGGCTGTATCTAACCATTAAGGTTAAAGAGTAGCATTATCTTCTTTATTGAGAACTTGTTTAGACCTAATGCAACAGCTATCGCACCGCTACCAGCAGCGAGTTCATTCTCAGTCGTTGGAACCAAAGTGGCAAAGGTGGCCAACTTGTGGATGCGCTTCTTGAGGTTTCACAGAAAAAATACAGAATGGGGTTCTTCAAAATGAGTGCGAAGTTCAATCAGGTGAGCTATGTACTGTATTGCCAATTTAGCAGTATGAAAAAATATTCAACGCTGACACTGGGACACTACCTTTAAAATATTTCAAGACAGCGGCCAAACCACACGGTAGCTGTATATCGTGTGATCGCTTCGCGTCGTGGCGGCATGCGGTTGCGAGTCGCAGACGCACCCGAGAATTACGTGAAGTATGTGCAAAGATAATGATATTGATGTATGTAGATATTTATTACGGATTGTATTGTTAGTTGATTTGTTCAGAGACAATTTACTTATGTACTTATTGGCACAAAAACCTCACACACTCACGACGGGTTGACTGGAAGATTTCTGTTTATTTATTTATTTTAAAGGCAGTCAACAAAAACATATATAAACAAAAAATATTTAAATATATCATTGGCATTAAATTAAGTACAGTTTTTAATTAAAGGCAGCCACGGCATGCGATGTGGACTAACTGTTAGAGATAAGTTCTCCCTATCATATCACTGTATACATTAATTTTAATTATATTTGGTGTAATAAAGAATTTATATACAGTATGTTAAATAATAATAAAACAAATTTAACTTATTAAAAAAACGTCTCAAACGACTAAAAAGAAAGATTTTCTAAATTCAACTGTATTCGTTAAGCCTCGACCTAAATCAACTAAAACAATAAAATCTAAGAATTTCAAATGTATTTATGTTAATGATCGGTTTCCACGATAAGTAGAAAGGAAAACAAAATTACCACGTGAAATGAGATTGACTTCAGTTTATATCGGGACCTTGTCTTAGTGTAGAAGTGAACTAAGTAACAAAACTAATCGACGGTGAAATATTTTACTGAAATACATATTAAATTAATCAAACAACCATTGTGTTATGTCTCAAATAAAGTGACATTTATTATTATTTTTCTTATTTCATTCTCTTTGACAGATACAATCAAAGAGGTTATATACCTGCATATTATTAAGCTACAACAGACTTCACAGACGGGATTAATAGAGATTAATGTTTTTAAAAACTTAAGAGTGTAATGCAAATCATTTAAAAATTAAATTTCAATAACCAATTGCCACCTACAGCTGGGCTCAGGCCTTTTCTACGTTGAAGAAACATATGTGAAGTTTTGGGTCATAACTTTGACAGCTAAAACCAATGGTTTAATGAGCCTGCCGAAGCACGAAGGAGTTACAGACAATAAAATTTTGATTGACCCATCCAAAGGCCAACCATGGAAAAGTACCTTTGTTTTCGTTATCAAAATCAGAGCTGTGATAAAGAGTTTATTACGTGTATTTTTTGCTAATGAAACCTTTAAAAAATCCCATTTTTTATATAAATATGAAAGCGGTCATAAAAATATTTACTCAAGTGTTCCCCTCATCAAAGCGGGCCGCGATTTCTCATTCATCATCAGTATAAAAACTTGCAACATACAGACAGAACATAAATCATGATGGCGGTGATTACAAGCTCCTCTCATAAACGCTTGGAATACGGTTTTACGATTCATAATTGCACTTAATTAAATTACTACTTTCGTTTTAATGGTAGAATCTGGAGCCATTAATGTTAGAAGAAGCAATAGATTATCTATAAGAAGTGTAATGAACGGAATAGTTATTACCATTTTCTGTTATAACGAAGCATTTACATTAATTTTAGAACTAAAGAAAAAATCATGGCTGAAACTCTCATCCAATAAACCCTCACCCGATATACCTTCTTGCTAGCTTCCTACCGACGACACGTGACTCGGAGACTTTGGACCTGTCATGTGGTTAAGGAGGAGACCTTATCATTCCGTATCCCCCATTTTTTTAATACGACGTACTGATGTATTACCAAGCCGACTGGGCTGTATAAGTCGGGCAACGGCCGTCAACCGTGAACGGAGAATCGTCGGAGTTCCCTAAAAATTAGAGATATCTGCAGAATTCTATTACTTTCAATTTTAAATATCGTTTACCTCGTTTTTATACAACATACCAGTGAAATAATGACGTTTTGTGAAGTGATTATTCGTTTAAACTTTAATTTATAGTTTATACTAATTTTCTTATACTAAAACTAAAGAATGACTTGAACAATTTAAATAATTTCAATATGTTTTATCCTGTTTGATTCATATTTGGTTTATAAATAAATATAACTGGGAAAATCTTAAAAATATGATTATATATTGCAACTGATTTTTTAAAATTTCATATGAAAAATCGTTTAATTAAATATACAAAAAATTAAACCTGTCATTTCTTCCATCACTACTTCGAGTTTCTTTTGATAGACGGCTAAAGTGGTCGTATTTAGTCGATACAAAGTTCACCGTGTCAACTCGTATAGTATTAAATTAAGCTTAGCCTTTTATAAATTAATTAGCATAATCTATTCCAAGTATTCATCTATATATCTAGATAAAGTTTGATATAGTTCCTAATCTGCTTCTGTAATAAAAATTGGTGCTATTCGGTCGTCTCGCTTAAACTCAAAAACGGTTTGGCCAATTTGAATTATTTTGGGATTTATTCGGTTTCATTTTACTTTGGCTTTCAATAGATGGCGTTAGTGGTACTTTGTGCGTCAACTAGTAACTTATAAACACGTACTATTTTCAAGAAATGAAAGTATCGTACATAATGAATTATGTTTTCTTAAACAATTTTAGTCAAATATTCACATAGCAAACTAAAATATGACGTGTGCAGTCGATTTTAGAAGTAGCTTAACACTTCAGTCCTATTTTATACTGTTAAGTATCAGTTGTTGGATCGCCTCTATGTAGAGCCTGTGGGGAGCACACCGAACAAATGGAACACATCCTATGTAAATGTGATGCTCTTGCCAGGAAAATAATGGGTCTCTTTGGACTGGGCTATCCCAGTCCTGAAGATGTAAGGCTGCTGTCTCCGGGTGTACTTAGTAAGTACATCTTGGAGGTATTCCAGGACAGCGGTCATTAGGATTGGGGAAGCACAAAAGATCCCATTGTGTCGACGTGCTCCGGGAGTAACGCTGGCCCTACATCAAGATAAGATAAGATCAATAACAGTTGCCCCCCCCCCCCCCCCCCCATTGGCACTTCTTGCTGTGACCATACCTAGTGCGGGATGATGAACACTTTTTTTAAATTCAATCAACCCGTAATAATAGCACAGCATTTTAATAAGCTGTTTTAACTTATGCCGTTATTTCTTCTTTATTTACCAAGCTGCGAATTCTTTACTATGTGAATCTGCTAATTGAGTAATAAATCTCGTAAAAGTGACTCGCTGATCCGAGAACATAATATCTCATACTCATTACTGTGTTAAGTATGTGCGCTTGCGCAATTTATAGCTGCTTCTTTTTAATGATGAAAGGTGTAATAAAAATACGGTAGCCATTAAACTAGCGGTCGATTTTTAACTGTTTACGAAAAAACAATTTATTTTCTCCTATTTATGTTTTATATTGGGGAAACAAAACCGTTTTATTTACCAATACTAATGTAATATAATTAAATAGTATAAAAAGTGAAAGTAATAACATAACAAAATAATAAGAATATCCATACATATATTTACATTATACATATACATAATATATGTTTAGTTTCAATAATCCAAATATAATAATACTAACAGTAGTTTGAATGACAATAACCAACTTAATTTTGATTTTTTATGATATTTGGAACTTTATAATATCGAATATTTTATTAGCCTTTTGGACTCATTTGTTAAATACGCAATAAGGAGCCAGTTATCAACTCTGAAAATTATTAATTCTTACAAAAGGCCATAAAATATTTAATTGGTCAAAACTTGGCCTTAATAAACAGATTCGTATGCGGCCAACACTATAAAAATAAAAATGCTATATTTCTGTTAGATTTTATCACGGTTTATTACCAGTCGTTTTATTTGTTTTGGTAAAATGATTTTCAGTATATTTATTGTATGCAGTCTTAGCAGACGTTAGCTGATAAAATATATTTTAACAATATCATTGTTGTGCCTGGGTCTAATGGAAAGCCAATAGGCCTTTTGTTCCTAAAGCTTAGTTTTGTTTAATCAAGACTCCAGAGTAATTATTGGAATTGAAACAAAATCTATGAATTTTCTAAGTATTTTAGTAATGGTGTTCATTCATTCTCGTGGCTATGCAATTATTGAAAAATATGAATCGAAAAATTTATATTAACTACCGGGTGCACACTATTTGGCTGTATTAGACAATGGGAATGGTTTGCTACTTTCAAATTAATACTATTGTTTTATTTTATACAAGATTTATTTGTAATACAACTAATGTTGCAGTTAAATTTCGTTTTGTTGTCTCCACACTGTACGGTTGTCGTTTCATTTCAAAGTCAATTATATTAGCTGCTACGTGGTTTGTTGTGTACACATGACAATTATAAATTAATCTTTATGCACGCCACCGTCGTTGTAGTAGAGAAAAAACTCAACTGACGTGTTAGGTCTGTCTTTATATTCAAGCAGTCAGGTTTTTACTGTAACAATAGTTACAATATAGTAAGTAATAGTTACATAGTAATGTGGTGTTATTACTATGTTCCTCAATGGTGTGTTTTAAATTTTTAATATTTTACCAAATGAGAAAGGTCAACAGTAGTAAACCTGTTATTTAAAACGAGATCATTCTAAATACATTAAGAATCTGTTATTAACTGAACTTAATGGGCGTGAAAGGAAAAGAAATATGTACACGGTTTGCATTGATTAAATCTTGCAATATCAATTAAAAACCGGTTTTTAATCTAATTAATTCCGCCTTAAGTAATTAGTAATTGCTTTTGCAGCCCTGATGCATTATGCGTAATAAAATGATAATTGTATATTATAAATGTCATAAATAATTTCTGTAAAAATTCCTACATCAATGTTGAAACCAGAAACTATAGTATACTATAAGGAACCGGTCAAAAACCTGCAGCATATGAAGTGAAAAAATTTTTCTTACCTTCATCAATTAAATATAAACTGAATTTAAATGTAGGTATAAGAATCCGTTTCAGTTAAGTGGTAACACCAATAATAATTTTGAATGAACTTCACTTGAATTTTGCAGCATAAGCATTATTGGTTTGTAAGCAACAACAGAAGATGAGCAGCAACGGATTTCAGTTTCAGTTCTTTCTATTATGTTTTTTTTATATAAAGCTCAGCAAACTCGACACCACCTAATGATAAGCAGTAGAGGAGTCCAAATGTGAAGAAAGCTAGTGAAGCATGCGACATACTGCCCTAGCCACCCTCACCTTGCCGGCCCAAAAAGTGCTTTTTCACGCCTCTTTTAAAGGAACCCATGTTGTATGAAGGAGGAAATACGTGTGCTGGTAAGGAATTCCACGCTCTAGCTGGAAAACGATAATAACATAACATTATGTTTAATTATGTATTGCTATGTTTCAATATGGTTCATTATGTTTCATTTTGTTCCATGTTTCATTATGTATTATCATCTGTATATCACAAACTGCACCTTCACAATTTACTATACACACATTGAGATGAATATGAATTAAGTAGTACAACTAACGACATATTAAATGTGTAAATCTTACAGCGGCAGACCTAAATAAAATAGGTATCTTTCACAATAATTCATAGACTGAAGGAGTAAATCGTAGAATAGATTTCAATACATATGCATTAGTGGTTGTAACAACACGTAGAAGAGTTACAAAGAAATTGCAAGTGCTTGCAATTAACTTATGTATGACTAACGCTTGCGCCACAGACTAACAAAGCTACAGTAGAATCAATACAATTTATACGAAAAAATAAACAGGTTTGAGTAGTGCTTCATTGTTAAGTTAGAATCCTCTGTTTAGGGACGTCCACCTAACAGTATTTTTAATAATTAATATTGTTTATAGAAGATTTCATTTTGTTTCATTTGTACCAGTGTCTGTACGTGCAAGATGAATTGTAAATGCACAATAAATATGATTAATTAAGTTTTTGTTTCTCCCATGTTCCCAGAAGCCTGTGCTCAACAGTGAGCCGTGGGCTGGCGATGAAGAACGCTTGGATGAACTTCAGTTTTTCTGACAACAGGATTTTCATTGCTCAATATTTTAATGATTCCTTAATTATTAACAATTTGTATTATTTCTTTGATGGTTTTGATTTTTTATTATTTCAATTATTTTCTTTTTAACTATATACTAAATATATTTTAAAGAAAAACAAAAGAACACATTTCGTTCTATTTATTTATAAAATTACCACGAAGCTAAACAAAATAATAGAAACTGATTATAAGTATGGAATATAAATGAAGCTAATGAATAATTTTCATTTCTTAATGTAATTCATGTGTTCATTTGAAAACTACCTAGGACATTACAAATATCACTTTTTGAAAATGAATATTTTTGCCAAAATCGTTAGAAGCTTCCTAGCCAGGTTTTATTGCAACACTGTTTCTTTACTAAACTGTGGCTTTTCGTGATAATAGCCCGTTCGTCGTAGAATTAGCATATCGAAATTATTCCATTACACCGTTAATAATTTAAAAATAATACGCCTCCAGCGCACGCGACTAAAGTTATGGGACTCTTGAGATGTAGTCAGGATCTGTCTAAAGTTGTAAACAAAACAAGACTTTAAATATAAGTCACTAAAGTCTATAATGACTAGATAATATACTAGGAAATTTGTCAGGGGTGCTAAGCATTTTATGACGTTCAAATGAATAACGATTATTACTGTTCCGCAGCATACATTTATATTCGATATACGATACTTATCGCGTTTTCTCTATTTATGTTGAGATCAAAGAAATCAATTGGTGGAAATCATCTCATTTTGAATAAGAGAACTCGTAAACGTTGTTCGGATCCATAAATATCTTTAAACCGCTCAAAATGAGGTCATTTATGTGCAAATCAAAGAGCATTTCGCTTTGAATCTGGTTTCAGAGGCGACACAAATCATTTGAAGGCAGGAACCGTCAGCATGAAGAGGTAGTGGGTTGGGGTGGGGGGTGATAGGAGGGCAGACAAACGGTCCAATAAATCAGCCGCGGATGCCGGTTGCAGGTGTTGCACCACTAGCGAACCCATTGAAATATTGCACCATAGATTAAAACATTCATATTGCAGACGTGTCATTTTTTGATTTTGAATTTTTCTTGCCACATTCATTCAATGTTTATATATTGCTCGTGATATTACTCTCAGGTAAACAGTAGACGATTATAAATCATAAATGACCTTTGTTTCTCCTGGAGGAATTGTTTCTATGCTTTACCGCCACCTTTTTTATCACTTTATGAATATTTTGATCATAAGACATGGTAAGAAAGAAGTTACAAGTTCCTGTTTTCTTTTAATTTTATTTTATATAATGCATGCAGTCTGAATACTCTTGGTACCTAGTTTGTGAAATGTATTTCATCATTTTTATACAGTTTTGGCAATAAAAGATATTTTAATAAAACTGAAAAAAAAAATATGAATTCAAAAATATCAATTAAGACCAAGAAGTCATCTCCACAGTACAGTGCACATTATACAACCACGGGCCTAATTATGGGACCCACTTAAGGTGCAATATTGTAGAAAAAACATGTCGTAAGAGCAATAATAGTAAAGTTATACAAACAGTATAATTAAACAAAAACTGCCAATCTTATTAAATTACGAGTATTCTAAGAAAAAATCAAGAAAAGGGTCCTAACTTAATTTTACTGTATTACTATTTACACAATACACTAGACATAGTGATTACTATATTTCAGATTTTAGATTAATATTTTAAAATTCCGTAAGAATGCCATAATCATCTGTGTTAATTTTCAACGAGAACCGCAATGGTTCTCGTTGAAATCAAATAGGTCTGCTTTCATGTTACGGATTAATAATTAACAAGCCGTCTTTATGGTTGTTCGAATTTTAAAACTTAATTATTTACGGGAATTGAGCAGTTGCCGCGTTTTATAATGGATCATGCTGGTTCAAGTTTATTTTAATTGGAATCAGTGGTCAGTTATGACGAGGGGATTTTCTTGTAAGTATAATGTAAAATTCAAAATAAAGACTGCACCATATAAAGAGAAAATTATGATGCTATCTTTAAGATGGCTTTCTGAAGTCTGTTATTGTATCTAGACCTTATCAAAACTATATTTTACTTCTGTAGTATGTAAAATAATTATATTAATAGGATTTTTGACATTCCACTGAAAATTTAACAGACAATAAGGAATGTGGCTGGGCCCACCATGACGTCACTACGCCCAAACCAAAAGATCTAAACTAGCGTCTCTTGCAAACTTCGTAAGTGTCATTCAGGCTTGCTTTCCATATTGTGACGTTTTTCTGGCATATATCGACTCACTGTTGTGATTGTAGTATGTTTATCCGATACCAATATACCTAGGTTGCGCTATGATGTAGTTGCTAAATCAGTCCCCCCTTTTCTTATTTGGCTGTGGTCTTCTCAATCACACAGAGTAGAAAATGTATGTTCCTACTGAACTATATACACTACTCTCTAGATCTCAGGTCGACTACCTGAGATCTAGAGAGTAGTGTTAACTATATAACCACCAAATAGTCTTAACTATTTAACCACAGCCACTGTTATCTTATCTTGATGTAGGGCCAGGATTATTACTCCCGGAGCACGTCGACCCAATGGGATCTTTTGTGCTTCCCTAATCCTACTGACCGCTGTCCTGGAATACCTCCAAGATGTACTTACTAAGTACACCCGGAGCCAGCAGCTTATCTTCAGGACTGGGATAGCCCAGTCCAAAGAGACCCATTATTTTCCTGGCAAAAGCATCACTGTTACATAGGATGTGTTCCATTTGTTCGGTGTGCTCCCCACATAGCCACTGTTAGCATTAATAATTAATTAAGATTCAGTACTTAATATGACATGTGACATTTGTTCCTCGCCAAGCCAATGAACACTCAAGGTGATCTCTCAGTGAATGTTGTTTTTGAAATGACAGTGCACACGTACAGTAATAACAATAATCGACATATTCAATACTTTTGTGAGATAATTTAATAGTAGGATATTTTCATTTATAAAATCGGCCTTGTAGTAACAGGAGTATTCTGTTAGCATGGTTTTAAATTTTCAACGTCTTTTAAGTCGTTTATTAATTTGCTACGCTTGTCGTGTGGCCGTTTGTACATTAACCTTACTTATTAATCAAGTTTTCTCCGTGCGTTAGTTAATTACGAACGTCACTAGAAACAAGATATTAATTAACACTCGACTATTTCTTTAATTCCAATTAACAATAATTACACGCCCACGTGGTTAAGGTCAAGTAAGAGCTTAAGTTAAATTTAATAGATTGAGACTGGTGTTGACTAACACTTATGACAAGCGATTAAGAGTTAATCATTACTTTTTGAATTTTAGTTCCATAAAATCGCCAGTTAATTAATAATGGCTGGATTAAGTAGTGGTGAAATCCAGCCTCAGACCCCGATAATGGGCGGTTTCTTATTTAAGTAGATATAATAAAAGCGATGAAGGTATCTTAATTGTAATATTAGAGAATGCTATATCAAAATTTAAAAGGAACCCTAATCCATAGCAATAGAGTCTTTGGCGTAAATCAATTTATTTATTACTCTACCAATGGTTATGTTACCCCTATTTTCATAGCAATAAAGATCAGTTTTCGTGATTATTATACTTTTAAAGTGTGCGCAATAAGTTGACTTACGACAGCTATTTATCATTCTCTATAGACTAGAACATAAATAATAGGTTTGTTCTATTTAAGTTCTGTGTTTAACCACGTCATTTGTGTCAGCGATAATATTATTCACAATCATAATTAACGGATTTGTTTACAAAAGGAAAAATACTCAGACCTATATGGAAAAAATAATCGATTTCTTTAAAACAAACATATTCCTAGACTACAAACCTTAACACCGTTTTATCTTCTCTTATGTTATTGGTTTTTAAAATGATTTTAATATATTGAAATGGACTTGCCCACCGAACTTTGAATGTTCATAAAAGAAATAACACACAAGCTAACGAAGTCATTAATAAAATTCATGAACCCTCGTCAACAGCCATATTACAGGGTATCGGAAGCATTCTCACCTTCTGCCTAGATTGCTGGTGACAATAGGCAATGGTAACTACTTCCTATCATGAGACTAATTAATCGAGTCTCAAATGAGGTGAGATTACTACGAAATTTTATTAGTTCGACATTTCAGTTCAAAGTGAACCAAACCTATTAAAACCCATTCTCTACCTCTTGATCTCGATAACAAGGCAGCATAATAGTCATTAGCTAGTATTTTACAACCGTCTTTATAACCGTCTAATGAAACACGAACAAATGCTTATTACATCCGCATAGAAGGTTGAGAACCTCTGTTATTAGATGATATGCTTGTAAAACTAACGATCGTATCGTTATAGATCGTACATTGATTTATTGTAGTAATCGTTTTATGCGCACGATCATACCTTTTTGTGGGTACTTAATCATTGTTATAATGACGGCGTAATAAGTGTGTACAATTGGTATTAAATAAATTTAATCATTCGACATTGAAAGTGCCATTTTAAGAGACCACTCTAGACAGTGGAAACTAATGAATACTACTATAAAATGTTACATACCTCAAATGACACGTCACCATACTTATTTTAGTAGTTATACAACAACTGTGTAAAAAATACACAACGAATCAATCCTTGGGAATTTTGTTTTATGACCATGTATCAAAAGAAACTTTGATTATTCTAGTTTGTAGAAACAGTTACATATTTTGATCCCTTGTACTTTAAACTATCAAGTTTATTTATATAGTTCACTGGTAAGTTAATTTAAATACACGTAAGTGGGCTAATATTTTTTTTTAAATTTCAGGCCTATCAAGATGTTGCGTAACCGCAAGCCAAAGCTTAGTTTAGAAATACATACATAAAAAGAAGTTTTCAGGATTTAACATAGAGACACTGTTGCTTAAATAAGGTTTTACAGTTGGCGACAAACATGATCGAAATGGTACAATACAGTTGAAACTAACACTTGGGATACAGTTGACCAAGTTAGTACCAAGCATACGCTTATGATAAATTATTGTGTTTTTGTTTATTGATACGGTGGCTACCATTTATGTACAATGGATCCTGTGAGCGTGGACCATGCTCCTAGACTAGATTCGCCGTAGCTATTTCTTGAATAATAATACTCGACGAAACGTTTTTGTCGAATTTTAAGGACAAATTTCGCTTGTCGAAAAATCCATGCTCGTAGCTCTGAGTCGATACCATATAAAGGCACGTAATTAAATCTAACCCAATGATCCTAGTAGGTGCAAGTATTAGTTTTTTTTATATATAAAGCTCAGCAAATGACTCAACACCACGTGATGATAGGGAGTAGAGGAGTCCATATGTCCCCTACATACATAGTTTGATGAGCATCAATTTGCCAACAATTCTATGAGATAGCACGAATTCTTAATGAACCCTATGCTTTAAGTGTTAAAATTATATAACATATAAAGCATCAAATATATTAATCTTAGATAAAAGTTGTATTTGAAACCTAAGCAGTCGATCTCTTGTTATTAATACGAAATACCGCTAATTCTTTTCATTCATGTCTACAATATCTCACTGACCAAGATCAGCAATCGCTTAAATAATTCCAAAACCCAATTAAATCATCGACGCTTCAATCCATTGATCAGAACGCAAAATAAATCGGCAAATTAAAACTTCGTTTTTATCGATTATTTCACGCTCACCTTGTATAATTCATCGGAACAATCGATTCATGAATAAAGATCGATTCGATAGACATGATCGATACAAGTTTATTAATGTGGACGTTAACGCGAGCGTTCAAGGATGAAATGGAATCATTAAACTATGAACCGTAAACCTCATAAAATAAAATTTATATTATTATTTAAAAATTAATTACCTACTAGTACTTATAATAAGGTACCTTATTACCGAACTTATACGCTATTATACAACGCATTACATATTATTATTATTATTTATTTATTTTAAATATTCATATAAAACCCAAAGCGTTTTATGTGCTGTCTCATTTATGTGTGTAGAGTCAGATAGAGACAGAATCAGTTTAGGTTATACCTAATAAACTCTACATTTTATTTCAATACAGAAACTGTATTATTATAAAAATATTGTAAACTAAGATATGGTTTAAAATTGAAACTGTCTCAATTTTGATTCTTAAGGGTGATAGAGAAAGTTACAGGTTTTATAATGGTAACAGGCTTCATCAAAATACTAGTGTTTCCATTGCTGGCATACAAGGCAATATAAATAATTACATTACATAAAAACAGAAGTACTTTTGCAATAGATAATACTTTTAATAAATACTTTATTACATTCATATGGAAAGTTGTATTCTTACTTATTTTTATTTATTATTAACGGGGCAGCTCTTGATCTTTACCTCACCTTACTACTCCTGCAACCTTCAAACATAGAGGAACTGGCTATTTTACCTCTACCTGGCGGAACACAAAAATCCTGTTTACATTATTGCTATGGTGGCAGACCTAGATAGTGGTACCTATCTGAATAGCCGTACCACCAACCAAACTGAACAGAAAATTTCTGCTCCCACTGGGAATTGAACCCCAGTCCTCCAGATCTAAAGTATGTGGTCTCAGGATCAAGAAGCTGGTAGGTATTAGCTCGAAAGATATGCATAGGAAATTACAAAAGTTTGTATTCTTGACACACTTGGGCGCTGAATCAGTAAAACACACAACGTGTAATTTCTTAAATGGTATAATGATTTATACACTAGTTCTGTTTTTTCTACAATGACATCATAACGTTAAGAGGAAACACTTGCAAGAACACAGACGAGAGAATTGAAAAAACTGTATTTAATAAATCTGAACCGAATGTAGTACGCGCAACAACTGCACCTCGAAAATACCTAAGAAAAGTATACTAAATAAACATTTTAGTCCCCTGTATCGTCTTCCAAAACTAGACCGATTTCATTAGTTTTTTATTGTGTCTACGCCAATTTCAACCTTATTGTTAGCCAATAAGAAGCGCAATCTCTAGTGTGATGAACATGCACATTTCTAATTGTCTCCTTACTAAAATAAAATCTAAGTTAAAACTCTGATTTTTACTTTGTTCCCATCGTGAACAAAGATATTGAAATTTCTTGGCGTTGATTTTGTTAAGTAATCTGGTCGAAGATTAGTATATATACACAGCAGAAAAACTGGTAATTAAATGGAATCGATAATTTTTTTTTTTAACAAAACTAAATACCGGCTTCATAACAGTAATTTTCCAAAAATAATTCAATTTAAGCAGTTATCTAATTTAAAATATTTTTTTGGAATTGGAGCTTCACTTTATGTAACTTAAATGATAGATAGATAGATGACCGTCAGTATTGTCTATTTACCTATATATTTTTTGTTGGTTAAAATACTACAATAGATTTAAATAAAAATAAGAAGCACTAAACACGTGCCCATAACATTAAACACGTGTCCATAAAATTTGAAGATTGGCTTCGATTTCCCTGGGATCATTCGATACAGGATCGATTTGCTGACAATGGAACTACCAATTCACAATCGACAGAGAATACTGTAAACATAAAAAATACTTAGAGAGACACAGAGAAGTTCCTCCTTTTTTGAAGTCAGTCTGTTACTGGTAGTTTGTATAAAGCCTGTTTTGTTCATGTCAGTTTTTTTTTAAATATATTTTGATACTAGATTATTTTTATATGTTTTGTTGTTGTCAATATACCGGTGACGAGTCAAGTCGTGGTTTCCTTGTTTTCCCATTTCTCTCCAATATACATCGACAGGCTCCCGAAGCTAACTAACGTAACAGTCAAAAACGGAACAGGGACACGCCAATAGTGACTATTGAATATGTGGGAAAAAATATTACTCTTGTAACGTTGTCCAGAGAGGAAACAGACGTCTTTGTTCGTAGTAAAAAAATGCCTTCGTGTTTCCTCTTAAATCCACCAAGCCAGAAGCCACTCATTAATGAAGTTTATTGTGGCAATTATACTAAAAACAATGATGCAATTATTTCAACAGATGTATATCTCGTAGTGCTTTTTGAATTTAACTAACCAACATTATAATGAGTACTCAGAATATAATAACATGACTCTATATGAGCTAATTTAAGACGTAATTCACTGGTAATACCATTTTTTATTTAGGATATACCTAAATCTTTTATTATAGTTTTTGTACCTTTTGTGCCACTAGCTAAGCGATGGATATATGTAGGGCTGACCCAACACCTGATAGCGTCACTGGAATACCCACTAAAACTCCCAGGTTATTCCGCTGACCTGGTTTTGGCCAGAGCGATTCACTAGCCTGAACTCTAACACTAAGCCCTAGCCGAACCACTAGCCTAAGCTCTAAACCTGGCCATTAGGCCAGGTTTAGAGCCGTTGGGGATTGCCCAGAGTTACTTGGACAATCTTAGATGTGACAGCCTGTGTAATGGAGTTTTTGTACCTAGGCAAATGACTCTAGCTTGCTGTTGAAAAGATTGTGCAGTTTGTGTATCTATAATGTATTATGTTAAGTTATCTTTTAAATACAAAATCCGGTATGAGAAACATTTTCGATTGGCAAAAAGCCCACGACTATAATATAGCCCAAGACATGAGTTGTCTATTGTCAAATACTAAAAAATTAAATCACACGAGTAACTTTTGGATTTAAATGTCGTAAATATGAGCATGCATTTTTGCATATGTATGCAAAAGATCCAAAAATATGGATGTAAAAATAACGACTTTCATAAAGGTTTTTGAGTTGACAATATCCAAATATCAGTCATCCCGGAAATGGATTGTATATGACCACTGATGGGCTGAAATTGAATGAAAGAATCATAACTTAAGAATCATATGCACAATAATTCTAAGTTAAACGGATCGGCTAGTAATTGACTACAATAAATTCTAAAAATTAAATAATAAGAACGGTTTTTATTAAAACAGATTATTCTAATGATTGACTATAAAAAACACATCTTGCTAATTAATTAAGGTTTCACAATATAAACAGTTATTTGTATGTAAAATCGTCTAATGCGCCTAATAACTTCCAAGGTTTATAAATAACAAACTAAAAGTTAATCCTCTATAACTCTTACATTAATCTTCGCTATAAGCATAAAATTAAGTGATTAACAAGATGTTAAAATGTGGACAGAGTAATACGAATACCATTAAGCAATAAAATACAATAATATATATGCTTGCTTATCCCGTCTGATGTTTGTCGGATTTTCCAATTGGTTATTTATAGCTACTGTCTTAAAGGCACAAACTGCATATTTAAGTTGTCTTAATTTAACTGACTTTAAAAAAGGAGGTTCTCAATTTGTCGTATATTTTTAATATAAGGGAGGGAGAGTGTTAGCGAGACTCTTTGATTTGTACTTATGTAACTATGCTTTGTGTGGTTGCTAAGTCCACACATTGATTCCTTTACATTTTTGTAATATATGTTCCCCGATTACTCGATGGCGCCTGAACTGAATTGGATTACTTTTTGTTTGAAAGGGTATATACATCCTAAGTGGTCCCATTATTACCAAGTCAGGAACTGATAATGAAACCCTGGAAAAATCAAGACAAACCCTTAAATTCAATAGACACGTCCAACGTGTGCCATTTTTTTTTAAGCTATTCAGAGATTTTCGCCCGGCAGTCATGAATTAGGTCAAGGTTTCTTCCACAATGCTGAGCTGATGATGGAAGGATCTTTGAGTCTTAGGAGTCAGGCCTTAGTAAGTTACGTAAATAAAAATATTTTTTGTAAAATAACAGTTTTATGGTTGTTTTCTTCTAAATATCACTTCTATGTAAAATGTCAATGTGCCTAAAATTATTGTGTGCACTATGAATGAATTTTCATATTCCCGCTCTCTTCAAATACCCAGTCAATCAATCAGTCTTAAGGAACCCTTGATAATTTCAGAAGGCATGTCGGAAGACGCTTTCTATAAACGGCTGTTTGAGTTAGATACACTTTCCTTAATTTATTTTATTTAATTATTAATATTCTTATGTCAAATAAATGTTCAATCTTACTTATTTAAATATGACAACCACTCACATATAAACACTGCATCTTTAACATTGATTTAAGTATAGAATAATATACTGAAGAGAATACAATAATATCAAATGGTATGTTTTTGAATTGCAAATGCACTATAATTAAGTTAGTACAAATAAGTGAGTGTGTGTTAGCCCTTATATATATTATTCCGAACTACAAATTCCAGTGCTACTCGTTATATCAGAACAAGTGCACTGCTATATCATGTGATATTTTAATGATGTGTTCAATTTTTCGTCCTGA
Organism: Acentria ephemerella; assembly: GCA_943193645.1. Lineage (NCBI taxonomy): Eukaryota > Metazoa > Arthropoda > Insecta > Lepidoptera > Crambidae > Acentria > Acentria ephemerella. The sequence continues at coordinate 969,762 of OW971882.1, forward strand.
AAAAACATATAAAAATGAACCTGTGTTTCAGCTGTCTTTGATTGTGTATAATTTAAAAATGTATACAACTGTCTAAATTAAAGTTATACATTTAATTTATAATTTAATTTATCTTTATCCTACACAGTGAAAGAATCGGACATAATTAATTTAAACTTAGTTTGATTTGCTTTCAGAATCAATCAAGTCCGCAATTTCCGAACTCTGAATACAAAATTCAGTTGATAATCATTTACAACATAAAATTTTTCGACTGAGAAAATTTATTTCACAATAACGGATGCAGTATGAGTTTTACGCCTATCATTATTCGGAATTTAAGTTTTACGTTTAAGTAATAATCGTAAACTCTTGGAGTTTAAGTCAGTTTTGTACTTAAATGCCGACTTTGGGTTGTTCCCGAGGGCATTTTTTCTTTGGAACTAGCAATTATGCTTCAGAATATAAATAAAATTAAAAATAAGCTGGAGGCTGCTAATGCTGGTAGAGAAATAGTGTAGTATCTTTGTCAAATTAATTTTGGGTAGAATTTTTTCTTTTAATTTAAATTCATTTTCAGCTGATTTACGCTGATACGAAAGACAAATCTATGGCTCAGATAGTTCACAACCTCTGTTATTATACAGCCAAAACATTTTATCAAACTGTGAATCTTTGATCATTAATATTGAGCAAGCCAGAAGTAAATATTCTATGTAAATTGTCGTATGTGCAGATAACACATCGGTCTCAAGAAAGCATACAAATTTATAGCTGTTATACCCCGTGGTATCAAATGAATATGACTAATGGTAATATAACCTGTCGACACTTACCAATAGCCGACGTTAAATTGGCACTCACGGCTTAAAATCGATTAAATCGACCTTTTACGATATCGTAATAGAATTGGATGAAGTATCGAATGGTCAAAATGTTATGTTTCAAGTCGAGTAATTCTTTTTATGATTACAAACAAATTAAATTCTGCTTTACAAATCTCGGCTTTATGGAAACTAGAAATGACAGTAGAATCTTTACTCTAGCAGGCTATTTAATCAAAGAAATATCCTTATAAGAAATATGATAACAGTAAAAACATAAAGTACCTTAAAAAGAGAAGTACTTAAGTTCTTGACTCCTTTCAATGACTAAATTTAAGAAGCACTCTTAGATTGTACAGTAAAGGTAATGTATGGTTAAGTTGATGATAAGTGACTAAACTTGACTTCCATGTATACTTTTTGTATCTTTGGGAGACTAGAAACAGTCAACGACTGGTTTTTTTCAGATTTTACGATAATTTTACGATATTTTTAAATCTAAGAGTCAAAAGCAAGACCAGAGTAACCAACTCAGCTCCTACAAAAAACTTCTACTGCTCGGGCATGCTAGTAGAAATTTGCAAAAGTAAATAAGTTCGTAAATAAAATCGCTACTTGTAAATTTCGAGTTTAGCTCTTTATATAAAATGAATTTAAAAATGTGTTCTTTACTAAGTGATTGTTAAACAAGACGTATACGGGAAACGCACAAGTATCTTGACACTTACAGAACACTATAAAAGTACTATGTAAAAGTTTAGTTCAGAAATTATTCTGAATTTACATTATCAGCAGCCTAAATACGTCCCACTGATGGGCAAAGGGCTTCTTTCAAGGTTCAATGACTTAACAATCAGGACCAAGAGCTTAACATGCCTTCCGAAATATGAATAAGCTTGAGAAACAATGGGAAAAGTAGTTTCGTTATCGAAACTAGAACGCTCGGACCAAAGAGCTCCTCGATCAGCTGAAGTAACAGACTCTCCTTTTTTACCCTTAAGTGTAGATGTAAACAACTCTATTAGATATGTTAACAAATAAAGATAACACAATGTCCCGACTCTACAAGGACAAGCTGCAAATATGCGAGCTATGTTACAAACTCATGCATTAAGATGCCCTGTTAGGTAATCGGTTGCCACCAATGTAGTGTATAACAAAGTAATGTGATTTTTGAGTAAAAAATGAAGACCTTTTTGACTTTTATCTATATTATATATTTCATACTCATACGTACCATAATTCTGCGTAATAAGATAAAATGTCAAAGTGTAAATTTACCCTTTCAATATGTTGCTTGAGAATTGTCAAAAATTGCAATTGCCTAACTAATACACCAATGAAAGAAATTTGAAGACGTCATTTGTAAGTATTTCTGTACACTTAAAAAATAATTTAAAAGAAATTTGGTCGACATTGATTCATAATTCTATGTATTGTGTAACTTTTTATTTGGATCGGGGTAATAAAATTAAGTTTTCACCTTCCCTTTTTGCTAACAGCAAAAACAACTATAAAAAACGACTTCGCAAGTAGGGCTCTAGATTTGGTTGAAATGTACAGTGTCCTTGTTATAAATTAATTGATTATTGATGGTTGAGGGTGTGTCAGAAGTAAGCAAATGGTTGATAATTACAAATAATTTCAAAAAATTCGTAAGTCTAATTCTTTTCTGTTAAGTAATGTTTTGATGAAAATGTAATGAATTCGAAAGCTTAAACTGATCAATTATTTATAATAACGTAGATATAAAAATATAGTATTACCTATTAAATTGTAAAATATATCTGTATTGGCCTGTATAATAATATGCACTTTATTGCGATTGGAAATTGCCAGTACAACTTTAAAAATGTCACTTGTTGCTTTTTATCATGCGGCTATAAGCAAGTAACAATATTGCATAAACATTTTATTACATTTGTACTTTTCTGGTGACAACTGGCCGTTTTTACGCCAATTATATTCGCTACGATTAGCTGTCGGATCGGTCGTATAATCCAATAAGGATTTTTATTCGAATTTTATGAACTACGCCTGTATTTGGTCGCGGTTGTTTAAAACCCGTTCTACCAAGTTATTGCAGTTGAAACTTTCCCAACAGGGTTTACGACTCGTTTTTGCTGTTCGCGTATTAAATAAACGTGTTTCTAGTGACGTGTCAATTTGAACTACATATCCAGACATTAACTCGTTTAAATTGATTGTTTTTGCTGCTATTAGTACAGATGTTTCGTTATAGGTTTATGCAATATAATGCAAATTTTTTTATTGAAAATATTCTCTAATTAATAAGCCGTCCTAATTGTATTCTTAATATATGTTACTTGATTATTAATTAGTTATTTGTACCATTGATTTTAAAGTAGCCAAAATCCGACAGATTATTAATTGGTTTCAATGATATGTAATAGAGTCAAGCGTATAAATATTGAGTCTTAAAAGTGATACTATCAAATTCAAAAAATTTTACCAACAAGATATTTATAGCAATTAATTCGATTGAATTTTGTGTTTCGTTTTCTTTTTCTTTGATTTATGACAACTGATCAATATTGTTGAGCGTGATACTCGTATAGTACCTTAAAACCGTCTTCAATAATGACTATGAAATGTAACTCCAATATTATTAATTTAAATTTGGAATCTAATTAAATATCTGTTAATTCTAAAGGTTAGATCGTTATCCGATACGCTTTCATGAATATTGAGAAAATAATATAACTGTTACAACAGATTGGATAGCTTTGCAAGTAATAGCTTATAAATTTACATTTTAAAAGATACTTATCTGACTGCTATACCCAGCCATAATTTTATTTATCACTATCATGTCTAGACCAAAACGATTACACGTAAAAGTATGACTTATCAGAATACGTTTCAAGTCTGTTACTTTGTTGTAAGCCAGACTGACGTGATACGGCAGCGTGAAGTGAAATCAGAATCACTTAAGGTAATTTAAATACGATATAAAAGTTCTTGGAAATTTTATAGTTTCGATTTCTGCTCGTTACCATATCATATTCGTGAGATATAACGTTTCCTATAGAGCAGTTATTATTTGTTTTTAACTGAGTTGGGAAAAGAAGAAGGGTCTATTAGCATCATCAACCTATACGGTCTATTTACACATATATATTTTTTGCGTGTATGTCTCAAGCTCCGTCAATTGTTGGCTGATTTTCAAAATTGCTTTTTTATTCAATAGAGTTTAATACTGAAGTGGTCCTTTAGTGTTGGTAACAGGATCTGATGATGGGAACCCTCAATCTTTATAAAAAAACTTTAAATAGCTCAACCAGTTACTATTAGGGATGCTAATTTAGAAACATATCACTCAAAATAGTGAAAAAATCAATTTAAGTACTTCTATAAAAATATTTATAAGTTGTTTCCAGAAACAAGAGACTCACTTTCTCACTCAAAAAACTACTTTCAAATAAGTTCATTTGGAGAGGAACATAAGTTTTAATATTTCTTGGCACTGGAATACTATGTATGAATCAATAACTCTTTTAGTATCCAATAGATCGTGTTCATGTACTAAGAACAATAAATCCTGCACCTATATCTATATCTAAGTGATATTCACAAGAACTGATAGATACTCTGATTATGGTTGGAAGCAGAAGTTTATACTGTCAAGCAAATATCTGATCCATCGGCAATATTTAAACGACGTGTTTGCATGCTGAAGTGCAGAGATGTAAAAGCCTTGCATACAATGTATTTACACTGGATATTTTACCCATTACTCCCAATTTACCAACCTGAAGCCATAAGATTAGCTTCCATAAAGATAAAAGGTTTATGGTTTATATTAAGTCAAGTTTTCATCTCTTTTTAATAAGTATTGCAGTACGATTGCAGTATTATGTTACTTATGAAATGACTCAACACCACAGTCTGAAGTAGCAGTGGCAGGGCACATTGCAAATAAGACTGTCGGCCGTAACTGACGGACTTCATAATAATTTTTGTTATCTGCCATTTAACCAAGATGTTTATACGTACCTAACTGAACCTGATCTATCAAGTCATATACAAATTGCGAAATAATTAATGTAACAAGTCGAATATTAACTAAAGGCTTACCGTCGAACCGTTCATAAATCGAACAGCACAATAAATAAATACATACATCAGTTGTGCTAATTGACATTTACAATCAAATCGAATGCGGAATCGATAAATACTGGACACGGGTGTTTTACAGCGACAAGTCGAGGTAACTGAACAAGTTGGTGCAAGTTTTGCGCTTTCAGCGAAAGTTAGTAGTTTATCAGATCTCACTTTGTGTAACCTAATACTCCTAATGATAAATCATAAGGCACTTGTATTATGAATACTAGATAACGAAGGTATATAAATATCAAAAAAATACTAAATAAACATACAAACATACCCCTACCAGAACTCGAATCTGAGACCTCTGGCTAAGTATTTATCGACCTTAATTTAACTTAAGCCCTTATTCATTACTCAATTTTCCCGCCTTTTTTTAAACAGTTACCGTACCCTCTTATTGTCATAAATGATTATGAATTTTTAAAGTATCCGATTTTGATAAAGATAGTTGACTTTAGGCATTAGCAGACAGTAGTTTTTTGTAGGGCCAATTTAATATATTAAACATGCATTTTTAATTAATTCTCTTTACACTGTAAAATAATCATTTTAAATATAATTTTGTTGTAATTTTTCATTGATTCAAAACCTCCTTCATGCATTTGGATGTATATGACAGGAGGGAAGTATAAAACACTAGTGCGAAAAAGAAAACCTTTCTGCATAAATGTATAAAAAACTGGGATATAATATACAATAAAGTGGCCTCCTTTAATATTAAGAAGCGAAACATTTGAAGTGAAAAACAAGACATGCTTCTAACTGGCAAGTGGTTTCCATATAATAATATTAAAATAAAATATTGCTTAGTTGTGTTGTACCTGTTACTACTTCCCCTCGTATATTGCACCAATCAAGCTTCTGGCATCAAAATGACACCCGTAATTATTCATAATTCATTTGCCATTAAATGACGGACAGTCAGTAAATACGGGCTGCAACTAAAACGCGTGCAAATTACGTTGTTTAATTATCGCCGTCCGCCAGCCAAATGTGGCAATTTGTTTAGTACGTACAATGGCACGCAACATTGTTATATTTAAATTTAAGATCCATGCGAAGGTACTAGCTAGTATAGTCTTCAACCAGTGTGATTTTCAGAAATGTAGAAGAAACCAGATACAGAAGCGGAGATCCCCATAGAATCTTGGCAGTGTGATTAGCAAACAAGTGATGCGAGTTTTCATTTCAAGAAAAAATGTGACAGTGGAAGATTTTATAGTCACAGATTGAATTTGAAAAGTCTATAGTATCGGGTTGAAAAAAGTGACGAAAGTTGATTTGTTCGTATCAACATAAGCAAATGCAAATATTATCTCATTTGTTAAACAGTAAGAAGAGGACGTATGCGCAGTTAGTAAGTACAGAATTAATGCCTTAGTCCTCTATGCTGACACGTGACTTCTATTCCACGACCTTTCAAAATAACCTCTAAATAGCATGTTATGTGCCTTTCAAAGCTCGCAGGAACTCTAGGTAGCAAATTTTGACCCATCCAAGGATCAATCTCGGCGAAAGTTGCACTTTTTATTACAATCATATTTAACTATCGCATATGAGGTTGGCTGTACAGACTAAAGCATCATCAAATGAGTGACATGATGTTCAACCTAATTAATGTGTAGCCATGTTGTCGCATGACTAATTATTATGAACTATCATTCTATGAAGCACGCTCCCATAATATTGGGGTGAATGTCCATTTATATTCATAACTTATGTTGGATTATTTGCAGTGTATTTTTATGTTAGTGACTCTTCCATGTAGAACATTTAATTTCAGAGAGACCACGTCCAAAGCTACGTCCTCTGCACGTCTACCTATTGTAGAGTCAAAACTCTAAGTAGTTTCATAATCAGGCATACCACCAATGTGAAGAAACGAAAGTAATCTATGAACGCTTGCAGCATCAGGTATCACGCGTAAAAGAATTTTCATTCGCTGTACTTATTCCACTGAGAAAACTTACTCGATTTAAGGATTTGGGAAACCACTCCTTTTATATTTCATCTACAATCTTCAGCTTTATATTGAACGGTGAATCAATATAAATATTCTGTTAACTTTCAGTTTTTTTATATAAAAACCTCAGCAAATGACTCAAAACCACAATCTGAAGTAGCAGTGGCCCCTGCCACATTGTACCCTTACAATCCAAACAAGACTGACGGCCGTAGAGTACCCGTTGGTAGGCCTCCCACGATTTGGTAAAGGTGCGGAAGCCGCTGGATGCAGACAGCGTAGGACTGATCGATTTGGAGATCCTTGAGTGATGTGATGATGGTGATAAATTATATTTATATTTATAGATAGGCATTTGCAATTTTTAATACCTTTTTGCAATTTCCACTGAAGATTTCTAATCCTTGTTATTTAAAAAAATAATCTGTTCATTCATGTTGTGCGAGCAACGTATATAAAATATAATTTTAACGCGGATTTACATTAGTCACGAAGTGATTCGTACCGGCCGTTAATCTCATAAGTCGGCGCGACGACGGCCGAGCTGCGCAGGCGCTTGTTTTGACAGCTTAATGGTTGATCCCAGAGGCCACAGATTAAGTTAGGTTGAGAACAGAAATAGCTTACCGTTTTAATATTATAAATCTTGTTAACAAAGTGGTGGGACGTTGAAAAAAAGATCTTTGGAATGGTCATTGAACTAAAGGGATTTTTGACTTTGATATTGGCTAGCATTTTACAGAAATATAAGTTTTGACAAAAATATTTCTTACGAAAAATATTTTAAGTGGTCTTTATTGTACATCAGCCAATTCAATAAGAGAAATACACAAAAAACATTTAACTAATTTTGTACAAAAGGCGACCTTATTACAGGATTAAAGATAAAGTTGACGACTTGAGAGATGTTATCGACGTATAACGAATACATACATGATAAAAGTTATTACTTACAAATATACATACATAGGTACTTACTTAATAATATGTATACACATGTATACACTACATAAAACATAATTATATAACTATATAGCTACTAAAATTTATATAATCACAGAAGTACTAATGACATCAGATCAGTACCATTCAAGTATCGACCAACAAATAGTGTTCAACTGTTTAGTGACTGAGCTTGTCTTGTTCAAAATTCCTCAACAATTTTCCATGTACGAAGCTCTGTTCTTATCAGTAGTTTTGCTTTGGTGGCTAATACAACTAATGCGTCAATATGTAATTTTTATTTTAGGAGCTATGAAAGTACAATATAAGGTTTTTTTCTAACAAGTACCGGATTTCACGCCAAAACTCCAACCAAAACCTGTATGCCATAAATATTTTTGACATTACCTACTTAAATTTTTTATTTAATTCTCAAGATGGATATCTTAGAGATCGTATCACTGATTTGCATACAATACAGTCTATGAGCGTCCCATAATGCCGCAGGAAGCGGAGGCGATTATATCAAATAACAAATGAGTTCTGAAGACGTGGAGGAAACCACTTCGTTAATCTGTAGATGTGTTTATTTGAAGGACTTGGGTTAGAACTAAATTTTTTCCAAAGACCTGTGTTATAAATATCAAATAGCTTTTTTGATCTGAACAAAAGTCAAAAGTCAAAATATCTTTATGTAAATAGACTAATTTACTAAGTTCTTTTAAATCGTCACAACAGGGAATATGTATGAGAAAAAGAAACAAATGTAATTAAAGGTAATAGTGATAACTTTAAGTGGGTATTAATCGGGTATTTACAAATTGTCCCAGTTATAGAATTTAAATATGTACTAAATAAATTAACGATGAACGATACATCGCGTTTTGTTCATGCCGCATTATTCCTAAATTGACATTTCAAATTAAAAAAAGTAATGGCCTTTTTAAGTGTAGGTAAGCTTCAACATCTATCAAAAATGATATTTCCAAAAGTAATTCCCTTTTATATAGAAAAAAATGAATGATAACTTAATTTTAGTAAGAAAATGATTTTATTTATTGTCAATGCCAAAAGAAACTTATAAAAGTTCAGCACGTCTAGTTTCAGTAGCAAAACGCAATGAAAAAGGTTCAAGTTAAGAACATTTCACAAATTGTGCTTGGTGGGCAGCATGTTAAGACCTCCTTAGACCACAGAGAATCATTGTCATTGTAAATTAAAAAAATAATTTACCTCAGTCAGATCACCAGAGAAAACTGTTGTTTTGTTTTTTCATAGCTCAAATTAAATTAAATTAATAGCTATTTAGAACAATCAGTCCACCTTTTAACATGGTTAAAACTTTTAATCAAAACTTTCATACGAACAATGCATGTTAAATAAAAGCTTGTAAAACGTGTCTCTTACTAACCGACTCCATTTCTCGACCATTTTTTGGCATCTGATTATTATGAAATTGTGCTTCCATCCTTAGTTCTGGTGACAATACAATGTGCTATTTTCAATTCTATCTATCTCTCTGTATATTTTCCCAACTCCCTTAATATGAATATGGAATAAATTTAGTTTCATCACACTGAATTAAAAAATTGCTAATGCTTCAAGATCATATATGATAATAATTTATTTCGGAAATTACTTTCCACAGATTGGGTTAGTAGTTACAGTAGATCTTATAAGCTAGGGTTTGTTAATAAATTCAATTCAAACTTAACTTTCTATACTTTTAAAAACTAAGTTATAGACCACTTTACGCTAACATGGATCTTATTCCATTGCCTCAAGATAGGACAACAATAATCACTCTCTATCGCCGCTAGGAGGCTGTTAGAGCTGTCTCGTATTCATATATTTTCCAAAAATAATATTCAACACCGTTACCACATATGGCCTGTGTGTATCCGTTCTTCTATACAGCTGACACACTTCTTTCTCACTTATAATAATTATCATCTTAACATCAATATGAATGTCAATGTATAATAAACAACTTAAAACATAATACGAAAACAATAAAAGACTCGTAATCATACACTGCAGACCAATAAAACTGGCTATAAATTTAAAATTCATAATATTTAAAAACATCATTAAGTTGGACATCAATAAATTAATTTCATAAGTTTATTGATGGCGTCGTTAAAAAATATGTTTGGCTATAATTAGTTGGCTATCGATTTCGCCAATAATATATGTAAACAATATGCGCGAGTGAAACGCAAATGAATTATTTAATGGTCCCGACGATAAATAGCAGAAGTTTTGTAACGCACAAGTCTCCGTTTTGTATAATAATATTCATTAATTTAGAGATATTTAACAAAATTTATGGATGGGTGATTTAAGCAATTTATTTTAATTATAAATAAATTACTCGTACAATAAGCGGATAGGAGTATTTTGCTAATGACAGTAATATTATTCAACTATGATTTTTTTTCTAAAATTTATTATAGTCATAAATCATTCAGTCAGTTTGATTAAGTAACACTTGGCCTATTCGATTTTTAGTATCTAATAAAGTAAATTCCAAAATAAAATTAACTTAATCATAAAGCGTGACGAAAAATAGTAAGATTTCATCGTACCAAACTTTAATAATTATTATAATAGAAGATGTTGAATAATGTCTACTTGCAAGTATTTTGATCAATCAAATGCTAGCTGTATGAACTGTTTCTCCCTTAAAATTATATTTATTTTTAATGACTGCTTTACAAATAGCAATTTGAGTTATTTTTGTAGTGTTGTGTAAATTTGTAAATACCGATGCCATTAAAATTATGTTGAAAGACCACATTGTACATTGGTTTTGGCAATTGAATTTCAAAGAAAGAAAACAGCTATAAAATGGAATATAAAAACGTCTATCGTGCCCCATAAAGTATATAGTACAGTCGCGTGCTACAAGCTCATGTAAACACGTAGCGATGCCCAGTTAATTGCTCGCCAGTGCACGCATGCTCAATCATCGAAAGATTTGTGTGTTAAACGGTGTATCAATATTGTTGGCAAAATGTGTAAATCACGCGTCTGATACAAGTAAACGCAGAAAATTTATGTATGTTTTTAAAAAACATTAAATGCACTGCAGTGCATTGTAATTGGAAATAATGTGTACTGTAGCATTGCAATGTTGTTTTGTTCCAAAAAATATTGTTATTAATTCTTCTGTTTATAACGTTTTGTCCAATAGCAGGAATACATGTGAAATTTGAAGAATTAAGTTATAATGGTTAATTACTGATTGGCATTGTCAGATGCAATTTAATTTCTAGTTTTATAGCTATATTGTAGGAGCTTCTAAGGATTATATTTTGTATTTAACCATCATAAATATATATAAGAATTATATTTTTAAAAGAGAACGAATTTTGTGTATTCTCATATATAACCAGCATAAAAGAGGAGAGAGAACAGCGACCTCTGCTATTAAAAGACTGTGCATTGCTCCGCGTGTTCTTATATGGATTTTCCTCCTCTAAACAATTATGGCGCGGAATATTTTACTGAGTACCTCAAAACCTTCAACAGTACTGTTATAGAATTTTGTAGTGCGACTATTTAAACTAAAATGATATAGGTCGTAATCTAGGGGTTATAGAAATTCAATTTGCAAGTTTATCTAATAATTACAGCAATAACAATGTGAATGACAGTAAACAATGATAATTAACGTCTTTCACAAAGAGTTTTAATTGTGTTTGATGAATTAAACACGATTCGATTCTGTTAAAATGAAAAAAATTACGAGTTTACGCCTTTATAATTACTAGGATTCCGTTGAACTTGTTTTAAGTTTTTTGAATGTATAAAATACAAAGTTATATCTCATTTAATCAGAGCCACCAAATTATGTGTCTTCAATGTATTGCAGTTCGCTAGTCTTGTTAATATATCTTTGTTTTGCTTTTAAATGTGAGTCTTAAGAAAAATACTTGATACGGAACCTTTAATTTTTAAACAGTTCTCTCGTTACTATTTTTTTCATCAACTGTCATTTGTCACTGGAATTATAGCAATAATAGCTTTTATTACGTCGTGTACGTCTCATCATGATAATATATCTATATTGCCTTTAATTATATGACTTCACTCCGTGACTATACACGTACGTCGTAAATCAAAAAATGAGTACGGAAATTTGCATTTTAAAACGTTACAATACGGTGCAAATTTACGGAGCAAGTACAATGCAATATAAAGTCTGTTATAGCTTTTGACTTTTATTGTACAGTGTCACGCACGGCAACAAAGATGATAATTAGTTCAAATTTGACTTCACAATGGGAGGTTTGAAATGTCCCTTTGTTTTTTAAGGAGGAAAAAATTGTTAGATACGTCATTGTATTCGTCAAATAATTGACTGGAAAAATTAATTGGTCATATAAATCATTATCATCATCATCGACAGCATATTAACGTGTCACTCCTGGGTACAGGCCTTCCTATATGGGAGAAACACATGTGGAGTTTGGACCATGATAGCACCACGCTGGGTGTAACCCAATGCGAGCTGGTTTGTAAAAGTGGTTGCCATAACAACCGAGAGCTATAACATGCATTTACACACATTTAAAATAATAATAATTAAACATAAAAACATTTATTAGATGCGGGTTGATTACACTGAGATCTAGTCCGAAATATATTTTAAAAAAAATCGTAAAAATATAATAATTTGGAAAATACTTTTTTAAATTAATGACGGTGACGAAAGGACCAAAAAATATTAGCGATAGAGATATGGACTGTATAAATAGTATTTAAATAATAATAACTTGTTTCGGAAAGACATAAAAAATTAATTGTAAATTTAGCGTAATGACTTTATATTATTTATCTTAATATCCAAAACAGGCAACCTAGCAACCTTGGTCAAGAGCGAACTGTATAATAGAAAAAAGGTAGAGGTTAATCCTCAACAACTGTACTTATTATAGATTTTCTTCAATAACAGTAAATTTTATTTGTAATTATACAAGAAGTACGTGAGTAAAGAAATACCTTGATACACAATCTTTAGATTCTATTATCTAAGTGTGAATATTAATTACTTTACTGACCATGACAGTATTAAATCCATTAAGAGCCATAAATTATCATAAAAAACTGTTATAAATTATCAATTGTATATAACTATGCCAAGAAACGACCTCAGAAATAAATATGATTTATGTTATCAATTCCGCGCTCATTGATCTGTCATAATGATAGAGCAGCTGTGCTTTTAAAATATTGCATTAAATATTTTTATTATAGTATCATCATTATTATATTATATTAAAAATATGTAAGTAATGATAAGGCTTAAGATAAACCTTGACTTCTCAACCAGGAACTAACTGGCTGGCTGAAATTGTAGAAAAAAGGTTTTAATCAAAACTTCAAACCGTATTCAAACACAAAAAGTCAAAATAATTTAATTTAAGACGTTGTCCAATTTAAATTTAAGGAGTAGAGATTCTTAAAAGTGCTCAGTTGTTTCCAGATAAAATAGAAAGTGAATCTCGGACTTAAAAAATAATTTCCAATTTAATATTTATATTTTTTTACTTATTGGTGATTGAAAGTCGGTTAAATCATTCTCTACGAAGTGTTTGTTTGTTGCTTATTAATATTGACACCGCAATTTACACTGAAAAGCGATCAGTCCCTCTGATAATAGGTTCTATAGACGCCACTGGCTTGTATTCATCGCTGCAAACAAGTCCCCGTACCAACTAATAAGAGTTCTTTTATTCACTATGATTGTTTCGATAATGATCGACTTTTAACGGTGACTTCAACTGCATATTAATATCAAATAAATTTTATTCAAATAAAGATTACAATTTGCTTACAGCATACACAATCTGTATATAGGTTTATGTTCGTTAATAATTCAATCGAATATTCAATAAAATGCGTCCCACACACCGTAATATGATATTTACATGACACAGAACGTCAATTTGAACAGTATCTCAGGTACTAGCCTCGGCTTAAAATATTTTTATGTAACCAACCAACTAATCAATATGTTGTTGTTGTGTTGTTGTAAATTAATTAATCATTAATATTAGCCAACAGCAGTAATGTCCGTTTAGTAGCTCCTAATTAGATGTGCCAAGTTTATGTCATTTCATTTTTAAGCTAATATCCAGCCAACTAGACCACACTATACGAGCCCAATTTAATAGGGAGCCCTCTGAGTAGGTGTGAGTTCGCAGATCGATGTATTGGTAGAAATCCGAATTTCATTTGTTAGTAATAACATACTCTCTCAAGTAAGTCAAGTGAAACTCACTCCATTATAACTCAGTGGACTGTGGTAGCAGGAGAAGCAGTTCACCATATTAATGCTGCATAGATAACTCTTGTATTTTAGTACTCTCGTAAGACCTACAGATGCAGCCAGCATTTGTTTATTTACAGACGACAGTATGCCCCAACTTTATCAACGCCTTCAGCTCTCCATGCCATAGGTTTTCTACCTATTGAACAAAAACATATCTACCAATAATTCCAAGATACTGTACAAACTCATTTATCATGGCCGCAGCGATATAAAACGGATTTAAAAGCCCCACTCTGTATCTCGACGATTTATTGATATGTAAATCATTTTAATTGGTGCCCATGGACATTTTTTAGTGTAATTGGCAGTTCGGCCATTTTTCATTTGCCCGACGTGATTTTTCCGCTGATACGCGTACAGATGTGGTGAATTTGCGTATGTAAAATAATATTTATTTGAATTATTATCATAGTTTTTGTGTGTTAATTTTTAAGTGAGAAAGCTTTTGGGCTGCTCTTAATTTTGCAAAGTCTAGAATAGTTAGAAACATGTCGTAGGCTAGATATCTTCAGCAAATGCCAAGGCCAAGGAAATTACATTTATTCAGTAGGTATATAACACATTCTTTAAGGAAGTTATGACTTATGAATTTAATTATAGTACTTGTAATATGTTAATTAGAATACAATCAAACAATTCCTTAACTTCCAGTGATGTGTCTTAAGGTGAAATAAGAAATGTTTAAATAATTATATAATGACCATCATCATATCAGCTGAAATACGCCCTGCTAGTAATAGGCCTCCCCTAAGGATCTCCAAACCGATTGTTCCTCCGCTGTCCACATCCAGCAGCTTCCGCGACCAGGTCGTCGGGCCACATTGTGGGGGGCCTTCCAACGCAGCGTCTCCCGGTATGTGGTGCCCTGTACACTGCCATTTCAGCCTCGCAATTCTTTGGGCTGCATCAGCAACCCTAGTTCTCTTGGCTCTCGTATTTTCTGATTTCATTACGCAGAGAAAGCCTCTACGAATTCTTATACGCCTACAAGAAAGGTTCATTTTACTATCAATTGTTAAGTTCAATCTGGTTTATATAGTGACATAAATAATATGAAATTTAACATTACTTTTAAAGTATATATACCTAGACCTAGAGTTTAATTTCCAAACATAATGGCATTATACTCTAGGTTAATATTGTTTTTATATTTTTATTTCAATAAAAAAATATAAATGTAGTAGAAATAATTATAAATTATAAAATTGACTTACTTCGAAATAAATATGATTTTCTTGTGTATCAAAAACTTACTTCAAATATTTTATCGAAAACCAAAGTAACAAAAAATAAAAGTAATGTTGCCATATTCATTATTTACTTGTCAGATAGAAATGACTTATTGAGTTAATTTGTGAGAACCATAGAAAATACAAGTTAGTAATGTACTAACTGTTTTATTTAAATTATTCACCTATCAATGCAAGGTTCGTTAGAATTGTAGGTAAACAGATATTTAATTGACCACACATTTTATTTTGTATATTGATATAGGAAATCATTGATAATATTATTTGCGTTCCGTTATCTAGCATCCATAACTTAAGCTCATAATGATGCTAACTTTAGGTAAGATAACGGGTGAGTGTAAGATTATTATAATTTGTATTATTATTATTCAAAATAAAGATAGCTTCATTCATCATGGCAAGCAAAGATCTACCACTGAAAAAACTATTTAATAAAAATAATTGTCACAGTCCGATATGTCTGTAGCGGTCGGGCAATAATTCGACGTAAAAGAAAAATTTATGTCCATATTGGTATTTACAATAACATCGTACGATCGCTCGTTCATTGTCGATTGTCACAACTGTTCCGATCGTTAAAACATCATGTTGTTTTCTCCGTCACGATATCAGGTGAGTAACTTTGATTTATTACTAGTATATTAACGGCTTGTTTAAAGTATTTAAAGAATATCATGATGATTATGAGATGAAGAAAATGATTAAAATCTTATCAGTGTAATAGATCAGCATTAAGACTTGTTATATTTCAAAAAGGTTTTAATGCATGAATTTAAACAGTATTTATGTAGAGTTAAAGGACCTTTTTCTTTATCATCGTAGGCGGTCGTCAGAAGCCGAGCTTGCTTATTATCTTGCTCACTATCCAAGATGCTCCAAGAAGCTTTTAATTGGTACCTGAATTGAAAAGTAGTCTACCAGATAGTGAGTGACTATTTCTTCTGATTCCTCGCATATTGTGCATATATCACTATTCGATAGCTTTATTGAAAAGTCTCAATTTTTTGATTGGTTCATGGAACCCGGCTTTTATTGCGGCTCAGTAAAAACGGGGCAGAATTTGAGAATTTCACCTGTGTTAAGTTAATGATAAGGCTGATTAAGGGGAGACATGCGCGCTTTTTTCAATCATAGAGCTACTGACTATTTTAACCGGAACAGCCGAGAAACAACAATTTTGTTTAGTTACGGCGCCGTTATATAACACAGTGGGAAACACCCTATCATCAATTCACTGGGCAAAAATACTCCATGCCAACGGCAAATGAATGTTGGACTCCGGCATCGGAGGTAAGTCCCAAAAGATCACAGCTTCGTCATTTTGTGGATATTTATATGCTTATTGCCTAACCAAAACTATCTATAAAAAATCCACAAGCTACACACTTGCTGTCACAGGGTTGGTCTATCTAAGTGGTGCTGAGTAAATTTACTACAAAATATCTAACAAATTATTGATCAAACACATCTATTAGAAATAAACATTTATTACCGAATATATCTTATAGGTTATGTCCTTCTATAAATAAATAAGACAATCCAAAATAATACACATGTTGATATTAAAAAAAAATAACATTTTCCTTACTTTCAGAATTGTATGTCTGTAAGCGCCTGATGATGTGCCAAAAGGCATCATTAAAGGTAACATTACCAATTTAATAGTGCTAGGAAACACAGGCTATTAAACTGATATGTATTAAAATACAAATGTAAATAAAGCTCCAACTATTTATTAATTTAATTGTACAGTAAAATTATTTATTTTCTTCAAGAAATAATTAAATTTAGGTCTTTGTAGTGGTCTGGGGAATTCATTTATCGAAAGTACTAGATCAATTTTACGACATTATTGCATGTTATGTGCCAATAAGAATCGTGAGGTCTTGATGGTATGTATTTTGTAATCAGCGCGTAATTTAAAAAAAGAAGTGTTATTTTTATCTTTTCTTTTATTATATACGGTTTCGTAAGTTGATCAATTGGTCTACTGCTATATTACACTCTATAAACTATCTGAGATAACATCAAATTTTAAAATAAATGCACTGATTTAAGTTATTTTTTTCATTTCATCTACGTAATCATATTCGGTAGCGTAATTCCTGATATTAATATTGATGAATTTAATTTTATAGGCGTACCTAAACACAACAATGTTAAATAAGGTAATCTACACAAGCACCTTGTACAAGATTTCATTAATGTTTTTGTTACAGCAATTTACAATTCAAATCTATACTACAAAACCACCAGTTTTACCTTCCTCGCTTAGTAATTAAACGCTACACAAACAATAACAGTTACATTGTAACTAGTGACATTGACGAAGTCAATTATTCATTCATTTGAATCGATAACTCCGATAATATTGCTTCCGATAAGAATTGCTAATCCATCGATTTCAAATTACCTTAACGAAGCTTAATCGAATCTTTTGATCGAATATTTGAATAAGTTATTACGATTGAGTTTTGGGGTTTGTGAAGTTAGTTCTAATTTTAGCTCTGCACAAGAAGAACATGGAAGTAAGGGTAGAATATAAATAGTTTTCAGATCGAGATTAACAAAGCCTGAACAAGAACAGAAGGTTTAAGCTGCCAATGATACCCTCGATAGCTGTTCTGTTTGGAACAGATATCGAAGATATCATTAATGATTCCTCCAACTTTAACACCTTACTACATATTAAAGCTTACAAACGAGAAGAACTAAGCTAAGTGAAGCTTAATAATATTGAAATATATCCAGATTTTGTTAAAGAATGAACTGAAGCATCTTGCTTGCCGGTTTACTTTCAAAACGCCAGTTTGGCCTATCCTGTTTAAAACTGAAACATAAGATACACGACTGGATTAAGGCACATAGGATCAAATAGACACAGTCAAAGAGGTCACAGTCAAAGATATCGTTTGCGATTTTCCCTAAAGGTTTAAAGGTGAGATCTTAAATAAAGTTCAGAGATTAATATTTCTTTGTTATGATTTATTCCAAATAATTTTGAATGATAAAGCGTTTTTATATTTAGACAAAGAAATGAGTCAGTTAATCTAAACTTACGGGTTTAAAAAAAAATATGAAACCGAGTACTTAATCACGTTCTACTCCAAGATTATCTATTATGTCAGATCATGGTTATTAATAGTTCTGTTAATATTACTCAAGCTGAAAAAAAGCGATCTATCAATTAAAGTTAAACAACTTATCACTCCACCAAAAAACTCACGAATCCTTAATACAAGCGCATTAACAAACAAATGTTCACACTTAACCTTTTCTTTCGGGCTCAAGATATACATCTTTTGGCGAAGGCTCATTATTACAAACAAACCAAGTTTCTTCTGCACTTATTTGTACCTTAACAGAGAAGTCATTAAGTTGAAATTACTTTAGTTTTGATTTCGCTTTGGTTGTTCGTGGTTTAAACACAGGGGGGTATCTCAGGTGTCGTGGAAAACTTAATTTATGTTAAACTTGTCCGTGAGGCGATTATTTAACCGGCGGCCGACGATGGGACGGATAAGAAAGATTAATTGAGTTGGACTCTGGCTAAAAAATGTGGGGACAAGCGCCCGGTGTGGTTCTGTCCACCGAAATAACGTTTAAACTATATAAAGACTTGTGTTCACTTGGTAATGTTGAAATGGCTTTGTACTCGATACCAAGATATTGAGTGATGTCGTGGAACATAGGTCGTTATAGGTGACAGACAAAGTCCTCCTTACTAAATACAGTTCTAAGAACATAAGACCTTTCATGAAACTGACTGAAAAAGATAAATAGGAAAGACTGTATATGATATGTGCGAAAGTAAAAGGCAAAATATAAATCGATACTTAAATGTAATAACTATAATTTTATAAATTGACACAGATGACAATGAATATTAAACAGGCGACAATGACTTTTCTATTGGTGACAATGACAAGGAGAATTCAAAATGTAAAACAATAAAAAATATATTATAATAAAACCAACTAGAAGGAGTTCGCAACACTGACATTAGCTGAATTTGCAGAAAGTCTTAAAAACGAGTTGAGTTCTGAGTGCATGATGATTCTCTGTGCTAAGTGTGTTCTAAGGCAAGATCACTTTCGCGTTTATTGGGTTCTACATTATGTTACCAAAACAAGAGTGTAATTTTGGATTCATGTGTTCGTTTATTCGGCGCTTTTACGATGAAGGAAAACTTCATTTGGAAACCTGTACAAGCTAGTGATAAAATTTTAAGGTTGTGTGTGAAGTCGACCAAACCGCACTTGGCTAGCTGTTTGACTAAGACCTAATCGACCTAATTTAGGGTAGGCTCGAGCATCGGTGGATAGCTCGAGCTCGTATATGAGCTGTTGATAACGTCTTTAGTCGACGACACGACGAATCAGATGGAAATCTGCTTATTAGCTTGCAAATTAAAGGTATCACTTGCGTCTTGCGTTGGTGAAAACTTTTTCACTATTTTAGGTAGTTAGGTCTTATTACACAAAAGAAGACTTACATATAGACTTATTTATATAACTTATATAAGACTTACATAAAAAAACGTAAATTCCAACAGTATAAACGTAGAATGGTAGTTTAAACTCAGATGCTATTTCGGACATGAAACACTGGCAAGAGCCTCTGGATTTTCCAGGAAAGGCGCACGCGCATAATTATGTACCCTACTTTCAAATAAGACTTTAAATCTGTTTGTCAATTTCAAAACTTAACCTTCTGGCAGAAGGGCTATTTTATCAAAACTTAACATTCAAAATTAATTAAAATAAATTCGCTTATATGGTGGCTGCATATCTTAAATTTACCCAGTGGCTTGGTGAACTCAACCTTAAGCCTTTTCGGTATTTTATTGTTGAGGTTTTATTAAAGTTGTGTGGGCGGTATACGCGCTTGTAATTATTCGCGCCGTGCTATTGTTTCAGCGATCGTAACAAACGAGCGTTAAAATAAATTATTGTGGACGGAAAACAGAAACAAGCATTGTGTGTTAACATTAAAATTTATTCAGCCAACATGTTAAGAAATATGAATTCGTAATAAAAATGTTAGATTACATTTACAGGGTATGCACTCACTGCTAATAATAGGAATCCTATATAGCAATTAGACTGTAACAACTCCACTTTAGCTCATAGCGGGTCAGTGGGTGAAAGTGGGAAAGTGGTTGCTGTAACAACTTCGCAACGTACCTTTCGAATGACGGAGGAGCCCAAGTTAATAAATCTTGTTTCCGTCTGGACTAAACCGTTGTTAAAGATACTTTGTTGTCCTATCAAATCCAGTGCGCTCCAAATACAACGACGACAAGCTCTTGTAAACTGTAATTACCTTATTTACTTTGTAAAAGATATTTTTTGAGGACGGTGGTGCTTATCTTATTACTGTTTCTGAAAAAAGTTTGGTAACATCTATTTGTAGCAAGTAATGTTAATATAAAAAATACATGTTTTCTCAGGAATTAATTATTGCTTTGTCGTGTGTATCATGTGGATGATTTTATCATGTGGACAATTTTACAGCCATCCTTGTCCTTTTTTGTAATAGTTTGAATATAGCTAAATAAAATAACATAAATAAATAAGTAATTATAATAGTTTTAGCGCAATAATATTATTTTTTTAAATTACAATGCTTTATTAAATAATTGGTCACCAAGTTAAGCACAATTTACCGGATGTTTTTGAATTGTATATTTTAATTATTATTATTATTAAGCTAATAAGTCAAAACTTTTTCGTATTTTGACTTTATTCTTCAATCTTGACTATCATAAGAGTATGCAATATACCTACACTGAACTTATTTAATTGTATTTTGACTTTGACTTTGACATGCTGAACAGGTTGTAAATTCAAGGAGCAGAAACACGAAAAAAGTTTCCCTTAATGTGTCTGTTAGTTCGTCCTTCGGCGAGAAGCCTTCTGGATCTTCTACATTGAAAAACGCTTATCAAGATTTGGAATAATACACGTTTGTATGCAAGTGAGAAATAAATTGCTTATGCGGTTAAAATAAGAAAAAGATGGGTTTATTAACAAATTGTGACGTCATAGTATTTTGTGGCGTCACAGTCTTGTAATCTTGATTTATTTTTACGATAGTTTCATTAATTAAATGTGTAAAATAAAAATGATAACGCTATAAATCCTTCTAGAAGACTAGATAAGTACAGAGGCCATTATCGTGTTCACAGTTAAAGCTCTCAGAAACGTTTTTATCTGATTGGAAGTAAAACCATGTAAAACTATGCTTTATGGCATATGTAAATTTTTTCTTTTATATATTCAATAGATATTAGAAAGATATTTTAAAAAATATAAAAACTCGAAAAATAATTAAGTTACGAGACATTGACATGGCAGTAAAATATCAATTTGACATTGACGTCAGACAAGACGAGCCGACTAAATACAGTTTTTTATAATTTATGAACGGCGACGACGTAGCACAAAGGTTTTATTAAGTGTAAGTAAAGCTCTATCTTAATTTCTCAGTTTGTGTTGAAGATGTCACTACAAGTCTTTTTTGATTTGCATTAAGGCAATTAATTTGAAATTAAGGTCAATAATTAAGTTTTTCCTTTGCTCGATTGTGTAATAACGTATCACGTGTTATTTAAATTTTACGTTACAGCAAGTGTTGTCACGACTATCCACTTACACGTTTAAATACGACTCAGCGCCATATTTTTTATTAATAAAAGAAGTTATAATACACTGTTGGTTTTCAATTAAGTTCTGCGAAGTAAATATTATCGAGGCGAATGTAATTGAAATGGAAAGTAGACGGGCAATGATAGTGATATAACGCGGCACTTACATGGCAATTTTAATACGAAATATGTTCGTAATAATGTATAGTAATTATACACTTTATATTCACTTTATTACAGTTGTAAATCATACACTAAAATCATTCTCAATTAACCATTCGTATATTTTTAAAACGACTTCAAAAAAGAGGAGATTCTCAATTCGACTGTATGATTATTAGGCGACTTATCTGTCAATAGTGAACCGATTTTCAAAATTTTTTCAATATCACATAGAGTATACTCCTATAGTAGTGTCATTGCTACTAAGACAGGATCAGACGGGGGCTTCCCAGGTAAATCAAGGGCAATCTTGAATTTTTATAGACACGTGTTTAAAATTATTTTTTGGAGTTGGTGCTGAGTTGTTTACAAAAACCAAAGAAAATGAAGCTCTGACTTCAAAAAAATAATTTTAGATTGGATAACTCCTCATATTGAATTACTTTTACCTTTTTACGGTCTTTGAGTCATTTTTTTAGTATTTAATATGACCCAATAATTAATTAGGTGAATTTCAGTTGCAGTTCTGGTTGAATCTTCATTTTGGATATTTTCATTCAAGAGTTCTCACAAGCAGTAATAGAAATCCATATGAAAAAAGAAGAAAGAGAAGAAAATATGATGAAATGAAATGATAGAATGATGAAAGAAACTTTGTGGTTGGGGAATCCTTAAAGAAACTTAGAGCACTAACAAAAATTAATAAAGATGTAACAAATATGATAAAATACTGAAGGCTAAAAAAAACACTGGTGTACAAATTCCGGTATTTACAAATCAATTACTATTTCGTTAAACTATTTAACACTTAACCAACTTGAAGCGAGTGGATTTCGGAACGTAAGTTTCATAAGGTTGGTATTCCATAGACAATGGAAGTTGTAGCTTCTTTATATCCAAAACTGCCAAAAGAACAAATAGCCCACCTGTTGGTTAGAGATAAAATATATGTTTATCACACTCACACGTGTCATCTAGCCTGATATAAGCATAATTAAGAACTTGAATTCTGGATACTAGATAACGGAGAAATATGGATATTAATATATATATATATATATATAAAGATCAGATCATAATATACTTACAAACATCCATTACTTGTTACAAAGTATTTGTCCTCACCTGGGATCTCTGGCTAAAAAGAAAGGTACTACTCGACCAGACGGGCGGCAAATTACTAGAAATTGCTGGTGCGTTGACTTCTGCAGACAGAGGATATTAATTCCGTCCATCGACTACCTTTCCTTTCATATTGAGACACAGAAAACTGCTTCACGTTTTCCTGCCCAAATGGCCCTCAAAGGGTCTATCATTTAATAAAAAGAAGGTAGTAGGCAAAGAAAGGAAAGAATAAATCATATCGATCATGAGGATCTATAAATGGCACTTTAGGATTTTTCTTGATCATGAGAATACAGAGAGTTATATTTTCAACTCTGGTAACCTTTCAAAGAGACTAAAGATTTGAAATATTTTTATTAAGCTTCGGTCTTCTGTTTGGCTAAACCCTGAACTCAAATGGCCAGAAATGTCATCTATGTAATAGGTATTGTTTGACAACGTTGTTAAAAACTAGTAGGTACCAACGACATTTTTAAAAAGTCATGTCGATGGAAACCCGGATATTGATAAAGCAAACCTTGGATTAGTATAAGAACTCTCCTTTGCCTAAGTTTGGTACATGAACATATCAATGCTTTAAAACTTCAAACAATCCTCTTATTTGGATGGAATTTGCTTTGGGTAACTTTGGGTCAAATCTATACATTCGAGGAGAAACAGACATTACAGACCCAGGGGTTAGTTATACCATGATGCAGGAAATGGGTAAGAGAAATTTTCTTCCTTGAAAAAGGTACTGAGTCCATCTAATCGATAATTTCAACTATCATCATCATTGCTTTAATTTTATTAGCTATCATCAGTACTGGAGCAAATACCTAACTTACTATCAAACGTTTAAAACAAATAAATTGAAATATCCAATGTTGGCAACACCTCTAACAGAACATGCACGAGCGTCTAAATTGTTAATGGTGGCACTAATTGCTTATACAAATTATCGTAACTTTAAAAATTTAGTATTGTTATATGGTTTGCATAAGAGAAAACTCGTGATGAAAATAATTATAAGTTGATGGATTATGATTATTTAAATAGTAGTTATGTCAAGTGTCCAAGCACTTAAAGAGGTAAATAGGCATGCTTCCTACTAAATATTGATAAACTTCAAGAAAACAGTTGAGAAGACTCAAAAGTTTAAGAATTTATTTTATAGAACATAACTATGAATGAATCTTTATTTAAAAAACTCATCAAATTGTGATCTCTTGTTACATATCTCCATCCTTCGGAGTTGTTTCTGATTTTTAATGTAACCACTTTCATCCAGCATGGTATGCATGGTGCAACATAGTTCCGGGGTGGCGGTATAATGTTCCAAGCTTCTCAGGTATTTCTGTCATGTAGAAACCCTGCACGTAATAGAGGTTGGATAGTGAGAGGTATTTTGAATTTGAACTAAGAGTCAGAGGAAGTCTCTCAACTATAGAAGAGATGGCGACCAAATACCGTTTCTTTTAGTGTTCCTTCGGTAAGATATATAGAACTCTTTACGAAACAGTATTTTGTACAGAGAGATGTGTATATTGGATGTATATTTTGTCGAATTAACGCAACTTCTTGATATTTTTATAGACAGGTCAAGTAAATGATGCATTCTACCTGATGGTAAGCACAAGTGGAGTTCAAATCAAAAGGTGCACCTGAAACTATGCACTGCACTAGCCATCTTCATCTTGCCGACCTGCAAGATGCTTCTTAACGCCTCTTTTGAAGGACCCAGGATCGTACGAATAGGAATAGTCGCCACAGTTTGTCGGTGACACCGTAGGTCAGAGCGTGTTGACCTTAGATGAAGGGAAAAAGGTGGGATAAGGGAAAAAAATTCCTCAGAACACTCGCCGTAGTATAGACGGTAGAAGTGACGCAATATCTAGACGCAACTGGAGATACTCTAGATGATAAGTATCCTCCCAACAACGGACTAGTGCACATGATGATACCAACCCCTATATCCATAGGGATTGGGATTAGTATTAACCTTGAAGCAGTTATAAAAATAATTCTAGCTATTTATAGCAATATAGTATAGGTACAGTAGCACTTTTGAAGCTGATCATTGATTACCTAGTTCGATATTACTTTTCCTTAGTATAACATTCTTCGTATATGTCTATTTCTCTCGACTGTACCAGTTGGAAGTAATTTGATTAACATCAATAGATTTCTTTAAACATCTTTTTATCATACATAATGGTATATTTGTCTGTTTGTTAGCACTTATGTGGGTGGCTCGAAGTAGGTTTTAACAGTGCATTGCGTTTTCTTAGTTGCTGTTGTTATTTAAATGAGTATTAATCCAGTGGTCATCGTGAATTGATGATACCTTTTGCAAGGTCGTCTCTAGGTAGTAGGTTTGGTTCATGTTTTCAATTTTAGTACTAAGCCACACCAATAATTTCATTTAGATTATAACTATAACCGTTTACATAGAGTTAGTGCAGCATGGTAGTAAATTCCTAATGAGTCACGATACCAGGACCATTGAATTTAAGTACTAAGTTTTTTTCGATGTGATAGGGAAGGGTGAGTAGGAAGTGTAATTACAGGGTAATATAATGTATTAAAATTTCATGGTCATTTATACCATTTACCTTTTAGTTTCTGAGGTTCAGATATTGGTTCTACAGGTACCGGCGTCAACCACAACAAAAGACTTCGAAAGAGAGTTGATCGATATTTGTGCTCATGACATCTAACATGCAAAATTGTCAGTTAACTCCGTGATCATAGCGCTTTCAACAGGGTCGATATCAGGAACTTAAAAGCAAAAAGCCACGTAGTAAAAATCCCGTAAATCACTCTTGACTTCAGAATTTCCACGCTAATGCGAAGTGAATTTAATGTGATTTTCTTGATACTACAATTATCCACTTATGGAGAAGAATACTTACTTGGAGAATATGTTCGACATTCTTTGATATCACAAGAGCGTATTCTTTATCTTATATGAATAATTATGACTGATCATGTAGTACCTCTAATATTTTTTTACTGGTGAGGGGGACATGTCGTCGGGGATAGTGCAAAACCGTAACTAGCTTTGGATGATTCCACAATATCTGACGTATCTGACATCTATCTGACAAAATGTAGCCGATTGCTTAAATTAGTATAAAAGTAATCAAATTAGGGTCATGATTTCCTGTGAGACTAAATTTAGTGCAAACCTTTGGCATACCTTACCTATAGTAGTTACGCGTATTTGCAACTTTCTAAAAGAAGTAAGATTACTAAAAGGACTTACATTCTCATCTTTTTGTTATTGATTCAGCTGAGATTAAACCTCGACTCATTTGAAATGTGGAAAAAGTGCTCAAGTTATGCCTGTACCTAGTAAACCAGCTCTTCGTACTCTTCTCAGAATCACAATAAATTTTTTTTTCGTATCTTATCTTGTTTGAGAAGTACGGTGTATCTGAATGGAGTACTTCATTAGGTTACTTGAAGTAAGTCCATTCTTCTGACCGTTTTTCGAAGGATTTTAGTCAACGTCTGTCGGCGAGTTTGTCACAGGATCCGAATTAGCGAGACAACTCAATGTTGACCGATCATGGTCAAACCGTGACAAACCAATACCCGATGGTTGCTCGATCTATTATCAAGGTGATTTTTAAAGTTGGGATTCAATCACACTGGAGATATAAATTTATGATATATCTAGTTTGTAGATTAGTTTCTAGATTTCCTATAGTAACAAACAAATTTAATCACTTTTAAAACTGATGAAGTGGGTTTTTCTTCAGCCTATGGAGTTGGTAGATAGCTAGATAAAACTATAAAAAAACTCTCAGCAATCAATCTAATCAAGAGGCTCACAGCTCAGAAATTTATCGAACTCAAACCGTGCGATGATAAGGGATTAATATTCTGATACAACCTTAGGGTT
The DNA here is from genome assembly GCA_943193645.1 of Acentria ephemerella. Classification (NCBI taxonomy): domain Eukaryota; kingdom Metazoa; phylum Arthropoda; class Insecta; order Lepidoptera; family Crambidae; genus Acentria; species Acentria ephemerella. Next base: position 997,016 of record OW971882.1, read on the forward strand.
TTGGTAAACCATCTAAAAGCAAATTTAAGACTTACTGATTCATGAAACATGCTCGAACTGCATGCTTCATCGTATCGATGTATCCGCTTGTATTTCTTTTTAACACATCGTCATTCTATATGCAACTTTAGATTTATTTAAAAACAGTCCTTCCCAGAATGAAGTGACAAGGATATTTTAACATGCCCACGTCAAAAAACGCCGCAAAAGAAAGCATATATTTGTTCTCGAATGTTCTAATATCTTTGGTAATTCCGAAGAAAATGTGCGGCTACCATTTCGGTTTTGGGGTAAATATAGAAATTCCGTTCTCTTTTTATGGACATATTTGTTGTTTACATGTTTTGTGTTAAATAAATAAGTCAACTACAAAATGAAAGAGCTATAAAAACTTCCTTGGCATGTATGTAGTTTGGATTATGATTATAAAGCAACTTTTACAATGGTTGGTCCTTGGATGGGTCGAAATTTGTTATTTGAGTTCCTCCAAGTTTTGGAAACATATTAATCCCTTTATCCTATTTATAATGGCAATCGGCTTTTAGCCACTAAGATGCATTGAGTCAGCGTGGTGGTGTTATGACCTAAACTCTTCGTGGAGGAAGGCCTTTATTTTGTCGAGGAGGAATCCGTTTATGAACTTACCCGCCACTGGCTAAGCGGCGGGCGTGTGTGGAGCTCACATAGTACCTCATCAAAATGGCACTAAAACTCCCTGGGAACTGCAAATGCAAGGGCAACGGCAATTCAATGGCTCTGAATGGCAATGGCCCTTCGTTGGGATGACCTGGGTTCTGCTGAAGCAATTTACCAGGTCCTCCCCAGGCATCTCCACCTTAGAACCGGGCTTCGGACCAATAGAGATTGCCCAGAGTTACTTGAGTAATGCCAGACGTGGCGGCTTGTAAGACGAACGACTACTGCCCGTCTTCTCGCGCCCACCGGTATATCTTCTACACGAATAAATTATATTTTTCAGTGAATAAGTAATGAAGGAGTAACATTCGGTTATGCCTAGAACCAGAAATGAGGATACCCACAGCAGAATAGCAGTGGGTATATCACACAGGGTTAACAGCCCATCGTAGGCTCAATACGTCCAGTCAAATCGTACAGCGAAGACTGCAACGCTTCTGCTCTAAGTATTGATGGAAACATTGGAAGTCACTTATCGTCAGGTCAGCTGGTAGTCTTTGGTTTAAAAAACAATTTTGACGTATTTCACCTTTATTGATTAACATGTAGTTAATGGCATTTCTTTAACATAATTTCTATCGTATTGTGTCACAGAGTATATAACTCAAAATTGTATGTAAAAGTAGGCTTTTAATATGCTTAAGCTTAATGCTTCAACAATGAACTGTTTATTTATTTTGTTACGACAATTTTAGGTCAAACGACACGTTTCAAACACATCCATGTTGTGTTTGTCGACGTAAAACGAAGTTTCTCATTTGGTTAGCGAGTATACGCTAAGATGTGCTAAAAGATTTGAACAAACAAACAGACGCGATAATTTATTAATATGCTTAACGCGTATGTGAACGTGCCTTTAGATCTTTAAGGAGAAATTAAAGAATTCTTGTTATTTCATTTCGAATGTTTTGATCAGTTATGATTGTAGAATGTTCTTTATAAGAACAGATAAAAGTTTGAAGAATTATGAGATTTGTTGGTAATGCATGTTTTGTAAGCTAAAAAAGTTATGCATCAAAACTTGCACGTCAACAAATGCAAGCCGAGCCTTTTTTGAATCATCACGCAGATTAGATTTAAGTAAAAGTGTGTGAAAATGTATATTATATATTATTAATATATAATATTTCTCACACACAACTTTATTTAGCTGAAAATAAGCATCACTAAGAGCTTGTATTATGTGCACAAGATTACGTAGAACTATGGATAGTAATATATATATATAAATATCAGAAATATACTTAATAATCATACATACATACATACATGACTCGTGATAAAATTATCTTACTAATAAAAATATCTACCCTTTCCGGTATTCGAAACTGGGACCCCTGGTTAGCTACACAAGAGTACTGACCACTCATGTAAGCGACATAAAACCTATTTAGATGAAATAAATTAAAGTGATATATAAAGATGTCAGATTAGATGTATTTGATTAATAATAATATTTTTTTATTTTCCAATGTAACGTTCACATTCATGTACATTTATCATTACAATTTCTATTTTCATTCTTTAATTACCGAGCAGTCGCGGGTGTTTACAACTCCACTGATAAAATAGTGATATCAAAAGGCCGTAGTATAGGATTTGTTTTTGTTTCACGTAGCTAAATTTATCTATTTATACATCATGTGTTTGGCAACGTAAAATGAAGTTTTTCATTTAGAAATAATCACAAATGGGGAGCAGCAAACCTATGTCCAGTACTGGACGAGTGTAAAGTAGATAATCGATTCTCCTTAAATGTTAATTTTTTCAAATGTTCTAGAAAACATATAGAGTCCAAAAAAACAGGAACATATTTTCTTAACCAAGTTTGTTTTACAAATATATGATATTTTTGGTAAATATTAGTGTAGTTAGAGGGTATATCTCCATTGGAATTTTCTTTTATCTCCATTGGAATATGTTTTCTTTACCACATAAAGACATGAGATAATAAAATTTATGTGATTGTCAATATAACTATTTTAGGGGTCAAAGATAAAGAAACCGCGTAACGACTTGGGAATCGATTTAACTTGTCCACTTCCGCAGATTGTCCTCGTCGTAAACTGTCTATGATTTTGTTATGAATGTTCAAATTCAAAGACTCTTCTAGAACTGCCAACTTTTATTTAAATCACAAGAACAGTTCTATTTTTAAATTAAATATATAGTAGTATACATTTCTGTTATGGGTACTGTACAGCAATATTGTAGCACCTTAAGCCTATTTAGGAAAAATAAGTAGAAAATAGTGTATAAAATAAAAAATATATATATAAGATCTGCATTAAGAAATCATTTAATATTGCAAGAGTGCTTTGACATTCCACATCTTTCTCTTCAAGTTGAAAGTCTCGATATCCTAAAAAGGGAATGTTGATCCAGTAACATTGCTACGTTTATTTTAAAGTTATATTAATATTTGTAAAAAGATAACCTTCAAAACACAAAAGAACAATAATAATTCAATGTGAAATCCTTTTAGGCTTCTATTGTTGCTGAAAAAATCCTAAATTTAATAGAACTGCAAAAATTAAAGGTTTCCCTCGAATTCAATTCAATTCAATTCAATTCTTTATTTTGAGTTCCATAGTTACATAATATGAATCTTAAGACTATTAATGACACTATGGACCCTGTCGGGCACAACAAAATTTTAGGTTATACAGGAGAAAGGTAGATTTCAAGGTAGGTTTAAGTTAAGTGTTTAAATTTGTATATTGAATTAGTATATTTCTGATATTTATATACATATTACAATCAATATTTCTCCTTAACTTATTCATGAAGCAAGCTCGTAATAATAATGACATTAGGCTACAAAATATATGTGAGTGTGAGATATAATAAAATATTATAAAACCTTCTTTTGTCAGAGTTGGTTAATAGCTATAAAACAAAACACATAAACGTAATTTGTAATTTAAAGGTTATTGTAATTGATAGTAGACAAATTTGAACATGTCCACAAGTGTCCCCGGGGAGCCACTCCGGTGACCAACAACCAAACACGCGTTTACGATCAGACCAAAACTAACGTATAACTTACAAGATATCTTTTCGAATCGCAGTCGATTCTATACCAATTGGCTTTAAAGGAAATGATGCTTTTATTCATTTTATTGCTTCTGAAAATAAGGAAAGGTCTTGTATACACAATTACAATAACTTACCAACATTTCGTAAAAAAAAAATTACTTCATTTATTATAATTTTTTAAATTTTATTTTTAAAATATTTGATTGAGTTAGATAGGTGACTTTTAGTATTGTCAACTTGCCTATCTATTTTTCGTTAGGTAAGAATACTCGAATAACTTTTTATTTTAAAATTAGACAAACGTAAAACATGCCATTAAAATTTCAAAGCTGCCCTCCATTTCTTTGAGATCCCATCATCAAATCCTGACTTGATAACAATAGGAACAAATCAGAAGTATCATTGAAAACAGCGAAAAATAAAATTTCCAGTGTAGTTATCCAAACAGCTAGCACTAATCAACTATAGCAATATTCTTACTAACAACAAGAAAACTCAAATCCTAAAAAAATTTAATAAAAACAATAATTTTATTAAAACCAGTAGACCATATTACTACATATTACATAACTCAACTTAAACACATGTTCCATACAAAACTTAAAATTTCTGTCCCTTTACTACACTTTATCCTTCTAAACTATATCTGCTTTACTATAAAACGCGATCTAAAGTTAAACCTGGTTTATACCTCATGCTGTCTCTATCTACCTTAAAATAATATGAGATAGCTTCAGTTCCATACCAGGATGCTCTTTAAACCCTGTATTTTAATAAGGTGGTATATATTTAAGTATAGGTTATCTTTCCTTATCATGTGAAAATACAAATTACAGAAAAAACAAATATTTTAATTTGATTCCTATTTAAAGATTTTATGTCTTTACGTCACGTCACTAACTTTTTTGTCAATTAATATAACGAAATCGCTTTAATCTGTATTTAAATTATATTACAATATACTCATAGTACTAACAGATTTAATGGCCATCGAAACAATTTAAAATAAAGATCAAAGTGACACACATATAAGTCTATATATTTAAATTTTGTACCATTTCCAGAAAGCGATTTGAAACAAAGCAATCCACCCTCAGTTCTCACCAAAACCTCATCAAAAGCGACAAAATGCAGGCCACAGACAGAAAAAGCTAAACTCGTTTCAGGGTTTGCAACTAAAAAACAAATATTATTTAAGCAAACTTTTCGGATTTCGGATTCAGATTTTTGATAATTGGAATTCGTATTTATGATATTTGTCTGGAAACTTTCTTAGTTCGGTATTTTGATTTTCGGAATTCGGACAATGAGAATTTTATATTTTAGGCTTTTCAATAATAGGATTTATGATATTCGAAATTTTCAATCATTCAGTATTATAAAATTGGAATTTTGAAATTCGTTATTCGATCGAACGATAGGAATTAGGCTTTCGTGATTATGTAGTGTAACCATTTATATAATCAGCCTGATTCCACTCTATCGAATTAATTAATAAGCTGTACTATATCTATTGAAATTCACGTGAATTAACCATGAGAAAGCTTGAAAATGATACTTGGCATTATAGATAATGAATTGTCAATTTATAAAATATTATGTACAAGAACACAATACAAAGAAAATTATACACGAATACACATGCAATACGTGGGTTCGTGCATAATTTTACTTTAAAAATTATTTTTTTAATTATTTTTTTTTTAATTATTTTTTTTTCTATTTTTTAATTTTTTGCAACTGGGTATATTGCGTTTGTATTGCACATAAAGACTGCACTGCTGAATTTATGTTTGTTGTTTTATTGTTATAATAAAATTATTTATCTGATATTTTCAATATTAAGTTTCTTTCCCGCTCTCTATCATTTTATTTTAATTTAAATACGAATAAATTTTGTAAGTAAACTGTATTATGTGAATAACCAGTGAACTACCAAACTACTTTACATAACAGAAATACGTAGTCCTAAAGTAAGAGCAGCTCATATATTTAAGTATGAATCTTTATCATCCATGAATTTTCAATTGCAATGTCTATACATTACTTATACTATAATGTAGACCTCAACAGAAAATAGTTACGTAAAAAAATTGATTCAAAAATTGACAGCAGCGATCGACAACCCTAACTCGGAAACGATTTAATACGCCCCTTTATTGCGGAGAAAAACGTACAGTAAAGTTCATTTGCAGGCTTTCTTGCGCCCCTGGCGACAGAGTTGTTTCCGCGCACCACTAGATGGCGTTCGCAAACAGGAGCTCCATTTCCTGCGCGGAAGAGCGGCATGGCGGCGCATCCGGCGGACGACTGATTGGGCCTTTATTAAAAACTGACACCTGGGGCGATTCGGTTTTGTTTCGCTGGTAGCCCTGTTTTGTTGGATATTAAAGGATTGTGTTTATTTAGTTTCGTCCATTTGAATTTAGCTTTCCGAATGGGATTTTGTTTTGATATAAGTCTTCTAGCAAATTCTGTACTGTAGTTACTGTGATTTCAAAAGTTCTTTTGAATCTCGTCCCTTCAATTTCTTTTCAAGGAATCGGATAAATTGGAGAAGTCAGTTCTCAAGGTGGAAAGCTATTTCTTTTACTTTTTCGGGACCCGAACCTAGCACCTTTAGCTGAGTAGTAGTAGGCAAAGTGCTAACCATTACCGTTTCTCTGCCTTTATTATAGTATTTATTTCTTTCAGGTTAGTACCTGAAAGAAACAGATACTATAATAATTATATGTATTAAGGGGTCGGTTTACAGTTACTGAGTTTCATGTGTCCTTAAAAAAACAAATTTTAATTCATTGAAATTACTAAAACAGTGGCAATAACACTAAACCAAATATAAATTAAGCGGCTCCGTTTGTTAATATAACTCTTGTGCCGTAAACGTCAACCCGTCTATTTTAGTGTCGTCCACCGACAGGTATCGATAAAATATCAATTTGAGAATCGATTCAACCATCGCATGACACGATCGTAAAAGTTTATCACCAATAAAATGCAAATAGATGCCGCATCTGTGATAATGACAGTACGATAATCGGGAATCATAAAACATTAATTAGTATGCGGTTTGAAACAAGTTTCCACACGATGTTGTGTCACGTCATCTTTACGTTTGTGTTCAGATAAGTTTGTCAGGTGATAAAGTATTATAAGTAGATAATTTATATTACTGTCACTTTACCATATTTATTTTAGGCTTTTGTCTAAGTGTGTTTAAAAAGAAAATAATCAATTATTTTTATTCCCTTATTGAAGCTAATAGGAAACTTCATAATAAAATAAACAATAAACATTTGATACTAGAAAACACATTTAAGATTACCTAACCTACTACGTAATTCGTACTTTAATAAGTTTAAACTAAAAAAATATATTGTCTACCATTTTATTTTATTGTTTGCTTTTAGAATGTATATAATAACGTGCTTCATAAAGTTTTATGTCTATATTATTCATAGACGCAGGATCATCAAAACATATCATAAAATTTAATTTCTAAAGTTTTATATTTTAATTTGAAATGAAATCATTTCGTAACAAATTATAAGTAATTGCCAACAATTTTTTTTTTTCTTAATTTATGAGAAATATAATGTTAATTTATTGAAATAGATTCGATATTCAGGTAAAATTTTTGTAATTTTAACTTCATTATGTTTTGAGAATGAACTACGAAAGGTCATGTTATACATACCTTTTATCGTGCAGACAATATTTTTTTCCCATTATTTGCTTTTTCAGGCAGAAGCATCATCTCACCTCCTTCAAGACATCTTTTTATGACATAAACTCACCACTTTAACCACCACATCATTAAAATCACGAAACGAACAGTAATTTATTTTAATGAAATATGTAAATAAAACGCCTTTGGTTCAGTGACGATAAATTATGAAAGATATAAATATTAACATGTGCAATAAACTGGAGGCCATTAGGCGGACATTTGTCCGCATTTTAAATTGCACCTTTGAAACCGGGTCCGACCACCGAATTACTCGCCTGTAAGCGAGACGAAGTGCGCATGGAAACTCCGTAGAGTATGTTTGGTGCTATTTATTTTTATAGTATATTTAAAATTTTGGAATCTTTTTTGTAGTATTATAAAGATAATTCAACACTATTGGGTTTTCCGAAGTACACGCACAGTGTATTTTATCAGACTCGTCCGACTGAAATTAATATTGTACAATTTTATAGTATGTAATTATACAATTATTTATAAGAAAAGAACACAATTAGTTTTGGATAAATCAGTCAATATTTTCACAGGCTCAAAGTGATAAGATTTTTCCAAAAATTTGCTGAAGCACTGAACAATATTATGTCACACATTACTAGAGTTATGAATATCATTTTATAATTATCTCTCACACTAGCTGACTACGGATACAATTTTAGTAATTTTTTGTCCTTATGATATGTAACTATACAATAAGAAACTACAAGCTATTTTATCTATTTCTAAACATTTTGTAAACTATTGCTGTTTGTGTACTAATAAACTACAATTTCGAATCTTACATCGCTGTCTAAAACGAAAATAGTACAAAACATTATACACGCATCCCGCCAACTGCGTTATAACATTTTTATCTCATGACAATTTAAAAAACTATAAACATATTTTAATAGTATATGAAATTCTAATAACGGTTTTATATTAAGAATTATATAAAGCTATGTTGTGGATCACAGTTTAATTAGCAATATCTTTATTCTATTATAATTGAGCCGGCCCAATGCCTCTGGTCGTCAGAATACATTAGTATCAATATTTAACTCCACAACCAGTTCACCCATTAAAACACTATTAAAGTATTTGCATATTTGATAAACAATCGATAAATGTCCGACGGCACAGCACTATTAATTCACGGAAATGTTTAGCCGACATCACACCTACTTCTTTATTTGATAATAGTTATGCAAGGGAAAATTAAATTATACAGAGTGTTAAAATGAAAAATAGATGAATCATGTTCTCAGAAAACTAAGAGTAAAAAATATTACCTTAATCGAAAAAATGTAGCTATAAGGCTTCGTTGTGCGTAAATATATGACAGCCTTACATCACTCAGAGTTTCACACAATTCATCTGTTGAACCCCAAATTAAATAGCTTTTAAATGTAATGTTGATAATAACCATCAAATTTACCTCACGTTAATAGAACTGAAGAGAATATAATGATCAACTAAATAGTAATAAAATAATTTTTAAATTTATTTTATGTTTAAATTTATAAGCAATAAGGTAATAACTATATAATTAACGTTACGAGGTTTTAAACATTTAACCTTTCCGAAATGCATTCAAATTATGTCTGATAATTTTCTATGTTCATAATCTTTACGTAAAATATATTGTGCCATATTTATTAGCTTCGAGTTCTCATTCCAGAAGCCAGCTGTAATCCTCAGCCAAAGAAGAAACTAAGTTACTTATTTAAGAACACCTAATTAAATGTCGCAAAGTTGTATAAGATATAGAAAAAAGAGTCCAGTCTCCAAACGACAATAAAACTCGGAATTAAGCTCCAATAATCTTTAAACTTGGCAATAACAATAAATTATGAAGTTACGATCCTCTGAATCGTTAAGAGAGTCAAACGATCATATTACCTACCTTCTAAAGGGGAATTGTCATAAAACTTCTAAGTACCGCTAGCGTAAGCCGGCTGTGTTGCGTAATTTTGGATTGGTATTGGCAACTTTCGATTTACTTTGTATTTTTTGTAAAAATTTCAACGCTTATGGTACATATAGTATCGTACTTTGAATGTAATTATATATAAAATATATTGTATCGAATCTGTAACATTTTATTCAAAAAAATATTTTTACAGTCCACTTCAACAAAGAACCCAACATTGGTCCTTCGAGCCGGATAGATACGTTGCCAGCATCAAATCTAATGTAAACTAAATCAATCTTTCAAATGTTCATGCTTTAACCACTGAACTTAGACAAATTAAATCAACATGGAATTTTCAATAACATGCATGTTTCCTCAGAATATGATTATATTTCATTTAAAATTCCATTTAGTTTTAAGCCTTAAGCTACCTCTTCACACGATAATCAATATCCATGCCGGCAGAGCCGTGTCTTCTAGCTCCTATCAGAATATGCTCATTATTCAGTGAAGTATCCTCATTAGAAATTATGCTTTTTATTGCGTATAGGCATGTATCAGCCTCAGGAAGGTCAAGATGTTAAATGTCGATATAACTAAGCATAATAACTGAATAACTAGACAGAGTACTCTTCTGAGACGGCAACGGAAAGTTGTTTTTATTAGTTTGATAAAATGTATTTAGGATGAAAATTAATGGCATGCATGTAATGGAACGTGTAGCTGTGTGAAAGAGATGGTAACGAGGAATTGTAAGGTTAGTAAAAGAGATAGCAAATGATTGATAGAATGAAATGTTTGTGTGTGAAAAGTAAAGCATATGGGTATTACAGTTTGATAGAAGGAAGTGGAGAAGTGGCGAACTGTAAAAATCACAATTTCCTTGTATTTGCTTCTAAAACCATCCTTGTATTAGGCACAATTAAATGAAACTAATTAAGGCGGTCAAATCTAATGAATGAGGTTAGTGACCACATGGATATCAACCATTTGTCGCTAGCTAAATTTAGCAAGATTATTTTAAGGCACTTTGACTTACAAATGGAAAGGCCACACTTAAAAAAAATGTATGAAACATTGTATGGACAACAAAGATTTGAGAACATGGTCTTTGGAGCAGAGTAAAATAAACCTAATTAATACTTCTTTGAGTGTTGAGATTACGAAATTAAACGCGTTGTATTTGAAGCAAGAGGGTTAATTTTGTACGCTATCAACGTAACGATTTCTCTTTATTTTTAAAGGAAAGCCAACTCGTCAATTTCCGTGGTACAAGTGTCTATAAGCTACGGTGATGATAAACAAACATACAAAATCTCACCAATTAACGAGTAACAACCTTAAAAATTTTCCTTAGTTATTGCCACTAAAAGCGAATAACGTTGATTAAGATAAAAATAGTTTCAAGGCTATGTTTTGCACAAGTAAATAGTCGCTTCCTAACTTTTGGTAACTTATTGCTTTAAATTAAATGCAAAACGAAATTTAATTGATACATATGTAAGTGTACAAGAATAAAATACATCACACAAGCCTAATGAAATACTGTAATAAAAAGAAGTTGAAACATCGGTAGAATGAAATGTGACAAATAAATATGGAATACAAGAAATATTGTATAATCTCTCTAATGTTTAATTGATACAGTATCATAATGTTATGTGCAAGACTATTAAAAATATGTAAAATCTAATTTTACGTTATTTTGCTAATAATTGTTATTGTTATTTAAATTTTATCAATCCCGCCTCTAATGTTAAGAGAGCAAACGTTGCTTTTGCAAACGTTGCTTTGATATTAGATGTGGTTTAACTTCGTGATATTTTCATCAAGTAATTAATGATTCCACGCTATTTATATTGACAGCTTTTGAAACAGCACTATTTGTCTTATACAAGCCCTAATTAGGCTTTTAGTCACGAGTCTTTGCATAAAATTTCACCTTAGAATAAGTTAAAGGTGATTTTAAATTGCGTTTTAAACAGGACAATTAATAAGACTTCTTTTTGCCAATCTAACGTAAAAAAGATCTTATACGAGTATGAAGGTGTACGTTAATGATTCTAGAAGGTTCGTTTCCAGAATTAATTACATGAAGATAATTCTTTAAAATTAAAATGAACTCTTGTGTCCACATAATACAGGATCGTATAGGTGGGTAGTTATTTTTAATTATATCTACCTTGATCTCTTTATGATCGTTACTTGGTTACTTTCAATGAAAACGTATTAATTGTTATTGTTACAAGCGAAATATCAATAGTTATTGCCGTCATTATGGTCTTTATCGTTCTTTATTTTACTAAGCGGAGCTGGCATAATTATTTTTAGGTCCACAGTAATATTTGTCGATTGTCCATCGTAATTAATATTAATAATCGTTACACCGTTTATCTCTTATACATGTTTACTTTAATGCAACAGGTATTTCAGATAATTATACGCCTTTATTAATACAATAGAAGAAGAAATCATTATAAGTAAGAAATGAAGAACTGTAATAGCCCTTTATGTTCTAGCTGCTGAGTCCTTGGGGTGAGTGTTATATATAACAGAGTTGCCTTTTGTGAGAAAAATTAAGGACAAGCTTCGACTATGTTGGTTGATTAAAGAGTGTCTGTATATCAACATCAGATATAATAATGATGGGTATACCAATATCCTAAAATAAACAATTTAAATTTTATTTTCTGTACAATAAATCTCATAATTGACATTACGTTATAAATCACCTAAAAATTGTTTCATGATCGTCTTATTTTAATAAGATGTTTTTTAAATTACTCAATGAATAAAATATTTTATTGTTGCCAGCGACACAAGTAACTCTTTAAGCATAGCTTTACGAACTATATTTGCCTCATATTCATCCAATCCAATGATTGTTTCTTGAAAACCTTTCAAATTGTATTCTCCAAAACGCATACAGACATTATCATTACGCCCCAGACATAGCAATGAATTTATTTATGCGTCTAACAATACTCTAAAACTGATACATGAAATTTTAATGTGTCGTTGACAAATAACCCAGACATTGCACTTCTTAGTGTCACTGCCAAGAATAATGTAGATACCGGTCGGGACAAACTCAGTTATAAGATCTGCAACTCAATAAATGCCGATGACTATGTTGATTTTATTACAAGTTCAAAAAATGTAGACGAAAAAGTTGAAACGACAGCGGATTTATGGGCAACTGATCTCATGCAAGATTCAAGAGGTGAATACAATGCATTTGCTGAAGCGGACACACGGGATATTTTGTTCATAGCAACAGACGGTATAAATGTGTGACCTGAAATGATGAATATTAAGTTTTTCCACAAAATAAATTCTGTTCAGTGTAAGTAAGAATTTTAGCAAAAAATATCTTTTTTATATCTGCATTTAATATTTACATCTAATCTATATGGTTCAAAACTTACTATCTCTTAATTTATAAAACTTAACTTGTTTATAAAATGTCTATGTAACCAAAGTAATATTGAATCATTTAAATATTTCATGGAAGAATACAAAATTGCTAAATATAAAACCTGTTTACGTGACTCCATGAATGAATTTTATATTCTTTGAAGTAATACTGAAAAAATGTGAAATCCTATTCAATATCAAGATTTCAAAAACCTAAATAAAGAAATTTATGCATAAAGGAAAAACTGACAAACAACAAATATGCACGAATAAATTGAACTCCGACAAAAGTAGTTATACAATGGACCCTTCTAAACCAAGCCTTGCTCTCATTGATGGTAATATTATACAATGAGCAGCCACAGAAGCACCTAACTAAAAAACTGTTACATCATTCATACACAACACCGAAATCGATGCTCAGGCGACAGTCACTTGATTAATAGTCTCAGACTTATCATATGCAGTTGTTTGCAGCTTTAGTCACGTATAATTTGGACATTTGAACGTCCAGGTCATAGTTGCATATAAATGTATTGTACATGGAATAAATTTTTATGACCTTGCTTTGCTGCCGTCCAATACAGATACGTCACGTCACGTTTATTAATACGATATTCAGGAGTCGCTCTTTTATGAGATATTAAATCAGTTGTTTTACTTATAACATGTTTGAGCCTAGAACAATGAGCGAGATAATTGTAATAATCGAAATGACTAATGATGTAATTGAAAAATTATGGCATTGACAAATCTTTGGACACTCTAGTGTTATATTAAGAGAATTTTATTCAGAATGTATTGTCTTTGGATTTATCATTGTTAATGATCAAGAGTACGATTACGGTTCGTCAAAGACTTTAAGATTATTAAAATTTAACATTATTTTTACATTTAATATTATATCTAAGAACATGAAGAGAATTATAGCGTCTTACCTCAAGTCTTATTATAGATATGAATAAATAATGGATTTCTTTACTTTTAAAGCAGTTTTAAAACTAATGTTAAATAGTCGTGTATCTAATAACACTTAACTGGATTAAAATAATGTATTTCAACATGGATAGAAAAAATTAACTTAATTTACTAAATTCTTTTGTTATAGAAATTACATTTTAGATGCTGCTTTCTATTAAAATCCAACCAAATAGGATAGATAACTGATAACATTGCTGGAGTTTTCAAACAAGCTAAACCAAAACTGGTCGGTTAATATTTCGGTTCTTAAATCATTTTTTTTTCTATTCATTTAATTCAATTAATTTGAAAAAAAAATTGTCAATTTAATAAGTTTTTAGGTCCTTTTCTCATTAATAATGAAAGAAAAAGACGTAATATACTTACATAATACTAACTTTCATGTCCAAAGTCTATTTTTAGCTCTTTTTTCTCTTTGAAATTTTGATTTTCCAGAACTGCTCTGAGCTATAACAGAGATAGATGCCCCAGTCAGCAATCTGCATCATTTAGTATATTTAAATGACATTTCTCAGTCTGGGTCACCACTGCATAATGCACAGTTGTCTATATACGAATCACTTGAAAGAAGTATTGCGCTCATTTAAATATTGTAATGGGAATTCTAAAACTTAAATCAGTTATTTGTAAGTCATGTCTTCTTGTTTATACGGTTTGGTTTCCCCGATAGTTACTTTTTATTAAAAAGTACATACATATAAAGAAACTTATCAACTCGTGTCTATAGTATTTTTGATATTTTTCAAATGTAATTACGATGAATAATAAATGTTTATCTAAGCATAACGATCTACACAGGTATTTAGAATATTAAGTTGAAACTGACTTGAAAGCTATCAAAAATAGTTTTACTAATCTAACTTCATTTATTAACAAGAATACATTAATGTCATTAGTACATATTAATAATATTATATGTTAAAATTTCATCGTTTTTAATCGATTTTATAAAGAAGGAGTTTCTATCTTCCACGGTATGTATTTTCGTTGTATAATGTTCACTTACTTGCTATTAATTATGGGCCGATTTTCGTTATATATATTTTTAATAAATAGAGTGTACTCTAAAAATGGTCCTACTGTCACCAAATCAGGATCTGACGATCGGAACCCAGAAAATACAAGGGCAATATAACTTAATAAAAAACAAAGTATTTCAACCAGCGTCTTAGTCGCATCTATTTTCTTTTTAATATTTATAAATTAGAGAAGAACTAAACTTGAAATTGTTGTCAATTAAGTGTTTTGAAGTCAGTTTTTAAATTTGGTCTAAAAATTTGGTTTACTGATTCAGAGTGAAATATGAGGAAACGTTGGTGCTTTATACAATGTGTAAACCGACCGTACCGATAACACTAAATATCCCAAAATAATTAAATGCTATAATTATCGAATTTAAATTTAGTTTTTGGTGTCTTAGCTTCACTCTTTTTATTGTTTCTGTAAATAACTTAAAGTTGTATTACTTCTTGCATTGAATTATTATTGCCTTTTTAGTATTTTGAAGTCGGTTTTTAGGGTATTATCAAAACTCTTTTTAAATTTTGAGTTATAAGTTTCACAAGTAACAATTAACCGTATTACTTATTAATAGTTAAATTGTCTGTTCTTGAGGTTGACCTCTGATGCCTCATGGGATTCCATCATCAGATCCCGACTTGATAACGATGCATACCTCTGTTTTTAAAATAGGTTCTCAATTGACAGAGAAATCACACACAAATAAAATAAATATCACAGTCTGTTTCTGCTAAGAATCAGAGAATTATTGACCATAATAACCTATCTTGACCTGTTCAATGTGTCCTTATTGAAATGTCTCCAATTTCCTTTCTCCAATATTTTTTTTATAAAAAGCTCAGCAATTGACTCGACTCCACCTGATGATAAGCAGTAGAGGATTCCATATGTGAAGATAGCTAGTGCAGCATGCAACAAACTGCCTTAGCCCATGTTGAAGGTCTAGAACCCTAGGGGACCCATGATGTACGGAGGGAATCTTAGGAATTTTAACAGTAACTTCTTAAGCTTTCATACTGTATAAGAAAATACCCTGTATCTTATTAATCAAGAACTACCTCTGGTTTCGACTGTAACTGGTAGATTCTAGTCACAACAATTCCTTATACAATTGATGTCTTCTTATGTAGGGAATTACAAAACTAGTTTCATCTTACTGTCATAACTCTTTACAAGCCCATATAGACGCTGGCCAATATTACTTCAGGCGATTTTCACGTCGCATGACCCATTGCTTCAGAACTGCGAGTGTCCATTTGTCAAGTTTTGGACAGCTTGTCCATTCATCACTTTCCATACCGTCACTTGACTTGTCAAACTTGCCTCGTAATATAACCTTCCAGAACGGTCCATGTCGACGATCTTATCGCTGTAGACATTAGCATTGAGACGCATAACGCAGTGTATATAAGCGGTGGTGCTCCAACGAAGCGATGTAAAGCTTAGATAGCGATGACCTCTTGTTTGTTCGGTTAAATAGTCTCGCCTTAATGGTTTAGGGCAAGTACGCAGTCATTTCTTTTGGCCCCAATTTTTTACACTTCGCCAGCTGTTTGATTGATGGCTTAAAGGTGTTCGTTAATTAGTTGGACAATTAGCGTTGGCGAAGCTATTGTTTCGTGTTACTTTTGGTGCTAAAATTAACGTTTATTTTTAGTAATTAACCTGACATAACAGGACGTCGTTTTATTGGCCAACATATTATGAGAGCTTCTTTTATAGTTCGTAATGAAATTGAATTGCTAACTTTACATAACGAGGATAAATAAAAAACACTTAAACCTCACTAGTAGGCATGAGTACCAGTACCTAGTACTGGCCCAGAATTCATGCCAACTAGTATTAATGGTACTATTTGTAGATGCCAATATGAACCATAAGTACTAATAATGGCACTTCTGACTTTCGCTAATGCCATTAAAGGTATTAGTAATAGTTCATTAAGACTAAGCCAGACTCAACTTCATTTCTCATAAAAACCACTAGAGCCACTTGCAAAAGGAAAATTAACTTATAAACTAAACAGAGTTTTCAATTATTGTCCATTTCAGTTACTAGAAGACAAAAGTATCATAAAATCCATGGCGATACATCCGATGTGGCGATTTCAATTTGAATATAAAGTATAAAACTTTCACTGAACATTGACTCCGTATGTCACGACCAACATCTGAACTAACAAGTGAAGACATCGCTAATCCGTCTGCTGCACTTGATAACAAACACGAAGACATGCAAATTGCATGCTCCTAATTTACATTTTCCTTTGAACGATAAACAGCGTTTATACACGACGACACGATAGAGACTGTTCAATTGCAGCCGTCACATAAATTTGTTCCATTTTGTTTTTCTTTTTAGTTAACAATTGCCAACACATGCGCAAAAAAAATTGAACATAATTTTTATATGAAATTTATTGAGAGTATTGTAAAATATATGCTTCATTACATACTATTGGTATTTTATAGCGTGCAATTAAACTATCTATCTAATTATTAAATAAATTATTTATTTTTTATATATTATTATTAAAGTAACGTCTCACTTTTTTCATTCCTTCAAATTTTTTTCAAATTGTAATAAAAGTGAATGAATTTCAGAAATGTTTGACTAACTTTAGCAATCAACAAGATTTAGATTACCTTCTATAAATATTAAAGGACTTTAGTACAACTGTAACTAGTAACTCTAGAAACATGCTTTTAAATTAAAATCGTATTTAAGGTCTCAATCCTCAAACGTATCGTAAAATCAAAGTAATCTCACTCGGTGTCCAGGCGGACATATTAATTGCTTACAAGTAATTTATGTACGATGTGTTAATTCAAGGTAGTACACGGGAATGTGTACATTTTCATGATGTGAGAGTTACTTAAAAGAATATATTAGAATAGATTTTGTGACTCCTTTCTCTGTCGCACAGCTAGAGCGTGGAATTCCTTACCAGCACAGGAATACGTGTGTACTCCTTCTTACAATATTCCTTTAAAAGAGGAGTGAAATAGCACATTTTGGGCCGGCAAGGTGAGTATGGCTAGGGCAGTATGTCGCATGGTTCGCTAGCTATCTTCACATATGGACTCTACTTCTTATCATCAGGTAGGGTTGAGTCATTTGCTGAGCTTAATATATAAAAAAAACTATGATTGTAAATTAAACTTGAACTGATATAAGATATTGAATGTTAATACGTGGAGCACAAAAAAGAGTGATTGAATGAGACATACCTTGTCTCGAAAAACAGACATCTTGCCCCAACTACCATCAGTCTTCCTTGCAATATTATATCTTATTTATCTTATCTTATCTACTGCCACTTCAGGTTCACAATTCACGTACACGAATATCTTATTTGTAATTTGTAGTTAGGTGGTATGAAATACGTAGTGTTAGCTAGTAATTAATATAAAATATATTAAATGTAGTAAAATATATTAATCTGTATTTTAAGTTTATTTCGATCCAAATGGGATTTTAGTGAAAGTGGAATGAATAGTTTCCAAATTTCGGTATTCTCCCAATTAGGATAATCTTTGGATACTCCAGAGAACCAATTTTCGTACAATCGCTTCAAATTCGAATAAAAGTTCTTACTTAAGTTATTCTGATTATGTTGTAGCAAAACCGTTCAAATTGCGAGAGATTCAGTCAAATTCAAAATTTTCTATTATCAAACACGACATCTATATCAATCACATTTAAAATTATCTGAGGTGTTGGTGAGTACCAACGCCACAGATATTTTTAAATGTGATATGTGATGTGATGTGATATGTGTGTGTGTTATGTGATGTTTGTGTGTGTGTGTGTGATGTTTACACTGAGTAGTGTGTTTTTGGTAACATTGCCATCTTAACGTTTTTGTGTGAATATTCTTTGTTGTTCTTTTTTCTTCTCTATCTACCTAAATCGCAATAAAATTGGTTTCGCAGTTTACTCATTTACAGTAAGTTCCAATATTCCAACTACAAATAACGATAGGACTACCACTGACAATTTTCCGAGTAAACCTAATGCATATTATACCTTAATGTTAATATAAAGCTCGCCTTAATGACGTGTTACTAATCAACTTGTATAATCCTTATCGAACACTATTTAAAATCCGACGACACGGCCAATCAGCAATTACGCAATTCGTCTTACCCAGCAAATGCCGTGCGAATTGTAAAGTTGTTGAAATAGCAACAATGCGCAGTAAATCGTGTAGCGATGCAACGAGCGCGGATGAATAATGCAAGTACGCGAACAGCGCGCCGTAAATAACGATTATAATTTTATCGTCGCGCGATAAATTACGCGATCGAGTGTCGCCTCTGGCGCGCCTTAAGCTGTGGCTATTATGATTGGGACACACAGATAGATAACTCAGACAGCATTTTTTTTAAATATTCTCTATATAATTTATTCGATCTCAAAATTAATATTTTTTTTTTACAAATAATAAGGTCTAGTGTTTGAATCAATCGCCAATCATCACTGGCGTAGATATTTTCTGTTAGTAACCCAATTGGCTTGTTAACCATCTTAAATAAGTCTGTCGCCACAATAATGTTAAGAGCATTGTTGAATTCCAGCAGTGGGATTATTGCACATACCTGACGGTGGTTGGATAAGTTCATATACCGAAGACAGTGCAGTATTTACATTCTGTTCTTACATGCCTCCGCATTTCTGGCACAAGAGGTGCATTTATTTAAGAGATGCCTCGTTTTAGGAACCCTCTTATAGGAAGAAATAGGTGCAGATAAAAATTGGAAAATTGCTTCTGAGCAATTAATTTAGTAGTAAAGCTTTACTTTAGTATTAACACTTAGGTAGACCATTGCTAATGACAATTATTAATGCCAACTTAGTCTACAGAGTTCGTCCCCTGTTAAATTTCTTCTTGGCTAAGTTTATTTTAAATACGTATTTTGTAGTGTGAATTCAGAATAACTTTTTAATGTTTTACATTATTTTTAATATAATATTATAAATTATAATTGTAACAATCGTAATAATTCTTGTAGTAAATAACCTTTAATCTGATCTTAATTGGAATGAAATTGAAATACCCGTCAGTTCCAATAATCTATCTACAGAAAATTAAAAGCCCGCTGTTTAGTTACAAATCAATCTCAATCAAGTTGGTTTTAATAAGTTAATTATAAATTCTGAGCTTTTATCTTTAGATAGCTGACTTCGATCTGTTGATAGAATATTGCAACAGGCCGTAAAATGACATTGCAATTTCTTCAGAAATTCAACAGAAACGAAGCTGTAAGAAAGAGAAGATGTAAGAAAATTTTGGTCCTATTTAAAAATATTTGATCCCTATGGCAATGAGTAAGAGACATAGTGAGAGTATAAAAAACAATTTATATACTGACTACACATTAGTACCTAATGACAGTAAAACGAAATAGTTTTCATAGAAAATTACACAACGTCCCGTTCACAGAGTTAAGCAAAGCATTACTCAAGTTGACAGCTTTCTGGTGTTGTGTGTGACGTCGTGACAAGGCGGGTTTTTGCGCGATTATTGCGATATTTATAGCGTGAACTGTGAGATTTATCGCGGACGGAACAACGGAAATTAATCGGACAATGTTAGACAATATACTGTGACAGCTCTGTCGAGAATACGAACTCCGTTACGAACTCCTTTATAGTTTAAATAAAATTTATGGTTGAAGTATGATGTGACATGTGACATATGGAGAGATGAAAAAATTACACTTTTTCGAAGAAAAATCATTTTTTTTATCTAAGTTTCTTATAATATTATACTCTATAGCTAAAATATTATAAACCTGTAGAATTCTATACAAGAAAAAGTAAAGACAAGCAAAAAAGACTTTCCATAATCCAGATTATCATAGACATTGCTTCGAACCATTTGAATGTCATATTGATATTAGTACTGATATCCATCACTAGATGGCATTGCACTTACTGGCATAGCGGTAACGAGTTTTATTCCGCATATTCTACAAAGCTTACATAGCTTTAGTTGCTTCTAATTGCTATTAAATTATGTTCAAAATTTAAATTTCCATTAACATTATGATTACTCGCACTAACTATGCCTTTAGCATAACCCCCATATAAAAAATATAACTCTCCATATCGGGCTTACTACACTCTAAACGGTGAAACTGACATACCGACATAGGGAAAAAAACACAATGTGAATAAACTCATTATCGCAAACCATGTATGTTACTGAGGAAATGCCACCTGCTTAGCTATTATAACGGCCCATTCACACATGCCACGATAAATACATAGAGAACTCGACTTTGAGACAGAAATACAGATTGACTTTTAAATTTTTGTAATTATTTCTATGTAGAACTTACCGGATCTTTTTAATTCGTAGCGGGGTGCTCCTGACCTTCATCTCACCTGATCCTATCTTATCTTGATGTAAGGCCAGGATTACTCCCGGAGCGCGTCGACCCAATGGGATCTTTTGTGCTTCCCCAATCCTAATGACCGCTGTCCTGGAATACCTCCAAGATGTACTTACTAAGTACACTCAGAGACAGCAGCCTTATATCTTCAGGACTGGGGTAGCCCAGTCCAAAGAGACCCATTCTTTTCCTGGCAAGAGCATCACAGTTACATAGGATGTGTTCCATTTGTTCGGTGTGCTCCCCACAAGACCTACATAAAGGCGATTCAACAAGTTTCATCTTAAACAGCGTGCTAAAGTGGCCAGTAATAGCACCACTTAGTAAAAGCCCCTGCTACATTGTAAGTTCCAAATCGCCTTCTTTGGACGTCCAAATGGATACATGAATCGTTTGGAGTGTTCGAGAGAGGCCATCCTATCCCATTCTTCTGATTGCTTCCTCTCTGCATACTTCCTGAATGCCATTTGCACCGTACTGTATGAGATTCCAACGCAGAGCTCGGGTCCAATCACCTGATGATAAGTGATGATAAAATATGTCGTTCTACATCCGGATTCTACAACCACTGAGGACTGGCTATCGTACCTCCAACTACCGGAACACAAAAACGCTGTTAACATTATTGTTATGGTGGAAAACAAAGGTAACATGATGCTAGATGGCTAGGTGAACTTAAACCTTCCCACAAACCAAACCGAGCAGAATTTTACCTCCTTTGGGGAATATAAACTGGGGATGATAAACTGAAATATTTTAAACCTTGTCTATGTCACTCTAACATTTAAGCAGTTCTTATAATTTAGAAAATAAATAATTATTTTAAATGATTCAAGCAAGCGAATCCAGAAATTTCTCTCATTAGCCCTGGATAACTGGATGACGAAATACCTGCAGAAGCAGGCTTGAAACCCAGCGGGGGTTTGGCTTGTGTTAATGAATTCGCGGTACCATCATCTTGAAATTGCAAATGTTTACTTGTGAAGGTAGTGTCTTGGCTACCGGCTGTTTGCAGAATTGTTAAGAAAGCAGGGGTCCACATACTTACTACTGATGTTTTTACTTCATACGAATTTGTCGTGCTTACTACAAAGGTGTGGTCCTTTCCTTAACCAACCTATTTTTTAATATCGTGACCTCCCACGCATTAAGTCGTATCTATTATAAGGAACTTTTATATATTTTGAAAGCTGTTATAAATTTATTACGTACATTTTTGGATCCACTTATTTGTAGCAGTTTAGATAAAATAAAATAAACATCATTATTAAAATAATATGTCACAATTTCGAAATTATAGCTTGAAATCTAAAGTTACGAGTTCTCTGTTACAAAAAAAGTCGTCATGAAAAATAAAGTTAATAATAAAATTAAATTAACTAATAAAATTTAAATCGTCTCATGAATCAAAATCATTGCGTTCTGCATCACCATAAATCAGTTTTTGAAAGTATATATGGTATTCTTGTGGTATACGTCCATGTATTATTTTAATTAATCTTATCTTTAGTAAATTTTATTACAATTATAGTTACCCTTCTTTCCCAGTTTGTTTTGCAATATGCAAAATTGTTACTGGACCAAAGAGTTTTCTATAGAACAATTAATTAATTATATTTGTGAAAAATATTTCTTACACTGATCACTGACCAAAATTCTTATTATATGGATATAGAGTTTTCTTTATGATGAATAAAAAACTTGAGATAGTCAAAGCAGAGATCCCAAGATATCCAAAGTTTCGAGAGCAACTTTTTCACTTGTACAAACCTTTCAATTGAGCTTATCTACATCTGAAATTTTGCATTGCAAATCGTCCACTACTCTAATTAAAGAAGAAAGTATGGGCAGCCACTGCCTTAAAGGACTACCCTGTTTTACCATAAAACACAATTTTAATTGCCTGTTTAACTGTTTATCTGTATGTAAAAGGTAGCAGGAAAAAATATCGTTAGGTCCAGTTGCTATCTCAATTAAATATAATATGCACTTCTACTTTTTGCTTTAAAGAATATGAAACAACAACAATATATACAAATCTGATAGTTACCAAAGGCCTGTCATTGTAATACGACTTCTGTGGTATTTTGATTATCGCAGAAGATTTCACTGCTAAAGGAATGTGGCTTACACTGCTCTGGCTTCTTGCAACATACAAAGGCTCCACATCAGCGTGATCTAATACTGGGGAGTGGTTGAAACGATTACTAGCTTGCTCCCACCCACTGCCTAATTGGCGGCGAGTTTCTGCGGTAGATTTTAGTCGCTAATCTCGGGGAAGAGAGTTCCTCATAACTGCCTGGCTCCCACAGCCAAACAGTAATTAAAATGTCATTAATATTTTGCTAGATTTTAAGCCCGCTTGTAAGGTTATCTGGGTAGGTCATACTACCTTCAACATTGCTAAGCAGTCCACTGTATTTTGGTGTAAAAGGAAAGCTAGTTAGTATATTTACATAAAATGAGATAATTGTCGATGAATCTACTCTTTCAAATGTACGTGTGAATATTAATACAGGGATAAATTTATATCAATTATATTATTTAACAAAGACGGAAATTATAAAACAAAAAATAGTATGGAAGGAAAACAAAAGACGATAGACGATCTGGCTTTCTTCTAAAAACCCACGCCGCTGCTCGATAGACAAAGTCAAAGTCAAAATATCTTTATTTAAATAGACTCATTTACTAGGTTCTATTAAATCGTCATAACAGGGAATATGTATGAGAAAAATAAATAAATGTAATTAAAGGTATAGCACTAGTAATAGTGATAACTTTAAATTAACCAGGTATTTTCAAATTTTCCCAGTTATAGAATTTAATTATAATGTGGTAAAATTAAAACTAACATTAATATGCACATTCCCAATTAACCTTACCACCGCTTCCACAAGAAGCGGCAGAGAAGAAGTGGCGCAAGAAGCTCTCAGCTTTTAGTATTTATAATGACAATAATTTACAAATTACCTATGTCATTATGTATTAGCTTTACAAACATATTTTCTGTTTTACAATGCGATATTTATACATCGGTACGTATCGTCATTTCTGGTTTGATTAAGCTTCAATTCAGTTTGATTACAGCTTAAGTTTATTTAAATTGCATTTTTAAATAGTCCATGCATTCTTATCACCTAAATATAGATAGATACCCAAGGAGGTGGCATAACTCCTGCTACGAACCCTCCTTGCAGGTTTTGTGCGTGAACATAAATGATTCATTAATATTGCAGTCCTAAAGACTTAGGATCATCTTGATGGTTGACTTTATTGAATATAAACAAGAGAAGCCACGTCATGCTGCTCCTTAATATTCTTGTTAACAGATATCGCATGGTTTAACTTCATTTCCAAAAACCCTCATGCATAAAACATTTGAGAAGACGACCTCCGACAAGTCTCCGACAAGTCTCCGCTCCAATCAACGTCTGTTACGCCTTTTTGCGTTGGTAAGTATGGGGCTGGTTCACCCACCCAGGTCACACAGAGCCTTAACATCACCAAATACCTCCCACAAGCAACCCGGGGATCCCTGGTAGGCAGCCCGGCAATTGGCCACTCCATGCATTCCAGAACTACCGCATTACGAAATAAAGAATCCGACCACAATTACGGAAAAAAAGGTAAATATACATAATGACGAGAATTACCACATATCTCGCCAAATGAAGAGAGAATAATTCACAGTTCACGCTCGCAGTAATGACAACAAAATTACAACAAAAAACTCACTTCGTTCAATTGCAAATGGCAGTAAAAGGTCCATATAAATTAATAATTAAAATGGAAGCAGTACACGGACTTATGGACCGGCATTTTGCTTAATTAATTTCTTGCCAACGCATGGCATGTTTTCTGACACGAGTGCTATAGCTTGCCAGTCATATTGGCATCGACTACCAATTCATTTAAATGTTTTGTTTAAATCAAACTGCATATCCAACAGTGCATTCATGTGCCATTTCACTAATTATAATTGTATAATTATCACATTATTACATGTGTCAAACTGTAAATAACTTGCTGTTACTATAAGGTTAAACTATATCTATTTCTATTGGCTGATGATTCACTGCAAATAAAATTATTTGTTTCTAATATTCAGTTATTTTTATGCAGGTAAGGTTTAAATTGGATAACCTCTTAAATTTACAGTTTTCAAGTCGATTTATAACTTTTCAGATCATCGGATATCAAGCATACTTTGAAAATATTATTTATTAAAAAAATAAATCATTTGCTGTCGTTGAAAGGCAATTTTGTATGGAATGTTTCACATCACGAATACACAATTCCAAAATATTTTGAATATGAAATAATTACAGCTCTCCTGCATTAAATATGTTCTCAGAAAGGAGACTTAAGGGGAAGTTATAAGGAAGAAACTAACATTTGAATACACTCGGGCTTTTTACTATAAATTTAATAATTTTTCTGTGTATTATAAAAATATTTCTGAGTATTACTTCATCATAACTAGTAGATTTTATAATAAAGTGTACACGTTCTCCATAAAACTGATATGAAGGAGATAGATATATAACAATAAAAGTATATAACAAAGATAGATATAAATCTTTTGTATTATTGAGGTGTTCTTCGTAGCTTTATTTGGTACTAAAATGTGGTCGGGTTTGAAGAGTCACTGTATTTTATTTTATTTGGGAAACGGGGAAAGGAAGTTACTAATAAATTACTTCAGCTTCCATTGTTAAATCATAAACGTATCTTTTTAACAAAAATTATATGAAATTAAATTGCAAACCTTAAAATTAATTCAAATCAAAAACAATAAAAACTTTACTATGATTGGTTTTTATAGAAAAACAATCATAGTCAAGATTTTATTGTTTGGAGTACAATAATATGTTTTCTGTTCCAGTAAATTCGTTCAGAATATGCCTAGCTTTTAAAATAAATATAGCTTAGTTCATTTGTGCAAAAAGGTCCATTGAATCGGTTAAACGTACCAAACTATTTAACAATTACATAATTGACTAATAAATATAGCTTCCTCTTAAGCTTTTATAACATTTGGTCACGTTAAAATTGTCCACGCAAGATATTTTCATGGGGCAATTATCATTTTTCAACCCTCTACGTAGCGTCATACCGGGCGCTTGGGTACATTTGCAATGTCTGTTTATTTAAGGAATTCACTGCCGTAAATAAATGTTAAGTATTATTGATTACCCACGGTATAAAGTTGAAGTATTCTAAGTATTGGCCATTTATATACCCGGATGCTTCTCGATAATCGCTGAGGATGAGATGGTCATTTTTTAATTAATAAATATTAGTGGAATGTAAAAAGGTTAAGTTTTTTTATGCAATTATTGGTTTAAATGTATTTTTGTTGTTTTTGGTTTTATTTTCTGTTGAAACAACGACTCCATGGAGGGTCTGGTAATTTGGTTCTTACTAGCAAACTACTAAATAAGAAATGATTATTTTAAATGGGTTATAAATTTATTACTGTACTTTATACTTTATTACATTATGTTACTTTTAATATTTATGCCATTAGTTCAAGTAGTCAACATATCCAATGACTAGTAATTGTCATTGTTAAAACATTAATTCAATAAAAAAATTTATTCATTAAACATTGTTTTAAAGGAGTAGTGAGGAAATAAAGAATGCTTTAAGATAAATAGAGTATGCCGGCATGAAATATGCCTTTTTAATCCAATATAGACGTAATTGTGTAAACAGCTAGTGATAAATAAATAACAATATTATTCAAAGCACCGGGCTACCAGTATTTCGTTCTCACGCATCAGCTGCTAGATATGCTTTGTTTTCACTAATCAGACGATTTGTATGTTCCTCGAACACATTTCTAAAGCCTTAGGCGCTCTTCCGTGAGATCTGATCGCGTTTCGGAATGTGGTAGATAGCTAGCTATTTAGTTGTTATATTGATATATACTGGAAACTGTTCACTAAATTACTACTAAACGGATTATTGGCTGAGTTATGTTTAATTGTGAGAAAATTGTTTGTTTATCTACAGTTCAAAATCCTTTCTGTAAGGGTGTAGATTGTAAGCTCAGGTGGTTGCCTATCTGCCTTCACTAGAATGCTCTCGTCCTTTCCGTGATGTACTTAATCCTTTTAAAATCTTCATCGCTTTAGTATCTTAGAGAAAAATTTACATTTGCTCACGAATGACATACACAGTTATTGAGATCTCCGGAGAACATTTGAATGGGAATCCCAATTCCACCAAACTCTATGTCTTGCAAAACCATTTTTATGAAAATGGTTAGGATTTCAGAAGACTGATCAATGAATACTATTTGTCATTGTAGTTTTTATTTAATCTATTGTTTTACATACGTTGTGTATAAATATAAAAATAAATTATTTATAACTTATTATTAAGTATATGCATTAGTATGTTGACTTGGAGTTTATACGTTTACGAGGACTTCTTACACTAATATAGTGATAATCAATATGTCAAAATTTAAGTTCCTATCACTAAACATAAAAATTAAAATAAAAAATTTAATAAAAAATATGACTGAACACATCAGTAAATCTGTCAATTCTAAAGGTTTTAGAAGATTCATATCTCTTTGAATAATGAAGTAATTAAAGAAGGTACTAAACGAAACTAAAAAGCGAGACACTAAAAGGAAAATTAATGAAATAAGGTTATCCAATTAATTATTTTTTGAAGCATAACTTTCTGTTACATATTATTCTGACAATTCAATTGGCGTCATGAAGGTCGTGCATCATGCTGCAGTTAGAGTTTAAAATATAATTAAGCTATTAAGAAACAGTATCCAACCTAGTAAATTTATGAAAAAAATAATCTAAGTTAATTTATGATAAGAAAACCGATACTATAAACTAAAATAAAGTTTGTTATCTCCAGTCATGGTGGTCACTCCTTTTTCATATATCAGAAAAAATATCGAAGATAATACATAAATTCTCATTATTTTAGCAGGTCTTTAGAATAAGCTGTATCCAAGCTAAAGCGTCAAGATCATGATATAGAGAAAATCTGTTTATCGTCTCAACAACACTATTAACCCTAAAACGCGGGTGGCGGTCCAATCGTCCCGCTAATGTTAACGGTAACCGCTTTGAAGTAGTATCAGGTCCCGGACTAATTGCATCTTTGATCCTCAAGTGTTTCATGTTTTTATTTGCGTTCGAACAGAGACGACAGCCAGCTGTTGTGTCACGGCTTGAGCAGAGGCAACTGGGTGTTTAGCGCTTTTTCAACGAGTACGATAATTTTTTTGTACGTAGCGGTAGTGCGGACTCTGTATTGAATAATTTTGAGTGAAGTGTAGTGGAGGATTCGGGAGGTACTTACGGGTGAAAAATTAAATGTCTGTTGACATAATAGTGAGAGAGATATCGCTTAAGTAACAGTAGATAGTAATTTAATATAATTTAGAATGATGGGCTAAGTTTGTAAAATTGCAAAATCGAAGTTAATTTTATAATCAAAAAGTTATTAACATAATCTACACGTCGTAGCTCAATGGCTATACTTTTGTTATTATTATCAAGTAATGATAGAGCTAAACAAATAGAATAAAATATTTTTATGTAAACCGCATCCATACCTTTTCCGTTTTGTCCTTTTGCATTTTGAATTATATTTTTTACACCTTTGAAAGGTTTAAATACTTTGTGATACTAAAAACTTAACACTCCTTGAAATTTAATGAAATAAATGATAAGTTAAACTTTTTATTTAAGACGCTCGAAACTCTGATCGTTAACCAGAGAATTTTTAATTACCGATGATCATGCTCAGCACGGAAGGGTTAATCGAGCACGCATGGGTATGCAACACGCATTTCACACGTTTTCGAAGCAGAGAAATTTATTTCTATTGATGTCTCGATGTCTTGGTAAAGTTATTCAAATTCAAATTCTTAATTGCACGCCACATTGGTGGACAGAAGAAACAATAAGTCAATAGATTCATAAGTTCTTGACGTGATGTAGCGCCCTATAAGAACACAGCAATTTCAGAAAGGCTATAAACAATTTGTATAATTAATGATTCAATAATAAATCAAATTCTAATTTCAAATTCTAATTCATTTATTGGAACAAAAATAGGCCTACATAAAAAAAGTAAAACGATAATGGCTACATTAGTTTAAAATATAACTGTGTCGCAGACATTAACGCCCACCTCCAGTAAAAAGAAAACAGAGTCCCAGCACCAGTTTTCACAATTAATAAACAACATATGAGAAAACGTAAAATAAAACTAGTAAGAGTGTGTGGACAATGGATTACTAAGTGTGTGTGTGTGAAAGAGTATTGTTATTGCTTACCTACTTACTAGAAATAAATTCGTTTAATGAGTAAAAACCATTTTAAAGATATGTCTTTATCTTACTGCTGAAACTTTGTAATTTCAATTCTGCTTTAGTATAGAGCAATAACTAAATTGTTACTTAAATCATAAACTACGGTAACAGTGTATAAGGTACAGTAAGCGATATCCGACTCCAAAAACAATTTTCAATCAGATAGCTTCTTACGTTGAATTATTTCATCCTTTTTAGTATTTCTGGAGTCGGTTTTTTCTTTTAAACTTTTCATTGTAACATAACATGAATCGATAAAAGTATCATCCATTAAATTTTAAAAGCAACTTTAAAAACTTCCATGAAAATTGTTCAAATTACGGCAATAATGATTTATGAATGTTAAAACGATTATGCCCAGGTAGAATCGGATCAAGGGCAAATATTACGTACCGATTAACCTGGACACGTCAATCGATCACCGAGGAGCAGCTTTTGACGTAAATTGCCCATTTTAAAATTAGCCGCCAATCATAAGTATACTTTTATTTAATTGCAGTGATTACATACAGTTAACGTAGGTACAGTTAAAATTGAATAACGAAATTTTCTGAAATGCTCTTCATAACCTTCCTGTAAAATTAATGATAATATAATTTATCACATTCACACTTATTATCTAGCTCAGATTGAGCATCATTGAGACTTTTGTATTACAGATACTAGATAACGGAGATACTAAACTGTATATAAATATCAGAAATATACTAAATAAAATATCCAAGACATGACGATGAACAATATTCATACCCATCATACAAATATCTGTCCCTACGGGGAATGGCTAAGTAGACATAGATATTGGCCATTCCAATAATCAATTAATTAATATATCTGTAAATAAATCGATAAAACTGTGTAATTTTCATTACAGGTGCTTAAGGTATCGTTTTCTGTAGACCTATTTCGAGGGCAATGCTTACTTTAAGCAAAGACATTTACAACTAATTTTTTTTTTCTGGTTTTCTTTTAAAAAAAAAATTTTAAACAAAAAAAAAACAAAAAACTAAATAACGTTAAAGAAACTCGTACAAATATAAAAAATAAAATGATTAGCCAATTAGCTATTTACACTAAATTACAAAATGATATATTACTACATCTACAGTTTTCGGAACGTTTTAACATCAAAGAATCATCGATTACTGAAAGATATCTCGGCGGCGACGCACGCGGCGCCACATAATTGATAGTTGAGTCTTTCATTATAAAAATTAAGGCCCCCAACGTTGGATAAATATTGTATTACTGACAAATTAACGGAAAATAACAAAGTGTCGGCCCCAACGATAACAGGAAGGGAGTCAAGGCAGACGCCCCTTCCTTTGGTTTTTATATATAGATTTTGTTAGAAGTCCATATAGTATCAGAGCAAAAATTAAAGCTTAATGGACTCTTAAATTAATGTAAGTCATTTAAGATTTATTTAATGAAATAATAATGATAAAATTTTT
Organism: Acentria ephemerella; assembly: GCA_943193645.1. Classification (NCBI taxonomy): domain Eukaryota; kingdom Metazoa; phylum Arthropoda; class Insecta; order Lepidoptera; family Crambidae; genus Acentria; species Acentria ephemerella. The sequence goes on from OW971882.1 coordinate 1,028,025, forward strand.
CACACTCACACATATAGTCTTGCCCAAAATAAACATCATTGAGAGCTTGAGTTATAGATACTAAATAACGGAGATATAAAGATAATAATATAACTCTCAAAAATATACTAAATACCATTTTCAACCAAAAGCTATTATTAGCTTTTAATAGCCAAAATATTAAACTACAATAATCTTAGCATAACTTTACGCATAACATATTTTTACGTATATTGCATTCATACTCATAGCTCATAATATAAATATATAAATTTTAAAATTTTTAGAATTATAATATTTGACTCTAGAAATTTTGCGTTTCATATTTTTGTTAAATTCTTCTTATTACAGGGAAGGCAAAGGAAACTGAAAGCCATACAGCCATGTTTCTTTATTCGGTATGGTTAGCTATATTAGGCAATCTGTTGTATGTTTATGTTTGCTGCAACAAATCAAACGACAACGGTCCCCGAAAGATCTCCATAATAAAACAAAAAATCCATATGTTTGTGAACTGTGAATACACGTAAAATAAACGTGTGAAATAAGCGATTACATACTCACATATCGGTTTTAATGAGCTAAGTGAAAACAATGATAAGTAACATATAGTTATTTTCATGAAAATATATAAATTATTATTGAAATATCAACCAACGACATGAAGTATTTTTTGCTGTTATTTGCTGTTTGAGATTATCTTTTTTTAAAAATAAACCAAAAAGTAGTCACGTATTTTGATTTACACCATTTTTTTCTATTCACATTTTGCACAAAACTTCTTAAAGAAAACTGTTTTTTCTATGATTAATTAAACGAAAAAAACAATAGTACTCCAGACGCCAAATTGAAAATCCAAAAGCGAATTTCGCCCGAACTCCGGGCGCCGACAACCGGGCGGTCCCTTTGATGTAGCGGCCTGTTTACACTAAGCTAACTGAGAAACAAGTCATTTCAGAGGCGTTTGTGCCACCGACACTAAACAAGAAGGGACAGAAAGTTCGTTTTGTAAATGCATAATACAAATTACCTACAATTATATTGGCTATTGCTGAATTTGATAGTTTTCAAACTAAATCTCTACCTTTCCCTTCACACTAAAAAAGTGAACTGCATCACGAATAAATTGAAAATGTTGTGGTACCCACACACAAGATCAGTAAGCAGATAACCTTGTAAAATTGCAAGCTTGTAATATATTGTTCCAGCTTGCAGTGAGTCAATTTGATACTTGGGGTCAGCATAGGTAGCATTATTATCTCTTGTATTCAAAATCTCAAAACACTGAGAGTATCCAGTTATTTCTTGATACTGCTAGTGACTAAATACGTTGATTATGGTTATATATATCATAAGGTGAAATATCTACTTGATTATCGTTCTCTGGACACATTAAAATAGGATTACTTTACCGAATATTGGCAAATGCAACGTTGTATGCACACTACGAGCTCAGCTATGGAAAGGCTTATCATAGAGTTTCACTCAAGGTTTGAATTCAGAACAAGCTGATTAAAAAAAGAACTCAAGTTTTCGACATATGTAAGTAAGTAAGAAACAGTGGGCCAGGTATGTCATCTTTAGAACTGATAACCACTCGAGTTAGGTTTAAAGTACAGATCAGCGAACGCAGAGCAGTATCCTTAAGCTCGAGGGATTGGCAATCTTTTCAGAGTTGCTTACAGCTGAAGAAGGCCACCTCCAGCAGTAGACTATTTTAGACAGATGATGATTCATACCTTATCTCACTCGCGTAGATACTAAATTAAAAAGTTTAATATTTTCTTGGAGACTGAGGAATTGTTCTAAAGTTTTTTAACTTATATTTTTAATTATGTCTTTTAAAAATAAATATAATTTCAATTTCATTGTAAGTAAAGAAGCAGACCTTCTGTTCGTTTATGTTTCGACCCGACAAACGAGTCATTTCAGCGGCGTCTGAGCAGCCTTTGATCACGCCGCCCGACAACTTTTTTTTGCTGACGCTCGTCTGCTGCCGAATTACGTCGGAAACTAGCGATAGATTACCGTAGACTTAGATGACTGTTGTTTTTTTAATTGATGCAAGCATCATTCATTTTTGTACAGTCACTGGGATCACAACTGAATTTTCGTTAATTTTTTAATATAAAATGATTTGCCCGTTCATTTTTTATTAGTAGTCCTGTGGCTTAGTGATCTTTATGAAGCGAAAACGAATGTCAGATTTGTAGAGAGAGCTATCAATGAGGCAATCAATAATTATGGTATGGTAATTAAACTTATGTTTACCTTTTACCTTACTGTCCGCGAAATTGTTAACAACACATTATGATGAACGTTAGTTGTTAAATTATTTCCAGGTCCCATAAGACAGGATTAGTTTGAGCGCTATTGATAATTTGTTAATAATTTCATCTTCTGGAAAAAAAAAGGTTTTACTTTTATATTTCGGCGGTAAAAAATTTTAAAATGTCTAAATTCCGCCCGCGGATGCATCTGCGTGGAGTTTGGTCTGTCACAAATATTATATACAACCTTTACCAATAAATAGACTATCCAACACAAAAATAATCTTCATTTCCAACCAGTAGTCCCAAAGTTTACAACTTTTGAATTCCCAAGAACTTCGGATTCTAATAATTTTTAATGGTGTGAATAGGGAGAGACAAATCTTGCTGAGTTTATTACCTGTCGTTCCCAAGAGGAAACCCCTCGATAGGATTACGAAGAGATGACTTAGATTGACTTTCAAGACATGTACATAATATTTTGACTAGCTGCGATTGGGCAAATCATACGCAAAGTCACTGAAGTTAAGTTCACGTCTATGGCGTCACAATATGATGACAACTTAATGTGTTGTGGCATAGTATCAAGGTAATATAAAATAGAAATGTAAAATTAATTTTAAAGACATCTTCTCAACAATACAGGTAATTTTATACGGGCTTAGTACCTTATAAAATTAAGGCTGAAAGTAAAGTGAACAAAATCTAAATTTAAATATACAGCGGATCCAATTCCGTTGTGCACTAATGACTAAATTTTATTCAATTTATTCGCATCTCTTTTACTCCAATTCAATAAAAGTCATAGAATGACTTTTAGGAACGCCAAATTAGTTAACACTTTTGATTATTTAATCGGCATAATTTATGATGAGCGATAAATGAGTCAAAAATACTTAACAATCGTCATTTTAGATACGTCAAATGATGTCACTGGTCATCTGTCTTATTTGGTTGCATTATAATGAACAGTTGTACTTTTTTACAGCATTCTTTTTTTAAATTTATCGCTAAATGGACAGCTCGCATGTCATTTGACATTTGTAAAGGTATATTCAATTTTCTCATGTTATATAGTTGAAATAAATCAACGGTGTTATACTGATAGGGTTATGGTTACTTTTTTATCAAGCGTAATCAGATTATTTTGTCTCGTAGATATTTTTACAATGGCAATTGGCGAAAGATTTCACAATCAGTTAAAGCGCAAAATGCACGAACATCTAACCTAATTATAATAAGGCGATTCTGATAAATAATGAGACAATTTATATGGAAAAATAATTAAATACAAAAATCTCTAGATACATTTTTAAAACTTACACAAAATTTTATCTTTTCATTGCAGACAATGTAATTGAAATACTGTACAATTATTTTTAATATATGATGCAACATTTTATCTCAAGAACCAAATCATTCCTCAATTCACTCAAGCGCTCGTCGGGGCGGTGGGCGGCACGAGATAAGCCCCGCCCTCTGACGTCACTCTCAAACATGGCGGATGCATCCGCAAGCTGCAAGTTTTGTAAATAGAGTATTTTAGTTGTGATTTAAAATATCATTTATGGTGGGTACTTGTTGAGCTGCAGCTAGATATTGTACTGTAAAAATATTTAAATTCTTGCGATATAATTAAAAGACAAAGAAACTGTACATAATTTAATAGTAGTATCTAGACATCTACATTTATCTTGAAGAGTGGTCGGTGCAGCTGCCTACTAAGCCAGAGACCCTGGATTCGAATCTCGGTAGGGACAGATATCTGTGTGATTAGTACGAATATTTCTCCGATCGTATGTTTATTTAGATCATATTAACATTATTTAATTTAAAAATTATAATTTTTTTTATTAATCACTTTCCTATATGTAGCTAATAACAAGATAATAAAAGACAGTCTTGATTCAGGCCTGTATGGAGTATAATTTATGACGTAATACATTGATCTTAAAATTCAATTTTCCATTAGATTTTTGGGAAGCTTTTCTCATGAGGTCTTAATTAATAACGTCGTTTTTTGTTTTCATATTATGCATTTCTCTCGTAAGTCGAGGATTTCATGCTCAGAAGCTTAAACGAGTATTGTACCCGCATATACTTAGTAAGATATTTAAAAAGTTTGACAGCTTAAAGATTTTTTTTTGGATTCGTGTCACTTTTTATATAGTTATTTTGAAACCAAAGATTTATAGAGAATCTTCAAAAGCGATGAAATTACCACTAATACTAATAATGCCTCAAAATGTATTATTACTAAATAATTGCAAAATTGTCTTTAAGCGAAGCAGAAAAAAAGCAAAAACTAGAGGGTCTAATAAATCATAGAAGCATATCCATTATGGGCGCTCACGCTTGTCCGTATGCCATTATCGTCATCGCAAATTGGTACCCTGATGATTGACACAAGCCCGCACTAATTTGTGTAATAGACGGACCCGAGCATGAGTTATACTTAACTGGACTATACTTAACCGCAATTTTGGTTAAGTAACGGTCATTAATGCCGTGGCCCAGTTAAGATAACGACAGTAAGTTAACTTTACAATGATCTAAGGGATTCTTTTTTGAATTTATGTATTGTTTTATAAAAAGCTCTGCTGAGTTTTTTGTCATTTACTAATGAGAAGTCTTTATTTGAATATAGATAATGCAGCATACGACATACAGCCCTTTTTTATTCGAGGAGGAATCCGTTTATGGACCTACCCGCCACTGGCTAAGCGGCGGGCGTGTGTGGGGCTCACCAGTTCCACATAAAATTGGACTTGGGAATACCCACTAAAATTCCCTGGTAACTCCATTGCCCTTCAGGGGGGCGACTTGGGTTCTGCCAAAGCAATTCACCTAATCGTCCCCACGACATACAGCCCTAGCCATCTCCACATTATCGGTCAGAAAATTACATATTCGCGCCTCTTTTGAAGGAACACATGTCTTACGAAGGAGGAACAACTTGTGCGGGTAAGTCTACGCTCTAGCTGTGCGACAGAGAAAGGTACCTATCTATATTTTGATCAAAATACTCATTTAACTTAATCAACAAAGAGAATTTAAAGCAGAAAACATATCAACGATTTGGAGACGAAGTAGCGTAACTTTGCTAAGTTATATGACACCTCTTCCTGTTCTGATTAGTGTTCTTGTGTGAGATTATTTGCCTTGATCGTCTTTAGATAAACCTGGACCATCTTTTTAAAGATGAGTCACTTTTTATTACTAATATCTAAGATGCTTACGGAGCGCATCTTAGCATGTGACGAGTAAACTGAATCTTCCTGATTAAATAAGTTCAGATTAGATAAAATTATATCACGTAGATTGTTAGTGATACCTTTAGTTGATATAATATGGAGTTTCACTTGATTATCAATCACTTTTTTCTATATTACTTATATAAATACAATTAGACAAGAAATAACCACCGTTCAGCTATCAGGCCTTGCTTCGAGAAGAGCAGCAAGATCAAGTTGATAATTTTTTTAGTTACATAAAATTCCAAAAGAGAAAGAGTGAAACACAAAAATATTTTGGAAATAAAAAGGTATTTTGATGTGCAGTCCATCGTTACATAAGTATACATTATATGTAACCTCATTCTCATTTTGTATATATTATCTATAATTTATTATATACTACTATTACTATCTACTATCTTATTTACTATCTATAATTTAAATTATAAAAAGCCCTCGGGTTATAGCAGAGTATCAGTGCTTTGTTCACATCCCGATGTGAACAAAGCAGCGCACACAAAGGTCTTTGACACCTTTATTATAAAATGTTTGTCTTTTAACCAATGTGATGTAGAAATGAAAATAAAGACTTTATCTATTATAAAAAAAAACTCAATATTTCAATAATAAATATTGCCTGCAAAATTTAAGCTTCGCGTTTAAATTATTTTATTTTGACTGAAGGGGGGAGTTTAATCGTACCACTTCCACGGTGAGCTTTGGCGATATTACACATAGTTTTGATTACTCGGTATAACTTTTGTTTTAAAATTAAATTGTTCAATAACATACATAATTAGTGTATTAACACAATTTCAAATGAAAGATTTTTAATCCATAGACTTCGTACTCGAACGGCGAAGTTTAATATAAAAATTTTGCATCTACTGTGTCTAGTTTCACTATGTTTATGGTCTTAAGTAAAAATACTCAAGTTTACCGCGGACGAGGCCTAATCAACTAGATAATTCTTAATATTACACTGTAACTGATTGAATACAGGTCCGGACGGAGGTTATCTTTGTGTTAAATTTTTGAAAAAATATTTATGTACAAAAAAACCTATACGATAATGGAGCTTTAAGCCGTAACATTACCATTCCGGCCCAATGCGTCCATATGCTATAAACCTGTCTATGCCACACCTATCCAAGAACACACCATGACAAAAGTTGCGAAGTCTCCATAATAAGAACTAGAGTACTCAAAGCAAAACGTCAGCGAGCTTCTCAACCATATCTATGTACGTTAACAGAGATACCTCGGCAATAATCCTGATTTGCTAATTCAGTCCCACCGTTGTGAAATCCCATAACTACCTCCCAGAACTAAACCATCACTATCGAAGTTAATCATATTCTTTATACAAATAACCTCCATGATGGCGGCGTGATCCAATACAAAGATAAATTGCTCTCCACTCCGCCTCTGTACGAAAGTCATGATTCGGCAAACCCTTCAGTAATGACCGAACGAGGCGCCAACGTTCGGCTTTCGGCTCAAAGCTAAATAATATATAATTTACCGAAAACCACAGACAAAATTGTGCTCTCAAACAAAATTATAGAACTAAAATCATTTAATCAATTGGTCTAGAGCAGGGGTCGTCCATTTGAAAAGAATTTCATGCTTCAAAATTTTTATTTTATGAAATTATTTGATTACTGCACCAATATATTAAATTCTTTAAAATTATGAAATTTCCTACGATCTAAAAATTCTAATAGTGCTTTGTGAAATATCAAACTGTTACAAGAACTGTTAAAGCAAAAAGAATTTGATACCGCTCAATGTCTTAAAACTGGTAATTCCCGGAAGGATTGAATAAATAAATGCTTGTGTGGTTCCTTGAACTTATTTTTTTTATTAATTTATAAATTAGTATTCCGGTTATCCACCACTGCTCCGCGTGATGTTCCAACCTACTGATTAGGCGAAAATTTGCCAATTTTCCGTGTCAATTGTTTGACGAATGGGCCAGGAAGCAATTAGTTGGCGCCAAACCTTTGTCGGAACTTGGCGCCAATCTGGACCAAAGTAATTATACTACCTGTTCATACAACTGGCGATAAAGATATCTCGAATCTTATGACAATCAAATAAAAGTTATATTGCAACTAGAAAGGTTCGCTCTTGTACCTTTTTGTGCTAGTAGTAAAAATAGTGTCCGAAACGCCTGGGGTGGGCCCAAATTATGAATGGAAGAGGTCTTTAATTTTTTCGAACAATAGATTTACGGCGCTATTAGTAAACCTTCTATTGTCGAATGGTGTAAAGTTTTAAGCGTTTTTTTTCATTTTTTTATATTTGTTTGTATAGCTTTCTCATTAAGGTAGTAAAAGAAAATATCGTAAAATATTTATTGTTATATGATAGCAATAGGGATTGTAAGCTCGATAATTTCAAAAGATATGCAAGTAATGTTGTTTTGTTTGATTTCTTTGTTTTCTTCAATTGATCTGTTTAACACCTCAGTTGTGTTCAGTTTAGGAAAATATTAAGTTACTGTAATTATCTGTCTAGTCTACTAAATCTGTGTTCAATTTATATGTGGACACTTTGTTGGTATATCTTGATGTAGGGCCAAGATTATTCCTGGAGCACGTCGACACAATGGGATCTTTTGTTGGTATAAGACGTCGTATTTATCTGTTACCTCTGCTAGTGTGAAATATTATGAAAACTCTAAGTTAAAAAATAATAAAAACATATCTATAAACAAAATAAACAATGTTTCTTATAATAAATACTCGTTAAAAATGTAATTAAAATACAGTTCTGATGTTGTCTCATAAACATTAACGGAAAATGGCATTCTCATAAATGAAAATTATGTCGTCTATATATCAGTTTGTTTATAAGTAAGATTTTTATTATAGGTTTGCTCACAGTAATAGTTTTATGACAGTTATTGTTTAAGAGTTGCCGCAGCAACTGCTTATAATTATAACAATGAGAAAAATTATGTCTTATATGTTGTGTTATGTTGTATAAGACAACAAATAAGACTACAAAAGTAGCCAGGTCCACGGCAACTTCAGTTGCCAGTGACGTTTCGATTTTTTCCGTAACAATTTACGGTAAAAACACTCATAACGTTATTTATAGCTTTCAGCAGACTTTCTAAGCATTCCCGATTCCTTCGTATTTATATTTAAGAAAAAAAAGTATAATTATGGAACTATGTAATCATTATTTCTCTATGGTCAATGTTTGTTTAATTATTCAAGAAGAATTGATAGTCCAAATCAAAATGTGGCTCAAAGACCAACATTACTACCCTTGAATATTAAAAATCAATTAAAAACACTTCTTTTTTTTAATTAGTCAATGTAGAACAAAATAAAGGCTTCAATGAACAAAAAAATATCTGAATAAACTAAAATCAAAAGAAAGCCAACCATTCCAAGTTTGCTGACAATAAACGTAATTAAGGCTCGATAGGAAGACAAGGGCCTTTGTCATCGCTATTGAGCCTTCAAATGCACGTGTATTGTGGGGCCGTTCGAAATAGGAGCGTAAGTGTCCGAGTAAGAGGACTTGCAATATCGATGATAAATGTAAGCAAAATTATTGCAATATCTTGATCTTCCCAGCCTTAACAATCACAGGAGCTAGTTAGCGTACTCATTCGAACGCTCTGGTATCGATAACGAAAATAAAATTTACGTCGTCAACCCTTTGTAAAGTAGTTCCTAATTTAAAAATGCTATTAAAAAGTATATATTAGTTTTTCGCATGTAAGCTTATATCAGAAAGCTCTTTAAATATTTTCAAATTGTTGTGGGTTAAACTCATCTTCTGGGGGCGATTAGGTGAATTGCTTTGGCAGAACCCAGGTCGCCCCCGTGAAGGGCAATGGAGTTACCGGGGAATTTTAGTGGGTATTCCCAGGTCCAATTTTATGTGGAAGTGGGTGAGGTCCACACACGCCCGCCGCTTAGCCAGTGGGGGGTAGGTCCATAAATGGATTCCTCCTCGAAAAAAAGGGTTAAACTCATCTTGCCAACAGACTTATACGTCTTACTGTTGGATACAAACCTATCTATATGACTGAAATACATAAGGATTTTGAATCTTAAAAATCATATGTTGATCTAATTCGGGTTTTATGTGAAAACGCCGCAACATAAAGTCAAGATTTCACGAGTAAAATAAATTATAAGCCTTTTGTTCCTTACCAGGTCTCCCGCGTCTTCACGTCTATCTGAATAGTTACATTTTTTGTTAGCCTCATGAATTAATTACAAATAAATGAACAGTATCCAGGTTAAGATTTGAGTTACCTGCACGTGTTATTTACGAGGTTTAAGCATTAAATGAATCTAGTACTTGGCAAAAACAAAGAATAGTATTCGATCTTCACAGCCAACGTTAATGAAATAGAGTCTAATATTCGCGAAATAACTTGTAGAATTATAATTTATGATGAATTACTATATTTTAGAAACATCATATTGTAATGAAAGAAAATCAGTTAATTTTAAATTTAGTAGGCAAATAGTATAATCAGGATCAATTCCAAGTTCAACGTAAAACAGCAATACGAAAATTCTTCCAAAAAGTTTAAATCAATAACCAACAACTACGGATGTGCTTTTATTGAACATAACTATAAATATTTACACCGCATCGTCGACAGTATTCCCTTCACTAGAACGTCAAACAATTTGAATTTCAAACGGCGAAGTCAAAGTCAAACGCGCCGACAGGCGGCCACCAATCACATTCATCGCTTTTTATGGTGACAAGTGTCCAATTATCTCTGAATGAAATAATAATAGAGACTCCAAGATGCAAGCGCTTTCAGCATTCGAAATTAGAACGGAATTAGGGCTGGTAGAAGAGAAACAATTTAGGCAAACGCTCAAACACATATTCTTCATTCAAACGTGTAACTTAAACGATATTTTAGATTTAAACAACAGCATTTGCAGAAGACAAAGATGTAATCCTAAAAATAGTGTTTGTATTCAAAGTCAAAGTAAAAATATCTTTATTTAAATAGAATCATTTACTAAGTTCTTACAAATCGTCATAACAGTGAATTTGTATGAGAAAAATAAATAAATGTAATTAAAGGTAATCGTGATGACTTTAAGTGGATTGAAAAGCTTATGAGATATAATGAACAAGAAATATATTTAGGAAAGTATTTAACTGGAAACATATTATGTTGTTCTGACACCCTTTGAAATATTAAAGATTCATTAAAGAAAGTGAAACTTATTTAGAATATAATTCTTAGAAGAATATTAATTATCTGATTGTATAAGAATATGGTAATTAATTATAATCTTCTGATACATGATACATGATCATCGGTACATGACTCCATTTTATCATACACAATTTAGCGATTTATAATTTTATTCAGTCATTTATCTTAATCAAATCTGCTTTTTAGTACACTTTTCTAAAAGCAAACAGCCCTAGCCTTTGGTATCTCAGTTTTTACGTCGTCCCACCCGCGAGAGGTCCGATGCGGACGATCCGGACATTTTCGGACGCGTCTCTGCCCGTGGAATCCATGAATGCTTCCGACGTGTTTTGCCCTATTATTTATTCCGTCGGCACTTTCGCGAGATCGATTCGCTGGAATTAAAGCTACGACTGAAATTTCGAGCGCCGAATAACTTTGATGCTAATCATTCGTTGTCGGCCATCGAAGATTTATATGGAGGCGGCCGTCTTTTGTTTGTTGGGGCATTTGATATGCTGGAACTTGGTAATAGGGATTTGATAGCTGCGGTGATAGTCGAATAAACTGATTAACTATAAACTGAAGATGTTAAAAGCAATGAGAACTTAGAATTAGAAGCCAATACGTGCTGAGCTGATGGAATCATAATCAAACATGTAGTCACTACAATAGATTATATTGTGTTATGCGTATGATTCAAATATAAAGAGTTTGTCTGCATAAATTATCCATTAATTCCTCAATACTTACACTACAATATTTGTTATGTGAAGGAAAATATTACTGATCTACCAGATTCCCCAGTGTTGCTTGACTATATTCTTTACTAACTAAATATCGTTGTTAACTCTAAAAATTATAATTATTTTGAATAACATTCTTCACTGAGCTTACGTGTGCCTTTGTAAGTACTGTTACACTTAATGATATTAGTCATTACAAGAGTATAGCGTGTTTTACTGGTAGAGAATCCATATTTATTTGATCTATAACTTCAATGACTAAATAAATTACATTAATTTTTCAAAATCTTTGTAGAACTAACTATTTGTCACGAAAATATTAAAACCAATTGTACTTATTGACTCTAGGTTTCATAGCTTGCATTGTAGCAACACGATTATTCCATCACTATTGATTATCTCAATTGATTTGGCATTCACAGCGGCGTATGCAAATGTTATTTGCATGCATATTTCATTTGTAGGATCTGACAGGGATCTCTAATTAGTAAAGACCACCCACAAGCTAGTGACGATGTATTTTCAGTAATAAAGTCGAGTATAAGTTTGCTTTAACAATAGACCTTACGACATTTGTCTCACGACTGGCTTTGCAAACGGTTACTGATCTTCTTAAATCTTGTCGTCTCGTCCACGTTATAATTAACTTTGACAGAAACAATACTAGCGTCCTGCTTTGAAATATTTATAATAGGTAACCATACTGTTTAAGACTATTCCCAGCTATACATCTTACATCAAGGTTTCCACCATATGGTGACGTTATTTGAAAAGTTAATTCAAGAAAATCTACCACTGTGTAAGGTAACAGTGATTAAAGTAATGGTCTTGTCTAGATTGTAAAAATGTGAATGTAACCACATGTAAAAATAACTCGGGTATCAAAAATTCAATAATTTTCTATCGCCTTATCTTTCTCGCTAATCCTTCATTGTAGTTTTTAAAGAAAAGCGAAATCCATCCATGGTTTGAGGCAGACTTCTTACTTTAACCTTCCAAAGAGGATGACTTAACTTGTAGTTCCTTGTGCTGCTATTTCGTAATTCAATGTTTTAGATACCTATGTTTCTGTCAAAATACAAATAATCAGTCCGAAAAATTAGCGATCGATTAAAAAATGTAGGGGTATTTTCCTGTGTTTAATCCTTGATCTGGGCAGTGGTATACCTAATTAAGGTTCCCTTTGAATATTATATTTCCCTGTCGTTCGATCAAACCGATATTTATTACCCATAAGATGTTCGAAATCGGATGGTGTAAACTGTTTTGGAATGCTCGACATGTAGATTTTAATCAACTTAAACCATACGTCAGAGAAATGAGCCGTAAGACAAATCAAAGAGAAGCTGTTATTTGTGTCGGAAGAAAAGAACAGACATAAATTAAGAAGGAACTGCAAATATGTATAAGAAGTGGTGGGGGAAAAATTAAGATAGTAATCTTTTCTTATTCAATATGAAAAGTATAGAACGGTGAGGAACGTCAAATTAGCTGATACTAAATGATCCATACACTTTTAGCATAGTGTAACGGCATGTTTTATGCCGACTATGTAAAATATAATGAAGCAAGTTGGCTTAAAAGTTGCCATTTTATAAACGTCAAATGACGTCACAGGTCTACTATTCTTTCTTGGATTTTTATAAAAGAGTAGCAACGTTATAGGGGCTACTCTCACTCATCATGTTAATGAAATTACAAGATTTATTTATCATAATTAAGACAATCGTCAACGAGTGTGTAGAATGTCTTTTTTAATAAAAATAACGACACATAATTTTTGTAGAGAACTTTGAGATAGTTCTTCATGCTTCAGATGATAACTAAACGACAAGGTATAAGTTACTTGCTTCGTATTAGTAGGTAGTTTTAATGTGTCGTTGCTTCTACAATTCTTTGCTGTGGGGTTACTGAGAATCGTGACTCAAATGAATTGTTTGAAAATACCATAAGTTTTTTATCTATGGAGCCCCATAATACTGCTGGGAGTTCATAAACAATAAGGTCTGTCTCAATTATATGGATGGAGATTTAATTAGAACTTTTGTTTTATTACGTCATATCTACCCAATTACACCAACCCTATTTGATCACACATACGACCTAGAACCATTACTCGCACTGCAAAGACGTCTTTTCATTGTGTGCAAGTTACGTGGTAAGTGGTTTCAAATCTCTATTAAGCGAAAATAAACCTTTACTGCTTGGTTATAAAATATATTTTTTGAAGATATACACGATTAATGTTTAAGTTGTCACAACAGAATCTTGATATTTATGCAGAATTGTGCTCAAAAATCGAACTAGCAAGAGTTAAAAAAGCGTTTCGCAGTTTCAACATGAACTTACAAACAAAATATAACTGATTTTATGACGTAAGACTCGTAGCACAAAGTCAAATATTATTTGATCATCCTTTTTGTTTTGGCGAAGTACTCAATTGTCAAAATCAAAATATTTTATTCGACTTTGGGAAATGTACACATATTAAACGCCACTTGTAAATCTACCGGAGGTCTTGTTCTGAGACAATGTAATTAATAATATAACTTTAATAACACCTAGAGAAACCTATAGATACTAGAGATGTAAAATTTCATGGTAAGTAAGACTTCTTTTGAACTGCATATTTATAAATGAATAAATAAAGGCAAAGGAGTTCCAACTCATTATTTCGAAAAAGAAAAAAGGAAGATCCATGAATAGATAGATACCTTAGTGCATGGATTAATTTAGATTAGAAACAAATTTGATTTAGAAAAAATACAACTTTTCATTGGATCGTATTAGAAAAGTCCATTGATGTACTATAGATACTAATGGAAACTACAAAAGCACTCGAAATGAAGTCTTCATGATAATTTAAATATTAATTATATATATTCATAAGGAAACAGAAACAAACGTGTGATATAGCTACCTACTAGTTTTATTTATGATAATTAGAAGTTTTATCTCTTTGAAAAAGATCCGACACTCTTTGTCGATAAAAATGGCGGCAAAATGTCGCCATGTGTCGACATTCCGATAAAATATTTCACCTACCTTTAAGTGTTAATATTAACATGTCATAGTACAAAAAGATTTCAGTAAACGACAAATCAGTTCATCAATAACCAATTATTTTGTTGTATATATTACTAAACCTCTCAAATGCAGTGAATAATTGAGTTTTCACTATGCGGGTAAACAAATCGAGTCATAATGCTACATGCAGTATGTTAATAATATGAACATATTACAAAAAGGGTAACTATGGTGAATTTTATCGAAAGAAAGTCACGTTTAAATTATCTTTAAATGATTTCAAATATCGTGTTACAAACTGCATGATCAACTACAATGTAAAAATTAAAATGATTATTATTGGTTAAGCGTTCTCATTTTAAAAGAATGGAAAGAATCGAAGCGAAATAAAGTTGCCTCTTCAATAAAAACTTATGTTCTTTTTTTTAACAAAAAACTGTTTTGATTTTTTACTAATTTTACTTTTTCTATGATTTACCTCCATGCTTTATAACTTTAATTTATTGTAGGTCTTTTAAGTTATCTAGTGGTAAAATTGCATGGTATTATCACAATCACAAAGTTTTCTATGGATTTTTTAGAAAAGGGCTAAAGTATCGTTTCGCACATTTTTTAGCATGCATATAGATTTAAAAAAGTTTAACATGTTTTCCGTGTTTATAATAAGGACAGTTTCCTATTTCTTATTAAGTGTACATTATAAGGAATCATGAAAATCGCCCTACAAAAGATAAATGAAAAAATAAACATTAAATATTCCTTTCAAGGTAATGCTACATCTAACCAATTTACTGCAAATTACTGGTATCTTTCTCAAATAGCTATTTTAATTTGATAAGCACAAATATTATTATTTTTCGGGTCGTGGTTGTTATTGTATTTATACGTGCATTTTAAATAATAATTTAAAAATGAAAATATATAAGTATTACTACTATTACTAATGGACTAGATAATTGTTGATAAAATGTGATTTTGATTTTTTTCTCAGGATTTTCTTGTAAGTAGTATACATATCATTATTATTATAATTTGAACTGAATCAAAGTTTTTAATATCATCTCGTATCACCAAAAACGCAGTCAACCAAGTCACCTAAAACATGGCAAACGCTACAAAAATTGTAAAAAACTATACTATAACTCTTCTATAAGCCAGAGAAAAATATTCCATTTGACAAAACCTCCATAGACAAGAACTGTTTCGAGGCAGTATTAGTAGTTACTGTACTGCTTTCTATATTAACTATGACTCTTAAAGCAGAGGATTTAAAAGCGGTGTTATCTCAGCAACATTTGTGATATCTTAATCTGACTCATCTGTGAACCGCTGTTATCTTAAAGTCCAACACTTTATGTCGATCTCAAAAAATACTTGATTTTTTTCACAATTCAATCTTAATATTTATAGACGTGTGGCAAGCCATGATTGTAGGCTCTGTATAGTTATGAAGGTCAAGGAAAAATAACTTTTTTAAAGGGTTAGCATACGCCGTAACGTAAGCAAAACATTAAGTGCCATACTTATAGACACTTATTACGTTAAAATGGATGGTAAATATGTATTTTTCCTTTATCATACAAATGAAAAAAAAAGGAATTTAATGATATTTTCATTCTATTTTCAAATGACATAATAAAAAAAAAATACAAAAAAAAATTTCAATAACGTTACACAGATTTTAGTAATATTTTTTTTGATAATTTAAAGGTTAAAAAAGTTTGCAAAGTATTTGCCAAATCATTATTTGTACAAATTTAGTAACGTTAACAAAAAAGTTGAGTTCCATATTTAAATTAGAAACGCCTAAAAGCGACGACAATGATGTTCCAAATTTAAAGTGTTGTTTGTATTCCGAAGGTGCTTTCAAATCATAGGTAGAACGCAAACAGTAGCCGGCCACCCGCGTATATTTTCAAAAAATATTCTCTACGAGTGTTGTCTATGCAAACACGATTAAATCGACGTGGGGCGCTCTCTGATCATCGATCATACAAAAATGTTGTATCGAGTGTTTATATTAGTTAGAGGTTAGGGATGTGCTGGAAGTCGGCTGTCGATAGTCAAGATTTCAGAAGAAGATTGTCGTCATAAATCACATCGGCAAATCTTTTATTCCTTAACGACTTTTTTGATTTATGTATTAGAAACGTATCATTTTTAATAATATTTTTTATATAGTACGGTCAATCACAGAAACTTCATGGAATGAAAGTTAGTTATCTTTCAAATCCTCAAAATGTAGTAAACAAATTTCAACCTTACGCATGTCCAAATAATAATAATAACAGTTTAACAACTATTACCTTGATTGAAGTATAAATGATTGAGGCCCCATCACTAGCTGTCAGTGCAACAATAGCTCACAATTATGCCGTCGGGTCTGTGTGCTCAGCCTCAGCTCAGATAACACAAATAAAACTGGCTACCGTACGAGCACCAATGTAAACACTTCAAGAGATCCTGCGCAATATTTTGATAGTAATCATCAGAAAATATTGTATTTCGAAGAACGACATAGACAATAAAGATGTCTTTGTGTCAATTAGTATTAAAAACACATGGCTCTTTTTAAATTTAAGAGCATTAAATAGCAACCAGGGGGTGTTTTATGAAATATTATTGCCTTTCAATTTTCAATTGGGTAACATCGTGAAATCTATGGCCTTGTTAATAAAGTTTATTTTCTAACAAAATTAAGTAGAATCTTCAGGTAACATTGGAATTCAATTTACGCTTGGTATTTAAATGAATTAGTACTAAATGTTAAAACAGGCCTAAATCAAATTTTTGTTGATTTTGTTGACACGATCATCAATGAATCGAGAAGCTTGAGCAGTTTCCCAGTCGATTGTACAAAAAGAATCCCAAATATATGAGTTTCAATATAAACCATTATGTATTGCAGACAAAGTTTCAAATAGTGCCCAAAGCTTAATTATGGTAATATTTGTAACGCAGGGGCACTGTTTTCTCAGTAAACAGTTCTGCCGATATCCAACAGAGTCCGACCCTTAAATCTATTCATGCTGACGGCGTAGACTAGTCTAGCCCAAAGGCGAAGTATAAAAACAAATGCCAGTTCAAAATAACATGGTGTATAACCAACATACAATAACAAACGTAACACCGTGACTACAAAACTCGCCTTTATATCAACTAAAGAAGTTATAACAAAAGTAATAAATTTAACGCTTGATATGTTTACTTCTACTCACATTATGAAAGCTTGCGTGTGTGCAACTGATGACTCCAGCCTGTCATTACCCGACAAGATGATCAGCGATCAATCATGTGGATGATTGAGACAAATTACATTCATCCGACGAAACGGACGAAAACCGAGCAAAAAGTTGTAACGAAGTATTAAGCACGTATATATAATGAGTTTATTGATATAGATTATGATGGAATGAATTATACATTTGAAGTCACGTGTAAAGCTATTTACACAATCATATAAGATGTTGTCGAAGGCTTAAATTGATTTAAACCAAGCCTTCGACAACGTACCTTTATAAAACTATTTCTATCTTACGTAAGTTAAAGTTAATCATCTGTTCCTAAATCTACCAGGGGTCTCGTCCTGAGAAGAACCCTTGACAGGTCATTGTGAATTGTTTGAAAAATGTTAAAATCCGAAATCTTTGGTAATTCAAAAAGAGAAAATTTGTTAGTTTGTAAAGTTGTAGAAGGTAAACTTTGGAACTACTGGTTGGAATTGAAAGATTCTCTTTGTGTTCATTAAAATCCACAGTCAATAATAAAATTATAAATGTGAAAACAGGTAAAAAGATTGTCGCTTTTAACATTTCCAATGACATAAATGTAAAAGAAAATACAATAATGTATGTAACTAATTTCACTGTTTATATTTGGGTTGTTACACAAGATAGTATTCAAGGACTAAGCAAGATGAACTCCGTCAAATAAATCAAATTGAAGAAAATACCGTCACCTGAAGTTTTAAACTATACCAACAACTTATAACGAAACAAATTGTAGTAAACCATTATACTGTTTTAACAATTCAAATTGGAGATAGACAATATTAGCGAAACGAAATTCTTAAAATACTTTCCGGTGGGACAACCTGTATACATTGAAATAAAATCAACATTATCCATATAAAGTATAAGAACAAAGAACACCCAACCTTTTTGAGTTTCGATCCGTCATTAACTGGCAAAATCACATAGCAATCACTAAAAGAGGATGTTAAATTGCTAGCTTACTGTATCCTTAATACTGGGGAGTGGGTGAAAATTATTATTATGAATTTGATTGGTTAAAACAGTAAAAGCATATAAGATATAAAGATCTGTCAGAAGTTCTCTGATTTAAGTAAACATCGTAACGTTACATCAAATAAATTTAAACACCAATAATAATGAAACAAATATTGTTTTTTTTTTATTTTTTTTCATTAATAATTTAAATTAAATAAACCGACAGATTGTATTATGATATTTGCAATGTCAAAGAAATAAAACTGCAGATATTTGTCTTCACTCAGATACCGGGTTATAGTTTCAGAATTAGTCCTTGATAATCTTCCGAACCAGATTTTAAACTGACGTCAACAAGCGCTTTAAATAATACCTTGGCATGAAAATTATGACTGCAGATAGTAGACATTTCAAAAGCCAATAATCTTCTAGAATATAATTTAGTGGTATTGCTGGCCTATTTCAGCTACAACCTTGGATCGCTTAAACATTATAATTCCTATGCTAACCTTTAATTGATGATTAAGCCCCGTCAATCATTATTAAGTATTAGCCTTTAAACTGAATTTACATTGTAAATTGATCTGATGTCATCAATTAATCGGTACGGAAATAAAATTGTAGAGACGTATTTGGCAGTTGTTGCTGGTTAGTCTTCTTATTTATTCAATACACTGTTTCTATATTTAATCGAAAGCTATGGATTCTTAGTTTTAACTTTTCCAGTTTCAGCAAGATTAAAATTTGGATTTTTAGAGTAACATATTAAATCTTCTCCGGTAATAAGGTCTGTATTATCACCGTCAACGTTGAACTCTAACTCATCGTTAACGTCAACGTCAGGTTCTTATTGAAACCCTTCAGTAGTTATTTTTGATTTAATTAAAATAAAATTGCTATTATTTTTAAAACAATTAGAATCAATGCTGCTATGGCTAACTATTTTATGAAAATTCCAAAAGAGTTTATACTCACAGCAATTCCATTTGCGGCGATCAGATTTATTATTAAAGCTGGCAATCATTCTCGTTACCATAAAAAATAAACAATTTAAACAAAGCTAGTGTTAACCAGAATTGATTCGCGGGCGCCATTATACGAATCACCGTCAGACCGACAGACTATTTTTCTGATAATAATGTCAGTATAATCACAAAGCTCACGGTATAATGGGTAGCTGTACCCTGCGGTTTCCATATTAAATTACATGTTGCGATCGCTTCAGGCCATGTCTGTCCGTCCGTCCGTCCTCTTTTATTAGTATCTACTTAGTTAGTTTTTTTATAAGCGGTAATAACAAGCTTTGATAAGTGCACACCATAGCTTTTTGATTTAAGCTTGCCTTTATTGAAGTCTCAATAAGAGATTTTAGTCTTATTTTTATGAATAGATTAGTTGTACACGCTGTAAGTGAAACGAAGGGAACCCTAATTCCTTTTTTAAAAACCAAACATTTTAAGATAAAAAATTTATACCAAAAATAAAACTTGTTTTTATTTCTACAAATAAATCTAACTGTATATCCAATGGAATAATCGATTAAATTTCCAATTTTGGCATTCTCTTTTCGTCTATATTTATTTTTACAACTATTTTAAATTTAAATTGTACATTAACATTCCTTTGAAAATAAACGGTTATGATAATTTTATGAGAGAAAACCTAGACAGAACTCCAAGCTCCTAATTTGAAAATTGACTAATCAATTAGCATTTTTGCATAATTAATTGTATGAGGTCTAGATTACAGATAACAGTACTTTGGTAATCAAATTAGAAACATTGAAAAATGATAGTGATGAAACGAAGCGTGTAATTAAATTCTAGCTTACAGCTGCAATATCATCAATGTAGACAAATTAACATAAAAGTAACAATAGAGCAGATATCAACCGTAAGATAATGTATTTAGAGCTGGTTTTAACAAAATGCCATATTATATATAGCATTTGAGTCCCGAAGGTTTTAATAAATAGAAAAGTGTTTTCATTAGCAAAATGGATGTCGTTAACCTAATTAGTGGGAAATAGGAACGCGTTATAGGAATTTCCTTCATTTGTGGACTAAGTGTCGAGGAAGCAGGAAGGACGACTGTCAACAATGGAGTGAGTAGTGTGGATAGATGGATAATTTCACTACATGAGACATTAAGTCGATTTTACTCGATTTTTAAAAACGCACCATTTTACGCAAAATTAACTTCAATAGCTTGTTTTTCATTACTTTTAGTAACGATAATGGTCCACCAATAAGTGGAGATGTCAGCGTCAGGAAGCAAAGAAGAAAACGACAAAAACTTCTCTTGGTTGATGTTTTCTTGGACTTCGCTAACAACACAGCTCTTCATGGACTGAGATATCTTGCAATTCCTGGTCTCCAGATTATTGAAAAGTAAGACCACATAGATAATGATGTATATATTTCACCTTTACATTATTTTAACTTTAAATTTTCATTTGACCCTGTACATGATTGGTTTATCAGTTATAAGCTAAGTGGTAATATTAAGTTACGGCAATTACTACTCAATTATATTGTCAATCCAATTAAAACCTCTCACAAGCGATAATATAACATTAAAAGTAATTTTCGAAGATCCTTATGGGTTTTAATGTAAAATATTCCTTTGAGCTTTTGGTTATGACGATAAAACTTTCTAGGCGTCTATAGCTCTTTTTAGGAGCTTCACAAATCCAGGATACTTTTTATTCCGAACTTTACTATTCCAAAATTTTCTATGAACTATTCTTGAACACTTTTCTATTATTGTATGATAATTTGATAATTTTACAGAATATTCTGGTTCTTGACTATCACAGCAAGTGTCAGTTTGTCTTTCTATTTCATCTACAATGTCTGGTCGAAGTGGAAAAGCAGTCCGGTAATTGTCAGTTTTAGTGAAAAGCATGTTCCTGTTGAAATGGTGAGTTTATTCAAAATCTACAACGATTACATCTTTTTACTACAAGCAATTTAATACTTTTAGGAAATAAATATATATTATATCAATAGTTCCGTTAGTAACTTTAGTGGTTTCTTCATTACTTTAATTACCTAGTGTGTTATACAGATGATAATTTTAAAATAACCCTTGTGTTATTAAAAACCATAGAACTGTATGTCATCCACAATGTAAAAACTATATTTGAATTTTTTTTAGTTCACTTCAAAGAAGCCATTAAACTTTATGATTTTCAGGTACCTTTTCCATCAGTTACAATTTGTCCTCAAGTCAAATTTAAGCAATCAAATTTCAATTATACTTTGGTTCATAAAAAATACAGGGATATACTGTATGCATCGGAGGATGAAAAAATAAAGTTCGTCTACATAAATTATTTATATTATAGCATTTTATTAAATATATCAAAGCTTTTACTGTCTGTAAATATAATAATGTACCTATTTCCAAAACTGCATTTACAACAAAGACACAGCCAATTACAATAATAACTTTGTCTATTTCTCCTCACAAAATGCCAACTTATCACAATATTTTGTACCATTTCTTTTGTACCATAGCATCCGCAATAAGTTTTCCAAGTTCTCTATTTTATATTTTCAGTTACAATTACACGAAAACCTTTGAGATAAGCGATGCTCTTAGTTTAATTTGCGATGTTCAAAACACTTTCACTGATAAGAAAACAACGGACGCCTCTGCGATCAAACACATTCTAAGGGTGGGTATTAATTGTTTTGGTAGCTATCTTACTAAGATTCCTGTTATTTAATGATTTGTTATATCTATTCAATTTTGTTAAAGCTGCTACTTCTTGCTTTATAATAAATTTTATTAGTAAATATTGACTTACAAACAAAAACTCAATACAGCTGTTATGATCACTTTTATGTTTTTTTCTTCAATCTATTAAAGTTAAAATAAGTAACAAAAAACGTAATGTAGTACAAGGTTTAATTTGTGAACTTGAAATTTATAGTATAATATGTAAATTTTCTTTATTTGCAAATGATTATTTATATTTTTCAGTTATCTCCAGATAAAGATGAAATCTTTATGATATGTCGGAAACAATGGGGTAAGCCTCGAGACTGCACACATTTATTCCAAAAAGTGTTAACTAAAGAAGGAGTATGTTATAATATCAACAGTTTATCAGCAGATGAAATATTTCGACAAGAAAAGTAATTGAATAAGCCAATTACTAACCTGCTTACTCATGATGAGTCAGCAGGTTAGTAACCGTTGTTATTGTCTTTATGTCAAATGTTTGTGTTTATATCAAACTAAATATCTGTTTATGTTTAGCATTCAACAGGAATACAAATATTTGTTCACAAATGAGTCCAGCAGGAATTGGACAAGAGCTGATGGGTATCTTACTGATGATTCGACTCCATATCCGAGTAGAGGGAGGGTTAGTATTTAACTTAATGTATCATTTGTATCACCTTGGGTTGAGTATAGATTGTTATTGCGTGTTACTATGTCTAGTTATAGGAGTTTATTCTTGTATAAAGAGTGACAGCAACCAGAACTGAATCTTTAGTTGTCTTTAGACGGGTTAGTCGTTTATAATAATATAATGAGGTTACCCAATCAAAATGGAAGTAAAGATGAAATAAAAATGAAAAAATAAATCAAATTGAGCTTACTTTTTATAAGCCAGAATTTGATAGTAATTTAGAAATTTACTCATTATTTTAAAAGTCGTGATCAATATGATTAAAGTGAAAAAAAAGTAAATATATAAAAGAAAATATAAAGATTTTTTTCAATTTAATCAGGATAATGGAGGAGTTCCTGATTTGCATTTGGAATTATATACAATGGACTCAGAAAAGGATAATGTTTGTAATGGTTTGTATAGTGGATTCAAGGTGAGAACTATTTCGAGGAAAACTGAAGTAAGAGTATTAGTCTTAGATATGAGTCATTTTAATTTTCTTTCAGATTTTTTTGCATCACCCATCGGATTTCCCACAGTCTTCAATTTATTACTTTGCAGCTCTTTCAAAGCAGTTGTCTTCGATGGCATTAAAATTTACAATGGTGACTACGAGTGAGAGGTTGAGAAGCTATCCTCTAGAGACGTTAGTGGCTGACAATATTAAATCCACAGCAAAAATGTTGTTTCTTAAGCTTTTTTAAGTTAGATAAATTTTTCGTACATAGGTCTTGCATTATGGATGTTTTGAAAGTTTTTTTTAATGTTGTTAACATTAATAATATTTCACTTCCAGACGACAATGCTACTTCCCCGAAGACAAACCTTTGCGATACTTCCGCGATTACACATTTAACAACTGCAGACTAGAATGTCTCAGCAATTACACATACAAAAAGTGCAGATGCGTTGCCTTTTACATGCCACGTGAGATTACTATTTTATGCTACAAAATATAGATTTAAACAAAGTTCGGTCAGAGATCCGTACATTATAAAATAAGTTCTTCTAGCCAATTGTTACTACGCGCCTTTAAATTTTAATTTTGTTTCAGATAACAACAGTAGCGAAATATGTTCTGCAAATATGATGCATTGCATAGAGAAAGCGCAAGGTATTTTTACATTATAATGTGCATAATTTTTAGGACAAATCAATAAATACTCGGTAGTGATTCTCAAATATACCTCTTTGTTTTATTCACTTTAAAGTTGTTATCTCTCTTTTACTTTAAATAGAGATAAGTAGGTATAATAATCTATATGTTAATTTTCTTTATTCAGCTTTACTGGCAGTATTACAGTCAAAGAAAAAAAAGAGCGCTTGCTTATGTCTTCCTTCATGTAACTCGATCCAGTACGACGCAGAGATTCATACAAATGACTATGATTTAGGGAATCTGTTCAAAAATTTGTACAGCGTTTACATTAATGATAATGTAACTGATTCATCAAATCCATTTTTAGAGTAAGTATTTCAATATTCTTTTTCTTTGTGTCATGATGATGATTCATGGACTAGAAACTATTTTGATTTTTATCGAAATCCTTGAAATATTGACGACCGTCTGATGGTGGAGTCAGTACTTGCTAAGATTAGAAAGAGAAATGTTGATATTTGTTTCAAATCAATGTTTTAATTGTCAATCGCTTTGAAAGAAGTTACTTTGAGTTAATTTGTTGTTCATTTCAGGACAACCTTCTCCAAAGTTGACATATTCTTCAGGGAACCGATGTACATGTCGGTACATCGCTCAGAACTGTTCGGCCTCACCGATTTTCTCAGTAACTGCGGAGGAATCTTGAGCCTCTTTCTAGGATTCTCTATCTTGAGTTTAATTGAAATCGTGTACTTTCTTACTTTCCGGTAAGTATATCACCATTTTTTTATTAATATGATGAATTTCAGTTTTGCTTGTAATATTTCAGTTCGGCTTCTCTTTGTTATTCTCTCTCAATATTCGACCAGTAAGGGATTTTACATCCCTTTCGGTCGGCACATTTCTAAAATGGAATTTTAGAATTTTTCTAAATACTGATTTAAAAAGTCACAACACATTTCTTTAAGTTAGTATATCCCTTTCTCATTGTAGTCAAATACAAGAGATATCTTTATTTTAGTTAACAGGTCACTCTCAAGGATAAATAGCCAGTATCATCATTAGAAATTAATTAAATTCTAAAATGAAATTTTACTAAAATGTTATTTAAAAAGATAGCACACGTTTCTTAAAGTCATTAAATCCGTAAATAACAGATGTGTTATTTTCACTTTTAACTTGGTTAAGTTTGGAGTCAAACACAGATTTGTTGAGATTATAAATATAAATTAGTAGATTGTGATTTTAAATATTGAATTGTATAGTTTCAGTCTCAGGTTAAGGTTAGACTTTCTTATTTTTAAAATGTAACTCAGAATGATGTTTTTAGTGTCTTCTATACGATCAAGATGGATTTGAAGAGAGAAAAAGATCAAGGTCTTAAAAATGTTAGCGTGATCAAAGTGGAATAAATGAGAAAATTCATTTAAACAAAGGATTACGTCTTTAATTATCTTCCTGGATTCTAGCTTGTAATAAATCCGTTGTCAATCAGTAATGGTGTTTAAGTTTAGCTGGAACATTTCACAGTGATTTAAGCATTGAAGTGGGTAATCTACATAAAGAATCTCTTTTGAACATCAAAGCACAGGAAACACGCATCACTCAGACATGCCGTAAGCGTTCTCAATGTGCACGCAGTAGGTCATGTTTGGGGTAACATTTATTATTTCTGTTGAAATAAATAGAAATATTTCTGAGTTCTGTAAACTGGTGTATATTTGGCGAACTGACACAAAACAGAAGAATAACAAAAGAATAAAGACATTATGTACATCAAATAGACATATAAAAATAATTAACTGCCAGGGTGCTCTGAATTAGAATCATGGTACAATTTCTAATCTAATGGAAATCTGAGTCATTATGTTGTTATCTTACACTATATTATGTCTTAGTAATAAATATTTTTTCGAAGTGCAATCAATGCCAATGTTGATTCATAGTTCGTTGCATAAAAACTGTATAAATAACGGTATAGCAGTCAACCAGAGGCTAAACAAAAATATTTAAAAGTGGTGTATAAAAAATAACTTAGGATATTCAAGAAATTGTCCTTCAGCTAAATAGATAACGCAGTAGTTTTCTTTAAGTACCTTTAAGCATTTAATATACTCACTGGGTTAGTTCTAGTTATAATTCATTCTATAGGCAATCCCACTGCTGGGCACAAGCTTGGTGAGTGAAAGTTGTTGCCATTACAACCAAGACCAACGGCTTAACGTACCTTCTTAAGTAAGTACGAGCTCGAGATGACAAATTTCTGTGATCCAGTCAGGGACCTATCATAGCGAAAGTTGCTTTGTATTTAGGAAATTACATAAAGTGTATCAAAAGAATAAAATACGCGAATAATGGTTCCAGTTCTTAAGACTGCGACTAAATTAAATGAGGTGTTCTTCTAAAAATTCCAATATGTACCACTTAAAGTAAAACAAAATTATGATTAACTTTTTGATATATTTGTTTCAAACTTGTTATTTATTTGGAAAATTTCAAATTATAACTAAAATAAATAATAAATTTATATTTTATAAATGAAACTGTCTGAACTGGTGTATTATCTAAGCTTTCGGTCCATTTAGCACTTGAGATATCGCAAGCTGCCCGCGATATTAGCTCATATGAATCTTACCCCTATCGTATAATGCAAATACTAAATTGAATTTCCTACAAATCTACTGAATGGTGGTTTTGTCTTTTTTTAATAATTTCTATATTTACACAATGTATGCGTATTTTTAAGCAACTTGAATAGAAAATATGGCATGTAGTTAACGATTTGATACCACCTTTTCTGATATTTAAGCACATGACTTATGAATCTATATAATAATTAATATTTTAACTGGATAGAATAGTATATATACAATAATGAAGGATTTTTAAGTTTTAACATAATATAAATTCAAACACAGGCCTTAATGATGTTAACTTAAATATACAGAGTAATGTATTTTTCTCCTGTTTACCCCAATATTTGTGTCAATAATAGTCATAAGATTTAATGCTATGGAAAGCAAAATAAGGCTTCTTTAGAAAAAAACTGCTATGCTGTGTGATATAAAGTCAAGGTTTTCTTCACTATCATAAAGCTTTGTTCTTAAAAGAATAAGCATGAAATTCCAGTAACCCTTAATCTTATTCCATTCGTCACACAATGATGATAGTTTTAGAAATGGTATCATACACTAAGGTAAAACAAATAAGTTATGTATTTGGTTGGTTATTATAGTAATACATTTTCTGTTCTACATAAATTAAATCATAATTATAAACAGCCTGTAGTAGTCCCACTGTATGACACTAGCTTCAGAAAAACAGGTTTATAATATTGATATTTTAAATCGAAAAGGTTTAAATGTTTAACACTCAAAACTTCGCATTTAACACTTTATATAAATTAAACAATAACGAAATACAAAGCTATTTCTCAAGACACTAATCAACTTCTGTATCAGCTACTACATTATAACGTTATCTAATAAATCTACCGCCGTCCAAATAAGTGCTACTTTCATTAACGTTACATTATCGTTTTTATCTCGACCCGTTGTTGGCTTAGATTGCGCCGGCGCAGTCAATATTATCTCGGCTGAAATATCGAGCGTCTGTCAAAAGTATATCATTTACTGAGCAGCAATCAGCCGCTGATCATCTGATATACCTAAGTAAGTACAGACAGAAAAGAAAATGTTAAAATTAATTTGGCAATTCATCTTAGTCTCAAATAATTCTACTCATTTATAGTTATTAATTGAAATAAATAAAATATTTACTCAAGAGAAGCAGATTGTGTTTTAATCTCAATGAATGTGAATTCACCTGATAAATCACCTGATCGTAGGTAGTCACCGAAGCCTACATCTCTCAGGTTAAGACAATTAAACCTATAGATGCCTATAGCACTCATGGGTTAGCCTGCAATACCCTCTTTATAAAAAATTAACGGAATCTAATAGAAAACAGACTCCACAGTATCAAATACAGTGCAATCGCCTCCGGAAGCACGACGAAAAGCAAGAATACAAAAAATGCATGGGACTTCGATATTCTGAATACGATGCTTCTGAGTAAGACAATATTTTTAAAAATGGAACTTACAACGAAACGCACTTTTAATTACTTTTCCGACGGTACAAAATGACGACATTCCACAGCCGAGCTACTGTATAACCAAACTTAACTACAACCATAACTGTAACACTATCGTAATGAAGTACATAAATTCAATTTTGTATCAGTGCAATCGGATTTTAATTTTATTATAACTACATTGTACATTGGCGTTTACAAATATCAATTCTATAAAGTAAGTGGTATAAGTACAGACAGCTTCAGCATAAATGAACTTTAGGTTGCTTAACTTTTAAGGTAAAGCAAATATGACCTTCTAAAACCAGCTACTGTATCGTCGTCAATTCGGCTTATTGTTTAAATGAATTTTAATATACAACTTTGTTGCATACATTTCTGTGAGTTAATTTTCATAAAATAGTGATTTAGTCAAATTCAAAGTATCATATTCTAATAAACAAAAATAATAAGTGTTGATAAATTTATGAAAGATTATAAAAACAATTCTCAAATATATCATTTAAATGTTCATATCGTTAACATATAGAACATGGATCTCAAAAACAAAAAGGTATATGTCCCAAAATCCCGTTAATAACTATCGTTAATAAAATAACTGATTACTATTACGAATCGGTTGATTAGTCGATTTTAAATTAAGATACATAGAATTCTGTCATTACTAAAGAAGTGATAGGAGCCAAAATAAGCTTAGCAATAATCATGGCTTTATTACTTTGTTGCAGTAACTCCTAATTTGAATAAAGACTCTTAATTTAAAGGAGAACAATTCACATTGTTTTTTACCAATGTCAAAGCGACATTTCAAAATGGAACTAAACATTCCGACAGAGCCGCGTCGCTTTCCTTACATGTTATAATTTTAACCCTATCTTGCAGTAGCCGATCAGACCACAAAGCTTTCATTATCTCGATCAGACGTCAATCAATCTCCGAGCCCGTCATTGCTTTCCAACCATCTTACACGCAGACCTTTTAAAACGTCATTAACATCAAATTTAGCTTCTATTCCTTTATAAGTAAGGTCTGCATTTACGATTGGAGGTGTTCTTTCAACAGTATCAATTATGGCATTAACCAAGTCAGGACCGAGACAATCGTATGTTTGAGTGACAGGTAAAAGAAGTCAGTGCGTCGTTCTTTGTTGGTAGATCGATTATTGGATCGCTGGGTAATTGGATAGCGGCCCGATAATGCGACTGATACGTTTGCTGAGTGACGTCAAGTAATTTCATTTAATCAAACAAGATCTATTAAGGACTCATATTAGGTTATAGAAACATAAATTTTGATAATTTGCTAAAACATTAAAGAGATCGTGAGTTTATAGGTTATTTCTGCTTTCAAAATATCAATTATTTACAAACAAACATTTACGAATACATCAGAGCATTAGGAGCTGGGTGACGTAGTGTATACTCTGAACGCTCTGGTTTTCATAACGAAAACAAAGCAACTTTCGCCAAGGTTGGTCTCTGGATGGGTCAATTAAATTTGTTATCTTGAACTCCGCGATGCTTTGGACCTTGCCGTTGTTCCCGGTTGTTACGGCAACTTCTTTCAACCCGCTTTGGGCCATTATTGCCCAGACTTCTCATATGTTTATCCTATGTAGGAAGGTCTGTGCCTAACAATGGGATGTATATAGGTTGTTTATGATGAAGGCACCTTATTAGAATAAGCATTTAATCTACAGGAATACTTGAGTAAGGTATCTTTTCAAGTAAATTAAATACCACTACACGTGATTCTGAACCTATTATGAAAACAATAGCCTTTATTTTCCCAAATTGGATTATAAACATAGACGAATCAAAATAGGATTTCAAAAAGCTACTCTAGTAAGAGAGCTGGTATAAAAAACTATGTTTATTATCAAAATTCGAGTACTTTGCGAGTGAACGTGCAGTAGAGTGCGGCTATACAAGAAATTATATTTATTAAATTTCAAAACTGGAACCATTCTAAATCCTGTCTCTGGTATGCTATAATAGCAATAATTAATAATCTGAAATTAATTTTAATTGGACTATATATGTACACTTGCTAAATAAATATAATCTTGCATCGTCTAAGAAGAATAAGCCAAATTTTCAACCTAAGAAATTCCTCCCAATTTTTTCTGAGACGCACAATGCAAGAGTTATTGACAATAGTAACATAATTATAAATTTCAAAGTCGTCTATAAGACCTCTTTAAACAGTGGCCTCAAATTAATATATTGACCCTTTTTTAGTTCTATTTTAATTAAGAACTTTTATCTTAAGATATGTCAGTTCCATCATATCGTAATCCTTAATATTGTCCCTAATGGTCACTCTGAGTTTTAAAAAGACTTAATCTTTTCGACTGAATTAATAAATAAACAAAATAAATAAAATGATCCCGATAAGGTGATATAAAACACTAACGAATGGTCACTCTGAGTTTTAAAAAGACTTAATCTTTTCGACTGAATTAATAAATAAACAAAATAAATAAAATGATCCCGATAAGGTGATATAAAACACTAACGACCTGATAAGCATGAAATAACGTTGTGAGAAAAAAATATTTAACATTAACCTTAATTATATGACTAGTCGTAAAGTAAAAAACTCATTTATATTCCACTGTTACTTTGTACATATCATACAGACATTTATCGTGGATTTATGCAAATAAACATTTTTAATTGCTACTTTATGTTTATAATCATTACAAAGTCAACGGGTTTCTCTAAGCTGTTAATAAATTTTTAGACCTTATGATTTCAAAGTCGAGAGATTGTATATAGAAAGGTGCGTTTGGTGACATTAGCAATGTCAGTTGCTTGTCAATTGATTTGTTATTTAAAGTGAATGCTGTATATTGACCCACAATCGTCTGTGTCATTGGTATACCAACTTCCTGTGTTCACTTGATTTGTAACGTGATTGATTAATCCTTCTATATCAACTCGATATTCATCATATCATACAACATTATTAATTAAACTTAAATACAGACTGTGTTCATTAAAATCCAGATGGTAAGCTTCAAATTCATTTGGAGGTGTAACAGCAAAGTGCATAGTTATTTTTGTATCTATGTATCTGGGACACAGCTGTATAATTTGACAACAATATTGATAATTAAGTAGTAAATTATGTGCTAACCCATATTAAAGAGTTGACAGACTAATAAATTTAAATGAATGTTATTGCACCTACGTAATGATTGAGCTAATTATAACTTTATTGTGGTTTCCTGTTGTATTAATTTCTATGGAGCTAGCAGTTTTATTTCAATGATTTTACTGTTGTATTTGTGGTCCCGACCAAGTTTATTGTCTTTTGAATTCTTTTAGAAGCCGTTATAACAATATATTTTTATGTTGAGAATGAGGCACAAAGATAACTACGTCCGTTGCTACATTTTTGTCTTGCTTATTATACTAATAAACTTCCTGCGAATATACGCAAACCCCGTGTTTATTTAGAGTCTAAAGTAGAAATAAGCTTTATCAAAAATTAAAATGGATAACAATGGTGTTTATAAAGTAAATAATTAAATCACTTTATTGTATAAGTTTTTAAGAATTATACTTTTATTAAGTATTATAAGTATAAAATATATTTTTCATCATTTAGCAAAATTTACAGCTTACTATTGTATCATTGTTACTAGTGTCAGAAGATTTTATAAATTCATCAGCAGGCTCTAGCTTTGTAACCATTAGTTAGTCTAAATTCAAAACCAAAATTCAATATCAGTGCCGCTTCACGTCACGGTCATCAAAGCCGACATAAAGCAACTGGCTGCCATCAATAAGTCCTTAAAAAGAGACAAGATTTATTTCTTATTCAATTTAAAATTCACGTCAAGACAAAGCCAGTTCCTTTGACAGCATAAATACTGGAACGGTCTGAGAAGGATGAGGCAAAAATAGTCAGATCATAAATCGATCTGAGCCCAATGTCTGAGGTGAGGATTTGCACTTCTATTTTACATTTAATGAAGTAGACGAGACGACCTGTAAGGAATTATCATTGGATTGGCAATTTCATTCTTGGAAACCCTAATCTAATAATGTCAGCATCTTATTCAAGTCTTTGCTGATTCGAAATTATCACATGAAAATAATATATATACCTGAATCAAATTCAATCTTTGACAATATAATTAAAACGCTGATGATCTAGTTACTTAAATTCTAGTGAAGTTTTTTCGTTAGGACCCTTTACTCAAAGTCTTGCTGATGGACAGGTATATAGCATAATTTGTAATTTTCATTAAAAAATTGTCTTATTGTTATGAGATGCACTACAGTGGATTTGTCAACCTGTAAAAATCATGGAAGATGTTATACGGAATGCTTAGAGGAAAATTTCCGTTGAAAAATACAACTCTTCCTTATCCGTAATATTTCTCACACCTACAATCTTCTTACTGTTATTCCCATTCCATGTATGTGTTAGTAATGCATTTTTATAATTTTCACGTAATCACAATTCACATTTAAACTACAAAGCCAAAAAACAAAGCAAATATTTTAAATGTTTTATTTTATGGTATTTTAAAATTTGTATTTTTAAAATAATAGCGAAGAGTCTCAAATTTGTTTCCATCAAAACAAATATGAATCAATTTCCATTAACTTGTAATCTACCTGCTAGCTTACAAATTGTAATTTAGACAAAATAGAAAAAAAAATTCAAAAGAAGATATTGTGGCATCGACCGCTCAATGGCAAACTTTCATCGTTCTTGTACTAGTAAATTCTACTAAGAAACACCGTCTCACAATTGTCGGCTTCATGTCTCGACGAAGTATCCTAGGAAGCTAATGGAACACCTGTCAGCGGCGCTGCTCCGCTTTTTGCTGCACAGCAGACAGACTTGATCTATGCTCCTCGCCCACATTTTTATCTTGCAAAGTACTCAAATAGCCACGGGGAGAACTTTGTGGAAAATTCATCTCTTCACAAAAGTTGGAGAGACGTAACTCACTCGGCGGCTGTAGAGGAGTTTAGAGTTAATGTTGGGGGGATAGAATTTAGATTTTAATAGTTTGATGCAGATGTAAAGGTGACGTTAGATGAACAGACCGCTTGTTCAACACGAGAGGCGGGTATAAATGTATGAAGGTACATTAATCCGAGCAGACGTGCGTTTGTAGAGGGCAGAGTTGAAATGGCGTGAAAATATGAGTCGTTATTTATGTCTCGCATCAGACTGAGATGAAATTTTGGCACAGCCCCTTTGTTTTATAAATATTGTTTAGTCCGCGTGTGGATACACATAATTTATTGTGACTTACAGTTCTGCTGAAACACGGAGCTCGGCAGTATTGAATTATCGAAACGATCGGATAGTTTAATCGACTGTGAGTTACTGTAATATCTTTTACGTCGAATCCCATCGGCCATACTATTCGTTTTCGCAAGTAGGTTACTGTTAAATGGGATTATTACTTAACGCGTCTATCTTTGTAGTGTTTTTGCAATATCAACTTTTTTGGTTATTTTCTGACTTTATTGATATGTTCAGTCAACTATAAAATACTTTAAAATATTTTATATATTAATAATATTATTTGTGATATGCATACTGTCAAATTCAAGGTGATGCCTAAAACCAAATTATTAAGAGTATTCGCAGATTTCATAAGGAAGCAAATCCCTGGCTTCCTTGAGATTTAGCTTTTTTTACATTTGTTCTCTAACCCACCGCCTATTACTTTGTCCCAAATAAAAGTCTCCATCAGTGTCGATCCGGCGCGGCCATGTTTATGACGTCGTTACGCTGCAGAAGCTGCAATGCTTTTTCCAGCCGCGGCTTTACCCCCAAATTTATTTGACAATTATTAAGGTGTCCGCATTAAGAGGGCATTACAACGTACGTCGGGAGGAAATTCATGTTTTTCTTGGGATGTTTTCCCTCGTAACTCAGACGAACGACCGACACGTGCGAACTATTAGCTTCCCGACGGTGGATTAGAAAATAATTCAGCTCTGAATGTTATTATGGAGCCGAGCTGGATTTATTTTATTGCCACGCGAGATATACGCTAGTCTTTCGGCTTTATCCATTCGCTTCTCGGTTTGTTTATTGAGAAAGGGGCTCGAGATAAACGTGCTACACATTTTATAGTCTTAGGGACGCTGCGAGCTCACTGTTTTGGCGTAAATCTCGTTTATGTCTCGTTCGCCGTAATTACCGCTTCATTCGCTCCAGTAACTCGCACCATGGATGTTATTGAATGTTCCTATAAAATATTATTGATAGTAACAATAAAACGTTTTTTATTTTAGTTACCACTTTTATTTCTCATTTTTATCGGAGCTCGTAATTCATGAGTTATTTGTGGGTCGATAATTTCTAGTTTAATGTTTTTGTTGGTTGCGTTGCTGTTGAAGTGGTTTCTTTGGAATAATAAGTTACAGTTCTTTGCTGAGGAGAATTGAAATGAGTGATTTCATTATTTAGGTTTACCTTGATTGGTTTTCCTCGCCCCCTTCACCCTTTATCAGATCTTGTCGTAGTAAATAATATGATTGTTTTATTAAGATTATCTCAATTTACCTCACTTTAATTTAACTTCAATCCAAAATCTTCCTTATTTAGACTGAATTATTTATTGCTTTTAACAAAGTAAAGCTTGCAACGAAATCCTTAACAAAAACTAGTCAAGAAAGATCTTAGCATGATTTCTTTAGATGATAATCTAGATATTACTGTAATCTTTTAACATTTTCTAGCTAATTTATGATCACAGATTATCGTTTAGATTCTAGTTAATCTTGACGTAGATCCAGATTATTTAAAGAAAAGATCATTTCGATTTTACTTGCCGTAGAATCTTGCAATACAGTGACTAATTAAGAAAATACATTGAATTTGCAACAAAGAAATAGGTAAAGTATTATAAGTAGATAGAAATAGTAGTTTTTGTTGATGATGTTAAAATTCGGTATTTATAGCACTTAAACCTGGCAGTATTACTCCTAGCGATGTTTCACAGTGGCCACATTAGCGCTAGTAATTGCCTCTGGCCTGCCTCGTAAATAATACTTACTAAGCCCTACCACCAGATATATGGCAGTGCTACCACTGTAATGTGCCACTTAGGGATTTGCTAACTACCCACATCTGCCTTAACCTGGGTTATATTTCATATTTATTATTGATAATTTAGGTTTTATATGTCTTTGAGTGATAATATATATTTATAAGATGCTATAAATAGATTTTATAAGTAACAAGAATAATGAATATGTATATTTGAATAAGAATTTCAATATTCTATTAATTTTCAACTTTTAAATCATAATAACGATGAATGATTTTTGTATTAGTGTTTCGATTTCAATCTTACCTAGAGACATCTTTTATAAAGATGAATTTGTAATATTAATTAACATTGATAACTTTTTCGAAATACTTACAAACTAATAATAAACTTTGAATTAATTGTAACTCAAGATGTTGAATGGACTTATTCACACAAATTTAAATCATACTCAACTGCTACATGCAAACACTGGCATTGCGGATACGTAACCCTATGGCAATAAGAATCATTTTCTAACACCCAAGTGCAGTAGTTTGTACGATACATGTGGAAAAGTTTTATTATTTTACAGAAGTCTTATAACTAATTTATTTCTTTATTTGATATCAACACATTCTGTGGCTCAAAGAAATTAGCAGTTAGTGATGTAAAAAAGGATTTCAATATTTCGATCAGTCAAGAAACTAGACACAGAAGAGGTAATCATACTTTTATCAAGGAGGTAATGTCTTGCCTAGTATATATATATTGACGATATTATTATAAAGTAATATTTTCTAAATATTTATATGAAGAAAATAAAGTCAACCATAAAGCTGAAACTGAATCATATAAATTATAACCCAAGGAAGTTGAATAGTCATAACAGTTACAAGAAACAGTGAGTCATGTCTATAAATTGGAAGGGAAGGGTCTGTAAGCCGCAACCGTCATAACTTAGCCGAGTTATATCTGTGGCTATAATTTAGCTGGCCACCACCAGCCAATGGGTAGTAAAATTGCTTTGTTTTATGAAGTTAGATACTTATTATGTTTTCTCTACATTTATACCGTTTATTTAACCCAAAATTAGTTGAGCTTATTATGACGGTTATAAAACTATAATGTCTTCATCTTTATGATATGTATGAAAGCGGTATGGCAACTGCAGTGATTTTAGGATAAGGTTAGTTGAAGTTACGGTAAAGCATAATACACATTGAATCTGCAAATTGTTAAAAAAAAAGTATTACAAATATTGATAGATGACGTCAAGACAAGATAGATTAAGACACCAGTAATGCCTGGAAGTTTGCATATATTGTTTGTTGTTGATTCTCTGATGAAATTTGGACTTTTGGACTTAGCTTATAAGAAATCAAATCCAGTAACAGTTTATTAGTTCTGAAATAAATTGTTGAATTTCATAGCTAATATTAATGGCGATTCCGACTCAACCTAGAAATTAGTTTTCGTCATAAAGTTAATAATGATAGTCATACCATTGGTCATTTTCTATCTAGTGGAATCAATTTTGTTAGAATTTGTTCTGAAATTTATACTGCCAATAATTCCTTGTGCCGCTTCTTCTCTGCAGCTACTAATTCGTCGAAACGGTGGTAGAGCATATTAGTTTTAATTGTAATTAAATTAAAATTAAATTCTATCACTGGGACAATTTGCAAATACCCGGTTAATAACCACTTAAATTTATCACTATTACCTTTCATTTATTTATTTTTGTAATGCATATTCCCTGTAATGACGATTTAATAGAACTTAGTAAGTGAGTCAATTTAAATAAAGATATTTTGACTTTGACTTTGTCTCTATTACCCACATAGTCGTAGGTAAGACCTACTGTACAACAACCTTAATTACAGTAAGAGCACAAACTAAAAAAATCATTGCGATGTGGCTGATGCCTTTTACAAGATAAGTTTCTCCAAACAATAAGTTCCAAATATGACAGAAGCTAAATTATATCATTTTTTTTTACTCAAACTTTCCTATTAATTTTTCAAAGATGTTTAGAATAATATCCAAACTATAGTGTACTAAATCTCTTCCTAATCCTTCTCAAAATTCATTCAAAAACAAAGCTCGTTCTAATATGAGTTCTCAAAATTTAATTTGGCCACAAATAGTTGTCGCCGTTTCTCACTATCTAGGTATTTTAATAATTTAACCTACAAAATAGCTTCAAGACAGCAAAACACAGTTCTAACAGCAACTTATTAGTGTTTCGAGTATTTCCTGTGATCTACACGGGTGATAGCAGAATAGCAGCGGTAAATGGCGTACAGCGTAAATATTTCGCATCGGGCGTCTTCCTTGCGTTAGTTAGGGCTTACTTACACTCTCGAGCGTTGTTTCGCGTGACGTACTGCGCAATTGATGGTTGGCCCAAAACTTAAGATGAAAGCGTGTAGGTATTCATTTCTACATTTAAATATATCGGGATCTATATTAATATTAGATTGTAATATTTACTATGCCACAGAAATAATTTCATAATATTATCTGAAGAAAACCTTTGTCACCTTCGTCATATAGATCACATGTTTCAGTTTGTCTTAATTTGAAATTAATAAGTGCAACTAAATGTGATTTTGATAGACAATGACTACTACGCTATAAAGAAAATGTATATCAGCTTACATTAATTTTGCCTGTTTTTAAGTGTAATCAACTCTCTCAGTACCTAAAACAGCTTAAGTGACTTTCAAAAGAAAACTCGTCCATTATGTCTCCTTATCAACAACCTCCGTAACCCACAATCTATTTCTTACCTACAAGAACGTTACCTCGCGTACTCGCGTCCTGCTGATGCCATTTTAGATTTGTAGACCTTTTACACATCTTATCTCACAAGAATGTATGGATAGAAGTGTGGAGATCTACTCCTATTCATACAGATCGTTTGCAGAATCTTCTTCCTCCTGACATTTGTGATTTCAACACAATTTCTGATTCAACACTATTTTGCCTCCTTTCAGTATGCTTATATACAATAAATAAGTAGTGCCTGTACACCCATTTTTCGTTCATTGTATTTATAACATTAAGTAAATAAAATAAAATAATTATATCCTAAGGAAACGAAAAGTTACCTCTGCTCTATTGCGCCTTATCGCTAAGAGCGATCTCTTCTAATTAACCCTTGTATGCAGCATCTTATATAAATATATATAAATTAATAGATTGATAAACATACTACACGCTACCATGTCATCACTTACATCTCTCGCTAGTGACTATTAGCGCTAACTAGGATGTTTACAATTTACGTGGCACATTATTAGACTACCGTACAAGAAACATTTATTTCAGCCGTTATACTACCTTTAGTGCTAATAGTTAAATTGGCTGTATTCGGCCCGAGCTCAACGAGACATGTTTACATCTTTGAACAATTATATTGTCGCGATAACTTTAAAGAGAGATAATATTTTTTATTCTTATTAGGTGCAATATTTATTTTTTAAAGACTTTTATAACTTTATATTTTTATTTTATATTTACTAACAAAGCTTTCTCTGGTTATTTTGATCACTCTTACATTACAAAGGTAGGTAGTTAAGGTAGTAGTTTTTAGTCAGTTTAAAATTCATTTCATAATCATCAACACGGGTGTAATATTGGTACTCTCCCGTTATTTACACTTATTCCGTTATTTTCTCCTAATTTTAGTACCTTATATCTCAAATTAACTCATTAGATATTTTCGAATACAACCACGAAAATATTAACAAAAATCTGATGAATTTAAACGCTGAAGTAGATGAATTTAGTAGGTTGTACCTGTAGCTAATTCTATTAAAAGTATTTACTTGAGATAACACTTCTGACAACATTTAATGTATTTGCGATTGGGTTTTGGCCGTGATGTTAATATAAGTATGAGTTAATGTTATTTATAATTTAATAAATAATAGAGATAGGTTTATTTCAGTAATCTAAAATTCCAGTAACTAATCAAAAGACAATTGTGCTGGGAAAAACCCATTATTTCCCACGTGGATAACATAAGATCACAAAACAGATACAACAAAAATTTTATAGTTAAATAATAAAGTCCATAATACTAAGTAAATTATAGCAAAACATTTAAAGTTTAATTTTAAAGCTATGCACGTTGTGTATTTGCTTAAATACAGAGTTTAAGAATAGCCAAAAAGCTAAATCAAATCGTAAACTAAGTTTCTTAATTAAATAATAAATGTTTACAAATAAGCCCCTAGCCTTCTTTTATTTCATTTATTAACACGTTCCACTTAATACATAATGTATTTTTTATACTGACAACTTGAGGCAATAAAAACTGTAATAATCACATTATAATTGACATGTCGATACATTAAAGGGCGTATACATTAATAATGCATTTCCAGTTACTTTTAACGATATTTTACATAAACACCAGCGGAGTTACGACATAAAGATAAACTAGATAACCGGTATGTTTATCGTGAACAAGCGCAATGGAACAACTTAATAATAACGCGTTATTTTCTCTAATACTCACCTTAGCCTTATCTATATGGATAAAAGGAAATTGTGTCATCACTATCTTCCACAAGGCTTGCTTTCTTTATAATCTATGTAGCCATACAAGAGCATGCAAAGTTAACCTTTCTGCTCCACTATTTAGAGTTACATTTAAAACAGTATCATCAGAAGATGTTGCACTTTCAGTGGGAAGGTTCCAACAATCTCGAATGCGGTTTCAAAATGGAACTTTGCCGTAACAACAACGTCTAAACCCACTTCATATTCAACCGGTGTTACTATCAACACAGCAATTCTCAAATCAGATATCGGATAGGCTTACGTATCTAGATAAAATTGAAATCGTTAGTATTGAATAAACTTTCGATTGACGGTGCGATATTCCGTACATGGATGTTTAAATTGCAACGGCTGTAATGAAATTTTTCTTTGAACCTAGTTTTAGTTGGAGTTAATTCTAAAGGCGACAAAGAATCCGATCACATGTTTATTGGCGAGTTATTTTTTATGCTTCCATGTCCATGTCACTGTATAATTAAACGCTCAGGGCATTTTAGTACTAAATTGGTCCCTAATGGGGATAATGTTACTACCATTGCTGTTCAATATGGGCCTACTTTTTCATGCAATCCAATTAAGTATTCCTTTCAAAGCTGTGTAGATTCTGATGCTATCAGACTACAGAGTGGATTAAATCGTAATTGGAATAATTATAATGAGCTTAATATATTCCAGAAATGGTGATGGTGAGATATGTTTTGAAAATAACCAAATAAGAATTTTAATTTATCTCCACATATCTGTATTTTATTTCCATATAAAAAACGCAGCAAATGCCTTAACACCAACTAATGATAAGCAGTAGGAGGAGTCCATATGCTCGTATAGCTAGTGCAGCATGCAATATACTGCTCGAGCCACCGCCATCTTGCCGGCCCACACAGGGGCTTTCTACGCCTCTTTTGAAGGAACCCATGAACCGGTATGTTTTTGTAAAAAAACGAAAGTAACTGAATAAATAATTTTCTTTTACTAAATGAGTATACTATTACCAAATAGATAGTGAGCTTCAAGACAGAATTGGGAGGTTGCCTCACAATTTTTACCATTCTTCCCAACCTAGTACAATTTTGATACCTTCCAGCATTTGATACTCATATTGCGAGTTTAATAGCCAAGAATGAATGGGTCCGAGACGAAGACAGAAGTCTGCTTGATGTTGAGGTCTTAAGGTATGGACTGATAGATAAGGAGTATTCTCATAATACTCCGAGTATCTTAGCAAAAAGAATTTCTGCAGTTCCAGCCTCAGTTGCAATGATAGTTTGTTGTAATTAAACAACCGTGAAACTAATTCAGATGAATATTTGAACAATGGATAACTTAATCGGTAGTTAGCAAACACACAAAAATTTTAAATTAACTCAGCTGACTATTTATTAAATTTCAATTTTGTAACACACAACCCGGACTTATCAAAACAATCATTATTTCCAAAATCTTTCAAAGATAATTTCAAAATCTATAACAAATTGTACATTCTTGAAGCTTCGTAGCTAATATTCTGATGCGAATTTTACTTCTCAAATAACTACTGTATTTATGACTCCACATCAAAAAGTAGTATCCAACCTACCTACATAATGGATGCACTGTGACAGGTTTCATACGATTTGAAAGCAGACATGTCATTACGTAAATGTTAAAAATATCGCTCTTATATGAACTGGACAACTGTGAAAATTGCGTATAAAAACCTTTAGCATACAAATAAAACTCTCTGCAATGTCGCAACTACATAATCTGTAAATACCCTTTTATCCTGCATCCCCAGCATTACAGCAGTGAAAAATATACTTTTAAGATAACGAGTCGTAAATATGTGTGTGGGATGTACCACTTCTATTTAAATGTTACAGAAGCGACCGTTTAATCCGGTGGTTTCCGCTTCAAACTAGCGTGTACTGCTCCAAACTGGATTAGGGCTGGCAGTGTTTTGGTTTTAATTTCAATATATAATAAAACAAATTGAGTCAAATATGAATATTTGTTAATCATTCAGAACAGAACTATTCAGAGCTAGGGAAAATAATGTATACAGAATTGTAATTCAAAAGTACCTTTAATTAATTTTTTTTATGAATTATGAACAAAGGCTTGAGGTTTCAAGGCTTAAAGGCTTAAAGGCTTAGGAATACCTAAAGACGACTATCCGGTCGAGTGCTCAGAACCCTTGTCTACTTAACCAAAGCTGCCATGTTCGATTCCCGGTACGGGCAGATATTTGTATAATGACTACGAATATTTGTCCACAAGTCATGGATATTATCACAAGTATATATTACACAAGCCCTTCTTTAAATGTTTATTATTTTGTTTATTGTTTTATTATATATTTATAATAAATAGGACTACTCTGTACACCCTAATGACTCTATAAAAATCTCACTAAACTAGCTTTTAAGCTATGAAAAAGCTTCCTATTTGTATGGTAATGATATTAGATAGTACTTTAAAGTTCCAAGCTTTTAAACCTAGTGAGGAGATTATGTAGTTAAGATATAAAGCCTAATATGTTTTTATGACCCAAAACTGTTTTTGCTATCGTAGAGGATTATTAGGATTAAATTAGCTTTGATGGACATCCCTTGAGAATCCCGAAATATTTAAACTTAAAAATTGGAAAAATATTAAATCTTGTCTAAACTATTGGAAGTTTTTGGGTATAGCCACCACCTTGCTTAACAGCAATAAAAGTGGTATTATGAGTATACCTGTTACATTTGATGTGTTATCTGCAGTACTGACTATTGATTTATTTACTAGAGTTAAATTGTATATTAGCTGAAAACGAGCGGACTGTAAGAATTCGATAATAAAATTGATAATAATAAAAGGCCGCTTTAAAATGCACAACAGCTTTAATTACGTTTGTTTGTAAGACAATTTTTCAGTAACAATCGGATAAATAAAAATGACATAAAATAACAACCGTAACTAATCAACGTAACAAAAAATATTACTAAAAAAAAATTAAAACTTAAAAAAGTTTCTATGTTGGCATCTAGTCGCCAATATTAGCTCTGTCATAACGTACGTGACGTTATACCTATATATCTCTTTAAAAATAAATTCATAATAATCTTAGTAGTCCTAATATGCCTCTGCCTGGAGGTGACCTGGTGAATTGCTCGTGCAGAACCCAGGTTACACCCGTGAAGGGGAGTTTTAGTGGATATTCTCAGTGCCGCTCTATTGAGGTACAGAGTGAGCCCCACACACGCCCGTCGTTTAGCCAGTGGCGGGTAGGTCCGTAAATGGATTCGTACTCGTAAAAAAACAAAGAAGTAGTCCTAATATTAGTAGTCCTATAGTAGATACAGGTTATAAAAACCCATGAAAGCATCAAGAAGGTTAATAATAGTAATATTTTTTATCACCAGCGAGATTTTAGTATATAAATAAGGCAAGGTGAAATTTATGGAAATTCAGAGAAACGCTTATACGTAACCATTGAAAATTTTGGAACAATTTTATGATAAGCTAATGAAGGCACAGCCCACATAAAATCCGAAAGAGTTTTTTCCACCATACTTATTTAGGCAAGCGCAGATGATTACGAAACGAGATAAAACCCCGAACAAGCTGGAGATGACCAGTACGAGTTACCCACCTTGTAATTCAGTCCCGTGATTCCCGCACTCCGGAATCCTCCCTAAATTGCGGACCGCAATAATTCCGAGGTTGTATTAACGTTCTCTCTATTTTGTTCCATCGGGAACTAATTCCATTGGATGCGGCAATTGTTTTGCTAGATGTTATCATTGATGTGAAAAGTAATTTAAGTAAACTTAATCTTTTACGTCACTTGAAAACTCACAAAAACTAAATAAACCTAACCACACCCATAAAACTCACAGATAGTCTTCTCAGTCTAATAACATCTTTCATACCAATGCTTTCATGGCGAAAGTATCAATGAGTTGATTTTAATTATATTAATTTTCAAAAACCCAG
Source organism: Acentria ephemerella (assembly GCA_943193645.1). NCBI lineage: Eukaryota > Metazoa > Arthropoda > Insecta > Lepidoptera > Crambidae > Acentria > Acentria ephemerella. The sequence goes on from OW971882.1 coordinate 1,071,861, forward strand.
CTTTTTGTTAGTAATTGTTTTAAAGATTAGTAAAAGAATTAAGATTGTTAATTGAAGACAAATACCAAAATCGAGTGTTCGATAAAGAATTATGGCGAAATTATGTCTCTTACAGTAAAAACTACTGCTATTTTTATTTCCCCAATTAAAGCTTATGTATCACCAGGGTGCTTATCAAAAACTAGCGGAATGCAGATGCGATTGTGTTACACAATTTAGAACGTTCTTGAAACAGCGCCAGAAAAAGTGTGCAGTGGTATTAGACTTTCATTGCTTGGGCCGAAATACAAAAATATTTCAGTATATAAACATTTAAGTTTCAAATTCAAGTCTGTTCAGGTCTTTCATTTAATATTTGGAAACTTTTTGTATTTTTTGACTAAATTTGCCATGAATTATTGTCAATTTTAGTTGTTCGAGCGAAAAAAAAGGGGTGGATTATATCACCACGCTGCATGCGGCTTGGTGGGTGAAAGCGGTTGTTATAACTCCTGGAACTAACATAACGTACCATTGAACCATCTAATAAAAGTTGCTTTGTTTCGTTATCAAACCAGAGCCCTCGAACTACGCCAGCCATCATAATCATATTAATTTCATAAAATAACTCCTCCATTCATTCTTATATTCACGCCTCAACCCATCTAATGCTGGTCAAATATAAAAGCAGTTAAAGACACAGCCTGATCCCTTTAATTTGGTCCGGTCTGATAAATTGTGGCAGCCATATTGTCGCCTATTAAAACTATAAATCTTGTGGCCAAGTCTATTGGACTTGTAAGGAAATTAAGAGCTAGTTTGGATAATGTCCTGGCGGTTTCAAAAGTCGGGGCGGCTTGGAGTACGATTTATAGACTTTGGGGTTGGAACAGACTAATATAGCGAAACATTTTTTCTATTTTATGTAGGAAGAATTGTTTATGTAGGAATTAATTATTGTTTTTGATCAAGATCTTATGTAATAATTAATAAAGCTTGTATACATAAACAGACTGAGTGCAGCTATTTATAAAGCTTTTAGTTTATAATTTAAGAAATTTTTGAAAAGTGCCAAAGTCAAAGTCAAGGTCCATTTTAGGTAAATTATATTCTCTTATGAAGGAGTTCTTCGAAGAATATGATAATAATAGTTGTAATTAGTTAAAAGAGATTTTATAAAATATTTAACACATATTTTTTACAGTTAATTATTAAAGCATTTTATTAGCGCTGTGCCACAGCCACAGCCGATAAAAGTACAATGAAATAACAATGATGTTATATCATATGTTTACCAAAATTCGTTTGAGAGCTAAAAAAATTAAATGCACCTGAGGAGCAATATGCTAAATCTCTAAAACATACTATCATCCCCTATTTAATCCATATTTAAATTGACTCAAGGCATTGCACGAATTAATAAATATTAATGCCTCACAATAGTGAAAATTTAAATTTCCTACTTTAATGGTTTCAGACATTTTGATGCTTTTTATGTTGACGTGTTTAATTTTAATTAAAGTTATGATAATTATAATGATACGAGGTCACGTTACCTCACCAAAGTCAGTTCTTTATCAAAAATTAATTAAGAAACTAGCAACAAGACAAGCGTTGCAGCTATTACGCCAGCCATTAACCCGTCGCCTGCCGGGGTCGTTTAATTCAATTAACATCATTTCCCTGTCCCTGTTCAACTCGAATTATTTGCATATGTTTATCTCATTCCCCCGGAGTAATCTGCTACACGCCTTGCGGCGACCCAAGGCAGTTAACATGTTGGCCATTGTTTCGGGGATTTCACTGGCCCGCAAGGATAAACTTGTGGGCTTAGTACATTTGTCGACGGTTTTGTGTGCGTTTAGCTTTGTATTACGTATTTGTTCTAGCTTTATTAGATAGGTTAATGCGCTTCTATATTCTGTTGAATAGAAGTTTGGGATTAAAGGTTAAAGGCTCAATTCTTTAAATATTCAATTTAATTTAATAATTTAAATTCTTAATATTTTCTAAAAAGGATCGTGTACATAATATTATTTAATCTGGTTCGTAAACCTGTATGTGTGCAAATCCGCTTACCACCAAGCTTTTAAGGATCACTCTAAACTATTTTCGAGTACTCGTAGTATATAGTTATACGGGTATTTAAAGTGACTAGATTACCATAATTAAGAGAAAATAATGTACTTTAGTATACCTATTTGAATAAATTTACAAAAGTAATCATTAGTAATTACTCGAAGTTCAGGGACAATGAAGTCACAAATCACAAAGTTTAGATTAGTTATTTTTTAGTTTATTATTTTAGTTTTAGTCGAACAATACACGAAAACATTTTTAATTACCTACTTTTTTTAATTTCACTTAAAACTGAAGTTCAACCCAACAAATCTCGCACTGTGTCTATGCAAATTATGATCTGTGTAAAATATCCGATTGCTTCACCCCTACAAAATATGAATTAATCATTCTCCTGTCAACAAAGTGAAGTGTCATCCAGCTGACAGGGAGGGTCCACTGGGAGTGTCCGTATTTGAGCACTGAAGCATATTTTGTGACAGGGGAATATGTATTGAATTTACTTATTCTTGACGACATTGACAGGTCGCGTGTATAAGTTACTAGAAAAACGAAAATAAAATTCTTCAGGAGGATTACCTCTTAGATAGTTACTTGAACAGAACACACAATAAAATTTAATTGCCAATATTCATTGAAATTACATGAGAATCTAGCAGTTTTACTTATACAGGATGTAATTTACAAAACTTCGCATTATTTGATCACCTTCTTTATGGTAGATGTACGAATCAGATTGGTAACACAATATTCAACCAGAAAATAAATCCTACCTAAATTAGGGAGGATATTAAAAAATACTGTTACTTATCAAAATGACTAGGTTATTCATTAAAATTACTAAGCTTTTATTTATTTTCCATCTTTTGAACTACAAATTGCATCAAGAAAATAACGATTCCTTTTTAATTTAAACATCAAGACATTTCCATGAGTATTTATTTTAATTTACTTTATCCAAGATAAAATTATCAAATTATATCCACTACAGATAAAAATAACAAACTACATAATTCCGTAAAGTGTGTCTCGCAATCAGAACAGATCCCTGGAAGGGAACGCCTGAGGGGTAATTACCACTGCGTCATACATTATGTATACGATGACTACAATTTTAAGCCAATAAATAACACCCCTCGTAATGCAGACGAAAATATGGTAACGCATTTATTATACATTCTTGAGCGTAATAGTCGACGCGATGACGGGGAAATATATCAAGTGGTTTGTTGCGCAAATATGTCGTGCGAGGGAAAATGTGTCAAAGGGCTTTATTAATATTATCGAACGTAAATATAATAGAAATTCAAGGAATTGATTTTCAAAAGTAAACTCCAAATCATATAAATGATAGTAACAAAAAGTTGTTTGATACGAAATATGTTTATGTTTCAATGTGTCAAATATACATAAGTCAGTAGCAAATATGCTGGATTGCTTATCCAAAAGATCCCATTGGGTCGACGTGCTCCGGGAGTAACAATCCTGGCCCTACATCAAGATAAGATAAATATGCTGGATACAAAGGTTCAATATCTTGTTAAAACTAATTATTTTTATACAAGTACTGTGATTTGCAAAATAAAAGTGTCTACAAAATTTCACAGCTCACATTGATTCCGGCTCAAACGTAGACCGCTCATCCTCTTAAATATTATTACCCTTACCCTCGGGCTCGGGGCTTGTTTGTGAAATAATGGATTCATTCCATATTCATTTACATTCCTAATAAGATTGCCGTGACACTGCCAGTGTCGCCGAATTACCCTGTCAAATATAATAATCTCATTCCCCTGTGTTAAAAGTCTGCTTAATTCAGTTATCTGTTAGAGAAAAAGAGACGACTGTGTTCTCTCATTGCATCTTTAAGTAAGTGACGTGATCCAATTTGAAATTTCGCCTTTCGGATTTTGTTATGTCAAATTCTTGTTGGAATTAGCTTTTTGTCGACTCGTTTGATGTTCGCTTGAGAGGGGTGTGGTGCTTAATAGCATTACGTTGACAGTCGATTGGTAATGAGATAAACTTGTTTGACGTTGTGTGCTGCGATTAACATTGACAACTCAAAGTAAGCTGTCACGCAATGGTGGATCGTTATATTAATTAACAACACGATTCGAATAAAGTTAAGTATTAATTAATATCTTTTAGTAATTGTTTTTTTGTTTATTACATTGGAATTTAATTATCTTCAAAGTTAAATCGTCTTAATTTATATATAGAATATTTTTGCTTTAATGAAAAAATGTTTAAGTTATTTTGCTCATTTCCATTTTTATTAAATATTCTTGATTATTATATGTTATTATATTATATTATAAATATTCTGCAGATGATGATTACCTATTAAATAAATGATTATCTAAATAATACTACAGCGTGGGAGAGTAAATTTCTAAATGACTATTCTACAAAAATAAAAAATGTATTGATATTAAGAATATTGACACGTAATGGCATACACAATTTGTATGTGTAATCATAAATATTTAAAATGTGAGGTGTTTCTTGCACTGCTTCTTCTCCAGAGCTAAAGTATTCTACGATGTGGTGGAAGTTAGCAGAACTTAGAAATTGAGTAGAGTTGAATAAAGAGCTTTTTGATTTTTATTTGATGCTGAGTCTTCTCAAGAGTCAGCCGCATGCTAAATGTTAGAGACGACATCAACAGGTTATAACCCAGTAGTCTACATGCATCAATTACGATATCTCGTATGAAATCTATAAATATACGTTCATGGAGTCTCAATCGAGATTAATTATACCGATGATCGATAAGAACATCGATCAATGTGTCAGACAGTCTGGTGCGAACGAACCATAGGCGACCATTACTCTGTCATTACCCTGCCAACTTAACATACACGCGAAGGCTTTATAAGGGCAATTTATATTCACTTGATGTGATAATTTATATGGCAAACATGTTCCATGACCCCAATTGTAAACATTATCATCATTAACCACCTTTATGATTCCCACTGCTGGGCATAACATAACACCTCCACGCTGGCCCAATGCCGTTGTGTATGGACTAAATAAAATTTAATTTAGTTATTTGCATATTCTTCATTATAATTTAATATGAAAGTAATATAATGACTTTTAAGAAAGTCAAGATGGAACTTAGACAATCGAATATGATGCGCGTTAAAATAAGGCATATATGGTTGAAATTCGCAATTATAGAAATGTTAAATGACGTCACTGATAATCTGTCTTGTTTTCTGATTGTATTGTAATAAAAGAGCTGTACTGAACTTAAATTTGCTCACAACAGAATCAGGGCCATATTCTTTATAAGCAGCTGTAAGTATCTGTAGGTTTACTTTAATTATATAATGGCTTTTTTTATTTAAAAGACAGCAAATGACTCAACGCCATCTAATGATAAGCAGTAGAGGAGTCCATATGTGAAGATAGCTAGTGAAGCATGCGACATACTCACTTTCCCGGCCCAAAAAGTGCTTTTTCACGCCTATTTTAAAGAAACCCATGTTGTAAGAAGGAGGAAATACGTGTGCTGGTAAGGACGAGATATATGTATTTTGTTTACGCAACACAGAATCGGGGAGATATTTTTTATTTGGAGCTGTACACGGTTTTAAATATTATATAGGACCTTGCCTTGAATTATATAAATTAGACGTGTTTTTATTGTTTAAAAGAATATAATCAAAATTAAGAAAGATAATAACGGACACCAATTGGCATTACTAAAAGTTGATTAAGTAAATAAGAGAACATAGTCAAGTTTGTAACTGTATCAATTGATTGAATTCACTCGAAACTACAATTTAACTCTGATTTATGCTCTCACTCACTCTTACATATATTAAATTCCTATCTAAGATGGTCATATATTCAATTGAAGGTAACGTGATTGTTACGGACTTTTGGACGGCGTTGCTGGCCGCTATTGTCTTTGACTAAAACTGACTGAAACTGACATGGGACAGGACTTGACACGTTTGATTTGGTACGAAAATTAGTTTTGCTCGCGGCTTTGTTATTTTGTTGTAATATTTAAAAATATAGACCGTAAAGACCTGACGACGCCTTTTCCTCTTCAGTGATTAAGGGAGAAAGCGTGATTTAGAGTACCAACACTGCCATCTGGTGACATAATGAGGTAAACTTTTGATTTAGGTGAATTGTAAGTATACTAATTGTGTAATGTAAAATTAAAATTTAAAGCTCTATAGTATTAAGCATCATTGTTATGACATTGCAGGCATAGTGTGGAGAGCTATATATTTTTAGAACTGCTTTCTAAACTACAAGTTAACGCGATATTTATTTGATAAGATTGAAATCATATATAGTATTCTTACGACTTTCACTATAAACTCAATAACTGAAGCTAAGCTTGAAGTTTTAAACGACTTATAACTCTTAGACCAAACCTTTTTTAATATAACTTTATAATATACAACACCCTGGCTGCATAGTTTATATATTTTTTCTAATAATACTGTATTCTTTTATTATGTCACATCTTTTTGCCTTGTCTAAATATACACTGTGATCTCTACTCTAGGAATTGCATTCCTTATTTTTTATAAATAACGACGCATGGATATCATACATATCTCTAATAAATATTAATGGTTATAAATATTTATTCATTTATTCAACTTTCACAAAGATTTGAAATATTTCTGATATTGAAAACTGCTTTATAAACGAATATTCGACTTTCAAACACAAGATGCAAGCTTATGAATATCGATAAAAAAACCAGCGTATTTAAAAACTTCTAGTTAATAAAACTTGGAACAATTAATTTCAATGAATCGAATGCCATAACCGTATCATGCTGAACATTCATACATTGATAATTCAGCAATAAACATTCGAGTCCCCTATTCGATTCAACAATCGATGATAATAATATCGTCAATATACACGACAGATGGGCTTTTAAATTTGATCGCTTGACTAAAATAGTGTCGATTGAATCAATCGAGCGTCGATTGAGTGGATAGGCTGATAATAATTTTATTTTTATGATTCATAAATTTTAAATTGTTCTTTGTGTTATTGAGTTACCTGGGACATAATAAAAAAATTATAGATGTACACAATGAAGGCACTTTATCCTAAAAACTAGTTTTAATTATTAAACTGTGTTTTTAATAGACTGAGATTCAGAATATAAACAAACCTGTTTATAAGGTAATCACTTACCAACAGGTGAATTTTTTAAACAATATGTAGTATAGGCAAGCTCATGATTACACAATCTCAAGCTTATAAAAACCAATGCAGTAGACTGCTACTAGTGCTAGTAAAATTACTGGCTTGTTCTTGATCCTACTCTTCCTTAGATAGATTAAGAGGGGGTCGACGCTGCAGCTAGCTTAGCCAGAAGCTTCCAATTTAATCTTGTTTAGAAGGAACCTATGTTATAAGCCGATGGTAAAACCGAATATGTTAGCGCCATCTCTAGCTATGCGCGTTATGAAAGAAGATAAGAGTTTTGAATACCTATTCAATATATCGAGTGTGAGGATTAGACAGGATTCGCTTATGTATTAAGAGCACAGTTTGCTAAAGACTGACAAGCAACTTTACGGCGGTGTTCCGAGCTGTGAAACTAACTTGGCTGGCTAACAATTGACCAGGACAATCATTAATCAAACGCACAGCGGAGACACTCTACATAAAATCTGTCATGGTACAAACAATACGGTTGCCATTAGTGAGGGTAGAGAGTGACTGTCCTTTTTGATTTTGAAATTTGATTTGTTCGAGTAAATTTATTAAGTGAGATTGAGTTTATTTATGATATAGATTTGCTTAGTAGCTTGTGATATTAACATTTTTACCACCAATGTTACGGATGCGTTTCCCACAAAACATAAGGATTGGTTAAGTTGACAGTTCACAACCCTTCCTTTGAAAACTTTGATGATATTACTAACCAGCTACAAAGCATCGTAAAGCTAATAAAAAATAGTTATTTGCATGTATTCTACACGAAAAGGTTTAAAAGCTTCAAGGGTCACTCTCATGCCAAGTTAATATCCATCTGTAAGAATAAAAAAATTAATTACAAAAAATATGTAATGTAAATCAAAAGTATAAGCTCATGAATCAAACGGCAGTTACAACGGAACCAAGCCAACAAAATGTCCAGCATTTGTCCACGAACTAGTGTGACCATACATCATGACGAGGCCGGACATGCCCGAAACGGTTACACAATCATTTTTCATTACCCGCGATTCATTAACATGTGGGGGACAGCCAATTATGTCCGCCCCATCAATCATGTCACCCTAGCTTTTCATATTTATGTCACGGGAATGTTGCGATTTGATGTGATAAATAAATTTCCCAGATACATACTGATAAACATTTTGTGGCTTAATTTCTATAACTTATCAATAATTCTTTGATTTCAAAATGGAATAGTCTTTATTATATCACCTAAAATATTACTATCAGACAGTAAACTTAAAAGATCAGTTTTTCAAAATTAAAAAAAAACTATCAAATGACTCAATTATGGATAGTTTTTATTAACCAATAAAATACTGTATTATAAATTACTGCAGTTTTATTGTCAATGAACCAGTATAAAATATTAAGTTTTGTAATTACTTCAGAAGTTGTTAAAATAACGATTTTTTTTAGACCCGTCAATTAATTTATATGCGAATTTTCAATAGATATCCGGATATTACGAGTCAATTAAATAACAATTGTTCTGAATTGTATGGCTTGATAGGTTAAATTATGTAACTTAAACTTACGTTATGTTACTTTGAACTTGTATTTTGATTTTTCTATGTTAGTTAACTTGATAGATTTGAATTTCACAAAATCAAATCTTTATTCTGAAAACCGAGAGAAACGAAGTATGTTTTAATGAAAGAAACGATGAGTGATAGCACTCGCTCAATAATGCAGTGCACCTTATGTAAATATAAAAAGTAGACCTTTCATAAAGTCCTCTTTCAAACTTGCCCCACAACATTTCCACCCAACAACGGTTTTCGTTTCGCATTACGAATGCTTGTTATTTTTATTTGTGCTATTATCATTATTTATAACCGGGATTGCGAGAGTCTAATAAATCTCGGCGATTTATAACAGCGCACATGTCCCTATCGTTAAAAAGATTACTGACTCCACAAATTTTATTTATTTTTAAAACTAGTGTTTGTTTCATGACATCTTTATTGTGAGATTTAAAAAGATACCGGGCGTTTATTGAAAGGGAATGACTTCAATTGACAAGGCTGCCATGACAGGAGTGTTTACGATCTATTTTTGTTAGTGTGTTTGATCAATGTAAAACTACGTTATATGAAAAACAGTTGAATAACCTGTAAAATAAATAGTTGATTCTTACTTATTTTATTATTAATAAGTAAAAAGAAACCTTATTTTTATCAAATTTAAGCTTAAATAACTTAAACTTCTTTATTTGATTACACAGATTTCAACGGTTGTCCAAATATATATTTAAAATTTATTTTCTTGATAAAACTCTTGCTTGATATCTGTAGTACATGAAAAATTAAAACGAGGTACTTTTCTACAGTCATAAACATACTTTTCAAATTGCCAGGTTTATTCAACACTAGTGCGGCGTCACAGTGAAAAATCGCTGCTCATCCCCCTGGCTTCCATAATGTATGGCCGTCATTACCCTGGCACGCCACACAAATCATGCTGGCTCACTACCCTGCCAACGTTTTTGGGTCTATGCAAGGATGCATTATATTTCAGAATTAGAATGACTCTTACCTTTTCCACTATAGTACCATTTCGATAAGTAATTGAATTTTTAATGACAGTCAAATAGCAAGTGAATGATATGTTTTTTTTTAAAAAAAAAGAGGGCAAGGAAAAATAAAATGATATACAGTCTATATCAAAAGGATTATAAACTATTTTATTTTGTGTAGTGCATCAAATATAAATTGAAGTGTCACAAAAAAGATCACAAAAACAAATAGTGTAAAATACGTGTATAAAGACGATTTTAGAATGAATTAAACAAATTGACAGCGATTTCATTGAATCAATATTAAATGCATTGTATTTCAATTTAATTGTTAATCAAAGCTAATACTTGTAAAGTTTCTGCTTAGCTCAATGGTTGACTAAAGAGATACAAAACGACATTAGTTGTTAAGTCCGCCATATGTAACTTTAAATAAATAATAATTATTTATTTTAGAATTGTTTTTTAACAATCGCTAAATTATTACTTATACTATTCATATATACATTTTCATCCCATTTTGATAGGTTCCCCTATTTTACAAATAGAAAACCCAACACAGAAAATTGTTGTCTATGTAGGGGAAAAGCCCAAGATTGTGGATTGTGACGCAATAAGCGCTGTCAATGGAACGACAATATACACTAGACGAATACTTGACGTATTGTAATAAGAACGATCTTTTGCTGCTATATAAAGAATGAGTATTTGTCAAAAACTATTATCAACTGAGATACGGTTAACATTAAACGAATATAAGTCACAATATAGACATATATATATATAAATGCAATGCTTTGCTATAGATTAATCACACCATACCAACGATTAGCAAAAATAGGGGCACTATGATGAAATTACCAACATATATTAAGAAAACCGCCCTGTTGTCATTTCTACACAAAATAAAGTTGGAAAAAACAAATAAATAATAAAACTGCGTTACGGGGTATTACATGAGAATTGAGAGAGTACATTAGTTATTGTAACACGACAAAATATCTGTAATAAAACGTAATTTATTGCGCAAATAAAATATAACGGCGGTTAGGGGCGGCAGATGGGGCGAGAGATCATGCCCGTGGTGCAAATATAAGCTTTAGCGGTTTATCATTCATTTTTAAATTTTGGCAGTTTCAATTAATATTTACAGTAGGCAAGTTCACCGGAACAACTAGTATGTTGATAACAAACTATCACTGATTCCATCTATTAAAAGAAAACCAAAGTAGCGATGAGAGAAATGACAATTTAAATGTCAGTTAGACGATTTTCCATATTAAATCAATAATTTTCCGTTGTACTTTTAAGTTTTTCTTTAGAATTTTCCAAGTTATTTTAAACTGCGCCTGAATCAAACTGAATAAAACATAATAGAAATTATCAAATTGGTCAAGCCGTTCTTGAGTTTTTGTAAGACTAACGAACGTCAATTTATTTTTATATATAAGAAAATATTATAAAGAATGGAAAGAATCTTGTCCCAATTGACCAATTAATTTTAAATAATAAACTAATTACATGTCCAGATCAAATAAAGTATTAAAATGCCAAATTTATATAATACCTAAAAGTTATGCTTTTTTTTAACGTTAACCGTTTTCTTAACGTTAACTGCACAATTACAAACTTTTAAATTAAGTGAAGTATCTTAAAAGGTTCAACTGGGCCCAAGAGTAAGTTGGGTTTATTTCTGTTAATTTACTTTAAAAAATATACAAAAATTCATAAATTATAATTTATCAATAGGAAAGAAATATTGTAGAGGGAACTGTGCTATCTTAAGATAATTATTTTAGATAAAGCAATATTTGTGGAGCTGTGTGTTGAAAAAACGCATTATAGAAAGCAATGTCAATTATGACATTCCCATTAATATTCAATGCTATAATTTTAAAAAAGGGCGAATAAAATAAATAATACTAGTACCGCTTGGCGCTTACCCCCAACACCACACCCACCCGGATATATTGACAGAGTCCTCCACGGCTGCCGGAGAAAAATGTCGGTCATTTGTTGGCGTCACCGTTTTGTTCTGTTGCCTTCGAGAGGCGAGATAATGGCTGATTTATTTGCGCGATTACCCGTGACGAGTGCGCGCTGTCGTGCCGTCAGTGGCCGGCCTTATTATAAGGGCTGCTGGTGTGAATGGCTAATGCTTGATATTAGAATAGATCATTGTTGTCGAGTAGGACGAGCGTGATGGTTTAATAAGGTATTTGTTACTGTCTTTAAGAAATTACTCCGTTAAATATTTTTAATGTACAGATCAGGAACAATTATTTACGACGATAAAACTTATTTTTCATCGGTTAGAAGTTCACATTTCATCAAATAACTATAAGTCACAAGAAAACAAGGCTTTTTTTTAAGAACTTTCAAGTTTCATATAAAGAATCTAAACGAAAAATAAAATAAAAATCATACTAAGATCATATCATCTATATCTTTGCTACAGAGTTACATATACACACTACAAATAAAATAGTAACAATACAAAAAAATAAAAGGCTACAAGTAATTTCTATGCGTGTGTGTGCGAAAGTGTGTGTTTGTGTGTCGCCACAGCGCGAATTAGGCATCATCGTCATATTTGCTCGGATCGCCCACAAGCAAATCGTGACTTTCAATCCATAGCAGTATCCAATGTACGCATGGAGGACTGTATTTACTCGTAAGTATAATCAAAGCGGCATATATAAACATAATCATTACCATTTTTTATTAAATCAGAATGAATGAGGGACAGAGAGATACTTTCAGTCATTAGAACATAATGAACTTCTTTGACAATTATAACTTTAATTACTAAAATCAATCGATAGACTTATTAAGTTGACATCCAATTTTAAGGGTCAATATTTGATAAATTTAACATATATTTCTAAGTACTTATGATACTAAAGAATTGAGTTCATTATATACAGAAAAGTTACCAACAATTTTCAGAAGATAAAAAAACATGGGTTCCTTTAAAAGAGGCGTGAAAAAGCACTTTTTGGGCCGGCAAGGTGAGGGTGGCTAGGGCAGTATGTCGCATGCTTCACTAGCTATCTTCACATATGGACTCCTCTACTTCTTATCATCAGGTGGTGTCGAGTCATTTGCTGTGCTTTATATATAAAAAAAAACATTTACTTCACCAAATATATAAATTATTCAATATTAAAAACCAATAAGGAAATAGAAGTATCAGTGTTTCTTGTTTCTTGACCACATTTCCCCTCGATCATTTATCCCGCTTTCTTTAACAGATTGATTTATAGTTCTTACGCGTGATGAGCGCAATGTTGTCGGATTGTCAGTGGGACGCCTTATTTATTAGGGCTGCTGGTGTGAAATATAAATTTACTGGTCTGAATAAATTTATTTGTGTCAGTTTATTGAATGCAGAATTATTGGGCTGGATTTTTATGACAATTTATCATGATCACAGAAGTTTTTATAGTTAATAAACAATGTGTCATGGGAGATTGTTTGTTTTATTGATAGCCTAATTAGGTTTTAATAAAAAAAATTAACTAAATTCTATCTCGTAATTTGTCGGGATTATAAAACAATGATCTATCGTCAACAATCGTCAATATATAGTATTTCAGTACAAAGGTATAGTCTCCAAAAAATTCTGAAAACAAGTCAGAAGTGACACCGAACCTCAGTACAATAAATTTTTGTATATTAAAAATTTTATGAGACAGTTATCATCGTCATCATTCAAACTAAAGTTATAACTAATAAAAGTGTGACTAAAAATAACTACTATTAAAATCGTAATTTAAAGCTCTGAGAAAATATCAACCCGAAAATTGTATGGCAACACACAAAAGCTGAAACATCACTCACGCCACCTCGACAGCACTTTGTGCAACAAAGCCAACCATTCTACTATACAAAATGGCTTAAAACACGTTCAGTATTTGGTACCCTAGTTTACGCCACAGCATAAATGTTTAAATCGTCATGCGCGCGATCTTTTGCAGTGCACAAAAAGTGTATTCTGAACTTTGGTAGTCTATATTAAGGTGAGCGACACTAGTGATTGTCTGTACAAAGACTTAGGGTAGCACAGCTGTAATAATGAGTATTAATGGGCATGCCACGTAAATAACGCATAACAAAGAGACTGGGAAGAGATGCAACATAATGCCAATACTTCAAAACCATTAGCGCGATCGTTGTGCTGATGGGGCGGAACGTAGTCTAAAGAAAGATTTTTTCAATTTGTAGTATTTATCAACTGGATGAAATAAATATTTTTGGTTTTATTACAAAGCAAAGATTAAGAAAATTCTTAATCAAAAAGAAAAATATTAACAAATTTAGTTTTGATCATAATTTTAATCGGAGATAATAGTTTCAGCATGTTTAATTATAAAAAAAACCTATAATACGGGTTAAACCCATAATCATCTTTTTTTAAGCCGGTTAAAAACACACAAGCTCAATTCAATTCAATTCTTTATTTTGCGTTCCATAGTTACATAATATGAATCTTAAGACTATTAATGACACTATGGACCCTGTCGGGCACAACAAAATTTTAGGATATACAGGAGAAAGGTAGATTTCAAAAGGTAGGTTTAAGTTAAGTGTTTAAATTTGTATAATGGTCCAAATCAAATAAATGCATTCAAAATGCTAATTATCTAGGGATTGTTTGGAATTGTAAGTCAGTGTGTTTTTAAATGTAAGAAATAGATTTTATAGAATTTTTGATTTACAATTGTTTGGATGTCAGTAATATTAATAATAAATAATTAGAAATAATTATATTGTATTGTTTTTTTTTTAATTCTAATATGTCAATTGGGTAAAATGTCAAGTGATAATGTCAATAGTTTAACATTTGTAGTGTTTATAAAGTGTAATGTGTAATGTCTAAATGTCAATGGTCTGTTAATTATTATTATTTTAGATATTGTTGAAGAAATCCGATAGCTTGTCTTCAAAGTACTCGTTAATGTTGTAATATGCTTTTTTGACCATTAACATCTTTAAGTTGTTCTTGAATTTTTTTTTTGCTCAAATGAATACGCAAAACCTACTTAAAGCACCTTTACCTATATTGTCTTACTGATCTTTGCAAAAAAAATATGTAAATGACCATTTACTGCTCGGTATATTCATGAATATTTAATTACGTATATAGAAGCTTAGTAATTAATTGATTGACAGATAAAACATAAAATTCTCATGTTTTTCATGATCATCACATTAAGTGATGGTAATAAAAAACTATATATTTGCGCGTAGAATTGATAATTCATTGTTATGAAAAAACAGAATCTAAATTGTAATAGAAAATTAAATATTACAATGTTGCAAGTACAGCCAAGTTCGTAATTAGGTTCTCCTAGGTAGTATAAGAAATATGCAATGCAAAGTGCAACTTAACAATTGAAATACCTAGATAATGGTGTGAATATAAAAAAGTAATAATGAATTATTAAACACTGCTGTTTGAGCAGTACGACTGCTCAAAGAAATAACAACAGTCCTTTTCGCGACGACAAATATGGGTTTTTTTTTATTAAAAATAAACGGACCGCAGTCTCGTTGCGTAGTACCTTGGTAATATCAGAGGTTCCGGGTACAAAACCAGTTAGCGTTACAAATATAGATAGATAAATAGATAGAATATACTTTAAAGCCAGACTTAAAACTGAATGTTAAATACAGCTTATAATATGCCTCTGGGGAACTACAGATTACAAAATTGATTGATCCATACATGACCAAGTCGCAAGGACTGTGCCCAGCGTAGTCGTTAGTATTAGTAGTTACTCATGAATATCTGAGGACAATCATGAAGAAAGTAAACTCCATTAAAATATTTAATAATTGATTGATTAAATACTAATCGACACAATGAACTCTGTTTTATCATCAAGCTACCACTAACGCCATCTATCAAATGTAATCTGAAGTAACTGTCTATAAAATGACAGTTCAGTTCAGTAATTTTAAGTTACATTTTTTTAGCTTTTCATGAGTATTTTGGCTATTATTTTGGTTTTTAAACCACCATTGTATTAAAGCAAATGATATATAAAATAAACTATTCAAATAGTTGAAACTACTGAGTTTTAGCGAGAAGAAAGGCCACCTAATCATTTTTAACGTAGTGGATGTATCCTCATGGATAATAAAAAAGCAGAATAACATATATTCAATAAAAAATGCCTATCTTAATGTTTTCTTAGGGGATTTTCCCCGTTTTTTTATTTTTAAACTACCTCTGTATTAAAACAAATACAACAATGTAGAAACTAATTAAAATGATAAAGCCGGTTTTGTTTTTAACGAGACTAAGGAACAGCTGTAAATACAGCTCATATTTAAAAAATACTTATTTATAGAAACGTATACAGCAATAATACAGAACAGTAAAGCATTTCAACTAAAACAATTATTTTTTTTTATATTGTATGTAAATTATTTTTAATGTTAGTCTTACCGCCTTCAAAATAAGTTTCAAGTTATAAACTCAAAAATAAATATTTTATATAAAAAAAGTAAACCATTAATCAATTTTCAAAAACGTGTTGTCACCAAAATAAACATTGCACTAATTCTTTCTTTTCATCGCTCAATAAATTAATATTGGCTTCCGTCTGTTTAACCTCAATGACACAAGTCGCTGCCAACTGTACAAACACAACATCGACACATGTTGCATATTTAATAAAAAAAATCAATAATGAATATTAAACCTTATCTCTTTCTAATAAAGTTTTACTGCAACAAAGCAGAGTGAGGAAATCTGAAACATAACAAAAGCCAAAAGAAAACAAATTCATAGAATTGCAAACACTTTAATCTTGCAAAATCAACTTAAGAAATTAGCTGAGCTATTATAGAACTTAGAGTTTCATAAATAAGAGTTATTATTCTTACTCCTTTCAATGAGCTACTGGTGGGATTGACAAAAAAGCAATGACAGTTTCTTTAATAGACATCTGAATTTGTATAGACCATTGTGAACCTGACTTATGCCGGTATTAGCCGACAAAAAAGCCGAACAATACGTCCAAACAAACGATTTATTATGGCGAAATCTAATTTATGATAACAGTTCTGCGTTACGTTTGAAATAAATAAATAAATACATAAAATAGAGATCAAGATATTTGAAATTTTATTTTATTATAATTCAAAACATAATCCGAAAAATAATTATCTGGCTATGCATATTTGAAAGATAGTTTTCAGAATAATAATATTAATATTGAGAAAAAAGAAAAATATTATCACACTCACGCTCAAATTAAGCATTAAAAAAAGATTCTAGCGAACAGTAATAGAATTTAAAAATTTATATTAAATAAAAAAAATACATATTTCATTCTTGATTCTTCATTTCATTTCATCTATAGATGCAGCTTCAATAAATTTGTTTAGTTATCAATAAACTATTATACAAACAAAAATAGCCACAAATCATTAATATCATTTTATTTTTATAAAATCAAAGAAAATCCGTAGTTTCCTCGCCATGACACTTATTAATACTTTAGTCAGTATGAAATAAACTACAGTGTTGACAACATATTTTAGAAGTAGCCTTGGCTTTTCAAGAATTTATTACATGGCCCGTGCCAAAAAAACTGTTCATTTTTCAACAACACATTTACTTTGAGCATACTGTTCGAGAATTTTCCATGAAATGTTATGAAATAAATAAGAAAATGCCCTCCCGTTTGTCAGTTTTTCTGTCACTAGTCACCATGAATGATGGAACTAATAGAAGGAATGTTTACTGAAAGTAGGCAGAGGTTGATCCAGGAAGTGAGCTATACTGCTCTTGTTATAAGAGCCTCTCTTCCCCCTCGACGAAGAGATCACCAAGGACTCGCTGCGACATTACTATGGAAGAAGGCGGTAACACGTTCCCCATATCAGTGCCAAATGCAATACGTTAGAACAATTCATGGGTTTATAGAGGTTAGGCATTGTAACCTGGGAGACCCAGAATTCCCTCTCCAGTTTTCCAAGGCCGAGTAGAATAGACGACTGGTTTCTGAATACATTAGTTCATCTATAGTAAAATGACCAATCTCTACTCATCATCTAGTCAACATAACACATAAAATATTTTGATATAGCTTATCTTAGTTTCAACTAAGAATTATTTATCCCATTTCTTTAGTGTAGAAGTTTCTTCAAGAAGCCTGTTTATAAGCTGGTACCAGAAGCAGTTATTGTTTCCTTGTTAATTTTTTACTTTTACCACTTGATTAAGTTGTGCAATATTAATAAAAATTTCCAATAACACATTCAAACT
Organism: Acentria ephemerella; assembly: GCA_943193645.1. NCBI lineage: Eukaryota > Metazoa > Arthropoda > Insecta > Lepidoptera > Crambidae > Acentria > Acentria ephemerella. Next base: position 1,089,944 of record OW971882.1, read on the forward strand.
GACCCATTGGTACTTTAGACTTACCATAAACTGCACATAATATGCCCAAAGAACATGAGTCTACGAAGCTATGTCGAAAATATGTTAATGTAGTTTAAATATCTTACGAGTTGCATAATTGTTCTTCAGTCAGTTAAGTAAGTCTTCGGAGTCTTGTGACGAATTCTAAAAAATGAGCTCTTCGAAATTGGAATTTTGAAACTTGTGGTGTTGTAGTGAACTTTGATAATGTATTTGTTATGGTTTTACGCATATACTGCCACAACAATTATGGTATCCAGCGCAGTAGTGAAGAAAGATCATCATCAGACAAAGCATCTGAAGTTTTGGATTTAGTTTAAGAATAAACTCCCGTTAGTCATGTTACGTTAAGTCAGTTGTTGTAATTTGGTCGTTAAATCGTTAGAAAGTAAGTTGTTTCGTTTTTCTGTTTTCAAGATTTGCCAGTTTAGATAACAATCGTTTGAATATGTGACAGAGTATTTGAGTTAATGCAGCATCCACACATTCCGACCCACATTAATCTAACCTTAATTTCCGGATGAATTTAAATTATATGTTGTTCTAGTATCTATAGTAATACTGTTTAGCTCACGAGGCGTTGAATTGTAAGTAGAATTTTAAGTTTTAGGTAAACAAAATACTCAAATCCAGCTCAAATCATTAGATTAGAAGACGTGGAAGCTGTCACATCAACTGCACATAAAAATTACTGAACTGAACTAAATAACAGTATTAAATGCTGAGAACTTTGAAATCACTGTGAGACTGATGATGAACTATCTAAATGATTACTTAAATTTGCTAACAATGATAGATACAATTACTTTAAAACAAAAATAGTGTGAGTTGTTGCCGATTTTTCTCCGTCTTCAAGACATTTCTCTTCTGTTTCTTTTACGTAGCAGTAATATTTTGTGCGTGTTATCGCGACAGGAAAATGTGTCACTGCAACAAATTAATAGCTGAATTTTCGATGTTGAGTTTATTGTTTAAGCAGTTAATATATGAGGATGACAACTGTAGAAATATATGACTACAAAATAATTATTGCCCAATTTTTTAATATTAATTGTAAAAGACTAACATATGTGTTGTGGATTGTTCCTCCTAAATATATCTGTCTCCTAAATTTATCGTAGGCTCTTTGAGGTGCTAATTAGCTATCCTAAGCACGATAAAAACAACTTAAGAGAAAAAACACTTTTAATATTATAATGGAAAAATAACAATCAAAATTGACAAATCAAAATAGAAATATGGAAAAATAAAAGAAAACATTTGTAGCAAAAAAGTTGGTATCGGCAACAATATGAGTAATAAATATAAGAAACCAAGGGGATATTATATCTGTCACAATTGATTGCAATACGGCAATGGAACATCAATCAAGCAAAAAAATAAAGATAATTTATTTATTTACAAAACCTCTTTGTTACAAAGTTTTGGTGACACCCCTTCACATCACACGTATTAAGTAAAATGATAACTGTATTAGATAGACACTGCCCTTCCAGACCGTAGTAGTTGACCATAAATGTAATTTATATATATTTTTATATATACTAACGTCATGTCACTCAGTATTCTTAAATGCACAAAAATTTGATTACCATCCTTCCATATCCATTTTTGAAAATAAAACATTGCGAATGTTTTTAAAAATCCAGTGTTTTTTCTCTCTTAACGAGCACCGCCCAATATTGGTGATTAAGTTGAAATATGCTTCAAGTGTAAACTTTTATTCTCAAAAATTTCCTTTCAAAATATCTTTATGGTTTCCAGAACAAAAATGACGAGTTCGAAAATCCTTAACAATACAGTAGCAATATCTACCTCAATAATCCAACAAAGCTTTAATGGTTAAATTCATTTACCGACAAATACTTAACTGCATTGCGTTAAGTGCTTTTGCATTCTGATGATGCAGTGGTTCCGTCAAAATGAAATGCCACCAAGAATTGAATAACGTAGATGACTGCCCTGAGATTTTAATTGATTAGGGTTACCACGAGTATTTCAAGGATTAAGGTAATTATCATTGAAATATGAGAAGAGTAGGTATATATAGCGTTTTGTATCTGTACTCCTGTACTACTAAATAATCTTTAAATGCAACGAGCTGTACAAACTCCTATAAATGTATTTTACCGTAAGCACATGCCAAGATTTTTAAGTGAAATTGCTATAGAGAACTACGTTGGAACAGTGAGCAAATCCTCATTTTGTGATCAAACAATACTCAACCCGACTATGTCTTAAGTGGAAAGACAGCTACAAAGGATCGCAACTTGTAATCTCGATTAGGTAGTACAAAAGTTTTTTTCGGATTTTAACACTCAATGCACAGCCGCCATTACGCTTAGCTAGTTTCTGACGTTCATAATTATACAATCCTCTATGGCATCGTCTGTGTTAATCTTCACTGCCCAATGGCGGTACCCTTTGAAAAACAATTGTTTGTACTAAAAATGATCTGCTCTTAAATATGCAAAAGTTGTTTCATTCAAAACTCCTCAGCATGTTAACTTGCTTCCTGCTTAATTCATATTTCGTAATGTTACTTTCCTACGAGACTTGAATGTGCGAATTGAATATCATTTCAAACCTTAAGCATAAAAGCGAGAAAGTCATATTCGTTTACAATAGATAGAAATAATCTTTACTTTTTTTACTCAAATCGCTGCTTAATTTTACAAAATTATTATTTTAAAACATTATCTCTCACTTCGATGAAAAAAAATCGTACGAATAAAAAAATCTCCGGTATATAATGGATAACTTAATTGATCCAATTTGTTCTGAGCATCTTAACGAGCAAAAAACTCGCAAATGTCATACTAAACCGTAATTGCATTATTTTTAATGGCTGCTAAGAATTTTTGCGTGCAGTTGAAGTGAAATATAATAATTGAAATGAGCAAGTAAAGTTAAACGTACTTAATTCAGTAGTAGCGTATCTGGATGACATGTAATGGGATATCAAGGAGCGAAAAGATTTACCAAAATTCAAACATTAATGTAAAAAGTCTTTGATGATCACACAAATGCTTCGTAAACACAATTTTTCTATGAATATGGTTTCTTTAGATTTTCCTTAGTCCACCTGGCTTGCTACCATAATCTTACCTTAATATGGCGGCATAATAATTATATTGACAGAATTGTTGTGTTCCGGCAGTGGGAGATAAGATAGCCAGCTCCTCTGTTTAAGGTTCCGAGAGTAGTTTGCTTCCATCCTCAGCCTTATCTTCACTTACTTACAGATCAGTTGAAATCCAAAAGCTTACCCGCTAAGAATTTTTAAAATTAGTTGGCTTGACAGTTTTATTCTTGCTGTCCTTTTTCTATAACACAATGAGAGAGCGAGATATACTGAACTTAAATTGAAGTTAGAGTGCACTGTCAGAATTAGTTCCAATACTTCTTAGAACTAACGCAAATATTACTGTTACCAATTGCTTACAACTGGTACACCAGGTAAGCAATTAAATAAATAGTCCAAACTTCGAATTAATACTTATAAACTCTTAGTATATATTTATCATTAATATTTTTGATTAACTATCGCGTTACAAAACGCTAAATACTATCGATTTTAACAAGCTCAAATGAACAATATGAAATTTATTATAATACAGTCGACTTATGCAGCTGAGCTCCTTAATATTCTTTTTACCGACTTCTCTTTATCAAATAGTATATATTAATAAACGCCTGTTTACGAAATAGCCACGCAATAAAACTAGGCAACAACATAAATGACCCGAAATAATCTTTGGAGGGTAAATCCGACTCCATTACTGTCACTATAAAATTAATACGATCCCGAATGACGTAAGTTAGCAACGTCCAGGATTATGTTAATTTAGTTGTACAGACGGGATATTCTTCTGAATTTATAGCTCCAACCCTGTGTACCAGAACCTGTTGAATACGTTTGACTCAGTGTTATTGTCAAAATGTTTTGTATTAAACACAACTTAAATCTCCTTGTAATGGGAAATCATACTCTCATAATTAGGTATTTGTTTGGTTTTAAGGCATTACCTTCAAAGAATAAAAAAGTGAACGTTGATCTTATATACTTACTTACATATACCATTAAAATTCAAATTTGAATGAACTTAATATCTGATAGTAATACTGCAAATGGATTCCTTTCATATATTAGAAACTACTCCAAGGTTCCTGCAAGTCAGTAGCTTCTAGACCATATTTTGATTAAGATTAAGACATCTGTTACAACCTCTTCGATTTTATGATTTTTTTTTTACTTTTAAGAATTGCTGTCATGTCGTTGAGTTTTTATTGTTACTTGTATATTGTGACTGTGTTTTTACAAATAAAGATATTGAAATTAATTTTCGGAGTTTTTACTATTGCGATCGATCTCGCAGCTTATGTATCATAATTTGACCTGCGAAACAAAATATACAACAACATCTATCTGAGTTTGATTTTATTCCAGTCAGTATGCTAAAAATGTCTCCAAATGAAAATGAATACAGATGTTAAAATTCTTTATGCCAATAGCAAATGGTTCATGTCTTCCAGTAATCTTTCTGGACAGTGATAAAAATTTTAAACTTATTGCACATACATTAACCAAATGAGTAACTTAATCTATTTCATGGGAATAAGTAAGTGCTTATTTATGTGAAACAAGTCCTAGACCAAAGTCAAAGTCAAAGTCAAAAATAACTTTATTTAAATAGACTCATTTACTAAGTTCTTTTAAATCGTCACAACAGGGAATATGTATGAGAAAAACAAATAATGTAATTAAAGGCAATAGTCATAACTTTAAGTGGGTATCAACCGGGCATTTACAAATTATCCCAGTGTTAAAATATGTACTAAATAAATTGTTAGTTTTATTTAAAAATAACACTAGTATGCATATCCCAATTAACCATACTACCGCTTCGACGAATTAGTGCAGAGAAGAAGCGGCGCAAGAAACTCTCAGCCTTTAGTATTTATAATGACATTTACAAATCAATATGTAATTATGTATTAGTATTACAAACATATACATGTTTTGTTTTACAGTGCAATCAAAAATCTATTTTTAAATATTGCAAAATATAATAAATAAGTGCAGAGAAGCAAATTATAGTGGCCACAAATTTTTATCTTTAAAATAATCTTCCACCTTGTAAGACCCTCGCCAAACCCACGTTCAAAAATAGAAATCCATTATTTTAACATGAAATACAGTAAAGTTAAGTAAGTAATAATAATTTATCTAATTTTTTAACACTTATCCATTATCTAGATGTTTATAAACATAAGATATAATATAAACATACCCAGACTCGTGAAAAAATATTCTAGAAAAAATATACCAGGGTTTGATCCTGGGATCACTGGCTAGACAGGGCCAATCAACTAGACGGCTGCCAAATAATAATATTTATAAACTTTAAATTGTTTACAGAATTGTGTTATAATTTTAATTGGAAGAGGCTTCAGTTTCATCATATGTTAATGAATCTAGCAAAAGTTTTATAATCTGTAGCAGAATAAGAATGAATTAAAACTAAAGTGCTGAACCCTGAAGAAGTTGACATTATACGAGACCCGATAATACCCTCCCATTGCATACCAACGCCTCCCAAGTCCGAAGCCACCGTACCTAATGACGCGCGCAAGATTGATTACTGGAACCTCGACTCACTCCACAATTATTCTCTTTTAATGTGTTTTAACCAGACATCTTGCTTGCGATTTATCGGTCTGTTATTTGCAGTGATTAATATATGTCGCTAGTAATTCGGAAAAACAAACTGGGGTTACGTAAAGGCTTCTTATGAGATTTTAAAGCACCAATCCTGTCTCACTTTAAAGATTAGCACAGAGCAATAATGACATTTGCAAGTAATCACAATGACATTAATTAGTAATGTGTAACCGATCTATGAATTACTTTTAATTTCATCGGCTACACGATATTTAAGATGGTTGATACAAACGATAATGGCCATACTAGTTTTATAATAAAAACCCCAAGACAGTTGATTACATCTTCCACCTGGTTATTAATTATACCAATCATATATTTATATAGTTCTATATTTAATTTTAAATTTGCAGTACTATTCATTTGATACTATATTTATGAAGCAACATGTGCAAAAATTATGTGAGTGTGCGTGTGTAGATATATTGCAAGGTCCAAAATGGAAACTTATCTCAAGAGTTTGTGTTATGGATACTAGATAACGGATTTACAATGACATTAAAATTGCTTACCTATACACACTAAACTAGCTTAGTGTTACTTCATAATCTGTGTCAAATTCATCATCTTTCGGTCCAAAGCGTCTTTGTGGGTGAAAGCGGTTGGTGGAACGGCTTAAAGTGGAAACACGAAGGAACTCAATATAATAAATTGGGATTCATCCATTCAGGAGCCAGTGAAAGTTGCTTTATATCGTAACGTATGCCAAATTATACAATAATATCAATTTTACTGAAGAAGTTCCACAAGTATTGAAGATCTAATTAGATTGGTAATTAATTTGGATTTTGGTTATTTTACTCCCGACTAATATACAAGTAACTAAATAATTAATAGCAGTGTTATTAGACGCAATTTTCTTTTGATCAATCTGAAGACTTGTAAAACAATTCAATATGTGTACCTCGAAATCGAGGATCCGATTTTACATTTTCTCCAGGTTTAAATGTTTTAAAGCTAGGAGTTGGATTCTACTGCCTTTTATTAAGAAAACTTTAAAATACCTGAATCATTTCATATATTAAACCATCTTTTAATTTAGGGTTGATGTAAGTAATTGGATTACTGTAAATCCCTTATTAACTTAATGACCAAAAATTACTAATGGGTTGTAATTTTAGGTAACACTCTTTCGCACTTTCCTCTCACAGCACTCCACGGACTATATTTTACTTTGCTGAACCAAAAAATACAACGAACGTATAAATTAAAAACGTTTTTAGCTTCGTCCATGTTTCTGGATCTCTCATCTTTCGTTGTAACCTCAAAATTGAATACAAACAAAGGAGTTTGTATAAACTCGCTGGGGTCTACGGAAAATGGTTAGTTCGCTCTGTGTTTAGCGAAAACTTGAAAAGAGCCACTTTGTAACGCTTCGCCCGGACTTCAGTACCTAGTATACTGTGAAATATGTTGGCTGTGGAAAAAATAGGGTTATTTGTTTTAAGGCTAGCTAGTTTATAGTCTGATGCAAGTATCTTTCGGATTGGTGGAAAGAAAATTAAATCTGTTTATGAGATTCGATTCTTGTTCATTCGATTAACAAAATTAGTTTGGTCTCATTTACATTCTTCATCTTTAGTTTATTATATGTAATATGGTGAATTGGTTTATATATATTTGTAATATAATATAGTGTTATCTATCTAGTATGTTCTCAAAACTGTTTGTAGTTCCAGTCTCCAGCTGTAACCTATATAGTCGCGTCCCACACTTATTGTATATTGTCTCTGTTTATGTAGTAAATGAAATAAATAATTCTGTCTCTATCAAATTTTAAATAAGCCCTAGTTTGTTACCATTATAATAAGCTTGTAAAATATTCACGTTATTCGAAAGTAAGAATATTAAAACACTTATTTATGCTTCAAGAACAAACTGCAGGCAGCACTTGCATTTCTTAAAGTTTCAACTTAGCCACGTGACATGTACAATGGCGCACGAAAGCCTTCCAGAAACTCAACGTTTGTCGTAAAACCGCTATCCTACGACCAATTACAGTGAAGATAAAGTCTCTGAGATACCCCCCATTTACTGACGGTTATGTTCTTCAGGTCAAATAAAGATTCTTTTGAGCCAGTCAATGAATTTTTGTTATTTCTAAATCCTTTTATCTTTTTTAAGTCTGGTAATGACCAATATGTTACAATTGATGTATGAAATAGTTGCTATAAAAACTTTTTATGTGAATTTAGCAACGCCATCAAATTTTTCATCTAATAAAACATACGTTCTGCGTCTTTCCGCAAAACTTCTATCACATTTCAAAGGCCCGTAGTAGGGTTGGATTTACAATTTTTTTTTAAATTATGTGGGAAAATATTTTATATATATTGGAAAGTATATTCACAGTGCTTTGATGGAATATTTTCTTGTTATTTAGTCCTGACTAATTAATTTTTAATACTTATATACATGTATCAATTCAATTTACTTTTGCATTGGTTTTTATTATTCATTTTCAAATTATAAATGCTTGCTAATGATTTATGTCAATTAAATACAAAATAATTAATTTTGTACGCCCAATTTTTATTTAAATTTACCATCCATGTAAACTTACACGTGTTTCATGCCATATCTTTATCTTTTATCTCATCTTATCTGGTGAATGGTTTGGCAGAACCCAGGTTAACCCTTGTGAATGACAATGGAGTTACCGGGGAGTTTTAGTGGGTATTCTCAGTGCCGCTCTATAGAGGTACTGAGTGAGCCCCATACACGCCCGTCGCTTAGCCAGTGGCGGTCCGTAAATGGATTCCCCCTCTTAAAAAAAATGGTCTATAATACAAAATACCTTCGGTTTTTTATTCCCTCCTTCATAGTTGTATGAAGGAGGGAATACTAATGGGTTCCTTTAAAAGAGGCGTAAAAAAGCACTTTTTGGGCCGGCAAGGTGAGGGTGGCTAGGGCAGTATGTCGCATGCTTCACTAGCTATCTTCACATATGGACTCCTTTTCTGATTATCATTAGGTGGTGTCGAGTCATTTGCTAAGTTTAATATTTAAAAAAAGTCAGTCCAGTCCAGCCCCTACCTCACACTATGAAAACAATTTTAATAATATTTCAACTTCCGAAGGAGTATTTTTACACATTTATGTACACATAAATCAATAAAACATACTAATCATAAAAACGGTGCATGTTCCATGTAATATAATGTCTATTAATGCAAAGGCTCTGACCGACCGACGTGACAAGTCACGAGATCTTAATACTTTTTGCAACTGAACTAAGTTTTTTTTTTACACTTAATGACTAGTTTCAAGTATTTTCGACCCTACAGCTTTATTACCTACTTCAATATTCTTCTCACCCAACACTATCTAGCAATTCGCCCGTCAATGCCAAAACCCAATGCATAAATCAGTGAAATAACATACAGTCGCACTCAAAGTGGCAACAACTGAACCCGAAAAACGTATCAGTGTGCCATCCGAGTGCACTCCAACGTCTCACCAGTCGTAACGTTACAATTTTACGACCCCTTTTATTACTAGTCGCTTTCGTGCGCGATTACCCTCTAGAGTGAGTTTCACTGTTACGCGCCCTCCACTATACTGTCTTCCCCTATACACTTGACAGCACTTTCTATATGTTACGTGTCCATTACGGATTTTGCAAGGCACTATAACAATGTGATTCTATTTAAAGAAGTCATGAATGGTAGCTCTATCAGTTGGAATGCATGGGTTAGGTTGTTGTCAACAATTACAATTTAATGTGTGTTTTATTATCGCCGGCGTCTAATGTACCAGAGCATTAATTTATCACCTCCCCCTGTTTACGAGTTACAGCTTGACAATTGAAATGATGGCGTATTCTGTATTCAAAGAGACTGACAGGTCACCAATCTGGATGGATCTCCCTCAGCGCTCGAATCACTTTAAGTTTGAGGTAGTGAGGGGTAAATGGTAATAGTTTGGGAGGTCTTGGATGTTTGGTCTGTCTCGCAATCATTTGGACAGACAAGCGATGGATGTATCAAAGGCTTGGCAACTGGAAATGCAGTTGCTGTTTCGATTGAATTGAGGGACTGCGGCATGGCTGTGAAGCAAAGGTTGATTGGAACGTGTCTGCGCAGCCAATACGCGTTGTTTGCTTTGCAAATGAAAGCATATTTCGGTTCAAACGTCGCTGTTGGACAAAGCGGTCCAGTCTATGTATTTAATAAACCGGATTTTGTAGGAATAACGAGAAAACAATGGGTTCGTTTCTGAGAAAAAATCCTTTTGAAAGTTCTGTAGACAATTTTTTATTTTATTTTGTTTCCTTTCTCAATTTTCCACGTTCGTTAAAATGTTTGTCAAGAGCGGTTCTAATATCTCTATATTATAAGAGCTGATTATTTTTCGTTCAAATGGCGAAAAGTCTAAATACATTCTCTAACAGTCATCCAAGGGCTAAAAGTGATCTAAAGCGGTACATATTGTATAGTAAAGAATAATGAATACGTAAACTATTATATACTAAAAATAAAATATATAATACTTTTTTATATTTAATTATCTTACCCAGAGTATATTATGATTCAATCTGTTGTGCATTTTTACAAACAAACAAAATTTTCTATTGCATTTTTTGCATGATTCTCTTTTGCATTGATTAAAATTTAAGTTCAGTACTATTCTTAAATTACAATCCAACCAGAAAGAGACAGTAACCAATGAATTAATTAGACATTTCTAAAATGGTGACTTTAAAAGCACATTTGCCTTATTTTAACGCGCTCCATTAATAAGTGAAAATTGTACGTTTAAAGTTATTTTATCCCTCCAATCTCCAATTTAGAATTGGAATGAAAGAGAGGCAAACTACTTGATTTTAGTTTTAATGAAAGCTAGCAGAATTCCTAACTATATTTAACCAAATTAACCTCTTTTCTTTCTGTCTAAGTTATGAGTACTTACTTATTGCAGTTCTTCTTTATGGTAACTTGTCGAAGACTCCGACAATTCCTGCCAGTGACATGTAGTGACTGCTGATGAGTATTCAAGGACCTTACATTTTTATCATGTTTGTAGGGTAATAACTTTTGGTGGTAATCCTGTGGCCTGAAACAACAATTGTTTGTACATTAATAACAAGTTTGTTCTCAATCAGTAAAGATGGCATAAAATAATTAAGTTTCTTATAAACGTGTAAAGACACACTAATTTTAATTAACTGTTCTAAAGTAAAATAGGCTATAATGTTATAATGAAATTGAAATCATTTTCTTTTATCAACCTGCTATCAAAAAGTACAATGTAATTATACACGTAAACAATACCTATCTTGAAGACAAACAAATTTGACTGTCACTCACTCCTGTAATAATAACAATAATCTCATGACAACTCTGTAATTGTAGATCCAATGTAATAGTCGTATAACATCCCATAATTTGCCTTTCCATATTATTTGTCTAAAACTCTACAGCACGTGTCATTACCGTGGGTGGTTTGACAGCGATGTAACATGCAAATGATAATACCGTGTGACGGAATAATGTGGAATGTCGCTTCGGCACGCAACTTGTGGCGTTAAAATTGATACATACACAAGAAACCCTCACGCACTTAGATTTTAAGTTCATTATTGAAGATTCTAAAGTTTCGCGCTACATTTAAATGAATAATTCTTCCTTATAAAACTGAAAAATAAGCTAGCTCTTACATAGGCTTCAAACGATTATGTTGATTTAAAAAAAACCTTAAAACATATCTCTCATCTTTATTGATACTTTTTGATACTTTTATTTGTATATTTTTACGTTTTACTTTTTGAAGTTTGTCTTTGATTAGTTTTTGCGCTGTCACTGTTATTGCATGTTTGTAAAATTCATATTAAATATTTATCTTTTCCCGGTCAAAACGATTCTTTCCATTTCTATCATTTTCATTGATTTGCAGATAAAAGTATTAATTAACTCGGTGCCATCAAAGTATAACAGCTCAAATTAAATTTATATATCTCTATTAGATCAGTGTCGCTCTCCTAAATTTGCAACGCCTTGCATGCCTGTACTCTTGTCACGTGCTTAATATTCTAGTTTACTCTTTTAACTCAATTAATTAATAAATAACCATACACACATTGACTGCTATCGTAGACAAAAAGATAAAGAATAGAATAGAATAGAATATATCTTTATTGTACATCAACCAATTCAAGAAGAGAAATACATAAAAAACATTTAACTAATTTTGTACAAAAGGCGACCTTATCGCTGAAAAGACAGAATTAAAGATAAAGTACTTGAGGGAAGTTGGCGACGTATATCGAATGCAGAATTATATATTATATAATATTGTTTTCATTTATATTTTACCCCACTTGTCTGATAGTTTAAATATCTTCTATAGATCTAGAGCATAGGTCTCCAAACTTTGAAGCCTTCGGACCATAATGATTTTTCAGTTTGTTCCAAGGGCCAAACCTGTTTTAATTTTTTAGCCCTTAACTTTATTTCTAGACAAGAATAGACAATAAAGCAAATTTACGCTTTTTTTGTATTTCAATTATTAAAAAACCAAATTACAAACTTTGGCCCGCGGGCCGTAGTTTGGATCAATTCCCAAAAACTTTTGGCTGGATTCAATAGGTGGTCTGAATAGCCTGGATAGCTATTACATCTTACTAAAGTCTGATACCATACAAATAATATTTATAGCATGATTGTATTCCAGCAGTCGGAGGTAACATAGCCAGTTCCTCTGTGCTTAAGGAATCCGGGTGTAGCTCACTTCCATCTTTGGCATTATCTTCACTTACTATCAGGTGAGATGAAGAAGCAACTCCTATTCATAGAGGAGTTTAAACAAGAGGTCCAAACTTCAAGTATCGGTAGGGACAGATGCCATGTTAGTGCTAGTAACTGCAATAATATTTCAAAAAATTATCGCTAACCACGCATTAATCAATTCTTTATCAAAATATCTATAGACATACAAATTTAACTGTAAATTCTATACAAAAAATCTGTTAACTCATCTGAAACGTCAAGTGGTAGTGATGTACACATGCGTGTTTATCAATAATAAATCATTCATTCTAATGGATAACCGGTATAAATCTATTTATGCTGAGTTTTCAATGCACATTTCGCATGACCTGCCGCCATTTGCCATAATCTGCAGTGAATCATAACCGTGTAATTCTGTTGTAGAAATGATTAAATTAATGACGTTATTATTGATATAAATTGATTATTGTATGTTTAAGATTGCAAAAGATCTTATGTAAGATATAGTTTTATAGGTGTGTCTTTTTACTGGATTGCATGATATATTGAAAGATTTTGTAAAAGGTTCCTTATGAAACAAGATAGAGACGTGATTTGAGTGTGAAATAACGTTTCTTATAACATTTAGTACTGGATTGCAGAACAGAAGTCACAGTGCAGGTGAACATTCTAACTGTACCATATTAATGTTTATATAAATATGTATGTATATATTGTCATTTGTTTGAATGTGTCTTGATGTATTTTGGGCGGCTGCCTTCTTGGCTTCCTGATGATTTTTTGGAAAGTATAATGTGTTTCTTTAATTGGCTTATATTCTGTGTATGTAGAAAATTACTGTTAAAACAGTGTTGAGATAAATAAATAAATAAATAAAACAAATTTTAATTATGTGATACTCTTAATATGAATACAATAAATAAGCATAATCTTGTTGGACGTTCTCCTCGTTTAAACAGAATAAACAATTCTCTGGGGCGTTGAATACGTGTTTACAACAAGCTTCCAATCGATATTAGAGACTTCACAATAAACATATTTAAAGCAACAATTCAAACAAAACTGTGTAAGAAACCTTACTATTAAATAAATGGTTATCTGATTGACACTAACGCGAGGGGGACTTACTCAATGACGATACATGAAGATAATAGCTGTATTAATAATAAAAATATTGACACTTGATGGCATAAACAATTTGTAAATGTTAATGACATTTACAAACATTAAAAAGCTGAGAAGTTTCTTGTAGCGCTTCTTCTCCAAAAGCTAAACTATCTGCCAAAGCGGTGATAGGGTTAAAATTTGAAGATTTAAAATAACTTAGTTATTGAGTTCATTTAAATGAAGAGCTTTTTCATTTTGATATACATCTAATATTACCTATGGCAGAGATGTTTTAATTAAAGGATTTAAACAAACGATTTGTGTTGATGCGGGCATATCTTTTGTGTCGGTCTTTACTGTGATTGTGTTTGTGCATTATCTCTCTCAATAAGCTTTTCAGTCACATCGTTTGTTTTGTTATGATGCCAACTCCTTATTATCTTCACATTCACATCTATTTTTGGGACAAATATTGTTCAATATATTTGTATAATTATAAAACTTCTTGTTCGAGACCTTGCAATAGGGTATAACTTATGTTGTCTCCCAGATATTATAGTAATGATATTGCACTAGAAAATTATATGTTGTTACAGTGAAAGTAAGGTTTTAAATTAATTGTGTTCATTATATAAGTTGAGTTTCTTTATTGTTTTCAATGACAATTTACGTTATTTGTTGATTGTATGAGCGATATCGCATTACATTATCCCACGACATATTAGTCGATAACCCTTCTTTTGTTTTGTCTTATAGTGCATTATTCATCTAATTTCTTCTGAAAAAATCTAACTTAAATATAACTGAAGCTAAAATATCTAATACCTAATCTCTAATTATCATTTGTAAGTAGTATACCTTCAAAATTATGCCCGCATATTGAGACGCATTGTATCAAGATGCTAATTAAGCAACAGTTATGATTTAGAACGTTCTTCTTGACATTTAACATTAAAGAAAGATGCTCGTTTGTTTTATAGTTTTAGATTCAATGAATGCTTTATGGCAGGCAGGTGCGATGCTATTCTAGTGATGCGATTGTATGTCAGTGAAAACGATAAATTGTAATCTGCTTTTTTACTGTGTGTAAATAATATATTACATAAAACTTATATTTTACTTAAATAAGATAAACAATACGGAAAGGGAATACCATAATAAGAATTTAAAACTTGTTTTTAAAATTTTTATTATGGTTTTCTCTACTAGTCCTACCTACTAGCCCTACTAGTAACACTGTTATTGCAGTAAACAAATTTTTAATTCATTTGGAGTCTTCAATCTATTTTTGTGCGACACTAGTTTTAATGTTATGATCATGTTCTTTAGTCTAATCAATAAATATTACCAAAACATTTTTAATTATTTCACATATTCAAAAGTTTTCAATTTATTTCATTACGAAATAAATAACATTTCCTTTTTAAAATACGAAATGAGATTTCAACACAACACTGCTATCAACTCGATCAATTCTGATAGTTTTATAATTCGACTAGTCGTAAAACTGTCGACACACACACGTCACTAGTGCCAAGCGTATCTCCACGGATCGTAACTCACACAGCTCTTATTAATGCTTTTGAATCAAAGAACGATGACATATTTACTACGATTACTCATCAGGATGCGCTAAAATTTATCGCGAGCTAAAATTTGTAGCAAAATAACACAAGATCCGAGCGTTGATAAAGGTGAACTCAAATAGACTGTAACCAGAAGAACTGCAGGGAGCTAAAGTAATGAACGTTACTAAATTTATTAAAAACGACTTTGTTTTCTCAGGATGAAGATTCAGTATTGATTTAGGAACATTTTTCTGTGACGTAAAGGACGAAAGGTTAATAGAATTTCGTATTATTTGCCGATCACGTGAGCTCTTTCGTTCCTGACCTGCTGTGTCTAGACTATTTCATGACATATATTTCGTAAACTGTGGAAATGAAACTACCCTTCTTATATTTAGGTGGTTTGTAAGCCACTATTTGCACTATAATTTAATTAATTTTGCACTATACATATACCTTCTGCATTTCTTACGAGAGCAACGGATACAAAGTAAGTTTTAGATGAAGATTATATACAGTTATAGGCTTCATCTAAAGCTTACTTTACTATCTCTACATTAGGAATTATCTCTGCACAATTCTATAATATTTGCTGTCTAATTTCTAATTCTAAATTTCGACATTTCTTTTATATAACTCTATTTATATACTATTATTTTATGTCCAGAAAATGTTTTATTTGCAGGTCGCTTACATCTGGCATCATATTCCGCATAACATTATTACGATTATTAATCTTTAGCAATAGACATAGCTTAGATTAACTCACGTCTAACAACGATTTATATTCAAGCGATCGCGCGCACAAAGCTTTGATCAAACCGAGTTCAAAGTGCCTCTAATTAAACAGATTCGCCGGAGCAAACCGTACACTCGTAATTAATTACCGACAGTAATGAGCCATTATGAAAAGTTAAGCCGCATGGAAATAACCACTGAGCAGTAAAATACTCGGTACGATCTCTTAGTGGAGCTACTTAGCCAGGTGCAGAATCATTACAGCTGAGAGATTGGGCAAAACATAATTGTAATTTTTATTACGTTAAGTTTATATTATGCATAGTAGATTTTCCGTTGCGGTCCCCGGTGGGCTGGTAAGGGAGGAGAAAGTAAAGATAATAAACACTTATGGTAATATATAGAGAAATTAGTTTTAAAGAGTAATTTTATTGCTTCAGCCTAAAGTGTAATTATTTAAAAAAACGTAAATATTTGACCTCGTGTGTGAGTTCAGTTATATCCATATATCGTTTATTATATATGGCAGATATCATTTTAAGTATAGATGTATAACCATTTCTGTTATTACCTTTATTGAATTTTTGTGACATATTAATTTTTATTTTAATGGTAATTCTATTTAACTATCTATATTATTATATTGGACTTAATAAGTTGTTGTGTTTATATTTATGAGATCTTAAATATAATTTTTCAAACCTAATGACTCCATTGTCCAATTGAACCTATCAATATAAAAGGATTTACTGACTCGATAAACTACAACGCACGAAGCATGCACTACTCATTTTCAAAGAACCAGATCCAACTATCTCAGGTGCAAGCCCATATTGAATAACCAGTCTTATAATCATAATCCAAGAACGTAAATAACCCTTAATTCTGAAATAAATTGACCAAACATCTCATTGAACGATCGTATTAACACTAAAATATCATTTTTTAAATCCAGCCTCGTAAATGTTCGCTCGGGTCCAAAGGACCACCTTGTCAGCTAGCGCGTAAATTAACATGAAAACGTCATACAAAGAGCTAACCCTTCGCCGCCGCATAATAAACAACTCGGAGTGGTTCTCTCCCGCGGCGCGTATACGGAGCCGCCTATTCAAACGGCCGGACATTATCGTAAATATTGTGGTATTTATTCAGATTTCGGGCACAAACAATTCAATTCACGCACCGGCTGCTAATTGGGCATAAATCGTGGTAAAAATATTCAATAAGCTTCTCACATCGATTAATATTTAAACATTGAATGCCTTCATTCCAATCCGAGTTAAGCGAAGCGTAGATAATTTGGTATGTCGATTTGTCGCCGATCTCGTTATCGAGAGGGTTTTGTTTGATGGGTATTGTTTAAACTACTTCCTTTGTAGTGGAAGTATGAACCGCCCGAGTGCGTGACGTGAATGAGAATTCGTTGTGATTAACTTGTTTTGGACCTCTTAATGACCTGTGAATGGATTATGAAAATTTTATTTCTACTCGAATCAATTGTGTGAAGTTCACTTCCAAATTATATGCAAATCGTGAGCCATTATTCACTCTTGATGGTATGAAAGTAGCTTAATAAGGGGCCGTTAGCACATAGCAGTACGAAGCATTACTGAGAAAAAGTAACCTGCCAAACAGCAACATGAAATACGTCGAGTTGAACACTTTATAATAGAAATAATAACGCAACAGCCGCAATGAATTATTGCCCACATTTCATGTTAAATTGTATGTAAATGCGGGGCCACAACGATACGGCTCCCACAATAACATAATAATGGTGGATTTGTGACTCACGTGAAGTTGTTAGTGTGTACTTAACCCTTTATCGGGACACGCACGCGGGACGTGAGATCATTACGGGGGTCGCGTTGGACGCACAATGAGAATGTACGTTTTAGACCCGCCGGCTTTTGGAGGGTTTTTAGAATATCGTGATCGAGCAGTTAAAACGTGTCACATGTGCTGTCGTGTTCTTTTGACGATGTTTCATTATTTATTAGTTTTTTTCACGACCGGTCTTGCATGCTCTCTTGAATCTGAATGGTGTATTTAAATTAGAAATTAAAAATTACTGAAGCATCTAAATTGCTTTGTACAATAGCATATGGAAATGCTTTGTTGGATTTGGTGGAACCTAATAAACTAACAAGAAAAATAGTCTATAGTTTGAAGAATGGATGAATAACAATTTTATATGATTTTTCTAATATTTAAGCCTAAGGCTTGAGCTATTAAGGTATATCTAAAAATAGGATGGTTAAATGATCATGGGAGGGACTTAGCAGCCAAACAATTGGTGTGATAGTTTCCGGTCCCCTATTAATTTACAAATATCGTTGAAGATCCAGGAAAAGTAATGTTTTTCATTACAAATAACTAACTTTTATTAAGATCATGTAAAATAATTAAGTGGTTTTCTTTTATCAGGCAAATGATAATCCTTAAACGATGATAGAAATAAGGGGAGCTTATTTAAAAGCTTATCAAGATAATATTTTAAACAAAACTGTTTTAAAATTTTTGTTTTAGGCACCAATTTTTGATCTTGGTAGTACTTAACCTTTATATTTATAACGTTAACGATAGCTATATTTAAACGATGATAGAAAAAACGATGATAGAAATAAGGGGAGCTTATTTAAAAGCTTATCAAGATAATATTTTAAACAAAACTGTTTTAAAATTTTTGTTTTAGGCACCAATTTTTGATCTTGGTAGTACTTAACCTTTATATTTATAACGTTAACGATAGCTATATTTAAATAACTCAAACGTTTCATACTTTTACAGGTAAATGAATTGTGATAACATAAATAACTTAATTTTGTCGTGAAAATATTCTAAAACAAAAGTTTACACGACAGCCTCATATTATTCAGTCACGATATGCAAATAAGACGGACGTAGAATTACTTTTCTCATAAACGTGTATTGCTGTTATAAATTACAATTAATTACGACCTTCGGATTGTACATACGCTTTTACGAATTATATGAGTACCTATTAAATTATTTTTTTCAATTATATGCTTCTCTATTTCTTTTCGTTAAACAGTTCGCTGTGTTTTTATGTGAAGGTGTAAAGGTATGGCCTCTTTGCGTCAATAATTTTTCTAAGCTGGCTGGTTTGATTTGGACATTTATTTAAAAATGGAACATTCGAACAATGTTCTTACTTAAATTTAGATTTCTCATTAGAAAGACTTCGTGGCTTCACTCCATTTACCAACTAATTTTCAAACATATTTTAAGTGAAGCCCTCTATAAATAAAAATATATTGTTACAGTTAAATAAAGGAACCCATAATTGGAGTAAGTTTCAACCATCACATCATCACCACCATCATAATCCCTCATCATTACATATATTTGTACAAGTGTTTCCTTCATATTGTTCCAGACCCTTACTACTTCCTACTCATTTCTAGTTTACATCTATAAAATAAAACGCTGAAGTCTCTAACGATCTTTTTATTACAAATCGAACCCACACTCAACCCTAGCCAAAATGGCACTCGGTAACAATCGGCACTCAAACGTGATATAAACGGACTCTTCTTTCATCATATAAGATACTTCATTCTACTTGATAATACAGGAGACATAAGCAGTGTAATTCTAGATCATGTAAGGCATTAACATATCCCTTGCTTCTGGAATATGAATTTGATACTTTCAAATTCGGTTTGAAATAGAAAAGATCTAGTCTTTGAATTTCGATCTAGCCTTTGAAGTCGAGTCTTTGAATTTCGATCAAGTTATATTGTGAATCTCATTTCCGTATATGCTCCAACAAAGTAATTCCCCAGACTCATTTCGAGATACCTTCCAAAATTGTTGTCAAAATATTACGGAAAAATTCAAGTGTAAAATTCTCCACGGCACCACAGTACTCATCATCACACACAATTTGCACGTAACGAAATCACGACCGTCGGAGCAGCACAAAGCCCGCCCTCCGGTGATTTGGAAAACAATCGCCTGGAGCACGGAAATTGCTTCCCGATCCTTGCACCAGACAATTTTACACGACACGATACGACTGAGTTTAAATCTGAATTGGAAAATCCAATACATGTCTCATCACATTATCTATTATAATATTGATATCACCAAATCGAACCTTTTGTGGACTTACTTATTTAAATAGAAATTCCGTATTTCTTGAATATTATTTTTATGCCAAAAAATAAATATTGATATATTGACTATTGTAAATTTTAAGAACTATAACTGAAATTTTTTAATAGTAAATTTAAAAAAAACAATATACGTGACTTAGTTTCAGTCCTGACAATAATAACAAATCGATAGTCGCTTATATGTTGCTAATACTAAATTATATATAAATATTTAGATCACGTATACAAGTATACGAAACACATTATACTTCTCATTATATAAAAACCCCTTAAAGCTACGTTACCAAGTCCCTAGAGACTCGAAAGGCTGAAACAACATTTTTCAAACGACACCGCCGTAGGCGAATAAGTGATTCAATTTAAAATCTGTTAGAAATTGTAAAACAACCATCTCTTGCGTGCTTTCGTGAGAGTTATTTGAATTAATATATTTTATACAACTAGAAATGAAAGATAAACAACCGATGGAGACTTAGAAAAACTTTAGTAGGTAAAATTGTACCTTCAAATGTGGGACAAAGTATGATGAAATAAATACTTGATGGCAATTTCACTATTACTGCAAGAATAAAGTACAGTGACTGAAAAACTGTCTAATATACGTAATATACAATAAAGAAATTCACAAATTTATATTAACGTAAAATAATCAAGTGTGTTACTTTTAACATCAACATATTCACTTCCTTCAAAACCTTTTACCCGAAAAATAATGTTATTTATTGTATAAATACTTGAAATTGGAATTATAATCACTGGAATGTCATCAGGTTCATCCAATACTAAAAAGAATATATTTTGCGATCTTCAAATAAAACATAAACTTTGTTTTCTATGAGTTAAGTTGAGTTTCATATAATTCCTTAAATTATAATTATTTCAAGCATCTTAAAAATAACTTTTAGCACAGTAAGTCACAAGAGTAATATTATTAAATATTCAAACCTGCCCTGTCATTCATGTCCCAACGTTAATTGTCCCAGACCTCTCGTAAAAGAAAAGTCTGCGTTCACATCTTCTGTGGTCACGTTTGATTGTAGGCCACGTACTACTTTGATTGTCCCGGCTTGCAGCTTACGAGTCTGCTGGGCTGGGGGTTCTTGCTGAAATATTACTTAAATTGGCATCTAAAAATGGTTGAGTTAATGTTTAACTTAAATGTTAATGCAGTGCATAAGAATAAGTATTTTTTTATATATAAAGCACAGCAGATGACTCGATACCACCTGATGATAAGCAGTAGAGGAGTCCATGTGAAGATAGCTAGTGAAGCATGTGACATACCCACCCTCACCTCGCCGTCCTAAAAAGTGCTTGTTCACGCCTCTTTTAAAGGAACCCATGTTATAAGAAGGAGGGAATACGTGTAGTATAAGTGTACAAGATAATTATTATTTTGAATGAATATATTTGAATTTGACCATAATACAAACTAAAACACTTAACTTAAACCTACCTTTTGTAATCTATCTTTCTCCTGTAGATCCTAAAATTTGTTGTGCCCGACAGGGTCCATAGTGTCATTAATAGTCTTAAGTTTTATATATATGTAACTATGGAACGCAAAATAAAGGATTGAATTGAATTGAATTGAATCCTCAATCCCTGTGTTTAACTTGCGAAAGTTAGCTTCTACATAGAGATTTGTAAGAGTAATCAAGATGTTAAATTGAACTTAAACAATCTCTGTGTATATCAATCTGTTTTTGGCTTTAACAAAATTAAATTTTCCTAAATGAAAAATTAATCAAAAGTTTTAAAGATGAAATAACTATTAACTTTTTTTTTTAATTTTAATCTTCGCAAAAATACCAAAGGTAGACAAGATCGAGATATGGGTAGCAAAGCATGAAACATTTTTGTGTTCTGTTTTCACTAATCCTATGCAGAAACACTAAAACTATTGATAATGGAATCATATTTATCGGTTTTGTTATATAAATTTTCTCTCGATTATCTCGATAATGTTATTATTGACGCCGTACCATCGCTTCCTTCGCCACCCAAGATTCAGTCATCATAACAGGCCAAACAGCTAATTAATGTGACAGGGACCAAATGGTCCTTTCTTTGCTATTACTGTAACTAACTGAAAATTAATGCAAATTTCACAATGAGCGAGTTTTGTCTAAACTCCTGGTTGAGTAGTTATGCTAGTAAGCCTTGTCTGCTAAACAAAAGATCCCTATTTCAAATTACTGTAGTAATTTTCTTTATTTTCTTCTTTTGTTCAATAAGCAATTAAATAAGTTTTACTTGAGAGGTGTTGAATTTTGACATTATTGTTTTTCATGTATGTATGTCAAAATTCGACACCTCGTTATCAAAACTGAAGATAGATGAAATCCAAAAACCTATGCATTATTAATGTTGCTTCATTTGATTAAGTTTAGGTGTGTGTCGATTTTTAAATTGTTATTATTAATACGAAATATATTTTACTAGCCAATAACCTTCTAACTAATGAATAAGTTAAAAAATTACGAGTGTTTGAGAATTGAGATTAAAATAGCAGACTGTTTTTAATGGCTTCAAAAGAAATAGCCCCAACAATCTTCATCAACGTCCCCCACTTCGTGCCCGGACACCGATCCACGGGATTACTATTATCACTATGCCGACGTGTCTGTTTAACAACAAACAACGCAGAATTTATGCTTGTTTTATAGCTTAATAGCTATTTGGAGCTGCGATAATTTTAATATGTTTAAAGTATTATAGCATTATAATTTGGTATCAAAATTGTTTCATTAGTAACGATTGTGATATTGGCTAATCTAATTTTATTGTTATCTTCTGTTTCATATTCCAAATCTCCTAATAAAAATACAATAACTATCAGCTTCGGCTTAGTTTCTATACATTATACATTATCACCAAGTAGCACAGTTAATCGCTAGTTCTATAGTTCAATCAATTTGAAAGTTTTTTGGGAAAACGGAAAATGAATAATATATATAGGTTGCGATCCCTATTTTGTAACTTCATTACTTAATTTTAATAGCGGATGAAAAAATATAAATCATTTTCATATCATAAATCGAAAATGACATTTAAAAACCTGCTTATCAACACCATAGAGAATTAAAAAAGTTTAGTTACCTTAAAGTTTAAATTCGAAAAGACCACATCGAAATCTATAAAGTCTTCCATTTTCAAAACTACAAGAAATCTTTCCAAGTTACACCATATTCGGAAATCAAATGACTGTAGAACTCTTTTCTGAATTGCGCAAGCTGGAATGACGCGGCATACGGATTCAAATCAAATATATGGCCATGAAACATAAAAAATACAATTATAATTAATTGATCATTCAGTTGCCACTTCCACGCTCTCCTCCGCTCTACTATCACGTTATTCACATACACGAAAAGACCGATTTTTAAGTGTCAAAGATGGTACTGATAAGATTGAAGAATGAAGGTTCCTAAATCATGTTAAAGTATCATAAGAATGGGGAACGAAATGGGCACTGATGGAACAAGACTTAAACAGACTATCCTTGTATTTTTGTTTGCGCCAGTTGCTTCCACCAAATAGGGTTTGAAGTCTGTTCAGGGGCTTCGAAACTATCAACAGTATCGACAACTCTTTTATGCGGAAGCTTTTGTTATGTTTAAAATAATTAACGTACTACTAAAAACTAATTAAAGGTACATATATTTAACAGGATATGGTTTTCAATTAATTTTTACGTTAACACAAGGGTCGAAATAATAAAATTCAGAATCCATATCACGAAAACAGATTTCATTATTCTGTCAAACGACCCGATCAATCACACGCCGATTGAATATAAAAGGTGCTTTAAAAAACGTTTAATCGCTTTACACGTTCTGAACGTGATGAATCATAGCTATTCTTACGCAAATTAAGAAATGCACCAGTGGTTTTAAATAATGTCAGAACCAAAATAGACGTTTTGCGACCGGCGTAAAGCTTAATGTTTGGCGGAGTTGTAGGGTACGAGAAAAAACTGGATCACTTCCCTGCGACAATTGACGCGTTGAAGGCATCCATCCATCTATGTCTCACGCTTCTATTGCTGATACAGTCAGGTTAGAAAATGACATCATGGTATATCTTTATACTAGGTCTAATGTTACTTTGAATTCAATCTTTTTCTTCGTTTTTACTTATATAACAAAAGATGTACTGGTTTCTTATGTTTGTGAGGCATCAGTTTATTTAAAACACATTCACGTAAATTTTATTTAAATGACAAATCGTAGACAAAAATGCGTTCAATATGAACACTTCGAAATTTGAAATAAAGCGTTTAGAATTCGTAGCATTTAGAAATAGTTTTATTTTGAATTCGGAATAGAGTTCAAAACATGGCTTTTAAGTGGCGCAGTGACAAAATCGGTTACAACATAATACAAAAAATGTCACTTTGAATACCATCGACAGGTTTACCATCCGAACTGTACCATATTTCAGTCCCCTCAACTTGCAGAACAAGACATTATATTATTAAAATCTACCAAGCCAACCGTAAAATGATATGTTTCTACAAACAAATTACGAGCATTGAACACTCAAGATGGATTACACTCATTATAATTTCACTGGTTCGTGTCTGAGGGGTCATTTGTGCCACTGTTGTACCGTAGGGTATTAATTTACTATATTTTATGTTGTGAAACGTGTTCTTAGACTAACGGTCTCTTTTGTTGAGTAAACTGTTGGACAAAGGTAGAATTGTTAGCGTAATTTGCTATGACATATTGATGTATATTACAAGTTCTATTAACGTGTTAAATTCCAGACAGATATATAAGTAACGTTACTAAGAGATCTTTAAAATATAGAAGCCCGCTTAATCGTTAAGCGGGATAAAAGCTTTTTGAATTATTTAACGTTAAAGTCAAGAATCTAATCTTCTTCATTTCAGTAAATATGTATGTTAAGCGAACGAGCTTTAACTAACCATAATACTAACCCAACCACAAAAAAATGACTGCGAATCTAAGAACCTGCATTTCATATATCAAAATAACTGTTATACGTCAAAGATTGTGAAAATATACATTTTTATGTTGTTTATTTAAATATTTCCAAAATTGTTTACGTAAACAGAAACATATGCTGATAAATTATTTATAGTACGATTTCCAACAATAAATCTTTACTTAACTGATGCAAACATAAAAACATTCTTATAATAATTACGTCAAGCCTTATTTTCCTGTATACCGTATGCAATATTCATAGAGGAATATACAAATAGTTTTAATGTAACGCTTACTGTGTTCGAACGCCTGCGGTGCGAGGGAAAACAAAATAATACTTGTGTATCGTTTTTAATTTTCTCAGTCATATCTCCGGCTGTCGACGTTAGGTTAATACCAACATTTTGTCCACTTGCTTGCCAGGGTTGTAATACGTATCGTGTTTTGGTGTAAAAAATGTTTTAGAAAGCTTTTTTAATCTATTAGACAAAGCATTGCGCGTAAGCCATTAATGTAATCAAAATTGAAGTTTATAGCTAACTTCAATCTAAAAATATATCAAAAGGGGTGGTACAGTATTTAGATTAAGGTAGATATGTAATCAATAACAATACCTAGAATACTTATTGAAATAGAAATAGAAGCCTGACCAATAGTTTTTGAAGAATTCTTAAATCGTTGTACTATAAATTTGTGTAATACAGTCAAATTAAATTTATAAAAATGGTCCAAATTTGATCAAGTTAATATAGTGGTCAAATATTTGCAGGTCACAATGCTTATTAGTTTAAACAGGTCTGAAAAGCCCTCATCATCAACAACATTGGGCACAGAACTTGCTACATCGGAGAAACACATGGATATTTTGTGGTATTGCACCTCCATGCTGACGATGCGGGTTTGAAAGTAAATACCTGTTCACGACTAACTACTTTTATACCACATTTTATAACATGTTGTTATTTATATTTAGTTATACCACAATTGTAAATAGAAAAATAATAAATTAAGAAAATATATATGTCAGTGCAAAACAAGTGCTTGTATTATTAACATGGTGGAGGCAAGCGCAACATCTTTCTGACCATTTTTGGCAGCGTTTCGTAAGAGAGTACCTGCCCACACTCGTGCCACGACGTTCTTCATCTTCCGAAACCAAGACATTGAACATAGGGGACGTAGTGTGTATAGCGGACGGGACTTTACCTAGGCGTTGCTGGCCGCGTGGTCGTGTAGTAGCTACTTATCCGGGCAGAGACAATATCGTTAGGGTGTTAGACGTGATAACGAAAGGGGGTGTGCTGCATCGCCCCGTGAAAAAGTTATACCGTTGGTCGTATCCCAATAGATTGGTGCATACAACGCTGGGGGCCATGTTCACGACCAACTACTTTTATACCACATTTAATACCATGTTGTTATTTATATTTAGTTATACTACAATTGTAAATAGAAAAATAATAAATTAAGAAAATATATATGTCAGTGCAAAACAAGTGCTTGTATTATTAACAATACCATTATAATTATGTTCAACGGCTCTACATGCCTTCCGAAGCATGAATAAGCTCGAAATTACAAATTAAGTTTGATCAAACCAAAGTTCTCTTGTTTTCGTAATCGCAACCAATTTGCTAAAAACCTCCTCCAACAGCCCTGTAGACAAATAAAATAATAATGTCCTTCACTTCTTCCAGCAATAGCAATTGATAGAAGCCACACGTAATCGCACAGCTACCCACAATTTAACACACGCGTCATGGCGCGGAGTGCGACGGGCGATGTGAGGCGCGACACGCGACCGCAGTTTCATTACGCTCGGAATTGCGAGTCTAATGCCCGCCGTGGAGGTTATGCTCGCCCTAATTGCTTATTAGAAGACATCTTTGTTTATGTTACGTATATGAGGTTTTAGACTGAAAATATGTTTAGTCGTGGTTTTAATGGATGATGACACTCAAATGTGACAGTATATGTGAAGAATTTAACATACTATATTGAAAAGTCTTTTTATAGTAATTTCAATTATGAATCTTCTTGATAATATAACCTTTAAATACGTTCTTTCACTTATAGATCCTTAAAGCCCTGAAATTCAAGCTGGATTCGATAATCCAGCTTGAATTTCAGGGCTTTAAGGATCGAGGATTTAGTCGATACTAAATAGGAAATTTTAACTATATTTCTGATCCTCAGGGATTAGAAATATCAGAATAAAGGTGGCCTTGAGAAAAATTTATGGTGTATTATTTCAATTTGAAAAATTACATCAGACCAGCTGTGTCGTCATCAGGTTAAGGTCTCTTCTCGCGTGAATAAACACCTTAGTGTTAGAGGTAGGACTTATCCTACCTCTTTTCAATGTAGACAAAGCTACGTGCTCTCTCTGGTAATACATCAAGCAAGTTCAAAAGAAGCCATCTAATGCGCGGCGGCACCGGCGGCGTTAATTCTTATGATTGATTATCTTTTCGGCTAATGAGCTTCGAGCCTGTCTTACTATGAGGTACAAGGTATAAGCGTTGCGGTATAATAATCCCAAATTATAGAAAATACAATACACTCCGGCTGTGAGCGGAACTTTTAAATATTATGATAATATAACTTGACATATTCCCGATATTGGTATTTTACAAGCTTGAGTGGGTGACTTCCATATACGATTTGCACAAGCCGTCACGCCCGCGATTGCCCAAGTAACTCCGAGCAATATCCATCTAAGTGTAGCTCAAGGTGTAGTAAGGCAGGGTCGCCGGAGGTCACTCCCGCGTAGTTGAGTTACCGCGCAGTTTTAATGGGTATTCCCAGTGTCGTGATGAGGGTGAGTCCTTCACACACTCGTTGCTTAGGCAATGGCGGTTAGATCCATAAATGGCCCTCAAAAACAAAAGAAACAGTTCGTTTGTCATGTAGAATCTACTATAGAACCTAATAGTAAGGAATAAGTAGACAAAAAACAGGCGTCGGGTTTGACAGGAGACGAGATGACTCGCCCCAGTCTACTGGCTGAAGTTCAGACTTTTTTATTTCATATTTCATAAAACACCAATTTGAGAATAGCCTTTTTTTTAATTTTTATACAATTTTCTATTATCAAAGACACTCTCACGTTCTATCATTGATATTTAGTTTAAAAATATTGATGACACATAAAACAATAAATCAGTATCCCACCATCACTAATTAGCAGACGTTTTAAACAGAGCCGTTTCAGTAGGACACCCATTATTAATTGTTACTAGGGCTGTCTACTAGCTTATTTATATCGATTTAAATAAAAAAAAAACAATTTGTAATGACCATTTTTTATGCTTTACTGGCCTGGATGCAAGTCTTTTAGGCCATCCGAAGATTAGACTAAACATTGCTAAGGATAGTTTTGATTTTCTTCTACATTTTCTTGTAATAAAAATAAATTGCATAAAAAACTTGCTTTTAAAACGCTATCGCTTATCACTTCTCCTACCACAGTTATGAATTATGATCGCTTTTCCTTCACAATAAGTGCATAAATAGGGGCCGGTTGATGGTGGGTATAAATCACCCGGGCCATCCATCATGAGCAGGAAGCAGCCGTGCCAATATAAACAGACTAACTGCAGTGTTGCCAACTGAATATGAACTGGATAATTGGTTTTGCAGGTATTATTTGCATCATCAGAATTTTGTGTAAGTAAATTAGGAGAAACGATAGTGTAGACTAAAAACATTTTTAAATCATTTTTATATCTTTCCAAGCCAAATGCTTTGTTCGCATGGGTATTTCTTAAATAAATAGTATGACAATAAAGAAACATTATAGAAGTGACCTGATTTGGAGACCTTATAAGTCATCAAAAAACAGTCCAAACGCACCTAGCATATGACGTCACGCGCAATGGCAACCAAAATGTATGGGAGCATGGACAAAAGTAAAGATAATTTTAATGTTAGTGAACTAATAGCTTTTAACAAATTATTTAAAATTTTATTCCTTTTAAATCAAGAAGTTCTTTTCAAAGCTTATTACTTTTTAATATCTCATATTTTTGCAAAAACAAATTTAAAAAGTTTTATTATTTAAGTTGTGGTCCATGTCGATATTGAATATATAAACTAACAATATTTCGGAAAAGCTATAAGGACGAAGTTTTGCGCAAATCAAACTAATATCAGGGATAAGAATGGTATAGTTTAAACAGAACTCAAAGTGTGAGTGAAAAGATTTAATAAAGCGACAACCAAATTTTGAAACCTCTATTTGATTATTTTGGAGTCAAATTTTTTTATTTAAAAAATATATACGCCTATCTCATAATTTTAATTGACGAGTATAACAATTTTTGACTCTATCCGCCCAGAGAATAAACAGTTTCATAATTAAGCCCTCAATGTAAACATTACTATTAAATCTGAACGCACCTATTTGAGTTACGAGTGTATTAGTATTAAATGTTGAAAATGATTTTAATTCGTTTAACGCATACCATATCACAATCGCACAGCAGAAGCATTGCTTAGTTCTGAAATAGTAAACATTGCATCAAATGCAGTCAGGGTCCGTGTCAGTGCGCACTCAGATCTACGGAAGTATCACCACTTGCTTTCAGATAACTCGCTGGTAGAGCTAGGAATTTATAGATCTGGCACTTTTGAGATTTCAATTACAAATTAACAAACAAGCAGTTACACTTTTGATGGATTTTTAGTTCGTAGTAGACAACACAGACAAAATTAGTTTTTATATGTCTCGAGATCCCATCGAGTTATAAACCAAGTTATAGTATATAGTTAAACTTATTAACCAATATATGGTAAAAAAAAATTAAAATTTTTTTTTATAAGATTATATACAAAATATGAACAATAAAAATTATAATTGTTAATGTGATATGTACCGTGTGATTTGTTTATAATGAATTCCCAATATTTCGGCACAGTTGTATGCACCATGATTCCTGTGACTATTTTGTGAGGTTATACATCCTAGAAAGCGTAAATGAAAGTGGGGTTGATTGATATATCCACCCACAGAGAAGTTTACTTCTACATGCAATTTCAGTAATCTACCCGAGATCATCACCGCGCCGAAATATCTAGAAAAAAAAACAACTTACATAGTATTATCCCTCTAATAATTCTTCATATTTCATCTATAGGCAAAGACACTATCCTAGCCGCTTTCATCTAGAAAGAGACAAAGCAATATAATTTGTAATAGGAATCTAATCTGGTACTAAGATAGCTAAAAATACGAGATGACAGCTCTCAAACTTTGTAGCTCTGTATCTGAGACACGATAGAGAGTTAGTTTCCTCTAAGTGGTTGTCAAGATTAAGCGATGTATTTGCTTAGTGGCCCGCTAAGATACGCTGGCATCATATTGAGACTCACACGGGAGTATGGCAGTAATGCGATTAGTAGAATTAGTTTATCAATGCGAGCAACTTTAGTGAAATATTATGATAAACTCCAAAAACCATCTTTAGATAGTGTTTTTTTAGATAAGCCGATTTTATTTAGCCATATAATTTTATGAAAAATATTAAATATTTTT
The DNA here is from genome assembly GCA_943193645.1 of Acentria ephemerella. Lineage (NCBI taxonomy): Eukaryota > Metazoa > Arthropoda > Insecta > Lepidoptera > Crambidae > Acentria > Acentria ephemerella. The sequence goes on from OW971882.1 coordinate 1,120,467, forward strand.
TATTAAATTAGAAACATAATAAATAATAAATCTTCTTCTTCTTATATATAAAAATATATAGCTGTTCGTTAGTCGCACTAAAACTCAGTAATGGCTTTATAGATTGGCATATATTTTATTGCGTTTGGTTTGCTGCAATTCAGGGGCGGTTTAAAAACAATAATAATGAAAACTTTAAAGAAAAACCAAGAAATGAATAAATTAGAAATATTTTATTGAAAAAGTTCTCTCATAAAGTAGATCAATGATCTAGTTAAGGTTACAGTCAGCCGTTGGATGCTAGCAGCGCAGGACTGATCGGTTTGGAGGATCCTTAGGAGAGGTGGAAGTGTACGTCTCTCAGCTTAAACGTCTCTCAGGTTAATGATGATGACTTATATGATGATGACTGACTTCAATCATTCTTAAGTCATAATTCACTAGCACCTGCCATTGTTGTAGCACCGATGCCATTCCTATCTTCCATTTATCACTTTCATGATATAATTTCCAATTAAGTGGTTTATCGATTGTGTCTATTACTGCACGCAAGAGGTGACTAATTGTCTTGTGTAATTACCGCTAACACGGTTCGCATATTGCTACTTAACTACCACAGGAACCACAGGCGGGCCATACTCCACCATAATTCCGTGGATATTATCCAGAATAGAACTACTTCTTAAGCCGTTTCGTGTTTACCTGGATGTTGCTAATAACCATTGTGTGTTGATGTTCTAAAAATGCCGCATCCAAATTTTGTTTCGTGAAACTTTCACATTTTTGCCCATGTTAAAAAACAACTTAACCGTCAATTTTGGTTGTTAATTAAATTGATTCTTTTTTTTAAATTTTCAATCAGAAATCTATAAACAAAGAAATATAATTTCTTTTTTATAATTATTACGGAAAGTTCTGTGTTACAGCAAAGGCGTGGAATCCCTTGCCTGCACACATATTCGGAGGATTCATACCATGGTTCCTACAAAAGCGGCGTGCAAATGCAGTTAAAATATTTTGTCGTTGAAATACAATCAAATTTATTAATTTAAAAAGTCCTGAAAATGTTTGACAATCTAGTACAGTTTCTGTATAATAAATTACTTTTGAAACATTATTAAATAGTAACAAATATTTAAATAAGTTCTATTCATAACCAAACACCCCCAGGTATGCAGAGTATTCTAGTATATTCCATAGCGTAGAAACAAATTCTTTTTAACATTACCTCATTCATCGGTTCATTAATAATTAAATCCGTGGACGTTTTTGTTCAAACCACAAGTGAGTGGATAAATCACTGACCCGACGTCACTAATTAACACCGGTTTAAATCAGCCGCGTTTTAGGGCGGGCGGGGCTTATTAATGGCATCTAGGGCTGCTGGTGAAAATGTTGCGAATACTTCAACTAAAGATAGTAGCTAAGATTGTGTCTGCTAAAATAGATCTGGATTTGTTGAATTCTAGCATAGTCATAAAGTAAACAAGAAAGAGAAATGATAATATCCCTATTCCCTATCTGAAATATCTGCTACAATTGTGTGCCCAGAGAAATATAGAAGTTTATGGCAGTTAAATTCTAGATACCGGAAGAGTAAAAGTATCTTCTACTTTTCCTCTTCTGATGTCCAGACTATACTACTCTTATAGTACAAAAGATCCCACAAAGTCGTGGTACACTGTAACGCTTAATATGGCTCCATGATAAGTTACGAAAAGGTTGTAAGGATTTTTAATTATGATAAATGACACAACGCCACAGTAGGTACTCATGCCGTTTTTAATCCAAAAATCAACATTAAAAGTCCATTTATTGCCCTTAAAAAATATACCCTTGAAAATCAGATCTTAAGAGATCTATTTGATAAGAAACAGACCCTAAAAAATTTGGACATTATGCATTGGTAATAGTAAACATTTCAGAATATTTTAATGTAATGTTAATGTAAATATCGTTTTTAAACCTACCAGCTACTTTTAAAAAGGTTTATTGGATACCAATAATTATTCATATTCCGAATGTAATCAATTCAAGAATCGATTTTTGTCAAAATTGTCAACCCTATTTGACAGCTCCAATGTTTACTATCCTTCTCCTTAACAAGATACTATAATTCTGAACTATCTGACTGATTTAGATAGTGTCAGTGTCAAGTAGTAATAAATAAAAATTATATATACGCTGAAAAACTTACCTTCTGCCCATAAAACACCGATATGACAAAAGCTTTTTTTTTAATTTTTACACATTTTCTTTAATCAAAGACACTCACGTTCTATCATTGATATTTAGTTTAAAAATATTGATGACACATAAAACAATAAATCAGTATCCCACCATCACTAATTAGCAGACGTTTTAAACAGAGCCATTTCAGTAGGACACCCATTATTAATTGTTACTAGGGCTGTCTACTAGCTTATTTATATCGATTTAAATAAAAAAAATCAATTAAAAATTATATGATTTTTTCTCCTTGTATTATGCTCTATAATAATTGCAAAGTTAATAAAAGTTCAAGTGATTCAAATTTCATACCATATCATATATTATCTTTACATTATAATATCTAGTAGATACTATTGCAATAAGTCATCACTGGATCTGTATGCCTTAGATCTACTACGATAATATAGAATATGTATATAAATAAATTCATAGCAATTTTTTTTATTTCATACTATGTAACCATGTTTAGTATAGTCAAATATGTTACTTTTTAATATACTTCAGTTGTGGCCATTAGACAGGAGGATTATCAACCGTTATTAACAGACTGCGCCAGAAGAAGTGTTTGTATAGTTATATTTTTAGCCACGTTCTGTTAACATTAGATACATTTGAACTGTGAGGTTTGTCAAATTTAAACCCTTAACCCTTTGCACTCCAAATTTTTTTTTTATTTACCTTCCACTAACTCCTTAATTAATTTCCAAAAAAAGCATAAAGGGAGGTGATAATAAAAAATTCTACTGAAATGTGTAAAATATAACTGACATCTTGTAATTTTAATTATTTTTTGAAAATTGCGTCATGCGTTGTCAAGTTTGGCTCGACATAGGAGTTGACGTAAGAAATACGATGTCGAGTGTGACTCGACTTAGGAGTTCAAAGGGTTAATAATATTTAAATAAGATACAAATTTTTTACCGAAGTAAATAATTTTTGAAATGAAAGAAAATGTTAAATATATTTTTTTGAAGCCGTTGCATAGTTTCTGGAAACAACTAGATAAGCACCAAATCCAAAATAAACTTTTGTATTCGAAAAGTAATGTAAGTATTAAATTCAGTAAATTTTCTTTTTTTAGTGTTTTGAAGTCGGTCTCTAAGTTTTTTTCACAATTGTGAGTTATAACAGTATTCTCCACTTGCATGTTTGTTAGTGTTTTTCAACCATACAATTTGTGGGATCCAAATGACATGACAATTGAACCACCTCAGGAGTTTACTTTATTGAATAAAAAAAGAATTATGATCCATAAGTGCCGGATAACCCACTGGCATACATACAAAAATATACATATAGTGTAGATTTTTTTGAGTTGAGTTGTAAAGTAGTAGAATATCACATAATTTACAGGTGGCAACCCTACACTGGAAGGGACACTTTGAAAGCTCGCTGAAAACAAAATGGTCCGTTTGAATTTATAGTGTTCTGTTAACAAATTTATTGGCGTGTTCGGATTTCTATTTTTGATCAACTATTTTAGTTGGGCTCTGCTTGTCAGGGATATTGTGTTAAAATGAGATAAGTTTCTGTCGTTGATGGGGATCATGTGTTGAAAATAGTGTTTGTGTATCAACACCTATTTAATATGATTGTCAATATTATCTCCTTTCGTCATATAATAAAAAATGGGAAGAAGAAAAGATATACTATCCTTTAAGAGATACGAGATCAAAATTAATTTATTTTTCCAGTTCCAACGTGCATACTTAACACTAGATAAATCATTGCGGCCCATTGTAGTATAAAACTGTGTGTACTGGTAGCAATAACTTCGCCAAATATTTGTACTATAATCTTATGCCTCAATAGTTAAAAATTAAAGTTCTCAAAAATAAGTAAGGATTAATTGTACTGATTGTGTGTGTGCGTATCTGTATGTGTTGCGTGTGTGTAAGAATGTGCATGTGTTTTAGCGTGTGTCTATGTAATAACTTGTCTTAAACTTTAGTACTTAACATATTATTATATTAATTAAACAAGGTTTATTCCAAAGCATTTCTAATAGTAGGGACCATTAGAAACCTTTAGGATGAATGTTGTTTGTGGGTGGTCTTGTAAATTGCTTCGGCAGTATTAATGGGTATTCCCAGTACCACTATGATTAGGCGCTGAAAAAGCTAGTGTTGAATTGGTTCATAAGGGGGATTCCCCTTATGAACCAATTTTGCCAAGTAATAGGAGAATGCTCTCTGGTACATATATTGATTAGAGCAGTTGTCGTTACAATCGCGACTCTCCTCCCCCTCGTTTAGACTTAACGTGCCTTCCAAGGCAGAGAGGAGTTCGAGATAACTAATTTGATTGACCCATCAAGGGACCATCCATTGCAAAAGTTGTTTTACAATCGTTATCGAAACCAGAGCGTTCGAGCCACTACGCCGTCGTCATACGCCAGCTCTTTTGCATATCATAATGTATATCATAAACTTTTAATAAAAAAAACCAAAAATAAAAGTACCTTGACGTATTCTTTACCAGAAAATAAAGGCAGTAAAACCCTATGTTATATATCACAAATTGCAATTTAAAACTCCGTAATTCTGCACAGTTTAGCGGGGCAGCTCATTAGACACTGAATGCTAATCAGAAAACGCGCTATCTCCTGTGGCTTTACTTTAGCCGAACTGCGCTGAGCTGAGCTGCACTCGCGGATCTACAGCTCAAGCTGTCTTGCCAAGAGCGAATCTCCAATTATTCTGACACAAAAGACGCGAGACTTCCCTAATCAGTGTTTCAGCTGAGTTAATTTTAACGTTAGGATAAAGAGATTAGCGATGAGGTTGGACCGTTTCTGTTTTCCTTAGTTTTTAAAGAAGTAGACGAGCTTATTGAATAATAAGTTAAGTTTCATTCAATATTGGAACAATTTTTACCAAACATCAATGGAAAATCTATCGGGTGTCTTTTTATGAGAAGAATAGTAAAAACAAAAAGATCTTTTAATTCTTTGGATGGTACAAGAGTCTCTGACAGGAGAACGTCTGTTGGTTAACGAGTTGATGATACTAGGATAATGAATCGATCATCAACTCGAGTCGAGGATCTATATGTGAGACTAGGAATCTAGACTCACATATAGGCCAATTGAATAAAAAAGACAAGGTCATATAGCTCAATTTAATAAAATTTAAAAAAACATAATATGTAATACTATCAGTGACTTGCACTTCATACAATACATTTACCTAGTGTTCAACTATTTTCTTTTTGTGGTCACCAACTTTCTCGTTGCTTAGACGTTTAAGAGAGAATTAGCCTTTCTACATACGTTTTGCCTCATTACAAGACTTCCCATTCGGAGATCTCCACAAGTTGCAGTTTTATGTTCGTAGGGATTTAATCTGTACACGAAAGTACTTTTGGAGGGTAAACAGCTTTAGTAAATTTAAGCTGGCAAAGTCAGTTTTTATATTAAAATAAATAAAAATAAAAATTGTAGGGTATTACAATTAAATTCGATAATGAAAATGGACCACCTTGGAAAAGTCAAAAAACTTGCTATCTATAGTTCCTCCGTGCTTTGGAAGACACGTTAAGCTCTTTGTCCCTTTTACCTACCAATCGTGCGTGCGTGGTGATTTTAAGGCAAAACTCCTAAATAAACTAAAAAATGTGTTTCACCCAAGCTAGAGGTCCTGTGCCCAGTTACTAGTTGGTCTAGATGATTGTGATGAAAGGTAAATCCATATTGAGTTTACAGAAGTTGCGGCAAATGCTAAGACACAAGTTTATCAAGATTTTGAAATGACTCTCTGTGGTAACATCCTAAAATAATAACACTGTTTTAAGAGTTAATAAATTAACATATTTCCATAAGATATTTTTAGTATAGCTTATGAAATAAATATCATTGGATATTAAATCTTCACATGTTATTGACAAGAACAACCGATTTATATGAGTACAAAATATGAATGAGAACGAACGGTAGACGCTGGATGCGGAAGCAGAAACTCGTAGTCTATGGCAAGCTTTATAGCGACCTATGACTGGCAGTGGACTGCCATAGGCTGACATGATGAATCTTATTTCAATTAACACTTAGAAAGTCTTAAAATAATTACCGTTTATTCCATTTTTTTAACTCTGGCGAGTAAAATGTTGAAAACTCTTTTATGCTACAGTTATTTACGTTTCTTATTGTAACTCTACATGTTATCTTTTTTATGTTGACTTTTTGTTTTTTTTTTGAGTGGACAGTAAGCAGGATCTTATTATTTCGCAACAAAATTTCTTGCGGCTGACCCGAGAAAGGAAATAAGTTGAGGAAGGCAATAGAACTATAATATGTAACTTATGGCTAGCTAGCTTAGATTATTATTCATTAAAAAAATCATAACGGGCACTAATTCTAACCCATGTTCTCAACTAAGTAACTCTAGAATTGATCCGTAAAAAATAACAAAACACAAGCAAGTGTATCTTGACTCGTCATCCGGAACACTTCGGATTGGATCATCTGAAAGTCATCTAACAATCAAATTGATATCACGGCGAGCTTGTTCCCCTCGGTGCCCTCGGTAGCCAGCGGCGTGCCGAGCGGCGGAACAAAGGGCGGCATGCGTTTGAATCGCATAGGGTTGGCAAAACAGACAAATATAGGCTTTAAGTTTTAGGAATATATTGATATTTTTTTTACAATTCTTATCATATCTATCACACATTATTGCACCTTCATAAATGTAAAGTACAGAATTATTCATTTTGGCGATGAGATATTTTAATAACCAATATTATTTTATGTTTTGACATAAACATTTTTTCTTAAATACTATAGCCATTAACATTTGATGCGAGTGTAAGAATATTTGCTGTGTTCTTTGGCCTTTCTTCTGGGTTAAATACTGCCAGTAGATTTATATAACATGTAATGTATGTTTTGTTATATGTATTATATAAAATAATATGTAGCTATGTAGATTAAAATATTTATACAATAAAATTTGAAATCAATTGTGGGCGTAATAGGAAAGGTGATGGTATGTTACACTTGAAAACGACCGTTCTTCGAACTTAATATATCAGTTGAACCAAAAATGTCATTGAGTCAGTATCTACCGGAGATATCTTCAGTCGAGCATTTCTTCTTTTGAAACAAAGATTCGATTTATTTTTATACTTAAAGATTTTATTGACTTTAATCACAAATAAAAACCAAAAATTGTATAAAGTTATATCATACGCGCCAACCCTACGCCGTAATCTTGTTCCCGCGTGCATGTGACCACAATTGACACACATTGTTCAACCACGATGATTTGTCAAGTCATTGTTTGGCTTTTTGCGGTGCTAATCACAATAATATGAGAGCGTGCTTCTGACGGGAAACAACGGAGAACGAGTTGTAAGTACTTTAAGCGAAGAGTAACGGAAGTTTTCTTTTTGTTAATTTTTATAAAACACTGCAAGTGATTCAGCACCTAATGGCATACAATTGATAAGCAGACTTAATAGAAAGTTGAATGTTCCATGTCCCCAAATTTGATCTAATATGTAATAAGAATTAGAATAGTTAAATACTCTTTAAATGAATACAAAATTGTTATTTGGATCTCAATTTTTTATATTGCTACCCTCCAGTTATCATATTGTATCCAAAAATATTGTGTTTTCATATTTACCAGACATATGAAAGCAATAAATATCTTAGAAACTTAGAATTGCCTTCAAAAGCATCTGGCTCGTCGACAAATTATCAGACGCGTTAAGAGTTTCGATGAGACGTGAGTCGTAGTGATGTAACTCTTTTCATTTTGGTATAAGTAAAGTTAATTTGTTAGTAAAATGATGGGTCACGATAAAACAAATTCATCGCGGCATCAGTATTATCTATCGTCTATGATCAAGCTTATAAAGCAGCAATGGACGATCGTCTGTAACTATCTACAATTCTCAGTTTTTAAGTACGTATATACAACACAAATTTTTATGGCGTTGGTAAGAAATACTTTCATATTATTTTTCACAATACGAAATTTACTTAGTCGTCAACATGAAAGTTATTCGGTTACTGCTTAAAATATTTATATTGTTTTTTTACTATCACTTCTATCTCCGATATCTTCATAAGACCACCAATAAATTAGGATTACCCCACCTCAAGAGTAGTGTATATATATAGTATAAGTTTATTCTTAGACAAAACACAATATTACGAATGCTCTACAATTGTCTATTAACCTGAATGAATACTTTTAAAAAGACGACCTTAGAATTTGAAGAACAAAAAACAATGTATGACAATCAGACTTATGGACTAACACGTTGGCACAGATTAAAAATACACTCTTGATTTTATGAACTGTCAAATTGTTCATAGCTTATGACGTCGACTGTACTTCAATGTGCAACGTCACTGTTTATTAGGGCAGTGACACCCTAAAACCGAGTTGTCAATTCAATATGACTTGTAATGTAGAGAATCAGAGTCGAATTTACATCAGCATCGATTTTCAAGGGTTATCAAATAGCTTTGTCATGCCTGGAGTGGTTATCAATCCCTGGTCTTGAATTTAAAAAATATATTATTTTTTAATGTGCGTAGATGAATCTTATCCTATGTAGTGATAGATTTTTTATTGGTTTCTACAGAAATTAACAGCGCTATAAAAAGTATATATAACGAAGTATTAAACCGAAATCAATTAAGGACTTTCACTTTATATGGAATTCAATTAAAGTACCCCCAAAACATTTTAAATATCTAGGTATTGAGTTGTAATAAATTATCATTAGTACTAGAATATTTCCCTTAAGAATAAACAAAACCAATAACAAATATTTAACAATGAATTTCAAGCCACGTGTGTGTGTGTGTGTGCATGTGTGTGTATGTGCATGCATGTGTGTTATATGTGAGTGTTATCTTCCAATGTCGCAGAGTATATCCATGATAATTTGTACGAAAAAAACACCTTTTAAATTCATTGTTAGTATATTGACAAGTGACACTTTAAATAAATTGAAGATTGACTAAGCTGATCTTACATAGAAACCAGGTCTTCAACACCAATATTCATATTACAAAAGCTCTCCAACGACAATAGTTATATATGCATATGTAGAGGCTTGATTTTAATTTGTTATCAACATCTTTGTAACATGTTGTTTCATAGTAAAAAATTGCAAAAGTTTTCAAGTTTTATACCTTTCAATAAAATCTCTTACAGAAGTACGAAATTAAGGAAAAATGGCATCTGTCGTAAATCACTTTCAATAATGGGACGTTTTTTAAACTAATCTTAAGTTCAAGAACAATTCTTACCTGTATTAACAGATTTATCGTTGAAAAACTAGTCACTTTTAGATTAAAAAGTAATAAGCAGGCACAAACAATTTGTAAGAGAGTTTTTCCACAAAATCTTTAAGCACTATTCTTCAATTGTCTATTGCAATTGTTCATTTGGGTTTTTATAAAAAGAACAATGGAACAATGTTTTAAAAACTGATTACGTCAGCTTAGTCTGTCATATTTTTTAAATGATCACAGATAACTTAACCTATACAAACTTTTTAAAGTACATACCAAAGCCTCATCAAGAAGGTTGCAACAAAAAATGTAAGACATTATTAAAATTGCGATGACTAAAACCTTTTTTCTATTTGTATTGTTTTTGAGTAAATAATGAATATGTTTTTGGGTTGAAGCGTTGTTGGTGGTCCGTAGTCACTTATTATTGTGGCCGTTAAATGTAAATAAAAATGTCTACCTGTTCCACATTACGCAAGATTGTTTTATAACAGTAATATAAAATAATTTTAAATAAAGATAGAAATATTTGAGGAAGGTACGCATAGTGGTATTTTCCATACGGATTTTAAGCACATGACACGGGTAGCTCGTCTAAGCTGAAATAACGCGCCTGTATTACGCCGCCAAGCATAAAATGTTTTTGATACACTTATAAATAATCATTCGGTTTAAGTAGTTGTTATTAATATTTGCATTTGAACTTCTAAATAAATGGATTAGGTAGCGGAGCCCATGCCATTTCACCCTAGATGACAGCTAGTACCTACCTCACTAAAGAAAGCAGCTAAGTAACATTACACTACTGTGTAGTGTTGGGTTCTTGCGTTTAGTTATGTCGCCAGTGTCAATTAAGAAAGCTCTATTTGACATTGCCAACTTGAATGCTCTACTTTGTTGGTAATAAGGTATGCAACGCAAAAATATAACCTATGGTGCTTCGAGAGCGTACATTTCAATCTAATTAGACCGTCGCGGCCATGTTTATCGTAGTTGTTAACATGTATGTCGGTTAGGGAGGTATTGATAACGACTTCTTATGTCGACTGAGTGCAGCTATGATACGAATTTCTCGACGTGTCGAAACTTACACTAGGGGTCGCTATTCGCTTGCTCGACATTCTAGTCATTTAATATATTGTATTTTAAATGGTTTTGAGTTTCTATATGGATTAGGTATATGGTCTAACATTTTTATGCATATTTATTTAAAGATTTATATGGCCCACTGCTTGACCTAGGCCTTGAAGAGTCAAGGGGAAATTTGAAGAGGTTGAGTCAACGTACCATCATGCTGGCCGATGTGGGTTAGTAGGTGAAAGCAGTTGCCGTAGCAACCGAAACGAGAGCGCTCGAACCTTCTACGCTAACTAGCACCTCTTGTATTAATTAGGAATTGTTATACTGGTAATAATACAAAAATGATATAAGTGTTTTTAAATGTGTAAAACTAATTTCCATTTTATGACAGAGGGCTTGGGGTCTTCAACTTTCAAGAATATAAAAGTTCTAAAGATAGAAGTAAAAAGAAGAAATAAGATAAAAATACGTAAAAAGTTATTGATACTATACAATATTTGTAACCTGTAGTTATTGTTATATTTCAAGCAAATTCTTTATCAGACAAACTTCTTACAACTTGTATTAAAAACATATATATTTACGTAAATTAAGCCATTTTATGAAAACTCTTGTTAACCATTCTAAAGATAACCTACAAAAATGTAAATCTCAAAAATATTGACCATAATTTCTTTGACATTATTTTTATTTTTAAAAGCCAAACTTATGAGCAATAAAATATACAAAGCTGACTAACACAACTATCAATAAATAAAGACACCAATTGATTCCAGTCAAAATGAGACATAAAGTTTAAAGACGGAAATCTAAACAAGCTTACACAATGTCAGCGGTATAAAAAGTCACGACGCCCACGGGACGACGTTAAAAGTAAAATTATTACTTGCTCCTTCACTCCGCTATTCAATTTCCCGGCCTATGCATCTCTGTCGCATCGGCTTTGGTGCATTTTATATAAACCTTTCATCAACGCGGTAAGCGGAGCAGTAATTTTTCGCGCGAGCGAGACGGAAGCGACAGGGTGTCAAGCGGTGGGGATAAGACGGCAAAGCTCCCGCAAAGTACACAGAATGCAAAAATGGCGCGGCGACGAGTGACAAGGACCTGGGGAGGGGGGCGGCTCAGTCGACCGTCGTCCGCTGTCGGTGCCACACGTGTCTACAGCGTTCGCGAGTGATTTGTGAATGGAATGCTCTACGGATATTGTGAAGTGTTTATACTGAGTGTGTGTTCAATTGTCTAAGCTGGAAAAGGATAAAGGATTGTGGAGCAACATGCTCACTTCAAGCAACCAGTATTTACGGCCGGATTACCTGTCACCGCTTCCCACCACGGTAAATTGACAATAACAAATGGCTTCAATCAATTCTAGCTCGTGTTTACAATCGCCAACCTTTTGTTCGAATAAAATTTACAATGAAAGTAATCTTGCCACCTGCGAGTGTTTTATATTATAACGTCTTTGTTTTAACAAACACTGATTTATATTCATGTCAGTAACTTATATATAAAAGGATTAAAATTTGCAGAAAATTCTTTGAAATTACTTCTTTTTTATTTTTGTACAATACTTTTTCGTTGATAAATATTAGGAAGAAATAATAAATTCACAATTTCGCACAAGCCGTGTAATGAAAATTAAATATCGAATACACATGTAATAAAAGTACATCAGTCATTAACTATGTAAATATTATTTTATAGTGAGATTTAAAATAACGAATATCGTAATTAACTTTACTTAAAAGGATAGATAGTTCCTCAAAAGATTCCACTTAGCACTACCTACCATTAGGGTTAATATGGTACGGATAATTGTACCAAGCAATAATATCAATACGTTTTTATTTAAAAAAATTAAAATATATGCATTATAATAACGTGGTGCTAATTCAGTACGTTTAAACGTAAGTTTAAACTAAACTAAAATAAAATATATCTTTCGTGTATACCTGAAAAATATCAAACAATGTGTATAATTTAGTACAGTTTTTTTTAAATGAAATAATACATAGTCTTCAGACCATTTAATATTATATGTCAAATACTTTGACCTATTAAACAGTTAGTTAATAGTAAAATAAACGTTAAATTGATTTATGAGTCAGCTGTTATACTAATCATGTTTTACCGATTCATACTAAAAAACCTTTTAAGACAAACAAGTTGCGTGAATAAAAAATTCTTAGAAAAACCCAGATGATTGATTATGTAATATGTTTTTATATAAAAAAACTTAAGTAAGGTTAGAAATAGAGGAGTCCAAAAAATTCAATAATACTTTACGCTATTTGCATTTAATTAATTAGAAAAGGTAATTTGTTTCTAAACGAACGTTGTTCTTTTTTTCAACATTAAATAAGTTAAGTTCTTAATCATAGGCATTAACAGAATAATGTCTTACAATCAAATCATCAGATCATACACAGGGTATCAAAATTAATCTCGTTATTATAAGAATTCTTAGAATAACCATTTTGTATATAACCTCAAAAAGACTAATAATATCTTAATAATTGTAAATTAAGATTCTTCCCATTTGATTTCAAATCATTCCGTTCTAATGTTAAGATTTTAGTAGCATTAGATAAACGTTTCCTGTGTTTTCTATATAATGAGGAGACAGTCATGTATGTGACCAAGTTTGTCATATTGCCTGATGGTAAGTTTCACCTTCGCCCATAACCAACTAAGACACAATAGGTATTGCCAGTGCTTAGTTTGCCCTTGAGAAAGGCAGTAAATATTACGTAATACAAGACCTCTTAAATGAGTTTTATCAGTCCAATTTTAATAGGTATATTTTAACATATAAACAAAGTTTTAAAGTATTACCTCCGTAAATAATTTGTTTTACATAGTAAATTACACATAACGCCAATTTACAAAGATTAAAAAACTGAAAAGCTATATATGGTTTTTTAATTATACTTACTCAGTTATTTCAGTTTTTTTTTAAATCAATATATAGACAATATAAAACTGGTCAGTACCATTATAAACAATGACTTTGAAAGCTTATTCTTTCGAAATGCTTAGGGAATTGAATAAGATTCATTCATCCATTATTTTTGAAACAAAAAATTGTTAGTATACAAAATTTAGAACTCACATAAATAACACACTTTAGTATTTACATATCGTTGTCATTATCATTATCAAGAACTTCATTATCATTTTGTAGTATAGAGGCGTTTACTAACTTTAAGACTTTATTGGAAAGAGATGGAGTTTCCATATTGATCATTCCTATATATTAATTTTTGAAATATAAACCTCCTTCTGAAGTCCAAGTTCAATTATCAATATTTCAAACTAACCAGTTTGGTTACTGGAATTATAGATTAATCTAATATTGCCTTATATTAAAACGAAAGAAAGAATTACAGAAACCAAAAAAAACCCAATTTATGATATAATAATTTATATTTGTGCTGCAGCAATCAAAGGGCCTAGGCTTAGTGTATTTTCACCGTGAGGCAAAACACTGATTTTCAGGCTACAGGAATTTTAAAATTACTGTTTCAAATAGCTAATTATAATAATTAAAATGACTTTGTACTCCACATACATTTTACGTAAACAAGCGTGCGAATTAATACTGCCAATTATAAATGCACGCTTACAGTATTTATTTCTTATAAATTCGAGGCATTCGTGTTACGATTCTAATTTGAATTCCAATTGGATTCCGCACTGAATGACAATTAATCTGATCGCGAAATACCAACTGCTACGCTGTGAATATTTCTCCCATTACTCGGGCAGATAGTGAGCTAGTCCCGCGATAATAGACGTGACGTGACAACGCGCCACAAGTTCAGGCGTGCCGCAAATTCAGCGGCACAAATTGCCCTTTTCACTGCGAGATTACATCATGCGGGAGCCGAGTGAAATGTCAAGCGGAGCCGACGGGTGCCAGACGCGCGGATAATGGCGCGTCGGCCGCGTGATTGGACTCCCGCCCCACCCGCGCTCCCCCGCGGTCCTTTTGTACGCCCGTCACTCGCAACCTCGACCCGACGTTTCATTTCATAGACCACTTCTCTTTGTTGCAGCTCGATGCGAAAAAGAGCCCCCTGGCGCTACTAGCGCAAACCTGCAGCGCCATCGGTGCAGACACGCCGAACCCAAAGCTCATTTCTGCCGCCGAAAAGGCTAGTAAGAAATATGAAGATAAGTCTCCGGTCATCCACGTTCCGGACAACAAACCTAGCTTCAAGCCTTACGAATCGTGCCTAACTGCGAGAGAAAAGACTAGAACGCCCGAAGACAGAGCCTCCGTCAATGCCCACTCAAAGACTCCTCTATCTTCAAAAGGAAGTGCCTCAACCACGCCAGTGCAGGCGCGGTGCAGTAGCAATCAGAGTTCTTCGTCGCAGAGAACGCCACCGCCTGCTCACCGCAAAACTCCCTCAGAGAAATCGGACGAGAGATCAAGCCCACTGCATGATTCACCGACACCAGCAAAAACTAATTCAGACTCTACGAGCAGTTCATCGGCTTCAAAGTTACCGTATACACCTGCCTCCTTAACATCCAGTGCAGATACCAAAGAATCTTCAAGTTTTAAACCTAGTATACCTGTTTCATCATCCGCGTTCTTGGGAGGGTTACCACCCTCTGGATTTCCTCTACCAATGGATCTAATGACTAGTAGTTTGATGGCAGCGCAACATCATGCATTGAAAAATGGACTGAACCCGTACCTAGCGTACGCGAGAATGAAAGCTCCTGGTAGTGACTTAGGTATATGTAGAGATCCATATTGCACAGGGTGCTCTCTAAGTTCTCACTTGCTTAAATCTGCTGTATGTCCTGCTGGATGTTCACAGTGTGATCACGCCAAAACTCCTTTTTCATTACCTGCTGGGCACCCTGCTGCTGCGGCTTACGCACACGCGCAACTGGCAGCTCTTGCTGCGGCATCTCAGCTGCCGTTTGTATGCAGTTGGATGGCTGGAGATTCGGCTTACTGCGGCAAGCGATTTGGGACATCTGACGAATTGCTCCAGCATTTAAGATCTCACACAGCTAGTGGTGAGTCGAGCCCGAGTCTATCGATGTTGAGCGCAGCACATCCACTGCTTCAGAGAACGTATCCGACCCCGCCTCTGTCGCCACTGACCCCGAGGTTCCACCCTTACAGCAAGCCGTCGCACTTGGTGTCGTCACCACCATTGCCGTTCCCGCTGCCCCCACATCCGTCCCTGGCAGCATACTTCCCATCATATCCTCTATTCGGACCACGGCCTCTTCACCCTTGAGGACCGTCGGCGCTCCACACACAAAAGAAGGGGGGCGCCGACCGCTAACGCCCATGCCAAAAGGACTATTGGAACCGAAGAAAGTGTAAATATAATTTAGTGGTCTTCGGATTTCTAGTCGGATCATATCAACGACATACGAGTGAATGTGCCCAGTGAGGGCGACGACAGCTGTGATCTCTAACTCAATATAATGTTATAATGCACTAAATACTGTGAGAGTTCTCTCTAAGCTTTGTCGGTCCGCTTCAGCGGGTTATAATTTTCTAGTTAGAATAACAAAATTTTTATGTACCAAATCTATAGAGTGTAACTTTAATAATTCTTAAATTAAGTTGTTGCAGTTAATTAGTAAAGATTGTTAAATTGTGTTTGTATTTTTAAGATAATCAAGATATTTTTGTCTATGACTTTTGACACTGATCAATCGCATATCTATACAATATAGCTTATCTGGCTAATTAACTGCGTGCTGATTCTAAACAATATGATCATGTTACCGCAAAGTAGTGACTCGTTATGTTTTTATTACGAGTTTCAACTCGTCATTGATCTGGGATGAATCTCAAGCACTTAATAAATGTTTATAATTTTGTCCGCTAGCAACCCTACACTTTTATGAAAGATTTCAATAGTAATTATACACATTAAATGCATATAAATGTAATAAAATACAGCAGATAAAAATGGGAGGCGAAATTACTTGTATTACTTAAAACTTCTGTAATATCATCGATAGATATCTGATGGCATAAAGATTTGTTGTTATAAAGAACATAAAAGGAAAGAAAATATACGTAAATATTTAATTTCAATATTGCTTTTAATTTAAATTCCACGACAAAATTCGGCAGTTGTTATTACCCTCGTACGTTTTTACCCTAAGAAGACTAAAGACTATTAGAATAGATAGGAAAACACTGAAGGATATTAATCGTAGATAGTACTCTTCTGGGCATTCAAGTGTGACTCAGGCCCCGTAATTAGACGCATAACTGTCCCGCAATAAATTATAAGCAATTTATCTGTCTTCTGTCAACATCCATCACAGAGACGGCATTTACTACCGTTGAAATGATATGATCAACGCCACGCAGCCACTACTGTCGACACCTTCATAACGATGCTAACAATAATTTTGGTTATTTTTTATATTATAATGAGTGCCAAATAAATATAAATTCCTGACTAGTGATTCTAAAATGAAAATAATAATGAATCTACATTATCTAATTATAATAATTCACTATATAATCATAAATAATACGATCTTTATTCAAATTTATTGAGCAATATTTAGAGAATAAAGTCGAGATATTTTGTCATTCGATTTAAAAGCGAATGATAATATTATTTTAATTTAATGATAATATTATTTCCTGTCCTGTAATTTGGAAATAAAATTAAAAAAAAACTTGAAGCAACTTCTAAATAAATAAGCCGGCAGTGTGTAAACAACCATTAAGAGTTCCGTATTATATTTATAACTGAAGAATCTTCGTGTATTCCCAGTTCTGGTTTGCGGTCTGGTTAAAAATACTTAATCTAAAGAAATAGACTGAGACAAATACTGATAAACGGAATCTAACTCCTCAAGTCTTTCCTTTATAGGAAAGCCTGTCCCAAGGAGTCGGGAAAACTCGCCACATTCCACGCCTTTAATTTTTCGCTGTTCCATCGGCAGATGTAACCGATTTAACTGAACATTTCAATAAGTGTCTTTTTGAATCATTAAGTCACACGATTACTTCGAGTTAGGAGAGTCGCACATTTCAAACCCGCCACACTTTTTTTGTAAGTGGTCACAGTTCTGACCTAACCTAAGGAATTTTATTTAGTAACTAAATATGGTTTAAAAAGACTCGTATCTCAATTATTTAGGTTCGCTTAAAGCAGTTGATGGAAATACGAAAAGGAGCTGCAGAAGATTATTTATAAATAATTTGTAAGTATATTAAGTAAGTCACAGTATTCTCGTCTTTTCTATCGAATGGTATGCTGTTCTTAAAATAAGATAATTTTTTATTTTCTAGAAAACTTTCTTACTTATCACCATAAACATCCAATAGATCACAGATAAATTCAGTACAATATTGAGCCTACAAGTACTTTTAAAATAACACAAAAATAAATTATAATTTCATCAATTCATTTGAACATCGAAACAAGATGCCATTTTCATATTCATAGTCATATCAAGCTAAACGTGTCCTCTAGACATAGAATTCCCCATGGATTCATATTTATTATTATTACTATCTATAAGACTTCTAAACTTCAAATTCAAAGATTTTTTAATTTCTCAGAAGATGTATATCGGACGAAGTAGATATTAACTACCCATTAGTAACTCGTAAATATATATTAAGAGATCCCTTTTCTCAAATGAACAATGATTCAGATAATAATGATCAAACGTAAACAAACTGTAGCAATAACTTGTATATATCACCGTCGTAATTAAGCATCATTATAATCAACACTTGCAGAACCTTCGGTGCAATTAACCATAAAGGTATATTACCTTTAATATTTATATCTAATGCCTTTATTGTACTCAATACATTTAATGTCGTATACTCATAAACATAAAAGAGCAATATAACAGTCAATTGATTGGCAGTTACACTATGATACGAAGCGCGCCATTCATATCGCATTTAAAAGAATACTTATTTATAAAGAATTACAAATTGCAATACAATTCAATTTAATAGTAATATTATATATTAATTTATATAAAGAGAGTTACAATTACTTGTTTTAAAAAGCTTTTTTTAGTAATTTGAAAGAAAATAAGCAAGTCGTTTCTGTAGAAACGGCTAATTTATGACTGGAATAAATCATAATCAGTTTCTTTCGCGGAATAAATTTTCTTTTGTGAAATACTGCTCAAGGTTAAGCATTACGTGAAAAACATGCTGAAACCCTATCCATCTTCACGAGGTATGTACTCGTGTAACTACTGATTACACGACGCCTGTTTACTTTAACGACTTATCAAAATTCGGTAATTTTACTTGATGGATGACTTTTGGCTTTACGTATAATATTTTGTTTGATAATGTATTTGAATTGAGAAATACTTTTATAAAGCTATTATATATCTTTATTGTACATCAACCAATTAAAAAATATATAGTTTATCAATATTGTGTAAAGGCCGACCTTATCGCCTAAAGCGATCTCTTCCTGGTAAGGATTTTTAATCCTGTCCATCATAAATGGACTGAATTAAAAATCAAGTACTCGAGGGAAGTTGGCGACGTAATTGATAATGTCAGAATTAACATAATTACTGGACATTTTGATACCACGCTTTATATTATATTCATACTATAAATTTAAACGTCACTGTGCAGTTATTGGCTTTCATCCAAAAACATAAATTATATCGATTATTAATTTTACTCTGGCATAAGAGCAATAAATTAGTATAATTAAAATTATTAGCTGATTATTATGAATAGATTGACATAAACGGAATTGTTTATACAACATTTATTTAACCTCTATGTAGATATTATATCTTGAAATTTATCACGGACTATAAATATTAGGTCTTATTTACATACTTGACGCTCATTATACATAAACAATGAATTGTGTATGTCAATAACTGGAAAAGTGTTACGTGCATTTTATCTAAGCCCATTTACTAAAATCATCAGCTGATAATTTTGTATTAGAAACCAGCAACAGATTATAAATCAATTTTTAAATTAATTCTGCAGAAAGTCAAAACTAAATAATATTTATTAAGTTTTACCTATTAGTCACATCATATGACTACCTTATTATAGTCTTGAGGACTCTCCAAGGTTCTCGCCTCCTTAAAACCCCGGTAACGCTGTAAAGGCCATCTGCGGCCAACAGTATTAGTCAGTCCAAAAAAAAAACCTTATTATAGCGAACGCTCTTCTTGGAAGAATTGTACTAGCAATATATGGTTAATATACGTTGCGTTGCGAGAGGAAGCGGTTCCAATGTGTTTTAAAATTTTGATATCATATATATGTTTATTCGACGATTCACGGTGAAGGAAAGTATCGTTAGAAAACCTGCATACGACTGTGTAGAAACAACCAGCGTGGTTGACTAAGGCCTGATCGCCCGATCGAATTTAGGGTAAGCTCGAGCCACTCATGGGGCCGAATATGAGCGGTGGATGATGAAACCTTGCATTATAACTGTTTAAGTAACATAAGATGAACCTTCTTTATTTAAAAAGTGACCCGAATAATCTGCTTTAAGCTCATTTATTGCAATATTTTCACATCTACTTCATATCAGCTGTGTTGATCACTGCTGGATCCAAGCATGTCCAGAAGATCTCCAAACCGATCAATCCTGCATTGCCACGATCCAGTGGCTTCCCGGGACTTTCGGACCACCTCGTGGCTCTCCCAACGCTGCGTCTCCTACACCAATTTACTGATTTGAACTTTGAATACAACCAGCCTGATAAGATTGCGCTATTACTTCATTTTGAATGATTTGTTTTGGTATCATAGATTACACGCAACCTTTTTACAGTGAGTTTGAATATGTAAAGCACGTTTTAATTTCATAAAAATAACTATGCAACAAATTAAAGCCTAAGTAAATTCTATTACAAATACTTTAAACGCGTGCGATACTGTGACTGTTTGAAAAGGAACTTGAGAAGGACTAGTCACAGTCATTCGCTAGTCGGTACGCGTCGTTTACGCCAGTTGCGGTGGAAACACGACACTTCAAAGGGGCCGCCCGCTTTGATCTCGCCGAGAGCCGCCATGACACCCCTTACAGCCGCGAAGAAAAATGGCGCAGGCATTATTTGTGTTTATTTAATGGTGCTTATAATTAGCAACATGCATATCGTAAATTGGGTCGTTAAAGTTAAATATTGACTTAAACAACGTTTGAAAAGGTCAAAGTAAAGGTTGTACTAAAATGTTTTGGACAAAGGAACAATATAGTTTTTACTGTTCGACTAAATCTTTTGAAGTTTTTTTCAACTTATGTTATCTACGGTCTCTGAATATTTAAACTGCTTTACAACGGCTACCTCAGGTAATTATTCACAATACAATAATGCAAACAGATTATCCTTTACGTGTTATCATCCCTTGGAATTTTTATTACAGTTGCATTGTGCTCTGGAATTACTGTTTTATGACTAATCTCTGTAATAAGTTTGAACAAATAGTATATAGGAAATTAATTTTTTTTTACCTAAGTAAATGAGCCTTCAGGTGTTCCCTTTGATGATAACTATCGTCTGTATACAAGTGTACCCCTAGTATATCTAATTTTAATCAATAAGTGATGATTCCAGAATAGCGTTCAGCTGGCAAATCCAAATATAAAGAGTGGTTTCCTATATTCCACAACAGAGGCCTGACAGGTATTTCATGCCTGACTAGTTATGCCTGCTGTATAAAACCCAGGTCTGGTCTTGTGTGGAGTATTGCTCGCACCTTTAGATCCTCTCAGTACCTCCTCGATTCTCTGGACAGATTGTAGCGTCGCGCTATGCGTATTATAGGCGATGTGGAGGTAACGAACACCCTAGAGCCTTTACAACTGCGTCGCGACATAGTGTCGCTTAGTGCCTTTTATCGTTTGTACCATGGAGAGTGCTCTGATGAGCTCTTCGACCTTATCGCTCCCTCTTTCCTACTAAGGAGTACGCGTGCTGGTCTACTGAGTCACTCCTTCACTGTTGCCACGTCTACTTTGCGCACAAAGAGATTTTGTGACTCCTTTCTCTATCGCACAGCTAGAGCGTGGAAATCTTTACCAGCACACGTATTCACTCCTTACAACATAGGTTCCTTTAAAAGAGGCGTGAAAGCACTTTTTGGGCCGGCAAGGTGAGGGTGGCTAGGGCAGTATGTCGCATGCTTCACTAGCTATCTTCACATATGGACTCCTCTACTGCTTATTATCAGGTGGTGTCGAGTCATTTGCTGTGCTTTATATAAAAAAAGAGGCGCTGCTGCCCTTTTCTACGATTTGACTGTTAACGGAAAACACGATCGAGACAGTTCCATTTGATTGAAGCTTACACAAGACATCACTAGACTATTCTAGTGCATTTACATTCTGAGGGCCTAGACAACATGTCTTCCGATAATCGCGATCGATTCGCTAATGGATTGTATGGATTTTGAAAGGTGAGTGCATATGTTAAAACTTATATACTCCACTTAGCTATTGCGTTAGTCAACAATAGACTTAAAAATTAACAAATTGCTTACCCAAATGTGCTGTTAAAATTTTTATAAATATGCCATAAATGACTCACTCTTACGTTGTAGCAAATAAAAAATGGCTATCATATTACCAACCCTTAAAAACAAAACATTATCTCTCTCTCTCTCTCTCTTTGACAAGATCAAAACCCTATCGCGAAACGAGGTGACAGCATCAATAAATATGAAGTTGAAAGAAAAAAAAATATTTTGAATAATGTAAATGTCTACTTCTATAACTGTAAAAAGTTTGCGTCCGTCGGAAACTTTTTATGCCATATCAATTGTCGTTTACTGGTAATACCAGTAATATACCAATAATATTAGTTATTGGTATTAACTGTGAAATAAGGATAAATCACGAAGAATTCGCAAATGATCTCTCAATTCAATTCAATTCTTTATTTTGCGTTCCATAGTTATATAATATTTTATATTTAATGTAAATTAATTTGGATAAATAGAGTCAATATAGATATAGAGGTACTATGTATGATTTGAGAAAGACATTGGACATTTGTACAATATTCAGATATAATATTGTTACACATAAAAGCTTTTATCATAGTGTCTTTCTTAACAATAAAATGAAGACAACGTAATTTAGAGTAATCTTCTATAAAATGACCTTGTAGGTCATTATTACTCACTCACATGAACTAAGTTTGACAAGCAATCATGAAGTCGACCGTCTTTTATTGACAACATAGTCAAGGGTCAACAAAACAAAAAGTGGCATTGTCAAATAACGTGAATTGTCGTCGTGACGCGTGGTCAATCAATTGTTACTTACAGGATGCGCTGGAGTCGATTGATCTGACCTTACGTCTATAGTTCACATCCATTGACCTACTGTTCGTAATGATCAAGGCATGTCATGTGGAATACAAGTGGGTACAATATAAAATTTTAGCTGACTGAACTATGCATGAATTAGGGCAGAGGCGTTATTAACGTTTTATTCGCTTTATTACAGTGGTTTTAAAACAAAAACAACGGAATCTAAAACAAATCTATAAAAACATATATTTTCAATTGGTAATATAGTATGGAAAGTCGTATGTATAACTGACAGTACTTTTTATCACAATTTCGGGTTACTTTCAATAGATGGCGTTCGTCGCAGTTTATACTCTTCCATACATAAACCGAGATTCATTGTAGGTAATAAAAACAGCGGCACATCTAATAAATAATACTATCGTCTTACGGGAATAAATGAGTCAACTTTACTGGAAATTTTTATACCAAATCCTTGTCTATAAGTATACTCTAGCTACAAAGTGCACGTTTTTATTGTGTGCAAACTTTACTGCACACAGTAAAATATACACTTTGTCGGTAAATATAAAACATAAATTGCAATTTCGTTAAGCTCATACGAACAAAAAGTCGTTGAAACAAATTAGCTCCATCTATGACCATCTGATTTTATTTAAAGGTTTAAATATTCTCATATTTGTTTTAAGAAATCGTTGAATAAAATCAGATGATCGTTACAACTATTGAAACCATATTTAGCTATCTTATTACCTTTTCTTCGATTTTAATATCTTCGTCTGTAATATATCTGTGTACTCATACAAAAATTATCTATTTTTTCCAGACGTTGCTCTCAGTAGTTCGTGATATACTGATTGCAGCCCCAACTATAACGTCCCTAGTTGTAATTCACTGGACCTGGTGAATTGCTCGTGCAGAACCCAGGTTACCACCGTGAAGGGCAATGGAGTTACCGGGGAGTTTTAGTGGGTATTCTCAGTGCCACTCTATTGAGGTACTGAGTGAGCCCCACACACGCCCGTCGCTTAGCCAGTGGCGGGTAGGTCCGTAAATGGATTCCTCCTCGTAAAAAAAAATTGTAATTCACTGATACACACTGCTACTCGACATTTTGTCAGTACTTAAACTTGCTGTTCTGGTACAAATACTGTATGAAAATTGATGATTAAGTATGCTCAAATTTTTTCAAAATGTTTATTTACTGCCTAGTAATTATAAAAGAAAACATAAGACAAGACAGGTAATAACTAAAGACAGCGTCTCTTCAGAACCTTGCATATGTAATAAATAAATGAATAACACATTTCTCACAACTTTCGAGGCTATTTTTAAATTAAATTAAATTAATTAATAGTGCTTAGTTTAAGGTTGTGTGAGTGAATATTTTAGAATGCATTACGTTAGCACATATTATCTGAATAACACAATGGCGTTTGACATACGACTGGAACTGAGAACTGTACGCAAACATAACTGTCAAAGTGTAAATCTAACCTGGCAATAATGAATTATGTTTACGATACGTTAATTTCTTCAAATAAGATGACGTCACCGGTAGCAACCCGAGCGCGAAGTCCGCGCTTTCGGGCGGTTGATGTCATTTGTCAAGTTAACTGGCGATGCGAGATTAGCGCTGTCAATGCAATTTGAAGTAGCCTGAACAGTTTAAATCTCAGGATCCACTAGCAATGTGTTTGATATTAGACTCAGGCATATTCTTAATAAGCTTGAAGTAAACACGACCAATGTCAAATAAATATTTTTTAAATCTAAACTAACACAAACAATTTTAATTATTAAGTGACAACAAGAAATATAAATGGAACATTTAAACCAGAATAATTCTAATTGGTTGGGATTAGTTAGTACTATGTTTGAAACTCGGTAAGTTTCAACCCTTATTTTAAATTAACTTGTCTAATTACTGATAAATACCATTTACCACCGCATGGGCCTTGGTAGTATGTTATCATGTCATATTCGGACAGTTGATAATGATCGGAACAACACGCAACGTCTATTTTCCCCAAGACCTTATCGAAGGTGGCTTGGAAGAATTTTATTCAACAAATTAGCCACACTTTTTAGATCTTTTTCTTATTTTTGCTTATTATTTATTCTTACTTTATTGCACACAAAAAAAATTAAAAAAGAAATAAAAACATACACAGCACAAATAGACGGCCTTATTTTGTAAAAGAAATTTCCTCCAGGTAACCATAAATAAGAGAATAGACAAGAATCATAAATTGGGTGCAGAATTAATACATAGCGATATATATACTACTCCACGCATAAAACCTGTAGTTGTATCCTGTAGAATGTACCTAATAGA
The DNA here is from genome assembly GCA_943193645.1 of Acentria ephemerella. Lineage (NCBI taxonomy): Eukaryota > Metazoa > Arthropoda > Insecta > Lepidoptera > Crambidae > Acentria > Acentria ephemerella. The sequence goes on from OW971882.1 coordinate 1,145,637, forward strand.
ATCAGGAATATCAGAAAGTCTATTAAAATACATTAAATATATATAATAAATTTTTGATTATAGTCAAAGTCAAAATACATCTCTTCAGTTCTAGATACATTACATACTCTTATGAAAGTCAACGTTGAAGAATATAAAGAATATGATTATAATACTGAAAAGTATTGAGTTATAAATTTAAAATTATTAATAATAGCTTATATAAAAAATATACAGCAAAAACTAGACTATACTCAGCGGTCGAAGTGTTTTAACTTTATGTACTTACACATAATAAAGAATGGATAATGAACGTATTCCCTACAACATAGGTTCCATTAAAAGAGGCGTGAAGAAGCATTTTTTGGGCCGGCAAGGTGAGGGTGGCTATGGCAGTATGTCGCATGCTCCACTAGCTATCTTCACATATAGACTCCTCTTCTGCTTATCATCAGGTGTTGACGAGTCATTTGCTGAGCTTTATATAAAAAAAATGGCCAGCCATCTACTAAATTTATTTTATTTGAAACTGTGCCATACAGCATTCGGTATAGGCATATTGTGTTATTTAAATCAAAAACTATATTTAAATCTAAATATATAAATTCAGTATAACGTGATGAAAACACGAGTGCACTTACAACCCGTTAGCAGAATCTGTTCACGCGTATTAATAAGGAGCTCTTAGTCAGTATTGCCACTAATTAATTCTACTCAATAGATACTGTTTACCAAAAAGGCTTTTGCTTCTAGCGCATCAGATCCGCATCAAGTCCAACTTAACAAATGTTAATGATAACATTTTAGCAGTAGAAAATAGTTCGATAGTTCCCTGATGCGGCTTCTTTTCTAGGGCTTCCTTACTCTGCTTGATCAAAGCTAAACGTAGAAACCTTTTCTACTTTTAACTACGTTCTATCTTTTTCTTTAGCCCTTTGATATGGCCTGGATGTGATGATGTGATACAACCCTTAAGCTGCTTATTCTCTTAATTAACTTTCAATTAGTGAAAATATTGGTCAAGACAATTTAATTCCATCGACTGAAAGAGAGCGGCTGCCAAATAACCGGCTCGAAGCGGCCGCTGTCAATACGATTCTAAGTCACTCCGTCAGCTAAAAGGACATTTATACGACACGTTTTCCCTAGAGGCATTAGACTGCTGCCTGCCAACACTTGAACGGGCGATTATTATTAAACCGATGGACAAAGATGGATGGATTACATGGACTATATGAAAGTAATGCTATAAATTGACAGATAACTTTAATCACTGGTTATTCGTGATGTTCAACACCTGTCTTGGGTTATTACTGTAACACACTTACCATCCACTTACTTAAGCGAATAAATACATTTTCAATTTGAAATTGAAATGATTTAAAGACGTCACAAAAAGGTTAAATGCTCACCTAAATAATTGAAACGCATACTAAAATCTATCACTTATTCTTTTGTTTAGAATTTAGTTATCTTGATAGGTTTCATAAGGTTAGCTTAGTGAACAGAAAAAAGGCATTTTAAGACTGCGTCTATTGTTTTAAATAAAAACTTGTAGAATAAGGGAAAGTAATTACAAAATTTTATTCGACAAGTATGCGATAAACAATATATTTTAAGATTATTAACTTATATCATAAATTTTAACATAACATCAATTTGTGTCGCTACTTGTGATAGGTTGGTCCTTTAAGTTGAAATTTGAATAATATTTTTGTGAAAAAAATAATTAACATTGTTAAGGACGTAAGGTGCTCTTCAATGACGAATTTTATTACCATATTTAAAATTTAACGTTATTTTAATTTTACATTATCGTATGAAGTTGGTTGCGCGCTTAGCTTCACACAATTGCCGCTAGATGTCGTAGGTTGCGTCCAAACAAACATAAGTAATAAATAATAGTTAATAATCGTGAAGTATAAAAGCCGCTATTCATCTAAAGCGGCACAGTCACTGCCACGATGGAGACCAGATAAAATGGTAGAGTCGGCTGCAGTGATTAACGTTCCCGCGCCACTTTGAGAGCGCACGCGTTGTCAACTCCGATTACAACGCCACTGAGCTTTTTACTGGATGAATGCCTAATACGGCTTTAGGGCTGGAGCTACTCAAATTTGCAAAATGCATATCTTTTAACAATACTTTAGATTTATTAATGTATTTATTCTTTATATGTTTGCATACAAAAAATACGTTAGTTACAATACAATATCTAAACATAATTGGACGTTTAATGAAATACTTTATTTCTTATTCTTTCTATTACTTCTGTAGCCACCTCCACCTTGCTGACTCAAAAAGTGCCTCTTCACTCCTCTTTTGAATGCGTCTTAGTTGAATACATATACAGGTAAGGAATTCCAATGTGGCTGTGCAATAAAGAAGAACAGATCAAGTAAAAATTGATTGCCCGAGCTTCTCTGTCCTTCAGAAGGTGACTTAATCTGTCGGTCTGCTGTCATCACCAGCGTGGTCAGCCATCATTTGGTCAGCGTGGAATTGCTTTTACCTAAACTTCTTCCTTCTTCTTTCCCTTTTCTTCCATGTGCTCAACATGTGACGACATAAGGATGATTGAAATCAGTAGGTTAGATAACAATAATTTAATCATTATATATTATTTCTTATTGGTTCAGCAAAAAATAATTTGATGTTAAGCAAAGCCTCTGTTGAGAAATAGTTTTTCAGTAGCGTCAGCAGACATAGTTCCAGATATTTTTTAAAATAATTCTTTTTGGTTAAATATAGTTACTACTGGCCCTTTAACACCTCTGAACGCACTCATTCCCTTAAACCCACCTCCCATTAAAGAGTCATCAATCCCACCTTTATTACCATCAGCCGGCTTAAACAAATAATCCCTTCGCAGCGCACTTTGTTTTGTTTCCAAAATAAACATTTTAGTTTATTAACGCACACCTTCAAACACAGTTATAATTTATCACAGGAGAGAAAAATACGAGAGCTTATTGTGTAAACATTTCAAAATTTAAAATCCATTAGATGAAGACGCGAACTCTAATTCGGACAGACAGACTGACAAACAAGGCTTGGCGCGGTTAAATGATAGTGGAGAAATATTATAAAGATTTAAATGAAATGTGGCGTTTTGTTTTTATTTCTTTGGTTTCGAATTTCATTAGGATATGTTTATTCTGAGACCACTCTAGTTTGATTACACAAGAAATATAAATTATTAATCCGGAGATATAAATTACCATTTTCCCCATAAATCATAACCCTACGTCCTGAATCTAAATCATTAAATTTATTTATCTTTAGACTCTATCGAGGTGTTGCATTAAATGATATTTTAAGTTAATAAACATCAAATACGGGATACACATATCAACTTCATCATAATTGTATATTCATTATGTTCGTCAAGATTACCATTACTTCCTAAATTGACCCTAATTTCATACTGAACTATATCGTTTTGAAAATATGGCAGTGCACATAATTAACATCAAACCACTCTACTTGACCGATAAGTTATGTTAAAAGCTACACCTGCCTATTAAATCGCCCTGTCCCACTTTAAAAGCGTCCAAACGAAAGAACAATGGTTCCAACTCGGTCGTAAGTCGACGGAAGCCGGAACAGGCGTAAACATCCCTGTTTACGATGCTGATAACGCCGTGAGTACGCCTCACAATGAAACTGAGCTATACCGATGGATACATATAGTTTAAAGCGAGATCTAGCTTGAAGCAAAACCTGTCATATATTTGTTTCAAAATTCAGAAAGAGATGGCATTAGTTTAACAGTCCCCACATTCAGTAAATTCATCGGTATTGATAATTAACTTCATCTGATGTTTATTGCATTATTTAGAAGGTAAGGTATCAAATTGACGTAATAGTTAAGAAGGAATGGAATTGTTATTAAGAAAATACGTTTATCTACTGTTATTAGCCTTGAATGAGATAGTATGTATAATAGAATCAAAAAGACAGATAGACTCCACGCTCAAACGTTATTAAAAATTGTTTATTAGATATTAAAATCGCGGTTGAATTCTAACAAAAGCCGAGGGTTCCGTACAAACTTTTAGTACTCGTTTGTGCGTTCCTATCACGGGAATTGAGTCTTGAAGACATTTCCCTGTTTTGGATCTTCCTTACCTTTTTCTATGAGACATTGCTTCTTGCCAAATTTCATGATTTTAGGTCAAATTAGATTATTATTTTAATAAGTAATATATACACAATGAAGTGTAATAACATTATCTTACAAATCTTTTGATTCGCGTTTATTTAGAAGTTTGATTTCCATAGATTAATTTAAATTTGCAAAGTGCAAACATGACACTGATAAGTAACTACTTTTTGTAAAACCTGGTCATGCCAGTCTGGCAGACGAAAAAGTGTAAAAATAATTGATTCATTGCAAAATTTCACAGAAAGTGTTAATGTTAAAACGAGGCGACAACTTTGAATTCAAGTTACAGAAATTCATAATTAACACAGAAATTTAACAGATACTATAAATCATATCACACTAATAATATTTTTACAAGTGTCATATGTAGCTTACTCATATTATTTTTTAATCATTACCTTTTGTTTCATGTCTTATGTCTTCAAAGTCAGATTAACGTAAATTCTAAAAATATGTAGTCACAGAAACGTTATAAAAATAAATATACTTAGCAGACGCCATTACTCTCGGCATAAATTCATCCACCAGTTAATAAGCTGCCTCGTAATTGGCGCCGTAAATATTGTATGTATAATAAACATGTGCCAGTCTATGCTTTTCAGTGTCAAAGATTAATGAGCAAGTCTCTTAGATGAGACAGTAGGTTTTAAAAGTCATTCGTTGCCCAAAACGAAGGCTTTACTCTTCAACAGATTTTTACTCACCGTGAGTATACCATAACACACTGTGGATTACAATACCTCAAATCCCACACCGGGCTTTCAGAGCCTATTAATTCTATTGTCTCGCATAGATGCTCTCGTCATTGAAACTCAAGCTGAATTACTGCCACACGTATATTCCATGATTCCGGTAAAACATCAAGTTGAGTTTTTCTGTGGATCCGAGCCTTTTTCTCCCTAAAAAAGAAAAAAGGCGGCAATGGGAGATCCATTCAAGAGATCTCAAGATGAAAAACTGAATTTATTACCTTTGATAACCCTGATATCCACTGTAATAGTGGTATGGCCTTGGAGTTCTACTAACAACATCAATTCTAAAAGCAACGCCAAATTTGAAAACAATTTTCTTGTCTTGAATCTGATTCTTTCTCGTTTCTGTTTCATCATCCAAAACTAGGAATATTATTTTGTTCTTTCTACAACATGAGTTGCAACAAATAAATCATGAATAGCTTTGCGTGCAGACTTTCTTATCATTGCATATACGATATAACGTATAATGAAAAAAAAATATGCTTACATCCAAATAACTTCTTTTAGTGAAACCAAAGACGGTTTAGTCTATGACTTGATCCCGAGGAGGCAAAGGCGTGTCGACGAAATATGCCCTCTTTCCAGCCATAATCGTAAACACACGGCGTGATGACGGTTTTGTACCGAAACCACGCTAATAGGGCTGTCAACTATCATAAAATATTGAGAGACCAAGTGAAACGAAGACACACTTAAACACTAACGTAACAAAAACGAAAGTGTTCAACAAAATGTGATTTAAAACTACTTTAAAACTGATCATTAGGCCAAAGAGCCGGCTTGCAGAAGGCTTATTACATAACTCTAATGGTAATGACAATGGGCTTCGTCTTGTAATAACAATGAGGTTTTTATAAGATATCAGTGGCCGTACAATAAACTTCAGATGATATCCATTGACATTACATCGGAGTTACCTAATTGTGGGGCTGGTCTAACTACAACTAAACTACGTTTTGTAAAAAGGTTTTTAAAGAATGAATATTTAATTATTTTGCTTTTCTTCATACTCTTATTATACGCCACTAAATAGATCGATGATTGCTTACAACAATCTTGTTAAACATTTTTACAAACATTCCTGTAATTCAGCTGAGTCTCTTGTCTCTGGCACCTGCTCATTTGGAGTCGACATATTTTCAGATTCCTGGCCTAAATTCAAGAAAATTTTCATGTTGTCGCTCGACTAATTATAGCAGCTTTAGCTTTAGTTTTTGCGGCTCCTATAAATTAAATTAATGATCATGTGTTTTTAATTGTAATTTTGTAATTAGAGTTATCACAAAGTATTCTGTATAGCTATAGTGTAACTCCTAAAATTAAGAATTCATTTAATTCTTATTAATTGTATTTTTTGTGCATGTTAAAATGTTAATCTTGTTGGAGTTAATAAATAAATAAAAATAAATACTCTTTTAATAATTTTTTATGTCAATAATGTGCAAATAATTAACATATTGAGCTTTTTTAAGAAGGTTTAGCTTATGTATTATTACTCGCCAATGATTTAACTATACAGATTTACTCGTATAAGAACTAACCTATTTTGATTAAATTTTGCTCTCCAAAACTCCACGCTGGCAACCCTATGTATTATAGATTTTTGTGGTTTGCTTATATTTGTTTTCGGCTTTAGATCTTTTTGATGCTCCCACTGAACTGTTATCGGGCTGAAAGTTGCGTATTTCGACCATCGGCTTAATATACAGATTGCTACAAGTTCTTCCCAATAAAAAGGCAAATCTTTGGAAAAAAATACAAATACCGTTTATTAAAAGTTATATTAAAAGCCGATGGGTCTGGCTTCTGCTGCTTAAATTGACTTTCCAATAGAATCCGGAGTTGCAGTACCTGTAATAGAATATGAAAGTGCTTGACTATTAGATTTAATTATAATTAGTAATTTAAAGGTTAAATATATAAATAATATATATCTATATATTGTGAAGGAATCAATGTGTGGACTGTATATTAAATTTAAAGTATTTAAATGTATGAAAATAAAACTGGGTCGAATTAGAATACAAATTTATTGTTCGTATCTTAGCAACCACACAAACCCATAGCTACATAAGTGTAATACAAAAAGTCTCGTAAATATATGTATATATAATCTCTTATTCCTTCTTAATAAAATAAGGGAGCCGTCAAAACAGGCATAAAAAGGTTGCCAAATGATAATGCAATGTGTCACATACTGCACTAGCTATCGTCGCATAAATTTATTTATCTCAAAATTGCTTACCATCAGGTGTCGAGTTATTATAATAAAAAGTTATCTAAATTAATGTTAAGCACTTTTTTGCTGTAAAACTGTGAGATAGCATTTAATGATTTTTGATTTAGAGACAGGTTTCGATTCAGGACTTCGTGTATTTAGATTACTTCTTATATCTTGTATATAATAACTACATAGCCGTAATACTACTCTGAAATTGCAAATTATAATTCTTAAATTAAGAACCGAGGAGGTTTTTATTAAATTATTGCTCTATGCCAATCGCATTTCTCGATGGCTTGATTGACAGTAACACAACTCATACATCGATGCGCATGAGTTGACCGTTAAAAATTCAAATCGCCTTCTAAACTGTAAACGAGTGCGCCGAGCATCAGACAGATTGAGTCCACACTGCTTTTCGTAAATCCATTAACTACGATCAAAGAAGCGACATTACACGCGCCAACTCAAAATAAATTAGTTTTCTTTCTACAAACACAAACACTTGTCTCGGTTTGATTGACAGGTGGCGCCTCTGAGCTAACGCGTGACAGACGCGCAGACAAACAGACAAGATGTTTAACGTTTTAATGTAATGGAGTTTTGATAGTAGACGCTTTGATGTGAAACATGATTGAGTAGTGTTTGATAGCTATAGATTTTTTCAACCATTTTTTCATGTGTTCAGCTAATTTGATACGGACTGATAATGTGTTTTTGTTAGGCCGCATGTGTTAGAACTAGTGGTACACTGGCGATTTGACGAGAATATTTGCGTAGGAAAATTTTGTTGAAAATGATTGGTGGTTGTTATTTGGATCCTATAATTCCTGAGCGGGAGTAACTTCAATGGATTTGTTTTATATATACTTACAACGGACTTACTTTCAGTAGCTTGATAACCATAAAAAGTTAAGGATATCATTCCAATTACCTAATTACATACCTACTTGACCTATTAACATGGTATCCGGACAAAAAATCGAATTTAAAATATCGAAATAAAAATGATAGAAGAAAAAATATCGAAAAAATATAATCGAAAGTAAAAAAATATCGAAAAACATAAATATCGAACAATAGTAATTTATAATCATTCCCTCTTTAACGGTTTTTAAAAATCGATTAATACACGCTTTTTTACTCAAATAAAAGTTAAAATCAAAATTATTGTTCTTCATATATGTCGCCGCAGCGATCAACTGCAAACATCGCATAAAAATTAAAAATTTGTATGTGTATGTTAACATCGATTTATTAATAGCTTGACCTTTTTATAAATTGCATTTTATACAAAACTATGTACACGGAAGCCCGAGGCGGCCGTGGTAGGTTAAGATATCGTGGTTCTTTTTTTTTGTTTTAATTTATTTATAATATTATTATAAATAAATTAAAACAAACAAACGAATTATAAAAATCACAGTAGGTAGTTTTAATGTTGGTCTAAGTGTGTTAGGATAAATAATTAAGTGGTGATGTGTATTTTCTATTGAATGTAAATCCTAAATTTTCAATTGAATCAAATGTTCATTCTCTTTTTGTACTCCAATCACATTATAAGAGATCATCCTCGGAGAATGGTTCAGAAAGTTTAATCTATATGAATATTTGCTGATTCAGTTGTTTCGTTTTTAACTCTTGATGTGTCCTCACTTTGAATGTGATCATCAACACTATTTCTTCTGATTTAAATATTTTTTCGATATATTTGTTTTTCTATTTTATTTCTTGTCGATCTTTTTATTTTCGATTAAATTTCTTCTACTTTTTTTTTTGCTTTCGACATTATGATTTTCGATATTTTGTCCGGGAATCATTAACATAGTACATGGAAAGTTTTCTACCTACGTTCTTAAAACCTGAAGAATCCTGTCCGGAATCAAATTGTAAGTGGTGATGTAACGTTGTCATGTTAAAGCAAATATTCTCATTTTTTTTTTGCAATGCTTAGAAATAATAAATCAAAATTCCAAAAAATTGCTTGTGAGATTTGCTCTACAAATAGTTTTAAAATGGGTTATTTTTTGTTTAAGGTTATTTATATTATATCATATACAAAGTGTGCAGATATTTATATTTTGAGATAAATAAATTAATAGTAATTTAATACGCTGCCTTATTTCGTCCTACGCTCAGACCAATACCTTGCAGTATTTTCTTTTTTAAATTGATTACAAAACTTTAATTGTAAATGAGTTATCTCCAGATATTTCTCTTCACCTTTTCACTTTAACGGGGTAGCTTTACGCCTTCATCTCACCTGATAGTAAGTGATGAGTAACTATGTATCATTCCTACAACATTATCATATTGGTATCATTCCTACAACTGTCTGAAAACAAAAATGCTGTTTATATTATTTTTAGCGGTGGACTTAAGTAAGATGGTGCGGTCTACTAGCTAGGCGGACCTAAAAAAAGCCGTAATACCACTTAAACCTAGCAGAATTTTGTCAGCTGTTATGTTGTTATGAGGATGTAAGTGTCCGCTTAATTTTTGTTAAATTCAATCCCTAAGAAGATGAAACAAGGGTTGAAGTTCGCTTAAATCGTGAAATCATAATTTGTCACAAACATAAAATGGCCATGAACACGCGGGCGAAGCCGCGGGCGAAAAGCTAGTACTCTTATATATGCATTTCTCAGCTACAAGCAAATACGATAGCAACGTTTCGATACTCTTACGACGGCCGTCTGGTCAAGTACCGCTGTCTACTTGGCCAGAGGTTTGAATCCCAGTAGAGGCAGATATTTGTATGATGAGTACGAATATTTGTCCACTATTCATATATGTTTGTATGTTTTTTTAATATATTTCTGATATTTATAAACATAACATAAGCTCTAAATTATGCGTAATTTGGGCTAAATAATTGTGAGGGTGAGATATAATTATAATATGATTATTTTAACTTACACTATAGGTACTGGATACTCCAACAGATTAAAAAAGGTACCTCGCAGTCAATAAATACAGTTTGAATCACTATCAATCTCGATTCTAATACCTGATTCAGGTTTGATGTAATCAGAAAGTTTTTCAACATAAAATTTATCGTTTCCGACATAAACAGCTACAAATAAATTCCTCAACAGTAGATCCATAAAATTCTCATAAATCCTGTTATGCTTTCTTTTGATCGTCAGCATAAACAACTTATCTTATCTTACTTGACGAGTCTTGTTTTTATCAAACATAACCTCTTATTGGCGATAAATTCGATTTAATAGCACCTATAAAACTAATATTTTAGTACTGTTCAATCGTTTTCGAGGTCCGACTTCAAACAACATTTTCTTTCAGCAACTGACGGTTGTTGTTCATATATCTCGATTTAATTTCAGTTTACGAACAGGGTAGTCTTAAATTCGCGGTCTATTTCCAAACGAACTGAACCGACAAATTTTTCTGTACAGCTGGAGCAAAGATTAAGTAATATCGACAGTCCTGCGGCGCGGTGATTCTCCAGTTTTATGGTACGTATTTAAATAAATGTGTACAGCTTAGACTGTGACTATTAATTATTAAAATACATACGGTTTTTAATATCTTTAATGTGTAGAGAAACATGCTATAGCTTGCTTTTATTTCTGTTATCTTTTTTGCCTCCCTCATGGCTCGAGCGCCCTGGAGACTCTAAGACACAGCGGGATACCTCCCCTGGAGGTGATGTCTGTCGATTAGAACTCCTCCAGAGGCGAATCAACCCTTAAGGCTTGAGGACTCTCCAAGGTTCTCGCCTCCTTACAACCCCGGTAACGCAGTAAAGGCCATCTGCGGCGAACAGTATTAGTCAGTCCAAAAAAAAAGTTATCTTTTTTGACTTAGGCAATGCATGCATTGACATTATTTTGCGAACAAGTTTCCTGAAAAGAAATATAATACAATAGTTAAATTATGTCTAATGTTATATAATGTCTGTCAAAAAAATTACTTGAATCTGTCGTGATCGCAATTACGTGTATCATAAATAAATCACTATCTGTGCCTCCAGTGTGAGTTTCACAGCAAACTCTACAATTATGTTTGTCGTACGAACTCTTAAAAAGAATTCAACAGAGCGCTGCTGTCGTAATCAAACAACTGTACTGTAACTGATTCGAATGGTTATGTAACAATAACATTACGAGATAACAACGATAGACTCCTTCGTATCTCTTAATTATACCTAGTTACTCTTCCGTGCTCTCTTAATCTATGTCCAAAACATCTCAAGTAGCCGTATAATCTGGCGGCACTGCGCAATAAATCGTTATATTATCGAGATCGCGGCGCGAACATAAAACACGTATAAATGTTAGTGGTAGCGGGTTATCGACACGATCGCAAGATATTTACGCGCTTAGCCGCCTGTCGATTACTATCGACACTCGTTCGTTGCTTGTCGACTCTAGTTTGTGTTAGGGGCACACCGAACGCAAATTACACAACGCAGTTACGTAAATTAATTAATCTAATTTTTTTTTGTATTAAACAAAATTTAGGGTACAATTCGTTTAAATTTAGCTTAACAAATCTTTACTTTTTCATGGTCTAAGGAACGTTATATTTATCCCATATGTTGTTAGTACCATTTGCAGCTATTTACACTTAATTTCAATTGCAACTATAATATAATACAATGGAACAGTAGTTTGATGAGCTACTACGAGAAAAGTTTTGACTGACTTTAATAGTCAGTCAAAACTTTTTTATCCGGATCAAAGAGAAAATGGGTACTGAAGTCTAACGTCTATTAAAAAAGAAAACAAACAATGACAGGAATGCAACGATGATATAATAATAAATCTAGCCCAAATTAGGCATAATTGAGAACTTGTTTTTTTTATACTAAATAACGGATAAAAAAGATATGTATATGAATATCACAAATATACTAAATAAACTTACAAACATTCATGACTCGTGCGCAAATATTCTAAATCATTAAATAAATATCTGGCTATTAGCTAAGTAGTCAGGGGTACTGAGCACTCGACCAGACGGCCGTCATAACAAGTAAATATAATCTTTGATCAGATACATCGATATCTGACTGATATATCTAATTAATTAATTAAAGGATAATATATAATGGACAAACGGCTCACCATGTCCTCTTATGACTTCATAAATTCCAGTTACTTAATATTCCCATTCATTTCAATAGCTCTTATATATAGAAAAATATAATTTGGGCTTTTAACAAACTTGAATGTTCACAAACAGGCCTTTAATAATATAGCCATAGATTAATTCCTTAGTTTCTAACCTAACACAATGTTTACCACTACTTCTACTTCTAGTCTATTTCATTTTAATCCGTCTGCGTTAAAATAAAACGAACAGTATTAGACTGCGATTTAAATTAGGTTTGTATATTTCTATACAGCAATTTAAAAAAAAACTCCCATAGACATTTATATACTAATAAACACTATTTGATGTCTTAGTTATAACCATTAAGGTCTCTAAATGTTTCTGATGTCACAGTTTTTTATGATATCAAAAGTAATTTGATTTACCAAACTGCTAGAAACTACATAAAAAGACAACGAACTTATTATTTATTTAAATAATCAATTTTTGTTGAATATGCAGCTGTCCTCGTTATTTAACTCAACATCATGGCAATGTGTAAAAAAAAACAAAACGATATTTCTTTGAAATGAAAAACATAACACAAAAATGTTTGAGACATCAAAAATAATTTTATTAGACATAAAATGGATACGCTCTGATTGCTCTGTCATAATGTTAGATATAATATCTATTTTAAAGTCATATTTTAATAATTCACGTCAATTATAGAAGATTTGTTGGCTCATACAAATAAAATACGATCGCAATGGGAAGTAAATCAAAACGGCTTGATTGGTGACGACTATGTGTAACTATGTATTATGTGGATTTCAGTTACGTTTATTTTACAATAGTATTTATTATTTATTTTACGCTATGTATTTACATACATAATGTTTTTTTTAAATATTCATTTTTAGTTGAGTTAGATATTCCAACATAATTATTGTTAATAAATATATAACATAATAAATAGAAGAAACGCACTAATAATTAATAGTCAGTACAATATATGTATTATATATCAAACCATTGAACTATTTTTTACCAAAACGCTGGCGCTCATATTCAATAGTAAATCTACTGTATCTCACAAATGGGTAATCTTAAAACTAACTTAGATTCCAGCAACGGAAGGCACAAGAAAATCAAATAGGTTTATATGCTTCGGAAAGGTTATGTTAAATATTATTTACCATCATACATTGGCACCATCAGCTAAATAAAACACATTGTTTCTCAACTGTAAATAAATAAAGAATCTTAGACGACAACTCACTTAATGTCGACCGAAATAATTTTTCATTACTGAAGTAAAAGTTCTAAACATACCGATTTTTCAAAGACATTAATATCAAAACCCAAACTAAAGTAGATTGTACGAGCTAACGTACATATTCGGCATTTTAATTGTAATTGTGTGAATTGTGTTCAAATAAACTGATTGCGTTTGCAAGCGCATCAGTTTACTATTTCATTTACTTTATAACTTAATAAATCAGTGTAACAGCAGCACTCTAACGGGTCGGTTTTATTCAGCACTCCTCGGAGTAACCCCCATAGCAACATAATTACTTCAATCTGTAGGGAGTTACAACCCCTACATAGATTGTTTAACTACAATTGGGCGAGTTATTTAAAGTTATGGTTAACATCAGTCGCACAATTTAAGGTTTTTTTAAATCTCCCACTGTGTCCCCATCTTTAAGGCCTCGGGTGTCGAATTACAGTCATCTATTAGTTTAAAAGTTTCTGAGAGAATTAACACTGATACCATCAAGTAAAGTATCGACAGATAGCGGTCTAGTCTGTCGGCTCAGTAGCGTTGTTTGTGACTGTATACAGGATCACATTATAATATGTTAAATAGGTTTGGAACCACCCGAGCTAAGCTATAGCTTGTTTTGAATTAATTTCCATGTAATTGGACGTCATTTAAATCTGTAATAAGTTTCGTACATAGTTGCTATCAGTAACTAAAATCAAATTAATGCTGTCAAAGAATTGATTTAGAAATTAAGTTGTGGTAAGTATTATACTTCTAATTATTTTATCATTATAAGTGTTTCAGTAAACACGGCAAACGTTGATTGGCCATATAAATCTTTCCTAAAAGAAATCTGGAGAAGGCCGACATTAACACCTAGGGATATAAAAATATACTACGACCTAATCTCATCTGCATACACAAAATTATTTATAATCGGTCAAGCCGTTTCGGAGAAGTTCAATAAGATACATGTGACACGAGATTTTTATATATTACATGTCTTATATATGATATCATTTAGTAAATAACAAGAACCATAGTGTTAAGAACTCCATGGTTTATGTAATAGACAATTTTTAATGTATGTAATTGTCATAGTTTTAATTGTTTTTTTCCTTAATTGTCTTGTAATATTTCTGCAATAAAACATAAGTCCATCAAGCTCGAATATTTTATTTAAATAACTAAAAGTCTAATACAGTATTTTCCATATCTTCATTTTCACACTCTTTACACATAGGTAGATGTCTATATTTGTTATATTCGTTATACGTCGCCATCTTCATTTATATTCCTATCTATGTTAAGGTTACTTGAGAAAGATCGCTTTAACCCTTAATAACCTAGTTTCAATTTTGATACCAATCTTTTAAACCGAATGTTCACATTACTATTAGTTTTTTTGATTTCTTAATGCCTGAAGTAACAAAATTGATACCTGTTTCTTTTCTAAATAAATATGTAAAATACATATTGTGATTTTTTTAGCTATTTTTCCCTTCATCTAGACCCTCAAGCAAACAGTAATATTAAAAAAAAATCACTTTCGTAAATCAGGCTACTAAGGGTTAAGCGTATTTTGTTATTACACTATTTCTTTCTGAATAGGTCAAATAATATATATTCTATTATATTCTACCCTGATGACTTTGCAAGTAAGTACCACACCATATAGATAATGTACACTCAACCTCAGAAACAGATTAACACTATGGTACTATGTCAAAATTGATTATAACTACTACTACCTATTTAACACTACATTTACCAGACCAGTCATTTAGACTGGTCGTGCAATTTCAAAATTCCTACTATATTACACATTTTTTTTTTCAGAAATGATGTTAAGACTTTTGTAGCTATAATTAGAGAGTACGTTTTATAAAGTTAATGTTATTTTATATACATTAGTAACAAATATAATTTTTGTTGTTGACATATATTCAAATCGCTGGTATATCTAGTATTAATAGTTAGTCTGACAATACAAAGGGTTTATCTACTTATGAGGCTGAGGGTACTTTCCATTCATCAACATCTATATACATCCTGCCGCTGGGTACATGCCTTCCTACATGGCAGAAGCACGTGAGGAGTTTAGGCTATAAAATCACCACACTGTTCCAGTGGTAGGTTGGTGGGTGAAAGTGCTATCTTATCACCCAGGACCAACGTTTTAAAGTGTATTCTGAAGGCTGGTCGAGGTCAATCCAAGGACTAATTATAACAAAATTTCCTTCATTATCGATTACTAAAACATTCGCTAAACCTGACTATTCTTAAATTGAAAAATTACTTTCTTAAGTATGCATCACGGTTTCTTTTACGGATGTTCAGCAGGTGTTGTTAATATAAAGAATTAGGTTCATAAATGTGAACATTTTAATGCCTCGCCCGACTCGTTATTAAGCGAATAACCCAACAGAATATTCTCAATAAATTAACAGTAGAAATATTTACATAAACCCATTAAAATAAAAACGTCTCCTGGTAACGTTCGCTCAAATTACAAGCCAATCGTCTAGGAATTAAATAGAACGCATCTACAAGAACAATTATTATACGGGCCTCTTTGACAAGACATTGGTTAAAGTTAATATCTTACAAATTTATTCTGAACAGTAAACCGAAGAGAAAACGCTGAATTTTAAACTTTATTACTGTGTAATAACATTGTCAAAGCTTGCAGTGAACAGCGAAGCTAAATGGAATTCGTATCGAACGTAACCAGGTTAAATTTGCTGCTTAAAATCTGAAACATTCTAAATTTGACTTTTAAGCTGATAATATTACAGTAGCATTTGAAAGAGTTAGTGTCGAAAGTAAAATGGTTTGAAAAACTAAAGGGAGCAAGCACAGTCGTATAAAACACTGGATATGAGGACATAAAAATTCTCAGAGCGCCGACAGCGGCTGTCCGTCGTAACATTTGTCAACTGTCACACGGCAACGAAGCGCTCACAATTTAAATGATAATTATAACGTGGTTGCGGTGACATTCTGATAGATATGGGGGCAGTTTTTACATGGCTGACTTGTTTTTGAAGTCTCTGAAGTGAAATGTTCCAAGGAGAGACGTCACCGCAAGAAATGTACCGAGAGTTTCTAGCCAGTTATATGACTGAAGTCTCTGTTGTTGAAGCTTTGACAGGAATTCTAGACCTGTATACCAATAAAATAAGATTTATTTTCAACTGTCTCCACTGTAGGTTGTCGTTTGTTTGGTAACCTCAAGGCTTACGGACTTCAAATGTTTACCCAATTAACAGCCTTGTCATTTTAGTTACAGTATTCAAAATCCGCTGTGATATTCTCACATATCACTGGATAGTTGTTATAATATATTAATGGATGGCAGTTTAAGATGAGAAACAACAATTTGGTAACTGTTTCAACTTCAATAATTATTATTTATTCTTTTTTGAACTTAAATAATTTAAGGGTGAGAAGTAATTATGACAACCAAATATGGCTCTAACAGTAAAACATTATTGAATTTTGTATGTATAATCAGCAATAAAAGTAATAACACTTTAATACTTTTTCATAATTATATTATTATAATAAGTACGCTTGAAAATTATTATGATATGGTATTAGGTGTTAATCGACTTCTGTTACTGACTCCACATAAGAATAGCCTGTATCTATGCTCGATATTCCTTCTCAATCAGTAGACAGTATCTCTCTTTCTACTCAGGAGTAAGTAAAAATTGCGAAGGTGTAATACTTAAGCACGCCAAAATGATTTTTTGACGACAAAATGAAGTTCCGAAGTTCTAAATCAAGATTATGTTTCGTGACGTTGTATAAATTATAGAAAAAGTTTTTTCTTACGTTTACCTCACGCATGTTACCTATTCCAAATGAACGGAGAACAAAATTTCTGGTATTCTACATATCTTTTGTACCTATTAAGTTCGATTCTTAATTATTATACTTGTACGAGAAGGCAGCGAGCGGTTGATAAGGTGATGCGCCCAACAAGTACCTTAATTATATTTCTATTACGATTCAAACCCACGGGGTAACCTTATTTAAGAGCTGGTTCAACACAGCATTGTAAAAGTGTTATTTAATAAAGAATATTTATGTTTCTATTAAAAATTTCGTGGGGCTTAAGTATGAAAAACAAGGAAGACATAATAGGAAGCTTCCTCAGGGAGCGACCCTGGTAATGGCAATAAAAATGGTGAGGTCCTGTCCCAGAGAATTGCCCTGTTAAGTGGTGAGAAAGGAAAATGAGATACAACACTGGCGGTTGAAAAATAATTTATTGTAAGTTTTGTATTTACTAATTGATAGATAGGTTTTTTAATGTCTGTCATCTGTATATAAATAGCTGCAGCACTTCTCATAGTAGGCATCTGATGCAGAGTCCATTGGGCGGCTGGTAGCTCGAACATGCTCTCGACACCGAAAAAAAATGGTGGTATGGTGGTGCTTGCATATCCAAGATACAACTTGAAAAATACTCTCTTGGAGTAATAAAAATCATTATATAAATGAAGAATATAAGAATCTCGAGGAATAACAATAGCAATGATACTCGTACTCGAATCTCACTTGGCGGTTTATATTTATTTGAAGAAAGTGATTTGTGTAATAATTCTCATTTGTAAAGGTCAGTTAAAGTTCAGCAAGTTTATTTAACATATCTTCAGTAATAATATTAAATATTCTAACCTTAAAGTTAATCGGATAATTATTATCACATAATATCCAATAAGGATTCTGTTTGCGAGCTTAATCGCATAACTAAATGAGCGGTGCAATACTCCGCGAATTTAGCGACAGGGTTTGACATACCCGTCTGTAATTGGTATCGGCTGAATGCTCGAGACATATCAATTAAAATAGCGGCAGCCCGGTATCTGCTCAGACACGCTCGGCACTCGGTGTTACCGGTGGGTGACATAAACCTGGCATATTATTATGGAGAAGGTATTTAAGTAAAAAAAAGACTAAGAAGACTTTAAATTTGATGTAATCGGTAGATGGTACACATCGGGTTTTTTTTATATTAAGCTCAGCAAATGACTCGACACCACCTGATGATAAGCAGTAGAGGAGTCCATATGTGAAGATAGCTAGTGAAGCGCGACATACTGCCCTAGCCATATACATATTACCAATGGTGTTGACAATCTAGGTTTAAAGAATGTCAATGAAACCCATAATACGCCTGATGGTAAGTGGTAACCATGGGCCATTGACATTCTGAAGATAAAATCTTTCATTTTAACAAAATACAGCAAACTGTTGTACAGTACAAAATTTTCTAAGAAAATGAATTCCATTATCCACGGGGAAAACGGAAAGACAATTTATTGAAATTCTCTTCTTCTTCACTTTAAAAACAAAGTGATATCTTTCTTTCTTTATTTAATAAATTTTATGAGGTGGCTACTTATTAATTAATTGTCATATTATGAAAGAAATTAGTCTCCTAGGATCACATCATGACGAACTATCACGTGAGCCTAGACCCCTAGGCATTTCTTGCTTGTTGGGTTAACTAACGTCACTTGTTACAATCACAAGCTTACTGTTTACCATCAGATGCGTTGTGGATGCCATTCTCACATACTCACTTAGCTAGCTCAGGAATCATGAAAGGTGTTATGTTTTCTGTTTTCTTTTACGCAAAAATATCTTGGCCTTTTGCACCGTCCCTAGAATTCACGTTTACTGAGTTTGCACAATATTTCAGATCAATATCTTTTCACACATCCATGTTTTCGCGCCCAGGTACACGGCCCAGTAGTGCCTGTTAAGGCTTTTCCATTTATACATATTCCAGCTATGAGACCTTTAATATATAACGACATGCTATGTTCAAATGATAATTTCTTAGCTCCTTCGCAGACACACCATCTTGGGTTAGCAGCCATTAAAACAGAATCCGGCGAATTTAGTATGAAGGTTTTGATGGAGAATAAAAACACTCATAGAGGTGTTTGAGGGGAAGCAATGGGTGTATATTTTATTCATATTAGCCAGATTTACATCAGGCAGATTCCTATTTTAAAATAATCGTTCCAGGCTGTAGTGTTGGGCTGACTCAACACATTAATGTTCCGAAAAAAGCGATAAAGGATTTTTTTTAACTTTCACGTAAATACACTAAACATACATACACAAACACACACAAACACACACTACAACTCTCACACTCACACACACACACACACACACACACATTTTTACAAACTTAATAAGATTGTAAATCCAATAAAAACAGCAAATTTACCAGCAAACAGCTATTTTTTGGTTTTTTTTCCACACATGAAGATGGGAAAAATTGGTCTGTTAAATTCAGTTTAATGTTAACATGTTTTGAGAACGAAACATTATATTTACCCTTTGTGAATAATCTTGATCCGTATTTAACAGAGTCTATGGTCCACCCCGTAGCAGTATTTTAAAGTCGCACATCAAAAAGCTTATAAACGCCAAGCACATCACCCCCCTAACGTATATCAGCTACAGTAAATTCAATTTTATTCGACAATTAAACTGGCGGGCTTTCTAGATGCCCGTAAATACGCGTAAATACACATAAATAGTCGTAAATGCGTATTATCGTTAAAATGTCAGCCCCGCAGTAAATCTAACGGAATGGCACTGGGACTGCCGCACTTGGCAAAGACTATGCACTCTGTCTTTGTTCAGAAAAATATTGTTAAGCAGATTTTGTTTCAATGAGGCATAAACACATCCGAGTTTGAGTGAGACAGATACGGTGTTCGGATTCAGTTTTACCAACAAAGAATCTTTCGCTTCTAGATGTTGTTACTAATAGTCGTGGATCTCTTATCCCTTTAAACTAATCTTATCAGTTTAAAGACCATAATACAAATTAAAACACTTAATTATACTAACTTAAACCTACCTTTTGTAATCTACCTTTCTCCTGTATATCTTAAAATTTGTTGTGCCCGACAGGGTCCATAGTGACATTTGTAACGGAGTAAATAATAGTGTGGACAGCTCAGATTAATAATATATTCAAGTAAAAGAAAACCAATTGAAAATATAGCGAAATAAAATACAAGTTCACAAGAAGAAGAAAAACAGAACAATAATGACAACCTTCTGTCAAAATAAAGACAAAGTAAAAAACATTAAAAACTATTTGTGAACCTGCCTAATGGCCAGTTCTTAACAACAAGGTCTACATATTATGTAACTATGGAACGCAAAATACAGAATTGAAAAAGCTTTCCTACATGAATGAATCACACGAGGAATTTGGGTCATAGTACTACACTAGCCCAAACGGGGTACCTTTGTACCTAGGAAAATTAGGATAAATATATTAGGATATTTGACGTACGTATAATGCATCAAAATAGTTTTTAAATGTTTAAATTTCAGTTGTTTTCTACGATGACCAAATCGCACACGGAGTTCTGTTGTTTATCAGTAAAGAAATTACCATTCGGGATCGTTTACTGAAATTGCTTGACTATGTTACTAGAGAATTAAATTGTCAAATCGTAGGAAAACGAGAGCAAACTATTTGATATTAACATACACTATGCTTATTGTCAGAATAAGACAGTCATTTTGTTTATGTAGCTGAAGCTTTGTACAAAGATACAGTTCATCTAAAACCAGGAGTTGGAATACAAAAAATTCCAATTTTATTTTATAATTTAACCTTGGACAAATGGTTATCTTAGCTACTCTTGCCTTATTTGTCATTGCATACATAATATTTCATTTGTTTTGTATGATATTCCCATTATATTAACATTTGAGTATCTCTAGCTTTATAAACATTGTCAATTCTGTCCAGTATTTCCATAATCTTTGTTTAAAATTATGGAGTGTTTCTAACTTTTTATGTATCAGCAACTAGCATCGCTAGAAACATCGTGTCGCCGGCGACTTTTTGCTGCTCGACAGCGAGTACAATGTTCCTCTTATAGATCGGCCGCATAAAGCGCATGGATTTATGTGCAGGCGCAAATATTGCCTTTAGGGTTGGCACATGGAATATTTTGCTTGATTTATTGATATTTTTATTTTGATAAAAATGTCATGAACCTGTCCTCATATTTTTTTATTTTTAATAACCAGTAAAAATATTTCATATTTCAATAGTTTGACAGAAACTTTTAATATGAAAGGGAAGCTTTGTACTACCGCCATTTTGATGCAACCTCTTAACATTTCAATAAGCATTCAACAGCTGATATTCCTCATGAGGCGCTAAATTTTGACATTTTCTATGTGAAATATAACGATTTTTCACATCTTATAAGCAATACCAACGATTGGCAAGCGTTCGTATGTATTTTACCTACTTTATATACAGCCGGATGTATTATTCTAAATGCTGTAGATATACCTACCACAGAACAGTTACTAAGCAATCTTTGTAATTTTTAGAAAGTTAATTATGAATATTATGAATCTGAGGTGAAAATGTTAAAACAAGGTGTGGTAAGGTAATATAAGGATAAGAAGTCGCTTAAGAATTAAAAAAAAATTAAAGCAGTTTCCCTAAAAATAAAGGCTACTAGTATCAACTGAAGTAAATTGAAACTAAAATGTTATGACACGAAAGACGGAAATTGACTTACAATAGCAATATCATTTCTATTGTAATTATTTCAACGATATTATAATTGAAATATAAATTGATTCAGAGAATTCTTTATAGAATCTGTCAGACTCGATAAACGTTCTTCGCCTTTATACGCCCAGGTGGGTACTAATTATCTTCACACACGAGACTCGAGACGTCAGATTGTAGACGTGTATACAATTACTTGAGACGGTTTACTGTAGTTATAAATTCACAACAGCCATATAAGTCGATTCATTGTCTTGGGTTATTTAAACATCACTTGTTATGGCTACCATTGCAAATTAAAAAATTATCTACTCCTGCACATGCCTTTGTGTATTATGTTATATTTATAACAAGATATTGTAGCAGATAAATGTTTTAATTTAAATTTTATAAGCCATATTTAAAAAGGTTGTTAGTGTACAGTTCCTATATGTATATAGTTGTATTTCTTCGTCTCTAATATTGCCAGACGTTTTCTTTTTATATTAAAGTGTAATTAATAAATAATAGATTTTAATGTCAAAAGTCAAAATAACTTTATTTAAATAGACTCATTTACTAAGTTCTTTAAAATCGTCACAACAGGGAATATGTATGAGAAAAACAAATAAATGTAATTAAAGGCAATAGTGATAACTTTAAGTGGGTATCAACCGGGCATTTACAAATTGTCCCAGTTATAGTATTTAAATATGTACTAAATAAATTGTTAGTTTTAATTTTAAAAATAATACTTATTTTAAAATTAAAAATAACACTAGTATGCATATTCCCAATCAACCCTACTACCGCTTCGACGAATTAGTAGCTGCAGAGAAGAAGCTGAAATGATTATTGATAATCATTAACGTCTTCATGGAATAACAAGTAAAAAACCTAACACATTACGATTGATCAATTAATTGTTTCTAACTATAATTTCTTAAAGAACTAACATGATTAAATTTTTTCTTAAATTTACCTACATGTATATATTTACTTTTTCAGAGTTAATTTAGACATTGCACGTATCAATTACTTTTGCTAAAAGGCGGTGTTTTGTCCGGTAATTTCGATTTCCTGCAGCTAGTTGGTTTCTGAATAGAAATACAAATTAAGACTAGTAAATGTAATTCACGTGAGACGTGTTGCATGTTTATGCCCCATATTACCGTCGGAAAAGGAATTGCTGGAGTTCTGTGGAGCAAAAAGAAAAACAGTTCTTAATGGACTTCATAAAGGGGTGGAAACCTTGTATGAAGGCAGTTTAATTTTATAATTCGGTATGGATTTAGTTTTACATGCAAGTTATTAAAAATATACATTAAAAAGTAACAAGTATAAACTACAGAGTTCACTAAAAAACAATTGCTTACAATTGTTTTTTAGTGAACAAAAAAAATCCAATAATCCAAAAAAAAAAAAATCAAAAATCCAATCAAAATAAAAAAGTAAACAAAAAAATCCATCCAATCAAAATAAAAAAGTTTAAGTTATTGAAAATATGTTAAACGTGTCGTAAGCAAATGGTTATTTTTTGGGTATCATGTTTATTTGATGATCCAAAAAGTTATTACCACGAACTTTTTAGAACGTAACTGGAACCGTTTACGCAGCGCACGCAACGAAAGTTCTGAAAATGATTATTTTTTGTCTCGTTTTCGCAACATTTTTCTATAATATATTCCTATTAGTCGTAGCGTGATGTTTCATATTATATAGCCTACAAGGCTTCCCTGTTAAAAAGACTCCAACAAAAATATTTTCAATTTAATTCAACCAAACAAAAGATCTCTTCATCTTAGTAATATTAGTGTAGATAACGCACGAAACCCAATAACATGAGCCAAGTTACCCTTAACCAGTTTTTATCCGTAGGTAAAGTATTGGCATGGTCGTTGGCACGCATTACAAGGGTTAAATAATCAGGTGACTGCTTTGGAATGTGTTTGAAGTCGAAGAACTCTTAATAGCCTTTAAGTTCTTAATTATGTTGTACATTAAGAAGTAATTTAGCTCTTATGTCTTTGATGTAGTAAAAGTTCTTTTTCACTATCATCATCTACAGCCTATATATGTCTCACTGCTAGCCTTCCTAGATGTGGGTAAAACAAATGATGATTGTGGGCCATAATACTAACAGGCTGGTCCAATGGGGTTTCACGGGTGGAAGCGAAGCGGTTGCCGTAACAACCACCGACCAACGAATTAACGTGTAAATTTGATTACCCATGACAAACATGGAGAATAATAATAATATTTATTCACCAACAAAGCAGATACAATAATTAAATCTTAACTACCTACGCTAGGAAAACTTGTATCTTAGGCAATTAAATATTCCTTAATTTCAATCTAAGTGCAAACAAATCTAAAGGAAAACATCATTTGACATTTAAAATGAACATTCATATGCATGTGTATAAATTCAAACTACAAGATTTAATTAATTTTGATTAAAATTAATTATTGATTTATTTATTTTTTATTTATTTTTTTAAGATTCATTATTGAAATAGTTTTACCCCTAAAACAATGTAACCTGAAATTACTTGGTTCTAATTAATAATACTGTATGACCTCCTGTAGTGTTAAATACTTATTTTACAGGTGTATTGAATTGAAAATGAAAACGCTTGTCTTACTAAAATTTAGCTAGTTGACGTCGTTATTTGTCGAATATATTGGAACCATTACTGAGAAAAGCCAGAATCAAACTAAGAATAAAAACAATAGTTTTAAACTTTCCCGGTTAACATGTAAATAGTTATTAACGGGATTTATACGATTTATTTTTTTGTTTTTGGGTTCCCAATATTTTAGAACCTTTGCAAGCCCCATGATTATGGAGATTATAGACGATTTTGCGGGTGAGATCTAAAGGGCAGGAATATCGATCTAATTCTACTTCTTTATTTATCCCGTAAATAACTATTTTCAAATTAAGAATAACCTCTTAGTGCAATAAGTGTCATATTATCAGTTCCATCTCTTAAGCCCTTGCACTACATTTTGAAGTTAAATACTTATTACATTACTTATGCAATTATGATTTGAAGCCAATGTTTTAACATCGTAAATATCTCCAAACATCTTATAGACATGTTGTTCCATTCTAACCTATTCGTGGGATCAATTTGTGAGAAACACATGGTCTCGGTCGAGACGACCCCACGTGTGGCCAATGTAAACAGCTCCGCCACGATGTGTTAGTTTTGTTACGTTTGGGACAATTTGTACGTGTAAGATTTAGGGTTATCACCTGGTAAAACTGGGATAGCTTAGGGATACTTTATAGTAAAAAGAGGAATAATAATGCATTTACTTTTTGAAGAACGTTATTAATTAGTGAAGTACCAACACTATCGAGCACAAAAGAATTTCAATTGTGTACGCCATAGGGTTGGTAAGAGACAAAAGGTTTAATGACATTTACTGGCATTTTTGTTTATGACATTAATGTAGCAGACGACTGCATACTACATCTTCTAGATTTTATAAATATATAGTATATTTTGGATGCTTAGAACCATTGTTTTCCTCAATCTATACCGACACGTATGCATATACATATACATGATAAATCGGGCTTATTGTCCACGAGGTAGGTGGTGCTGACAGGGGGGTTGATCCGTCTCCTGATTGAATGCAAACTTGGAGTAACAAGCGAACTGGCGTAGACTGATATGGGAAAATCGGATGAGCCATTTTTATTTATAAATCCATTAAAGCAGACATCGTTAATACTATTGAAGAGGTATGTAGATATACAAGTACAAAGCTTATAAAGTATTGGCTGCCTACATACAATACTGAATATGTCAAAATAATTATGTTGACATATTTATTCATTCATCTTGTGTTTGTTTTCATGGTTGTTGTAGGTTTTTATTAATTGAAGAAATATATTATTTACTTTACATGTTCACCATTTTATTATTCTAACAAATACAACCATTGACAACTTTTCTAATGAATTCTCTGATGTTCATAAGATTCATAAGGTTGTCTATGTAGAAGTTTCAGCTTCTTTCTTAAAAAACAAAATCTGCCGAAGCGAGACTTCAATTGGTTTCCTAATATTAAAGTATTTTTAATGTTTCTTCAGCTATGTCCATGCACTTTCTATCAGAACATGGCCTAAGCGATTTCACCGCTTATAATTGGAATTTAACACGTATTTTTAAACGATAAAGTTCAGTAAAAACAAAGCCACTTTCGCTATAAGCTCTCTGGTGTATTGAACTTAATGCTTTTTTTAAATTATAAAAACAATACGTTTTTCTCTATTGTTGGTCCCAGATGAGTCAATCAGTTTGTTTTCCCGAAGTGACACTTTGAGTCGTTGGTCCTGGTTGTTACCAACCATTGTCACCCACCTACTCGCATTGGGCTAACGTGGTTGTGTTGCAAGCCTGCGTGTAACAGAGGGGCGTATAGAGGTTGTTATAACGGTAATGAGTTTCATTACAGAAACTCGATGGAGTACAGTAGTTTAGATTCTAACATTTAACAGACAGATACGAAACCTCTTTTATTATCTTTTTTATCATATTGTTAAGGTTAAAAAAATAATAGTTTTGGAAAAATAATATAAAACTCGCCAAGAAGAATCTCTTCTCATTTTAACACAATTAATATATCAAAATAATGCATCACAATAATATCAACCCATAGGGACGAAGAACACAATATTCCAAGCAATTATTTCAACAACAATTTACATTCTAAGACTGATCCCAGATCCTACCCCGGATAAGTCTTGTCATTCGTCCATTTAAATTCAAATCTCTATTTTTTTTACACTACAACATGTTAATATAATATATTTAAATAAAGATATAGCCATTGTTACAACATATTAAGGCCCGAATTAAGCCATCTCGTAAGAAAGCACATCATGGAAAAACGAAAACCCTAACAACGTGAGTCCACCTTCTCCATTTTCGTCTTACATCCACATGAAGTCGTCTTATTAGAGCTGTGACGTGTGACAACACCTGCACCCGTCTACGATATAACCGCCGTCACGGTTCGCAGTCACTGCACACCAGAATTGACACCACATGCAGCAATGGAATTCACAGTGTGATTTAGTTTGTGATATTTATGATGAACATTATTGATTGCCACGGCAAAAAGCCAAGTCGAACTGCAAGGCCAAGTTGATTTCTATAACTCTGTGTTTAACCAATCGAAAACGAGATAGACTGATTCACATTGAAATGTAAGTTTTTTTAATGATAAATCAGGATTCACTTCCGGATCATTCACTTCTAGGACGCACTTGCTAAGTGCTCTTGAAGTCAGCAGCATTATGACAAATAGAAAAAATATTGTTTTTTGCGACATATTTCATTAAATTTTATTAGACATTTTTATGACACTTTTATTTCACTTGAAACCCTTACTCATCTAATGTAACTAAAAGTACACGATTCGAATTCAAACAACAATGTTAAATAGAAGAATGAAACAATAACTTCGTCTCCGTTTCATTTTACAGGCCAATAAATTATTACAAACTGCTACGACATAACTCAATCGGCGACAAACGTTGCGAACGATATTTTTGTCGTCGCGTCGTAAATATGCCGCGTGAGGTACAGAATATGGCGGGCGACAAATGGCTGGTTGCTGTCCAGCATGGTGACAAGTTCTTTGCCGATGTTTTGATACTGGCTATAGACTCATGATCTCAAGAATCGCATCAAACTGATACAGAAGTTACTGCGTTATGTAAATTCAGTCAAAAATGCAAAATTGTAGGCGGTACCTAATTACACGTCCTCTGGAGTGAACAAGGTTGTAAGGAAATTAAAAGCTAGATAGGCATTTTATGTCTACAGACTTCCACTTATAATATTATTTCCTTCAAATAATACTGCTGGGTTATTGCCTACTTATACCAAAAATCTGTAAACAGTATAGATTTTTGTTTATCTTTTACATAAACTGTAGCCACGTCTACTTTACGTACTAAGAGATTTAGTGACTATTACCTTTCTCTGTCGCACAACTAGAGCATGGAATTCCTTACCAGCACACGTATTCCCTCCTTCTTATAACTTGAGTTCCTTTAAAAGAGACGTGAAAAAGCACTTGTTGGGCCGGTAAGGTGAGGGTGGCTAGGCATGGATGGTTGGTTGTGTAGAGTCATTTGCTGTGCTTTTTATAAAAAAAAAAATGATAAAAATATTGCTGTAACAAATCCATTTCATTAAAAAGACACTGACAAAAGAAAGTCATATATACAAATTCAGTAGTCACTGAGAAAAATATTACCAAACAATCTGTTCTTGACTGCAGCACGTAATATTGTCGTAACTAACCAGGTAACAGCTACCGATTCGGTCCTTTTTAAATAAAAAATGGTAAATTAATACTGACAGCTATATTACAATAAATATTAAAAATAACAAGCATCTGTTTCACTACTGTTAACATATGTTTATGACGTTGTAACAAAAATATATCCACACTTTTAAATTTAAACGACCCTAAATACATTATTTGTCAAAACGGTCCCCGGAATGGTCCACAAATCGTCTCAAAATCGTTACATTCCGA
This sequence comes from Acentria ephemerella, assembly GCA_943193645.1. NCBI lineage: Eukaryota > Metazoa > Arthropoda > Insecta > Lepidoptera > Crambidae > Acentria > Acentria ephemerella. The sequence goes on from OW971882.1 coordinate 1,174,230, forward strand.
CCCGTGTCTTATTTCCCAGTAATCGGTGTGTGTAACGCGCTTCACTAAATGACTGCCACAAATAACATTGATGTATGTTTATAGTCGACTTGATAAGGTGAGTGCGTAGTGGCAGAAGGAGCGAGAACGGTAGCGTTTTTAGCTAGTTTTACGACACGATCAAAAGCCCAGGCGAGGTATGGTTCCTTGGCTGACTGAAAATTGTAGCAAAGTTTTGTTAGGAACAGAAATGCTAAGCCCGATTTCCGTAAAAAATCTCGGTCAAAGTCAAACTCGACCCAACTTCGCTCATTCGCGAATCCAGGCGAAAATTCAAGGCCACTAAAAATATTACTATTAATATATTTCTCCGTCATATAATATCCGTAATACAGAAGACATAATGAAGCTTAATTTGAGCTAGATAACAGGAGTGAGTGTGGGAAATATTTATATTTATAATTAACTATTATGTAACGACAAAGTTACTCGCTGTCTCCCAACAGCAAGTCCTCAATCCTACAACACAAACATTCGCGCCGACTTACAAAATAAACAGCAATATATTTGTCCTGTAATTGTATTAAATGCAACTTTATTGTTCAAACGGAACGTTGTTATTCGGTTGTATTTTTGAAAGTGCTCCTATAAACTATGTCGCGTGTGTACTTAACGCGTCTGCCAAAGGTAAATACATCGTACTTAACTACATATTTTGCAATGTTTTCATAATATTTGTGTCTCATATAAAATGTACCCTAGCTTATGGCTTTTTTATTGAAATATCAAAGTCAAAGTCAAGATATCTTTATTTCAATAGACTCATTTACTAAGTTCTTTTAAATCGTCATAACAGGGAATATGTATAAGTAATATAAGTTTAGGTAATAGTAATAACTTTGAGTGTGTATTAACCAGGTATTTACATATTGTACCAGTTATAGAATCGAGCAGATGACTCTATTCCACCTGCTTGTAAGCAAAAGTGAAGTCCAAATAAAAAGTTGGCTAATGCAGTGCATAGTTTCACTTGCACTAGCCAACTTGACCTTGTGTTGTCTTGATGTGGGCTATTAGGTGGTGGACTGCCACCTATAAGTAGCCCTTCTGGCAGGGTGTCTATGTATCACAACAATTCTTATATGAACAGTGAAACAGTTGAACTGTGTGAAGTGTAAGGCAGAGGCAATGTCATCCATGTAATAGAAGGCATTAAGATCTCTTGTCGCCTGAATATCAATTCATTAAATGATTTCCACCTTTTCTACGTTTTTAGGGTTCCATTCCCCAAGGGTCCAAACGAAACCCATTGCTCTCACTCAGGTGTCCGTCCGACATCTGTCACACATATTTTACAGTCAATCAGTTTTTACAGTCTTCAAACTTACACAGTGTATGCATCTTATGTATTGTCAAAAAATACTTTTAAATGTCTCTACGGGGATTGCCATACAGCTAATGGGGCGGGTTTTTTGTTTACCCCAATGACTCTTATTGTTGTTAAGAACTCCTTGAGTACATAATTATTGTATTTTTTATTTTAAAAATATTGTAAAACAATGGCATGAAAATCCACGAAAACTTTTTACCAAAATTTTATTCTGAAGTAATTTTTTAAGCCCCTTTAATGTACGAATTTAGAATTTGGTGATTCACATACAAATACCAAATTGATTTTGTCTATGAAATTCTATAATTTTCCCTAATCTACCTACAAAGTACGGAACCCTCGGTGGGCGAGTCCAACTTGCACTTATTTTCTCACATTCGCACACGTTGTTCTTTAGTTTATTGGGATTCACAAACAGTTTGACATTAAAAAGTTGTTAAATGTTTATTATATTAATTATTTCTATTGGTTACACCAACACCGTTAACAACAAGTAATTGAAATGTGATGGAAAGATGGAGATTTTTATTTCACGTAACTTATCTATATTACTGTGTATTATATGTTCATACGCTACAAAATACGCATTGAATTGCGAGATCACTCGATCACCATTTTTATCAAGTTGTTGTAGAGCATAAAATGTTAAAACCTGTGCACTTTAAAGATCGTATTCATGCGTCATATTTAGGGTTGTATCAACTTATGTTCGTATCAAATACCTATTTTTAATCTCCCTTTTATCAGATTCTTTTCTATTATATTTAAGCATAAATTATTACTATAGCTTATTTGGAAAAAATTACTACCTCCAAGAGGCAGAAACTAACATCTGATTAGCTTTAATTTATACTTATGTATTATAGCCAGACCCTTCACTATGTCGCTAACTCTACCCATATAAATATTGTTTTAAACTTTCATGGTTATTAATATATAGATAGTCATAACGGAATTGTTCAAAAACAGGCAGACAGTTCACAAAAGTATCGTTTCGCTACTTTTATTTTTATTTTTTATTTTAAATAGTTTACTAAGGACCAAGACCAACCGTCGCTGAACTAGGCCGAAGCCTGTATTTCAGCATACAGCGCCTCCATCCTCGGGGATGCAAAAACCAAAAACTTAGATAATAACAAAGGAATATTCCAATAACAATTTTAATTTACATATGTAACATTAATAATAATATATATACATACACATACACATACAAATACACATGCACATACACATACAAACATACATACTTATACTTATAGAACATTATACGAGTGTAGAAGTCCTCTCGGTGTGTATAATGATTGTATGTGAGTGTGTGTGAGAGGGTGAGTAATGGGATTGTTGATGTGGATTACTTTGAATTATCCTATTTCCAATAACTTTCAGTTTCACTATATGATAGTCGTTGAATCCAACATGAGTTTAATTTCTTTACTGTTATTCTGTTTAGGGCATATATATTATTGATTTTATTTAATTTATTGTAAATATATGGGCCTAAAAAAGGAAAGAAGTGGCGAATAAAACTGGTTCGTCCACAGTACGAACCAGTTAGATACTGCCAGTATTGTGTGTCGTGAACAAGTGTGTGTGAATAATGAGTTTAAAGATAGTGGTACCGGCGTCAACCGCAATAAAAGGCTTTGAAAGAGGGTAGATCGATATTCTCACTCGCAAAATGGTCAGGTATCTCTGTGATCATGGTCGCTTGCAACAATGACGAAATATTGTAAACTCAACACCTAAAAGTTACATGGTAATAAATCTCGTTAATAACTTTATATCCATAAAGTCATTGAAAATATGTATTTCAGTATATTTCATTAAATAATGAAACCTGAACACTTACATTACAGAGCCTATAGAACCATTTATGTATATTTAATAAGAAGATAATAATTCAATATTTAATTTGGCAACCCTAGATTTGAAACTGACAGTTAATATATAACCTCTAAAAATGATAATACGTTATAAAGACTGTCCTCATATTCCTTAATATTTTCAACAGAATTTTCACAAGTCATAACTTTGAGCGTTGAAAACGACGAGCCATTACTTTTTAGTATAACTACATTATTTAATCCACGGTCTTGAATATTTAGGGAGAGTGGTGCTCAAAGTTTTCTCATAAAGAAAATAGTTATTTTTTTGACAAAATTTCATTTCTCAACAATCGTGCGCATCGATCACAGTTACATAATGCACTTTGTATTACTTTAATATTATATATTTTATTATGTATTTGTATATAGATTTAAATAAAATTATGTAAAACCGTTGCACTGTAAATTGATATATGTATGTGCTTAATTTTTGTATGCTCAATTAGAGAACTCGCAAATGCCGCCTCGACATTAATTGTTGGTTGGCTGGAAGAGATCTCTTGCTAGAGATAGCCCCACCATTTGTATTTGTCTTTCTTGTTTAATTTACTCTTGTGTTTTATGTGTATAATAAAAGATATAATAATGATTTTAACAATAAGAAATAAGTGACAGGATTTTAAAATGAGAACTTTACTATTTGTTAATTATAATTAAATGTGTCACATATGTGACAATATCGTTTATTTACGAATTATATTGTAGTCGATTCTGATGGCATTCTCTAAAACTAAATTACGCTATTCATTAGTTTTTTTTCTTGTCAAAGAACAACATTTATGAATCGCCATACAAAGCATAGTTGTTAACTTCAAAGCGTTCCTCCACGAAACTTGACACAGGCTTGACATAACAGAAGGATTTCAAGGAAGAAACTAAAATTGCATTAAATGGCTTGTTTTCAGATGCATGCCAGATAAGAAAAATATAAACTCGCCATTTTAGAAAAGTCTAATGACGTCAAAGGTCTTTTGTCCTTTTCCGGTCGAATTGTAGAGACAAGCACTGAACTTAAATTTTACTCTATTTAGGCGTCATTGTATCTAATTTACACTTAGTTAAAATTATATGGGAATTGAATAAACTTGAATTTAATATTGATTCGTTAAACTTCCCCTTGTTGTAAGGTAATCCAATTACAACTACATTAAAATGTTAATAACAAGCAGATGTTATTATTTATATTGACGACATAATAGCTACCTGTCTACAGTTTAATGGATATTACTTCCAGCTGTAAACTCTTGCGTAGTATAAATAAAAATTTAAATTAAAAATAGAGTCTTAATCGATTCGCTCATCATTTGTTTAACATATCCTATTTAAGTGTCACAATATTTATTGCATCTCTATAATTGGTTTTGTTGACAAAGATGACAATTTAATATTAATTGTATAAGTTCAACTGATACGAAAATATTAATTTATGTTGAAAAACAAGTTGCTTTTTATACTACAAATTGAAATACTCAAAGTCAAATTTGGCTTTTCAAAAACCTATATTTTTTATATAATTTATCACTATCAGGGTATGGCAACTCTATGCGTTGTATCAAAACTGATTAATGTAGGCGTAGAGATTGTGTATTTACGGCACGTCACGCACACATGGATAAATTATTGTTGTTTTGGAAACTTTGACATACAACTATCAGAGTTACTTCTTGTAAATCTTCAGTGTTGGCAAACTGGCGAAGTCGGACAACAAAAGACAAAAAACCATATTAGGTACATGTACAATTAAATTAGTTGCATGTGGAAAAGATAATAACGACCTGTACATCATTATTATCTCAATGTTATCTCATTGTCCGATAATAGATAAATGTCATCGGACACTATGTCATAGTAAATACCATAAATGTCATAGTAAATACTATATTTTTAATATTATATTTGATACTTCTTTAATCTCTTGTATTAGTGTTCGCACGAAAATTTACTATCAGTTGGTTGCTTGACACTCTGACAGAAAAAAATCTTCACCAGAGTTTAAGACAAAAATTCCTTGAACGTAAGCGTGCGTGCAGATCCATCTCACACTGGAAGCATTGTGTAATCACTACGAAATCAACAAACAAAAACTTAATACACTGCTAAACGTTAATGTTGTTCACAGTCTTGACACAAACCATGCGCCGGCGCATGACCTTCTGTTTACACCTCCAGTTAATGAAACACTAATAAAAACTGTTTGTTTACCCGTATGTAATCAGATAGTATGGGAACGGGGTAATTAAATTTTTATCGGCCAACGTGTGGGTTTCTTCGCCGTAAATTAACATAATCTATTATTTATTTCAACTTTTATCGTGAACAATAAACTGGAACAGTTTTTAAATGGCAGTTTGACGTTTATGACGCTCGTTTCGGTGTAAATGAGGGCTGGCGAGCGTTTATACAGAAAATAATGGCTGGCATATAACTGTAGCAATTAAAATAACTTTTTTCCAAGAAAATTATTTGGTCATTGACATATCGAATTATACTAATTATAAGCTGCTAATTATCTTTAATTATTACTTAAGTGAGTTCAGGCTAAGCTCATTTCAAGAACACAGTTAAATAACTACTATAAATTAGATTTTAGTGTTTTAAGACTTTAAAGTAAGAACCGTATCTTACCTTTAAAAACTTGAATATTTGTTATAAAGTAGACTTATTTGTAGTGTAACTTAAACCATTGTAAAATCGGTTTTAAGTTACTTAATATAAAGACTAATAACAGTCTTTGTGAACTTACTGATTTTAAACTATTATGTACTACATTTTCTTTTGTTTTCGGAAGTGTGGTAGCCTAGTACCAACTTGGAGTGAATCCATAACTTCAATAAATAAGATATCATTTTAATTTTTTTCTAGAATTTTCTAGAATTCACTGTCTGGACCTCTAGAAAACAACATCTCGTACACAGATGATAAGTAACTATCCTTTGTGGAAATCATGAGAATTATTTACCACCTTCCTTCCTTCCTTTTTTTTACACATTCATATGCCTTTAAGCCAGCAAGGTGGAGGTGGCCAGGGCAGTATGACGTATGTGTTGTATAATTGGTTTTAAGTTAAACTTTATGTAAATGACATGAGTATAAAGAAGAAAATAAAAAGTGTGACTTGTTATGAAGACTTAAGCAATGGTTGTTTCATTTTAATATAAAATCTAAATAACTATTTAAAATAAAAAGTGTGACTTGTTATGAAGACTTAAGCAATGGTTGTTTCATTTTAATATAAAATCTAAATAACTATTTAAATGAACAATATAACAGTATGCTGTACTAGTTATACAAACATAGTTCGTGCGGTTTTTGAGATATATTAATATTGTGCTTTTTATACAGAATTTTCAATGATTTCATTTGCCATGAAATGCTACCAAACTTCCTTCTGTATTATTTTCAAATGGTCGTGTCAATTCTTCAAAGCACGTATTCCGTCACCCTAAGGGATCCTGCATGTGACAGATAGTTATTGCGTCTTTTATTCTTCATATCCACGCTTATCGGAGGGTTATCGCTGAACCGAACGATCTATCGACAAATAATTAATTGCAGCGATCGATAAGCAATTATTATTATTACTGAAAACGAGCCGACTGTAAGAATTTGATAATAAAATTGATAATAATAAAAGGCCGCTTTAAAATGCACAACAGCTCTAATTCCGTTCGTTTGTAAGACAATTTTTCAGTAACAATAGAATAAATAAAACAATAGAATATAATAACAACCGTAACTAAGCAACGTAACAAAAAATATTACTAAAAAAAAAGTTAAAAATTAAAAGAGTTTCTATGTTGGCATTTAGTCGCCAACAATTACATAACTCATAATACTTTTATGAACTCATTGCGCTTTTGAACTTAACGAATGAAAGGTTTTCGATTCGACTATATTTTGGTTATATCGAAAATGGTATTAGCATGTTATTATAATCATTGTTTTTGTAAGGACACTACTGAACTAGTCTCATATCACGTCGAGCGGTACTCGCTCGCCAAACGATAGTTTACATTTAATATACATTTAATATAATAGAAAAGCAATTATGTATTATGCTATAGCAAAAGCAATTATATAAGCATTTAGTGGCAATTGTGGACTAATATATATTGATTCTATGAAAATTTGTTTGGAAACCGCCATTTTGTATTACTATCGAGTGGGTTTTATTTCTTTAATAAACAAAAGATACTAAGCACTCAATTGACAAGCACTCTCCTCGTAAAATAATCAAACAATTTGTTCAAGCAATTATAAACTTAAAAGCACAACCAACAGATGCGAAAGTTGGCCGTCAAATATTTATCATTAGCCGTCTAATTCTCCAAAAACTGAGGAGAAGCTCCATTCATCAACGTCGAGCCATTATGAATGTCCTGTCAAAACCTAATGAAAAAAGTTAATAGAAAAAGTTTGACGTTGTCAGCGGATGGTGACAGTTCGAATTTTAATATTCGAACTAAGTGACGTTCGGCCTCTAATGAAGGGGTAGGAAAAAGGATGCATCTTTATTTTCCGAGTTTCTCGACATTTCATTTAGAAAGGTATTTTTTCTTACTTTTTAGCGATGTTGAGATGACGTATTTCACTTTAAAGTGTCCATTATTTGTGATTACTGGCTGGATTCGTTACTCTGCCCTTGACAGATGTAAGCTTATTACAGTTTTGTTGTTATTACTAAATACGGTAGAAGTTACTTATAGAAATTGGCCTTGATGACCATTACGAATTTGTTCGAAAATATCTCAAAAGCGTAAAAACCTAACAGGAGACGATTTCTCTTCTTGGTTTCAGCAAAAATGGCTACGCTTTGTTACCAAATACCAACAACGTTGTTTAAAACAAAATATAAAAACTTTAATCGAATAAGTAAATGTTGCACCCAAGCGTTTTTTCTAGAATTATTGTCATACTTTATGCGTTTTCAACAGTACCAAAACCTAATCGGGCGTTGCGACTTATGTGTCATTTGTCCATTAATTACAGCAATTTATTATGATCTTGACACGTTATTTAATATTAAAAAAACTCGAAAAGCAAACATTAATCATCCATTTTTACTTGTAAAGTAATAATTGGCTCAGACCTTGATATAAATTGACAATTTATAACATTATCTAAATTACGTGTAAGTTATCACGTTTCAACTCTGTTCGCTTTTTAATAATGCTTAAATATATATACAATTATCAATTGATAAAATAAATGAATTGTGACGATTACGTCACTGATGGTATTTGGAGTATTTTAAGAAATTGTGTACAGTAAGGACGTCTGAAGTTTGTTGTAATTCAGTAATATATATAAATATTATAATTACGCAGGTCATGTTATACTTTACATAAGTGTATATTTTTATAAGGGTTTTATGTTACTCAATAGACGTCTATCATGGGGTAAACATGTTATTCATTAACGAAACTAGTTCATCGAATGACGACTTTTTTTTAACTTTTTTTTTCGACGAATCTAAGAAGAAAGAAACTTTTGAAAAAAGAATACTTGTTATTATAATAAAAAGGTTTTCTTATTCTTCTTCTAGGAATAAGAAAAAATATACTTCTAGCTGAGCGTAATGTCATATGAGAAGACACAACCTGAGATGGCCTGCCGACTTATTACGTAACCCCAACGGTAGAGCTACACTGAAGCGGCTCTTCCAATGCTGTTTTATTGTTCATCATCCTTAGATATCACCCGTGTCGTGCTGCAATGGATAAGCGAAAACTGTAGATGAACACCATTGAAGTTACGTAATAAACAAGCTGGTCTTGCCCAATAAAACAATGTGATGTCTTCTGGAATGGTACCAGCCTTTGATTACTTTTAATTTCACTCAAGAAAAGGGGCTAATAGTAAGTTAACTGTAATTCATTAACATCTCTTGTCTCTAGTATGTCTTACAACGATAACAAACCTTCTGCGGCGTCTTGCGTGTCCTAGAGGCTTGTTGACTGCACCGATATGTGTTTTTAAATATTTTCCTCCTTGTATGTGTTATTTCTTAAGAGAACTAAGACAAGGCTGTATAATCTCAATGATTTGACTTAAGATACCTAACTTGTATAATAGATGCATTGTTAGTTTAGATATTGCTTAGGCGTTCTGTACTGAAGAGTCATCATAAATTTACCTCACGGGCGTACCAACCTGCTGAAGAGGACCTACTGACGCGTTATTTACGTTCTGAATAAAATCCACTATGAAATTATTGACCTTTTCATTTGTTCATTGTGTAAATTCACTAAAATAACTTTATTTATAATATGTTATTATAATTTATGAACATGTTAATTGTATTTATATTAAATTATTTTTTATTGATTGTACTGATATTTTTGTTAAATAATCAATGTTATAATTGTCGATTATTAAGTTTATTCCATCAGTACCAAGTACACCCTGTAATAATAGTTATGTAAATACATATATAGAATAGAATATATCTTTATTGTACATCAGCCAAATCAAGAAGAGAAATACACAAAAAACTTTAACTAATTTTGTACAAAGGGCAGATATCTTTCAGGTAACTTTAGGATGAACAGGATAAAATAAAAATAAAAAAATAAATTTATTAATATTATTTAATATTATGTATAAATAAATAAAATTTCCCCTACTTTATAAGCATTCATCAAACCCTACAAAACTCGACCCACTGACACAGAACGTGAAGAATTCCCATAAAACAATATATAAACCATTCACTCACAAGTGGAGGCAAGTGTCAATTGGTCTAGAATGGCTTTTATCGAGATGTCATCAATCTGTTACTATTATAACGTTTCGCCACGATTATGGAGCTAAGAATCAGAGGAATAAACTTTAATCAATTGATTCTATAACTTTACAAGACAATGCACGGATTCCGTTGCGTACTAACTAAATTTAATCTAGTTCAGTACTACTCTTCACTATACAATCAAAAAAGACTTATGACCGGTGATGAAATTTCTAAAACGACGACTGGATATTTGACTTTATCGTGGGCATATAAGATGCATATTAAAATAAGTCAAAAGTGTATTGATCGTCTTAGAGTCAACTAACTTGAGGTTCCATACAAAATCAGAACATTATACTATACGTCTGATATTCAAAAAGAAAGGCAAATAACTATACATAAACTATATTTGTTAGTTTTGTGTGTTTTTTTTATTTTGCCATTTTGCTGTGGTTTTTGAAATTTATAGTTTTGTATTGGCATATTAAGATATTATTTACAATCTGAATAAGAAGAGTTTGAACTTGGTAGTTGTTGAAATTAAGAAGTTCTCTGCTCTGCCCATTACGATACCCGACAGGATGCATTACTTGAAGCTTTTAATCGCGTAACACCTTTTTTAAACATTATGAATTCAGTCTTTAAATTTAATCTTTAAATCTGTTAAACCTTACTCGCAAACACAGTATTAAGTTTATTTTGTTACCGTCTACAAATATAATCAAAATAACTCTCTTGAGATAAAACTACACACGCAGCGCCCTCATTAAATCTGATAAAATGCAAATATTTTAGGTAATCTGAGCAAAGTCGCCTGCCAAAGTTAGTTAAGATTATCTCGGCCATTTTGTCCGGGTTTTTACGGTTTTGATATGTGCCAAATTGTCGCTTAGATATGCATATGGAAGTTAACACATTTAAAAAAGTTTAACTTTTAGAGAATGTTTAATATATTTAAGGCGTGATAAAGCACTTTTTGTGCCGGCAAAGTGAGAGTGACTAGGGCAGTATATCGCATGCTTCACTAACTATCTTCACATATGGACTCCTCTACTGCTTATCATCAGGTAGTGTCAAGTCATTTGCTGTGCTTTATATATATAAAAAGCTATTTTTGAAACGCATACGAAGATTATAAAGCTGAAGCTGAAACTTCATAATGAAATATAATAATAAGTCGAATCCCGGTAGGAGCAGAAATTTGTATGAGTATGAATATCAAGACAAGTCATAGATGTTTGAATATAGTATATCTCTGATATTTAGATACTTATTACTATCTTTCTCCGTTATCTAGTATCTATAACATAAGCTTTTAATAGTTACTTTACTCGCTTTGGGCTAGATGTGTAACATGGTGCTACAACTATGTGATGTTATAGCAACTCCTTCCGCCTTTAATTAATACTGGCAATAATTTAAAACCATCAATCATTTAAATTCAAAATCTTGACATATTTCTCATTGTTTCGGTTTCAACTTTCAAATCATTCATTATACTGTTGGCCGTCGACGGAGACTGACTCCATTGTATCACATTAAATACAGTTATTAGTATTTATAATTAACCAAAGTTCACCATTGATTTTATTTAAAACTCCTTTTATAATTAAGTCACTTTTATAAGTAATAACTATAGGACCTTATATATATTCAGTTTCCATTCAGTGTTCAGTTATAGATTGTTTTGCGTTTTGTTACAGTGTTGGGTTGAGTTTAAATTTTATAGACTATATCTACTAACTCTAGGTCGGTACATTTTTTGGGTTGTATTTATTTACTTTATGCGCTCAGCAAGAAATCTTCCATCCACATTAAAATGTTATTTTTCTCAGGTCAAGTTACTCCCGCTGTATACTGACCAATCTGTTTTTCATATTAAAAACGCACCTTCAATCTATGCGACTGGAAATAAGTGGAATAGTTATCACATCATCATCACTATAAATATATTAATAAAAGCGTATACAGAGATATGCAAGCGCACACACACAACATGAACTCAAAATTATACACATACATACATCTCACTCAACACAAGATACACAGATTCTCTTTTGAGACTCGCTTGTGTCTAAATTTTAACACTCATAATTTTTCTTTATATCTAAGTTGAAAAAGTTTATTCATGATGTGATAAATATACCTACTCATTGTATTGTACTTTCATACATCACGAAGATAATATTGTGAAGTGCAAACTCTGCTACTACAAATATATTGCATAAATCTTGGAGTAAATGCTTGAAAAATATACTATTTTTATTTATTTATGTTCTCAGATATCGAAAATACACATCGGTTTAGATACAAAACCTTGTCAAAAGGCAACTGGCAAATCGGTGTGATTGTCGGCCTCGTGATTCGTTTAAATCGATAAGAACTAACAGTATAAAATAAACGTTAATCGATAATAAAGGAAGTAGTAACAGACAGACCCTTTTCGGGCTCGTAATGCCATTGGAACAGGATTTAATGCCTGCCCCGTGATTAGTTAACATCAATAAAAAGAAAGATTTTAATACAAGTGAAAAAGATTCAAATTTAATTGTTAGGGACCACAGAAAGTTCTTAAAAATCTTTAGCAAGCGCCGATACTCTTCTAGAAGCAAAGGATAACAACCTTATCTAGTGTTACTTGGCTTATATTTTCATAGTACATTGCTTCACAACAGCCACTATTTGTATCCATGTGCAACACTTATCTACATATCAAAATCGATGGTAACATCAGAATAAACTTTTCAACGATTCATCGTTTCGTAACTCGACGCCATATTGACAGTTGGGAATAAAACGCCATACATCAAAATGGCGTCCAACATGGCGGCCGCCCGTTTGACAGTTATCGCGTGTTGCGCGGGAACATTAAACTCATTGATATTTATTACTCAATCGTGTTTCTAGCTCGATATGATTTAATGTTAATACATTCCTTCTGTTATTGTTTATGATATTTGTTTTCGTTTGGTGTGCGTTTAGATTTGTAGGTGTTTAAACGAATTGAGCTTTTAACGGGTTAAAATAAGGCTATATATATCAGCCTGGTCGAGATAGAATTTGATATTGAAATGCAATATGATTTTGGATTGCAATTCCATTTAGATACACAAAATGTTTATTCGTATTAGAACACAGAAAACTAAATATGAAACAACTCAGTGATCTAATATACAGTTAAGAATCAGCTATTATAACAATTTGGAATTACAATATAAACTCATTTTATTAAGGAAAGCTTACTACAAAACAACCGATAATCTAAATGATACTTAATCGTTGAAGTGAATTGCTCAACTATGAAAAATCAACATTAAATATTTCATGTAATACCTTTAACATTTAACACGCAAAGATATAATTAATTTGTTAATGTCATTACAAACATCTAGAAGCTTCGGAATTTCTTGCGCAGCTGAAGTATTCGTCGAAGCGTTAGTAGAGTTAAATAACGACGACTGAGAATAACTTGTAATAATTGAATGGACTATTTATGTAAAGTACTTTTTGAGATTGATTTAAATGGTTGTAGTTACTGGCACATCAAGTACAGTACAGTAAGACGGATATTAAAATAAAATAAAAAATTGACTGAACAGTATATAAAAATTGATTGCATTTTTTAAGGCACATTTTAAAGATCTGTGGATCTTTGTAGGTGTATCTAAAAACAAAACAATGAATTTGGAGCAGGATAAAATACGGGTATATTCGCGATACAACGCAACACACGCACACAACTAATACAACACACACCACAAACAAACAACTAATAACAACACAACTAATTTTGATACAGCGTTAGTAACATTTAGTAATTACATAATATATTTATTCTTCAAAGACTTCACGTGATGGTAAGTAATGATAAATCTGAAGATAGAAACCAGTTGCGCCTATATTCGTCAAACATAAAGAAACTGGCTATCTTACCAGCTGCCCGAACACAATATGTTGTTCTGTATGTTTTAAGAGCATTGAAGACAAGTCCCCATGTTTACAACATAACAGTAATCATTTAAGCAGAACTTTTGTATAATTTCCAATTTTTTGTTGTTTTTTTTTTAATTTCATTATGTGTACATAAATTGCTAAATACATAAATAACGCTCTCTCAATTAACTCTAGATACCATAGTCTTCACGAGAAAATTGAACTACAAAGCAGTGTTGTTTAGTTAATATTTAGTAAACTGAAAGCACTTCAAAAACTACGCTAACAGCAGAAGTTAACCTCGTGATAAGCAGCACAAATATATTGTAAGTACCAAAGCCCTTTCACGAGAAAAGATGCCGCGTTAAAGTCAATACATAACTAGCGAGAGGGTTGAGTGCACATAACATTTTATGTGCCCATCACCCGTCGCTAAGTGATGCGTAAATTCTTATAACACGACCATTCAAATATGAAAGATGAGTGGCCGGGGACGATAGCTTACCCCACTATGCGAGCTGGAGAGAAACTAGGCTTGGTTAGTTCTAAGCTGTAGAAGGGCACTTTGGACTAAATCATCTCTACAGGTGAGAGAAAGGTTTAGAGCATTCATCCGGGAAGCGAAGCAAGCAAACACTATTTTCGAAAAAATGTCTGTCAATTGCGTGGATCGAATAGATATAACTACACTTATAATTTACTTAAATTAAAAATTTGAATTATTAGGCAAGCAAATTCAGCTAACTGTATTGGGAGAATATTTCCTAAAATAAACGTATTGCCTATAAATGCTTCTACGTATAAAAACCTTCTGTGCTGATCTATTTGCTGCAAAGATGTTAAAGGTCCGTACATGTTTCGGAAGTATAAAGAGTCACGGCAGAAATAAATGATATGGTGTAACGCAAAATTATGTATCTAGGAAGTCTACCTTACTCCTCACCTATTATATAGGGGAAGCTAAGAAGATCCAGCGTGAGTAAGGGAAAGGTTGTATAGTATATTTTACTTTAAATAATGCCATAAAGATTGTACCTTCACTCTTGAACTAAAGGGACCTATATATATTTTTTTTAATTTTATTAACCAAAAAGTTATCATACAGACGTCTTCAGAAATCAAAACTTATATAGTAAAATCACAAGACATGTATAATAGATTAATTATTACAACCTTTAATAAAAAAACCGACTTCAAATCACTAAAACGGCATTAATATTTCTCTTTAAGAAGTTATCCAATTTAAATTCCAATTTTAAATGTTATCCAGTTTTTTAAAATTTTTGTCTTTACAGAGTTTTTAAGAAGGTTTTATTTATGTTTAAAACTTTTTTCTCAGTTTTGATCAAAGTTAAATGAGTGACCGTCAGTATTGTCGACTTGCCTAGTCGGTCATTTGTCTGTTTGTCATTAGTTTTAATTTAATTTTAATTTTAAATTAAATGAAAAAATACATATAAGGTGACAGTGGAATGAAAATTCTTCACTTGTTCATCATAATACCAAAATCGCTATATGTGGGGTTTCATCGATTCGTCATGTTAATAATGGGGCCAAACTGGAAGTGTATCCTTTCAAAAAATGAACGACAAAGTAACGGAACGGAGTTCTGAAGTAACAAGCATTAAAAAACTCATACAATCAAATCGAGGATCTCCTCTTTTTTGAAATCGATTAAGATAGTTATAAAATGGCTATAAAAACTTATAAAATATTGAAAAAGCATAATTTGTTCAAAATACCAATCCTGACTTAACAAATTGTATAATAGATGCACAGACATTAGGTAAAAACTTACTTCCAAATCAATGAATCATTTTCAAAACCGCTAACACAATCGACATTTCAACACGTCCATACATGAGAAATTAAAATTCCAATTGACACCACAGTGTGCCAGCGCAAAATGACGGAAACAAAAATCGAAAAATAATATTCCCCGTTGCAGCCACTCAGTCGCAAATTGCCCGCCGGACGGCGACCTGTCACTTGTCACCGTGTCACAACTGTCTCATTGTCAACGCATGTGTCAGCCGCCGCCGTCACAACCGATTTACATAAAAGTGGTCCGTAGGTGACAATTAAAAATGCCAATTTGCGCGTCCTTATTTCAGCGATTGTGATGTAATAAATCGGATTACGATGCTTCTGTTTTAAGATTCTGTGTTACTTTACATATCTAGAAAAAAAAATTAAAAACTTTTTATTTTCTACTAACAAATATTATCAAAACTCTTGTAGTCAGAGCCTCCTTTTAAGCCTGGAGATGTCAGTACCAGGAGACTCCACTCCTTCATATCAGAATATTATATTATTCTTTAGAAATCAATTTTAACTCTTCCCAATCCCTCGACGGCTCGAGGGGTGGGAGAATGCCAGGGTCAGGACGACAGAGAGAGGAATCGGTGGACAATTCTGGCGTCATCGAGCAAGACTGCCCGCTGGAGCCTTGCAATCATTGGTCCATCACCCAGTCTCAGATATCCTCTTCAGATGATCGCAAAGAGAACTTGGGATGAGACCATATTGATCTTATTATAATATTATTTTTGCTTCAGAGTATATACATATATAAACATACCATTACATATTATATTATTAACTTACATTATAATAGTTGTAATGACACTTTATGGCTTATCTTGCGTTCAACATCTCGAGTTACTACATTTATTTTCGAAATAACTAATTTATTGAAGACAAGCTTATAATGAAATCTTCTGCTTTGATCTCTTTTCTAATACAATCGACTTTATGAATCGCTAATAAAATACATATACGAAGTTAGTTTGTGATTATGATCAACACAGTGTCACACGCTGACACTAAGCTGTGTGATCATTCTGTAATCGGCGCGATATTAAATCGGTTGAAGTTATACAGCTATAACATTAAACGGCTCTAAACAATTACGTTGCAGCCAAGTTGGGTTGTAACATAAAGCGGTAAGTGGTGTATTAATACTCGGAGCAAGGGTTGGGTTAATACATGGTCGCATTAACGAGCCGTATCAGCTATATTAATAGCACATCATCGAGATAGCCTCGCTCGAACCGCGCCGAACATTCGCTTAGCTTTTACGACCCCGCTCTTTAGGAGTATAGTCGTATGTGAAATGTAATATATTTTATATTCGTTTTTTCCATAATGGGACTGCTCGAGGTAAAATCAAACAAGCCTTAATAGGATAAAATTTTATGCGTAATAGAATTTTTATTAGGCATGTTTTATTCGGTGTTTTAGATGGTGGGTTTGTTAGTGAATAATGACGTGTCTGTACTTATTTATGACAAGCTATAAAAAGCTTAATAAATATTTATCATCAACTTGATCATTATGTTAGATTTTTCATTATTGTCATGAATTTAAATTTTATTATATACATGAAATTAACCTCACCATATAAATAATTGAATGGAATAAAACAGTATATTATATGTTTTCGATATGTCTATAAATAAGTTAACAGTCATTTGTGTTGGTATTACTCAAATTTCTCGTCTATATATTAGTGAAATGAGTCCAGAATTGAATAGCCTTGACGTGGTGGAGCATAATTTTAAATTCCCAGTCACATTCATAACGAACTTTCAACTTGCATTTCGTTCCTATGGCGAGTACACTCACTAAATTTCCACGAGGATGTATCAAAGTGACTATTTTTTGAAGGTCATCTGATCGAGTTGTCAGTACCCTTCTTATTGAGAGGTTTTGAATCCTGGTAGGGATAGATATTTGTATGATAAATATGAATATCTACTCACAAGATGTTTGTTTTTTGATTTAGTATATTTCTGATAATTATATATATACTACTCTGTTATCTAGTATCTATAACACAAGCTCATAATGATACTTAATTTGTTCGAGATAATGGGTGTGAGTATGATATTAGGGTGAGGGTGGATATTAATGAAATAATGAAAAACTCATCCGTGTTTAGGAAGGCCCGTTAAGTTGTTGACCTCGGTTGTAATGGCAACCGCTTCCATACATCAACCCACATTAGATTCCATACTTGGAAGATCTATGTCCAACAATGGGAAGTATTTAGACTGTAGATGATGATATTAGTTAAAAATATATATTTGTTTTTAGAAAATTCTTTTGGTAAAAATAATTCGGTGTTTTTATTGCTACTATTTTGATTCTATATATTAATAGTTCTACGGTAGTTTGACATCACAATAATACAAAGATCGATTCGACTTTTATAATAGTTGTTTCACATCATTTCATTTCCTGAATTTTTCAAATATTAGCGAACTCTAATGACCGCATTGTTGATATGATGAGATATCAACAATGCGGACACGAAATATAAATGTGTTTGAACACTATTTGTTGGTTGATACTTGAATTGTACTGATACTGCTTCTCCTTAGTAGTCTGTGATTATATGTATTTTAGTGGATATATATTTATATAATTATGTATTATGTAGTGTATATATGCTATCATTGAGTAAGTACCTATGTATGTATATATTTATTATTTGTATGTAATAAGTTTTATCATTTTATACGTCGCCAACTTCCCTCAAGTACTTTATCTTGAATCCTGTCCATCCTAAGGTTACCTGGAAGAGATCGCTTTTAGCGATAAGGTCGCCCTTTGTACAAAATTAGTTAAGTTTTTTTTGTGTGTTTCTCTTTTTGAATTGGCTGATGTACAATAAAGATATATTCTATTCTATTCTATATCATTCGAGAACTCAGCCTTAAAGCACTTTGGTGAGCAAACAAACAAATTTATCCATTACGAATACGCGCACAATAAATTGTCATTACAAACGATCACAGAACCAAATAAAAAAATAAAACGTACTCCCGAAAGAGCGCAACCCTATAATTCAGTGCTACGACCCACTGTGCGCTGCTAAATTTTTATATTCACGAAAGGGAAACGGTTATGTCCAGAGTGAATTTGGCGGAAACGAGACGCGATGGGTCGGGTCGAAAGTGCCCCGGGCGACTCGTAAATTTGTCATAAATTTGAAACGTTCAAGGATTTGTAGTTTAAACTCAAAGCATTTCCTCGAAAATCCCTCTTAGGTCAATACCATGTTGTTAGTGAATTGGACAAAAAATTGTGTTTTGTGACTAGACAAGTGCTTGATGATTGAGTAATTGCCATCATTATCATTTGCGGTGAACAAATTCACTTTGAACAGTAACATTCAAGGAACGTAACTTTTTCATATAGGAAATAATCACAAATAGTCACTCGTTACGAAAGTAAATCGTGCAAAATTTTTATAAATTTTATATTTCATGTATCATACTTTAAATAATCAAAGAAGATTTAATAAATCATCTAGCGAGGTTAATGGTCACTAAATTTTTTTCATATAGGCAAATATGCTCTTGTTTTTAGAAATATATTTAAGGTATAATAGTCAAGTCAAGAAATAGATATCTCAGTGTTAACATATTTACTGTTACAGTACTGTTGCTTATTATTACATCTCAAATAGGTTTAACTCACATTTTCACTATCTATATCACGTCAAGATCTAATCCCATTATTTTTTATGTTTTAAAACACATCTCACACGTAATGCCAAATATAGTTTGGTTGAATTTTAGCGAGGCACAACTTTAACAAGTGGTCATTACTTATTCCGCTCACGTTGCGGATGTTTTAAAAACAGCAATTTCATACGCAATCTCTCGTCCGCAGAACATTAATCAGCGCACAGTGGTCGGGCCGCTGTCGTCTGTATGTCAGCCGGCTGACGCGTAGTGCCCGCCGTTGACAGCTTGTATAGGGTTGACAATGATGCGTCATGGTTTATTCATTATTAAACAATTTATTAATGAAAATTTGTTGGTTCAGCCATGGCAACTCATAAAAACAGAGATAAGCTCCTGCATTTGTGTTATAATGAAATAATAAATCAAAAAATAATAAATATCAATGTTTTGTTTAATTTAAGTAAATGATCTTTAATATTTTTGATAGTCCGTGAATATAGGCTAAATGAATTTTAAATTAACACACTTATGGTTTATTGTTATAGGAAGAAAAAACATATGGAATGGTATGTAAAAGTGCACTTACGCACCAGTCAATAAACATTCTATATTCTAACCCTTATTCTTGTTTGCTTTCCTTTTCTTTATTATCTATTAACATTATGTTATTTTATTATACATTATTCCACGCAAAGCGTAATATTGTAAAAAGGTTGTGACATTCTCGAGCATAACTTTTTCTTATAATATCTCAGACCCGTCTCTGAACCAACACTGAAATGCGACAGCCTTGAGAGCTGTCCAATTCGCGACACGACGACACATTTCACTGCTAAACGTCAAAATTTTTTGTCTGTAAATTGACACCGGCCAGTCCACAGTGCTGTTTAGAAATAGTTTTTACAGTAATTGCTCTGTTTGCTCCTCCAATACCTTTTTGGACAGTTGTTTCTGGCTGCTAACTTTATTTATATCTGTATGCCATAAGTGTTTGTTTTTTACAATCTGATGTCTTTTTAATATCTTCTCTACTAAGTAGAGTGTTCATGTTCCTATTTCAAAAGTAATAAGGTTTTGTATAGCCTAAGTTAGAAGTGTCTTAGTTAAAATTATGTTAGTTTGTGAGAACGTTTGTGATGGTCTAGATTCAAATAAAAGATTTTTTTTATTAAGTGGATTAAGGAAATATATTCTTTTAAACCTTTTTATGTAGATGACTTATAATATGGTACACCTTCAAAATAATTTAAAAAAACATTTGTTGTCAATAAAAAGTACATAATTATTAACTCGATTAGCTTCAATGATACATTCTAACGTAACAATAATGTTACAAGATTATAAATTTTACAAGTAGGCTTTAACGTTTGGAACAGTTGCCCGAGAGTTTATGTATATGTTCTGAGATTCAGCATTATTTAAGTAGTGTGATTTTGTTATTTTACTTTATATTATAATAACTAAACATGCCGTTGTTTACTATTGCGACTAAGCAGGTTATCGAGCACGCACAAGAAAACAAAAAATTCACAAATTTGCATGGAATTTAATTTTATAAGATGATAACAATATAAACTTACGGTATTACGGTCACTGTTACTACAGTTTAACAATATTACTCTACATGCATGACATAAATTAAAAGTTTTAATTATCTTAGCTTAAATTCCATGCTACTAGAAAATCCTGGCGTTTACTATTACGTGCGACTAAACCTCTTTTTTACCTTGTTTTTTTTAACCTTGCATATTTAATTTACCATGCTAACCTCGCAATACGTTATCGCCACGAAAACACTTCATTGACAGCTTCGGTTTCGTGTTTCAAGTGCCACATTTTATCAATGGCATTCAAATTTTTTATCAATTCTCCACTGGCTCGTAAAACTGTGGCTCCCGTCTTGTTTATTGCTTCCTCTGATAATGTTAGGAAGTCACCACTTCTGATAGGAGACTGAAAATATAAATAAAGGAAAACAGAAGGCACGGTTCAAGTAAAACGAAATTGATTTTGTAAAAATCAGAATTAAGGTGGCGTCGCGAACGCGATTCGGAACGAAGTCTTAAAAAGAAAGGGGTCGCATTTGCCTGACTTCTGTCAAGACGAAAAAAGGAGATTGGTATTTTTGAATAAAATTCTGAGATAAATGCGCGAATCAGGAGTAAATTTACAATTAAAGCTTTTACTAGACTAACAACAGAGATTTAGTAGTAGGGATATTGAATTTCTGTGCCGGTGGACAAGGAATGGTTTTAAGGCGAGGTTTAAAGGCGGTAGGGTCCCATCAAAGGGCCCAAGGGCCCATCATATTTATCATCGCCATGAGATATGATAACATGAACTGACTGATGAGTAAGATTTATTGTGAATTAAGTAGTGCGAAAGTAAATTTCCGTATCTACTGTGATTCAATATTAAGAATCTTTTTATCTATGTTAAATTCCATTCCTTTTATTCTAAACATTGTATAGGTCTAGAAATTTTCAAAGCGAAGCAAAGTAAATACACAGTATCTTTTAATTCGCAAATCATTTATATTCCATTTGCGAAAAGTGACATCAAACATACAGTCAACCAAATGGCAAATAGTCGAGATGATTGCAATAGTCTCACTTGCTACTTAACAAACCTTTAAAAACTTCTTCACTACATTTTTAAAGAGCCCCATGCTAAAACAGTTTGAAAAAAACCCCACAGTCTTGGGAAAGAGGATAAAGTTGCTCTAAAACCGCAAAGATTGATCACGGGATTTATTCAGTTGGTGAGATTGCATGCTCTTTACGACTAGATTTAAAAAATGCTTATTTTAATGTTCAAAACAGGGGAATTACCTGACACAAGCATTTTGTGCTCATTAGACACCTTGAACATAATAAACTCGGCTTCTCTTCTTTCAGCCGGGTAGTTTCTGCAAATTGACATCAATTGCGCCTGATCACCTGGCAGTGTCATCTGTGGGTATAGATTTGGAATTGGAATTCAGAAGAATGGTATATTGTTCTCCACTAAGTATTGTTTTTAAATTTCTCTTCTTGAATTGGCGGATGTACAATAAAGATATATTTAATTCTATTCTAACGATGTGAGCAGTGCCATGATATAAACAGGCCGATTGCAATGTAACATAACTTAGACAAGGAGAAGAACAAAAATAATCAAAATATCTCTTTACACGAGATTTAAACAAACATGACCTTCTGAAATCATTTTCGTACATCCATTTTGCCTCTTCAATCTTTATGCGCTTGCTAAGTGCACATGTCCTTTTACTGCGGGATTCGCTGAAGGATCTTAATTGACTCCTCGTGAAAAAGAAAAGATATAACAATTTGCGGTGCTTTTAAAACAGTTGTTTGATGTTTAAACAAATATAAATGGTAGACATTTTATTTATTTATTTATTAACTACAACAAGATTAACTTTTGATTAACATGCACAAAAAAAATACAATTAATTAGAATTAAATGCAATCTTAATTATAGGAGTTACACTATAGCTATACAGAATACTTTGAGACATTGTTGTTAATTCTTTGTTTCAGTGTAAAGGGAAACGTTAGTAGAATATAAAGGGAATTTATTAAAGTAATGTTTAAAACATGCCTTAGTTATTTTTTCTTGAATTCACACTGCATTTACTTATATGCCATGAACAGGGGATTTTTTCATAGGCTTGTTAATTAAATAAAACTACACATCATTTCCTAATGGTGACACATGCACCTTTTAGTCTTTTTACTGGAGGTGGGCGTTAATGTCTGCGACACAGTTTTATTTTAAACTAATGTAGCCATTATCGTTTACTTTTTTATGTATGTATGCTTATTTTTGTTTCAATAAATAAATAAAATAAAAAAAATAAAAAAGAATTTACCAAAGTAAATTATTTTCGCCGCATTCACAATTAAATACGGCTCCCACTAATAGGATAAGTAATTTGAAGTTGTAATATTTTTATAGCTTCGTAGCTTAACATATTATGCTAAGTAGAAATGTGGTAGGGTTAACATATGAAGATTTAAAGAATCAAGTTATTGGATCTATTGAAATAAGAAGCAGAGCAATTTCGTCAGCACACTTATGATAAGTCAAAATTCGACCTTAGATAGATTATTGCAACTCAGCATTAGTGTTACTAAGGAGTTTCTTTCCACTACTATAAACTCCCATATTATTTTGTTTAAATACTTATAGTGTTGGCGACTAGATGCCAACATAGAAACTCTTTTAAGTTATAACTTTTTTTTATTAATATTTTTTTTACGTTGCTTAGTTACGGTTGTTATTTTATGTTAATTTATTTTTTCGATTGTAATTGCAAAATTTTCTTACAAACAAACGAGATTAAAGCCGTTATGCACTTTAAAGGATTTTATAGTAAATGCCGGGTTGATACCCAGTAAAATTATGACTATTGCCTTTATAATTATATTTATTTATTTTCTGATACATATTCCCTGTTGTGACGATTTAAAAGAGCTTAGTAAATAAGTCTATTTAAATAAAGTTATTTTTGACTTTGACTTTTGACTTTGACTATTATTATCAAATTAGTACATTCCGCTCGCTTTCATATAGGATATACATTTTCTATTGTTTATATATGATCTAGACTTCTCATATGACTCTATCATACAGAAAAGCCTCTGCAGAGCTTTAGGACGTATTGAGACTGTTGATGATGAGATAATGAAATGAAAAACGTAGACGGGTGGGCCAGTAAGGTATTAAAGGCTAACGTCATCTAATTTAAAGTTTTTTTAAAGTGAAAAACGTTTAGATGAGTACTTTCCACGGTTCATACGCATTTTAGTGAGGATCACTTCAATGTGCTTTCCAATTAGACGAGAAAAATGTATTGTGTACTTATAGTAGAAAGGTACAGTCAGCCTCATAAGTAGCTTATCACTTTACTACCATGTCATACCAACTATTAAGTTAGTAGTCAAAATACCTGCTATAATGTATGCTATAACTTTTACTATAGAATATTTATTATATATTATCAATTTACTTTTACTATAGACAAATATTTTAAAATCATAATCAGCGAATTAACTTTATTACTTTGCTGTGTGGTACCGTACCATGCTGCACCATCAGAGCATAGAACCTTAGTCCCTTTTGATCTACTATCAGAAAATTATAATAAGACATTCTGTGTGTGCGACAAAAAGTGTTTCCAATCAGTTCTAATTGACAGATATCGGTCGTTTATTGGAGAGAGACAGCTGTGGGGTTGTCTATGTCATCGATATTAAATTTGAAAATTAGTGAGAACGATATTTTATTAGTAAAAGATCTTAGTCAGAAGGTTGCCAATAAATTAAAATGATAAAAATATAAAGATAGAGAAGATTGTTTCACTAATTCCGGCTTCCAACTCAAAGCAAAATGGCTATTGATTGGTTTTTCAACAGTATATTTAAACTAGAAATGTTATCAAATTTGTAATTTAAAAAAAAAACCTTTGATCATAAACACATAAACAACATAGCTTTAATATTTATAACCTGTATTTGTTATAAATCAAGGATCATTAGGAGCTGGCGTATTGGATTCTAAATAACGGAAAAATATTTTTAATATAATATCTATTTTACATTTTCAATAAAGTAACAAATGTGTGTGTGTGTGTTGTATGTTGTGTTCATGTGTGTTGTTCATGTGTTCGGTTAATGTCATAAACACATAAACAACATAGCTTTAATATTTATAACCTGTATTCGTTATAAATTAAGGATCATTAGGATCTGGCGTATTGGATTCTAAATAACGGAAAAATATGTTTAATATAATATCTATTTTACATTTTCAATGTAAGTAACAAATGTGTGTGTGTGTGTTGTATGTTGTGTTCATGTGTGTTGTTCATGTGTTCGGTTAATGTCATAAACACATAAACAACATAGCTTTAATAATTATAACTTGTATCCGTTATAAATTAAGGATCATTATGAGCTTGCGTATTGGATTCCAAATAACGGAAAAATATTTTTAACATAATATCTATTTTACATTTTCAATGTAAGTAATATACATCTTGACAACCATGAACCGAAGTCAATAATTCTTGTATACTGCACAAACATTTGTAGCTTTGACTTGTGGCTGAATAACCTCTCGCTAGAGGTACTGATAAACGAGCTGGTGGGTTGGATTTAGTTAAATTCGCTTACAACGAAACTAAATCTTTATTTATAAAGTAATAACTCAACACTAAACCACAACATTCCCTTTAATATTTGAACCTTTATTCCAGAAAATTAGTAGATTGTAATTACTGTTTTATACGCTCCCTGATTCATAAAGGTCATATCTTAACTTAAGAGCTTCACTAAGGCTTAGGATAATGTTAGGGTTCTACTAGTTTGCTTGATTAACCAACAGTAGTCAACTTCTATCAACCTATCACAAATCATAGACTTTACAAAAAAAATTAAAATAATAACAAATGTAAGGACAAAAAATACATATACGTGTAGTCAACAAGGCAGGGTCCTTGTTATATATGTTGGAACTATACTATATAGGGATACTATCATAAAGCTTCTACTACACTTAAGGACTGTTATTATGATAGGACCTTGAACGATTTCTTAAACATATTTTCTCATCAATTTTTTTGTTTCCCTCTCAGTCCCATACGTCTAAATCCAGGGGTTTCTTTCCGTAAGCCGGGATCCCGTTCAAATCTCTTTAACGGCCGTACCAATCCTCAGCTAACAAGCGAGCAAACAGCCTGAATCAACACAGACCACTGAAATACCGCCATTACCTCGGTCTACCGCTAACTGCCGCAAATTAGGGATTTGTACGCAAAACTAACACATCATTTTACTTACACAGGGATAGAAATATCTACTTTAAGTTCTAACGTATAAGAGCTATAATAAATACTATATGATGGTATTAAACGGAATTTCCGTTCAAGTTTATTATTATAAGCTTAATCTCTGTAGGAAGTTTAGATTTGTTGCGAAAGTGTTTATTTGTGGTGATTCTGGTTTATGACCGTTTTTATTGGTTGATGGAGATTTGAGGGAGTTCTTCTTAAACTAGAGAGACACATATCGTGAAACAATGAAAATTTAAAAATCAAACATTGACATGACACATAAATATTTCACCTTTACACTTATTAAGCTACAAAAACTATTGAAGACAGTTTCAATATAATTTTGTTGACTCATCGTGTAGTTTTGCTGTTTCACTGCTTACTTGGACCATAATTGTATAAACTGTTCTGTTGTTCGTTACGGGTTATGACTTAAAAATTCTATCAATCTTATCTTTAAGTAAATTTCAGAAATTCTCTTGAAGTCAAATCAATATATTTATTGCTAGGCCTTAACCTAGTTTAAACAGAAAAGAAATCTTGAAGGCTTCAATTAAGTCTGTTCATATATATGAGGAAATTAGTGTCAAAAAGTAATCAACATATGAAGAAACAATAACAATATTGTTTAACATATCTTATCTTATCTTGCTGTAGGGCCAGGATTACTCCCGGAGCACGTCGACCCAATGGGATCTTTTGTGCTTCCCCGATCCTAATGACCGTTATCCACCCTATCTGTCGCTGTGGAGAGTACACTCGGAGAGTACACCCGGAAAGTACACCCGGAGAGTACACCCGGAGAGTTCACCCGGAGAGTTCACCCGGAGAGTACACCCGGAGACATACCGACCGACCCGGCCTTATATCTTCAGGACTGGGATAGCCCAGTCCAAAGAGACCAATTCTTTTCCTAGCAAGAGCATCTCAGTTACATAGGATGTGTTCCATTTGTTCGGTGTGCTCCGAGGCGACCCAACAAGTTTAATATATAATCTTAAAATGTTTTTAATAATATGTGCTCATGTAAAAAGAGGTCGGTTAAAAATTCACAGTGTAAAATATAGCTTACTTATTTATATGTAAGATAGCAAAAAAAATCAGAATTCATGCCGCAAGCTCAAAATCTCTTATTAATGATAAATCTCATGATTTCATAGACCAGTCCAAGCCTTCCAACGAATTATCAGCACTTCTAAGAACTAAAGAGGTTCCATATCAAGTTATAAAGACATCTGCACACGATCCCACAGTATTATGTTGAGATGCAACAGAGCGGACACGTGCGAAACATGGGTTAATTTAGTGGCGCTTGGTCCGGAAATGAGCCGAATAAATCAAGACTGGACCGCGGGGGACCGTGTACTGTCCACAAAACCATTGGTAATAATATAACAATGAACAGGTTCGAGGAGGTTTTACCAGTAAAGCCTAAAAAATTTGGTTTTGGATACAAGTGTAAATTTAAATGTCCAGAAATCTGTTAAGACAAAAACGCATGTTACATTGAATACCAATCACGACTTTTTAATAATCACAGAGCACACTTCGAAAAACGAAACACGCAAAAGTAGTATCGTATTTTCATAGATTTTTAAGCAATTTCAGTCAAAACTGTTAAATTCCGTTCTTATTGACACATTTTGCATTTCTGTGACGGCCCTGTGAGTCTGCTTTAACAATTAAACTACTTTGAACTGGAATATTTTGATTATGGTTTTTAAATAAAATCAGACAAGACAAAAGATAATTATGAGTGAAATTATGTGTTTCAACTGTGTCCACCAGTGTCTATTTCATCTGTTGAAATACAATTCTCAATTTTCAGCATTGAACAAGTTAATGATATAAAAATATTTTTTTAATATCTTACCTTAATCTGTTGACGCTACTCTGAAACTCCGCTGCGTATTCATTAGTCCGCCATTAATAATTTCTGATCCCGGAGCCGTCCGCAGCGGGCTGTCACCGGCACCGCGGGGTGACAGCTCCACCTGATTAAACGAAAATAAACAATACACGGTTTAATATTATAATAAATCATTTCTGCTTACAATTTTCTGGGCGAGGTTAGGCGTCGTAATATTTACCACTCAAATTTAATACTTATACCCAAATAGGTCGTATTCGCAAATTATCACGAGAATATAACAAATGGTCTCATTTAGAAAAATAATATTGAAGTTTATATATGAAGTTTAGATATGAAGGGAATATTTCAATAAATTGCATTTTTAATTTCTACCATGAGAAGAACTTAAAAGAATTAGGGAAGCCTCATGCTGTCCATAACATGCATCCAGCTGTATTCACTTACCAGGGGATACTCGTCACCCTTCTTAGTTTATAAATTCATAGCCTTTCAAGCCCACCTATTAAAAAAATCTTCGCAGGGTCACCTGTCGGCTTTGTATTGTATTAGATATGTATAGTATATAAGAAGATATCTATTAAACGATGGACAAGTGAATTAGAGATGTTATTTTATGTATTTAAATATGTTAAAACTTTAAACGAAATAGAAGAAAATGTCCAGAATAAAATAGATTTTATTTTCTTCTTCATTTAGGTTCATTCTTTTTTCTTATATATAAAAATATATAACTTTTCATTGGTCTCGTCAAAACTAAAAACGGCTTGACCGATTTGTATATACATAATTGTGTTTTGTTTGCTTTCATTCAGGGGTAGTTTGAAAACAATATTAATATGAAAACTTTAAGAAAAGCATTAAAAAAATTAGTATAGAAAATAGTCTCACTAACAATTGTTAACTAACAAACTGTTATTTTTTCCATCGCATAGTTTCTTTTAATAGATGGACTTAGTAGTTGTTTATAGATGATACAAAGTTCACCAGGTCAATTAGTTTAGTAAAAACAATAACAGTTACCTTCAACAGCAATCAAAATATTACCAACTTAATAAAACAGAAAAATTATAACTTCTCAACAAATACCTAAGAGATTTCGATACATCAAGAAAACCAATCATTACAATAAATATTACAAAGACCCATTCAAATCCCTCGAGTAATATCCGCTCCTGATTCTTGCTTTCACATAAAACATATTGACTTTCCATGCCAAGCGACATCCTCAAAATTAAAGCGTCATAAATGAAGACAGATTGTCTTTAAGGGCCCTTGAGGAGTCCACGTCTCTGTGAGGATTAATCTTCAACTTTATATCTTAGGCATTAAGAATGACAATGTTTAAAAGATTGTCAAGTGTCGGCAGCTGTTCGTTCCCTTTTATGTGTAAGACGCATTAGTTCGGGGCATATATTAAATTATTTTGTTTTCACACTCAAAACACAAACTAAATAGCAGGGTGATATACACAAACCACATGTTTTAAAAGTAAATTTTCATAAACAGCTGTTGTTGAATACAAATGGTACTGTAATCTCAAATTAATCGCCCAATCAAACTGAGAATTACATGAATTTTAATACCTTTGAAATTAATTTCAGAAGGTGCAAAGCGATTATTGATATTGTAACGTCGCCTTTCATCTGTTGAAATAGATAATATAAGGGCTTTTTAGTTTACAACTTAAGCAGATTTGTGTCTCGTCACGGTCTCACAAACATTGTAATTACTTTCTAGTTCATGTAGATTGTTGCTCGGTTGAATGGACTGTAGAAAATTAAATATTTAATAATTTCTTTTAATAAACCTCTAATAATACCTAAGCTTCAGTACAATTAATCAAGTTTCTAAAATTTTTTATTTAATTGTTCTGTTCGAATACTATCAATTTTCCTTAACACAGTCCACGCGCGCGACACGGCTCCCGTGTTCACCCTATAATGAAGGGTTTACTAACTTACAATATATATGTAGCGCTGTTGGAAATGTTTTTAAATAGATAATAATTTGATGTTTTATGAATACACAGGCACACTTGGCACTTTAATGTTGTGAAATAGTTAATGTTTAATTGGAAAAAATATTTAATAAACAGTGCAAATATGGGCATTGAATGTGTTAAACCCGTTCTGCGCTATTCTACTGTTCTACTAAATATATCATATATTTTCGATATATTAAAATAATAAAATTGACAGAAATAAGCTCCACATATTGCATGCCCAATTTACTGACAGTGTAAATAAATGAAATATCTCGCAACAATTTTATCACCCACGGAAATGAATTCTATGCCAAACAAATAAAAATATATAGTTTCATTTCATCCGTGGATTATAGTCCGCTATTTTAGATTCTTGCTACGAATTATGAAGCCGTCGCTCCATTTCTGACTAATAAAATTTAATAGTGAACAGTTTTTGTTTGAATAGTTCATTTGTATGTGATATTTTGTGTCGTGTTTATTTTTTGAAGCACGGAAGACAGCAGAAATAACGATTTGTTTTTTATTTTATTTAGACAAACAACTTTCTACAGTTTTTCGCATATTAAAATATTTTTAATTGGGTAGTGCAAAGTTCCAGGAGAAATTCGGCGGCATATGAGTGCTGTCAGTTACGAAAACAAAGCATGTGTCGTCATACTTTGTTAGATTCTTCAAAAATTTGTAAGCGGTGAGCCAATTGGAGTTGCATGTAGAGTTAAATCCCATACTACTCATATGTAGGGAAGCATGCGCAGGAGTGGGACACAAAAGTATAGGCTGATAATTAAACTATTAAAAATCTTACAGTATTTCGCTTTATCTGTAGGCGAGTGTTTGCACTTAGTGGTGCAGTCCGGGGTCAGGCCTGTCTTGACCCTAAATCTATTTATTCATCATAAAATAAGTCAAACAAATAAAATTACTTTTGATTTTGCAGTACACTTAAATTAATAAATGCATTACTTTTGCCGTATTTTCTCTCTCACTCACACCTATTATCTAACCGAAATGAAGCATCATTAACAGCTTGTATTATAAATACTAGATAACGGAGAAATATAAATAGTAATTCGTATATAAATATCAGAGATATGCTTAATAAACATAAAAATATCTATGACCCATGAACAAATATTAGTACTTATCACAGAAATTTCGGAAACTACCAGAATTTGAACTCGGGACTTCTGGCTTAGGGCTTAGTAGACAAGGGTAATGACCACTCCACCGGATGGACGTCATATGAAATTTAAAAAGTAATCTTCAATTATGGAATGTTTAAAGTATGTCATTTAATATAGATTTTTTAAAGGACTCAAATAACTTTTTTTGAAATCACTACTCCCCTGTTCCGAAACGTAATGAAGGATTGTATCAAAACACCAGTGTGTAACAAATTAAAATACGTATTTCTATTAAATATAATAAAGTTGATACGTAGAAACCATAAATTTAGTAAACCAAACTGCCAGCCAACAATTATTTCAATACGTAAATATAAAAAAGTTTATCGCTACAATTTTTCAGCGGACTATTAAAAGTTTTTCGGCTTGTTCAGTTGACGTGAAAATATACAGCAATTAACCGCATGAAAAAATGTTGAAACTGAAAGCTGTAACGAGCGGGAGCGAGTGTGGCGACGCATGGGGGCTCGCGACAGAAATAAACGCTTTCATGAACGACTGTATCTAGCCAGAGTTGTTAATACACCTTCGAATATTTCACTAAAATTGTGACTTTATTTTCACCGATGGCTAGGGCAGTATGTCGCAAACTTCGCTGTCTTTGCGTAAAGACTTTTTGCACTACTTACTATAAGACCGTGTCGAGTTATTGTGCTTTTAAGAAATGACCTTGATTTTCAAACATAAATGTCAATTAAGATGACATGTGACCAATTAATTGAAACAGGGTTACTATAGATTACTTTTAAATATCATCACTATATTAAAATGTCTGATTGAAAGATAATTAAAAATTAGTTGCTTAAACTTTTTACTGGTTTAGTTATTTTCTAAGCGATGAAAGATATGACATTTTTAAATATTTCACCTTTTAATTTTACGTTTATTGTGATAACTTTGTGTAAATTAACATTTGAAATAAAGGTGTAAATGGAAAATTAAACTTGATGAATGCCCGTTATATTTGACGATTAATCTGTTTTAGGACCTACCCACCATTGACTATGAGGCGGGCGTGAGGAGCTGGAGAAGCATTTAGCCATACCACGTCTTAGGTACATAAAGATTGGATGTGTCTTATTGGTAAGTATTAAAACTTATATATAAGTATTTAAACTTTTAAGAGTAAAGTTTTAGTGGCAAAATTTAAGAGTAAAAAATGTATCTCTTAAATTTAACTACCTATTTCTACTTATAGCATTTAACCGACGTGTACAAATTATGACATAGTAGTTGTAGCCACTCTTACTAAGTATCGTATAGTGGTGCGCTATGACATATCGATAAACAGATGGGCGACCGTACGCGACGTCACAACATCCACTAATTTATGCGCTCCTTAACGCCCGTCCCACCTATTAGTTGCACACAATATATTTCATGTGGCTCAGTAGTGTGGCCATGGATCGTGTAGATTTTTTTAATTAATAACTTAATCTTTCTCAATGCTCTACTTACAATATTTTATTTATTGAATAGCCTCATTTTTGTATAACCTCGCTCTGGTTTCGTTAATGTAAACAAACCAATGTTATTACAGTTGGTCCTTCGATGGTTATTCAAAATAGTTTACTACAAGCTCCTTCGTGCTACGGTTACCCGTGAGTCCCGTTTGTTACGGCAATGGTATTCACCCACCAAACCAAATTGGGACAGCGTAGTGGTACTATAGCTTAAAGTACCTTGTGCCCAACAGTGGGACATACATATTTAGATTGATGATGATATCGATTCAAATAGAAATATTAATAAATTGAATAATTTAACTTTAAAATATAAATTTTTGCAGTGAGCTGTTATGGATGCTGAGCTTCAGAGAACCAAGTATGTTCATTGAGCTGTGCATTGACATGAAAATGTATCCACAGAAGACAGGAATAGTAACAATATTTGTATGAATAAATATTTTAAATTAATTTTCATTTACTCTATTGTGTTTTAAAAATATATGCGTTTGCGCTGCGCCGAATGGTATTAGTCTTCAACGCTTACACAGCTTTAGCTGGCTGAAACTGGATTCATGTACACTAGAATCGCAATGAAATCCAGAACAGGGATTTAATTCCAAATTTTTACAAAAAATAATAATAACCTTGTAAAATTAACTTGACGGCAGGAACCTAAAGGATTTGCATTCAATTATTTATATGTATTCACTTAAATTTAAAGCAGAATAAATGTTACCTCTTTCATTGCTACCTTTATAAACGATTTTGTTATTTGTAGTGGAATATTAAGATCTATAATAAAGCATTAAAGATCTCATTGGGTCGACGTGCTCTAGGAATAATTCTTGCCCTACATTAAGATAAGATCTATAATAAATAAATCTTTTTTCAATTTAATGGTGTAAGTGGTTACTGCTTCACTAGTTAACTATCCACAACCTTGCCATTCATATCAATTTATTACATGACACGTATCAAAGCAACAACAAAATTATGCATAACCTACACGTCGTAAGTATCCCCAGCTGAGTTATCGGTTAAATCTGCTTTTTATTTCTGGAAACCATCGCGACTAACAGCTCAACGGCTTTCATCTTGTAAACGTTATTAATCGACACCGCTCCCGGACATACCCCATCACTACATGTCTGGCCAGAAATAAAGAAAATGGTGGACATCGATATGTTTTGTGTACAACGGTGAACCGCTACTGCACTGAAATAAATATTTTTATATAGACCACAGCAATAACTTTTAAATGAAACGATTCTATGGTTATACGACTGTTTGTTGAATGATTATCCCGCAAAATGTTTATGTTCGTGGTCTTTGTTCGTTCCAAAACACAATCAGTCATGTTCATACAAAACAAGGATGAAAGCCATTGTCACGAATGCTCGCAATATTGTATGTTCTGTTCGCGATTCTCTTCGCTGTGACTCTATGATAGTGAATTATGCATGGAAATAAGTCAGCGTCGTTTTTAATAAGCCACGGTCGTGAGAAACTTTAATGGGGAGTGATGTTATTAGGAGTAATTTCATTGCTGCGCTAATTCCATTCCGTCGTCCTAGTTGTTTCTGATGTTGGGTGAAATTAAATTTATATTTATCCATGTCATGTGTCATTAATCTTTAAATGTTCATGAGACTACAGAATTAGTTTTGGTACCGTGAAATATTAATAACGTAAGGTCTATTTAATATTTTTTTGTAGTTACTGCTGGATAATGAACTCAAATCAAATCAAAAATAACTTTATTTAAATAGACTTATTTACTAAGCTCTTTTAAAATCGTCACAACAGGGAATATGTATGAGAAAACAAATAAATATAATTATAAACGCAATAGTCATAATTTTAACTGGGTATCAACCGGGCATTTACTAATTGTACTTAAATATGTACTAAATAAATTGTTAGTTTTAATTTTAAAATAATTTATTTTAAAATTAAAAATAACACTAGTATGCATATTCCCAATCAACCCTACCACCGCTTCGACGAATTAGTAGCTGCAGAGAAGAAGCGGCGCAAGAAACTCTCAGCCTTTAGTATTTATAATGACATTTACAAATCAATATGTCATTATGTATTAGTATTACAAACATATACATGTTTGGTTTTACAGTGCAATCAAAAATCTATTTTTAAATATTGCAAAATATAATAAATAAGTGCAGAGAAGCAAATTATAGTGGCCACAAATTTTTATCTTTAAAATAATCTTCCACCTTGTAATACCCCTTTTTCATCAAACAACTTTTAATAGTTGACTTAAATTTATGTTAACTTTTTGTACTATATTTAACTTAAAATTAATCTTTAATCGTTAATCTTTAAACACTTATTAAAAATACTAATCAGGATGCCAGTCAATCTAGATTCAAAACTAACAAGCTACTTCATCTCCTCTTAAGATAAAGGGGGTATCGATTAAACCCCTCTGTTATCTTCACATCGCTATCAAAGCAAACACTAATAGAATCGAGTTAGCGTCTGCTGGCGACGCCGAGTGGTTCCACTAATTGACAGTAATCAATTCCGCGCCGGTCCGCTTTCAATATTCCTTCATCTCGGATTTTTCTCGGTTCCCGTTCGTTTTTACATCACTCTCGTCTCGTCCCGTGAATTTATCGCTCAATTAGTCTTGTTTAATAGCTGGCTGCCGGGCTGATGTCTGCTTCTCGCGCCTTCGAGGGCTGTCTCACTTTACAAAGATAATAACATAGATAAGATAGTTACTATAAATTTTCAATATGTACTTTCTTATAAAATGAAAATCTTAATTTAAATCTCAAATGCTTTTAGTTTGCCTTGAATCTAATTGTTGCATTTAACAATATTTTAGTTTTTCTATATGAAATATTTTTAGCTTAATTTATATGTTGCCAGCTTCAACTCATTAACAGAAGGTACTTTTAGAAAATTTCATCGTTATGCTGACTCCTTGTATAAAGGTGGTGTTTTATTGAGTAATTAAAAATAAATGGTTGTCTTAATATTTTACCAATTTTAAGAATCACCACTATTTATATTTGACAAAAATAAAATCAAAAATTTTGCATCAACATTTATATCAGCAACGAATTTAAGTTTCCAAAACAAAAAAAAAATACCTGACAACCCTGTCGATGCGAAAGACGCAGAGAAATGGGATTAAATTAATTGTCGCATCAGTCAGGAGGGCGTCGGGGTGTTTTTTATTAGTCGAGTGCACCGCCTCCGCATCCCACGCCCCGCGACGCCCCAAGTAAATCACATGGTGTTGGACCGATGAATAAAGTGGCTAAAATGGAGGTGACATCTTAAAACTATATATTTTTGTTAAAAAAACGTAAATATTATCAAAATGCATAGAAACTGTTCTGCAGTTTCCAGAAATCTCTTTTAGAGTGAAAACTCAGATTATAAAATACGACACCATTTTCATTCTCCCACTAGACAACACTATATTAAGAAATATCGATTATCATCGACCAATACACAAAATGTAAAGTGAACTCATTCAACAGTAATTAAAGACATCATTTTAGTTATAATTAATAAGGTAATAAGGTATCAGCGCAAAAAACTTTTAGTAATGTTTTGTACTTATACACTTTGGCTTATTTCCAGGTTTTTATTAAGAATACAAATTTTTCAGTTAGTTGTCACGAGCATTTTGTTGTCTATAAAACTAATTAAGCCTCAAAATGTTTCGACGGATTTTAACAGAATAACTTGCGTTACTTTAATACGTCGCCCAGAAATTCGTCACATCCAATCCAAAATAATTCTGCTTCTAAGCTCCGCCACGACGCGCCCAGCCGATTTGTTCACGCTTTGATCTCCGGCGCGATTTATCGACATTATTTTTAACGCGAATGCCCCATCACTAGCGCTTGAGTGATAGACTCCGTGCTAGCAGAGTGCGTATTTTTATAAATAAAATCGAGTATAATTTTTTATTCAATGTTATTTGAATTTAATCGTGCCTGTCCCAAATTAACAATTTACTATAGTAAATAGTACTTTCATTTAGCTAATATTTTAATAGATTTCAATTCCGGATTACCGAATAATACGGTGTTACCTACACAAGTTTAATTTGAATGTTATCCATTCATATCAATTTTAATATAATTTAAAAAACATTAAAATTTTATTTTTGATTATGAGCAACGTCATAGATTGTTGAGGAGAGTGATTTGATGTCTGATTGGTATCTTGGTTATAATGTAACATATTTTACAGCTTTTATCAATATCACTATTCTCTTTTCAATAAAAACGATTAACTTTAAAAGAAATACTTCTTTATTTTGAGGAATTTCTTAATAAAAGTTTCAGTAATTGGCTGATTCAAAACGTTATTAAATTTTATCCAGGCTGGTACGTTTAAACTATAAACGTGTCGTATTTGATATAAATATAAACAATCTGGGACTTACCCTAGGTAACCTGAAGCATTTGTTCAATTCATGTTTAGTCTTTTCACCAAGAAATATTTCTAGAAACTTCGAGAAATATTCTCTCAAACTCTGCATTGTTCCAAAAAAGGTTAGATACAAAACTACTCGTCTATAATCAATTCTTGTTGTCTTCAGATGGAATTTGATTATGACATTTGATAAGGTAAATGGTGTTGTCGAAGGGCTCTGATTTAATCTACGAAAGCAAAACCAAGTCATGTTTAATACAAGATGAGTAAATCAGAATTTATCTTCTTTAGCTATTTCACGCTTCAGTATCTGAAGGCATGTTATACCTTTTGAAAAAAGTTTAGCAGATGACTCGACACCGCCTATAGTAAGCAGTAGGTAGAGTCCCTATGTGTAGGTAGTGCAGCATACGACGGTCCTAACTACCTAATAGTTGACTTTGACCTTGACTGCCTTTGAACACTGAAATAGTACCTTTTCACGACTCTTTGGAAGCAGTCCACAGTATCAAGACAGCGGAGCCATCCCAAAAGTGAGAGCAATATTCCACTTGGCTTTTGTACAACTGATAGCTACTGAAGAGTGGACTGTAATAAATGAACTAATCGTGATGATGGAAACGCCAAGATACCAATATAAACTGAATTTATCATTAATTATTTTTACCAGAGCAAAAGCAAAAGAACAATTTAAAGCAATTGTGAAGACACAAGACGTCTATCAAAAAATAACAACTAGGTAAAAAACTATTAATATCAAAAATAAGATTTGTATAAAAGAGTCACCAAAAAAGTTATATATCTACACACTTTGTTAAGGACGCCAATTTCCCACAAGGTTGTCTTATATAGGTCCCTATTCTTAGTGCACTCATCAATTTACTTCAAGTGATTCTCACTTGATAGATTTGTAAAGCCTTGTATATAAATATATATTTTGCATATTGTACACTCCGTAATATCAGCAAAAAAAGGAGCTTCCATAAATTAAAAACTTTGCCTTTTTTTAATGTTTTCTTAAGACTCAGGTACAGTCAGAGCGATAATGCACCTCTGACATCGGCGCCAACGTTCGCCTGATTTAGTAGACGTATAAACAGTGCGATCTATCAGTCTTGTTGTATCTGAGGAGAATACTGTATTAGTTACAATGCAGTCAGCAAATTAGAATAGAATTTTCTGTTATCTTGTCAATAACACTTGATTTGGATTAACTATTTTCTTTTTTGGGATCAACGCTAAGTAACTGTACTTTCTTTTTTATTTTATTTTTATAAAACATAAACCCATATAAAACATTATCTATAAAATGTTTCTCTATATGTATAGCAAAAACTTTTTTTCCATGATATGAATAGTTCAGCTCGCAGGGGCGTCTGTGGGGGCATTACCGTCTTTCCTATTTCGGTCATGTAGCAGTACGCTGTGTTTCGGTGTGAGGCATAGGAAGCTAGTGTCAAATGATTTCTTGATCGTGCATGTCTCATTATTAGGCAATTTATACGCTTAACTGTCATTGACATTAAAAACTTCAAGTTCTTCCCTTCGAAGTCCTTAAATCAATGTTCAACCTCAAGAAGAAAAAACTGAGAAAACTAACTGAGATTGGCTCTTAGGCAACACACACTCATTGATTTGTTGAGTTCTCATTATTTGGAAAAAAATATGTAAAAAACTCATCGGAGGCAAGTCCTCTAGCTTACTGTACTTGGAGAAGACCTTAAGTCCGGTACTAACACAACACTGCAAGTCCCGATTAACTGATACGTCGGTGACAAGTAAAAAACCACTTTTCTAGCAGTGTCGTAAATCTTCAATGTCTATCAATCACATGACATGTCTACATAGAGCATTATACAGAGGCATTGAATAACAATTTTCTGTTCCCAGTGCAACACGCCGTATACAAACATGTCACGAAGCGATTTGCAGTTTGTAGGCGATACACACGGCTAGACAAAACGTGGAGCTGACGAGACAGGATGTCTTGTTCCACATTTAAACATGCACGATTAGCCGGTCTGATTGCTATCTCATTTTGACAATTAATGTGATAGCTCCAGCATACTGCCTCAAATCCCAATAACATGACAGTTAAATTAAAGTGGATTTATTGATAACTCAGTCGCTACCACTTTGGCTATCAAAAAGTGTTTGAAAAATAACCCGTCTCCACTATTTCTATTACAGCAAAGAAACAATTGAAATATCAATAATTTAAAATCACAATTTTGAATTTAAAAATCAGTGCGTTCCCATTTCCGTGTTCATAACCGAAGCGGGATATCGTCTTTCAACCAAACTCTCTGTAATAGCACTCAAACATTTCTCAAATTTAAAGCACCACTCACGGTATTCAAATTGACGTATGCCCATTTTTTTCTCAAAACTTAAAATACTAGCCTTAGATTACACAAGCTTTTGAGCATTTAGCAATTGAGAGTTTTATCATCCATACAAATTCTTCTTCATCATCAACGGCTTATATACGTCCCCACTGAGAAGCTACCCTTAATTTGGGTGATTAGGCGTTAATCAACCTGACCTGGTGAATTGCTCGTGCAGAACCCAGGTTACCCCCGTGAAGGGCAATGGAGTTACCGGGGAGTTTTAGTGGGTATTCTCAGTGCCGCTATATAAAGGTACTGAGTGAGCCCCACACACACCCGTCGCTTAGCCAGTAGCGGGTAGGTCCGTAAATGGATCCTTCCTCGTAAAAAAAAGGCGTTAATCAACCTGCTGGCTAAGTACCGGTTGATCGACTTCACATAACCTAAGAATTACTTCACAGGTGTGTGCAGGTTCCTTCGACATATTTTCCTTCACAGTCTGAATTAGGAGAGGTTGTAGGTAGCTTGCCATCCCATTTTCTAAACAGTATCATCAAACTTATTCCTCTCTGTATCAAAGCAATATAATCTGTATCAATCAAAGCGCAGAGCACCTGCTTAAAGTCAAGTGTACCCTTTTTTGTTTAAGACATTTTGTTAAAAAATTAAATTGTAATAAAATAGAATACACCAATGTATTATTGTTACATTAATTATATTATTCTTGTAATTTAACTTAAGCGTCACATTAAATATGTCGCTATCAACTTCCTAGTTACGTCGTACACTGCTGTGTACGATTTCTGTGGTCCAAATTTATCAATGTCAATTGGACTTCATAGTGATTTCTTAAACAAGTCACGCACTAATTCTTTAAGGTTTATTTATTTTTAGGCAAATCAGCTCATTAACCAGCCAGACTGTATGCGCCGAAGGTTTTCATCGGCAGTCTTGCTTGAATAAACTAGACACACGAGGTTCGCATATAAAGGGCTGAATATGTCATTTGAGAGCCTAATGAACTATTTGAATGTAGGCCTTATTGGACGGGAATAAATAAAGAAATAAATGTGTGCGCTGAGTAGTGCGCGCGCGCATCGTAATGTGCTGCTTAACACCGTATTCGTAGTCGGATAGAAAGTTCACAGGCGTCTGATGTTGTTACTCGTCAAGTTAGCTGTATTATGCTGCCAACATAATCAAAACTTGATAAAAATATAGTTTAATAATAAGTTATATTCAACCTTTATAATATGGCTTATTGAACATACATAAACCAATATTTCATTTTAGAAGATAAAAATTAAATAAACAAGAATCGATTATTCGATATACCAAAGCAGAATATTTTTTAATGTCTTCAAAAAAAATGGTTCTGTATTCGTCTCGCAGGTATGTTTTTATCGTCGCAATTTTCTCGATAACGAATAATTCTATTTGGATAGAGTCTTCGTTATTTCAATGTATATTACTCAGGGAAGGATAATTATGTATAAAAATCTCTTATATATAAACAGCTGTCCATTAATCTCGCTAAAGCACGAAATCGCATTAATTCAGAGTTGGTTTAATAACAATTAGAAGAAAAATCTATAGTAAAGCTTAAAAATAATTAATAAAAATTGGTAATCTATTATGGAAACTGAAGTTATATATCAAAACTGACATTTTTTCTAGTGCCGTCACTTCGGATTTCTTTTGATAGATTCATATCACCAATAATATAAGAGATTTTATAAATATCTTCGGAATAAGACAGTGAAACTCTTCAATAAATAATAGCAAATAACCCGCGATAGCAAGGATAATTTTATCTATATTCCATATAATAATATACTCCCTATATACTTTGAAAGGGTAATTATGTGATTTAATTAAATGCATATTCAAAGAAGCCTGTACTAAAGATATGGGTCCGTTAGCGCGAAGTAGTTAATGTGTCTTCACGTTTGATCGAATGTGAAAATTATACGATACGGACGCGACGCCTCGTGTGTCGCGGCCCTTACTGTTCCTTGAGAACCAATCTACTGGTCAAGTGTGGTTTGGAAAGTAGAGAATTTTTAAAATAATACTTTTTTAAATGCAAAATCCAAAATAACTGTTAATATTCAAATATGTGTGTATTTAATACTTTTTATAGAAAATCATTATCTATTCTATTTGAAACGCTTTTTTGAAAGTGAAGAAAGTACATTTGTTTATAGGAATAGGAGGGAAGGAGCAACGTATGACAAGTTTGGATTATGACACCACTCCAACTCGATTATGACTCCAAAAAATAATCTTACATTGAATTATTTTAAACTTTTTAAGTTTGTTTAAATCTTTTTTTACAGAAACGGCTTTCAGGCCTGTTTATCGTTTGTTAAAAATAATCGAATATCTTTAAAAAAAATATGAAACACGTGCCGTATTACGTGCGTATAAAATTTGGGGATTACCCTCGCCTTCTCTGGGTTCCCATCCTCAGATTCTGACTTAGTGACAATAGGGCCACCTCAGGAGAATACTCTATGGAATAAATAAAGTATTTTGAAACACGCTTGTTAATTGTCAACAAAGAAATAACGTAAAAAACACACGGTCGAATTGAAATCCTTCACCTGCTTTTGAAGTCGACCTTAATCAAATTTAAATGAGACCACAGTACAAGCATCAGAGTTTGATTATAAAGAGAATTATCAAAATCATTACACCTAGTAAAAAAATTAAGAGGTAACACATATTTTTTAATGTGTTCGACATTCGAATTGAAAACTTACTCCGTTTTTGAAGCCGGTAAAAATACTTAAAACACTTCCAATTTAATTTAATAACATTTTTACTTAATAATTATATCTTATCTGTTGCTTGATTACCAAAAAACAATCAACATTTCCGCCAATATACATAACTGGAAGGGTTTACTGAATTGATTTCGTAAAAATTACAATTAACTCGATCTCGATGTAGTTGGCCTGTTTTTAATAGTTCTTTATCATTAAACTGATCAGGAATCGTAAAATACTTGATTTAACTGCATCTTGCATATACGATATGTATCTTTATTATCGCTTGCCCTATTAATTACACGCCATAAAATATCAAGTGATTATTTTAAAACCATTTTGTGGTGGCCTAGCATTTTAAATCAAGAATACTGAAGCTTCGAGCACGAGTAACTGGACATGAAAATCACGTAAAGGAGTTTGCACATTGTTGAAAACCGGTCGCTGCTAAAATTTTCCGCCAGCTGTCAAGTGACATTTGCAAAAAGCTGTTGTTTTCTTGACTTTTACGATACTTTTGAGTAGATATGCAGGTCAATTAATTAATGTCAGGTATGATCAATGATATTTTCTTACCTCATTTGTGACTAAACTCTATACGAGATTCAGCCGGGCTATTTTTGATGTTTTAAAAATGGAACCAAATTTTTTTTAATGAAGGAAATATTATGATAATTAAAAACAGAATACCGTTACGTCCGGTTGTTAGGACAAATACTTTCATCCAGTTGTGCCAGCAGTTAATAATTTCAAATTACACTATTACCTATCGAGTATACAGAGCATTGTATTGAGATATATAACAAAAGTAAAAATGGTGAAAGCGGATTTCGTCTTCTAAAATTGGTATAGTTCTTAAAACCAAAATTTGTGATAATGATCAATATTGAGATCCAACCATAAACAATCTCGTGGTGTGAAAGTGAATAACATCATACCTTTTTTTCTATAAATATTTTGGACAAGAAAATATTATGATCTCTGAAAATGTTATATCCAATATAGGATAGAATAGAATAGAATATATCTTTATTGTACGTCAGCCAATTCAAGAAGAAAAAACATTTAACTAATTTTGTACAAAGAGCGACCTTATCGCTTCGTTAAAGCGTAATCTCTTCCATGTAACTTTAGGACAGGATTAAAGATAAACTACTTGAGGTAAGTTGGCGACGTATAACGATAGTATAAAAATATATCAAAATATCAGTAAAAAGTCGCCAGAAAAGTCGTTCTCCATATTAAATAATGAGTCTACGTGAACTGGTAGGCTTAATACTAATCATCATTGGATTTTATGAAGCTTAAATAAATGACATCATTGGAAAACCGTTGCACGCCTACGACTATAAGGCAAGCAAGTGGAGTGAAGCGTGTATTCCATCAAATTTTGAATTTATTTGTAAGTCTATTCGACGCTTTTATGGTAAGTTTACCATAAAAGATTCTTCACAGATGGGTGCAGGTGGATACCTGAAATCTTTAAAGAAATTTTAAGGTTGTGTGTGAAGTCGACTACCCGCTCTTGGTAGGCGCTAATTTTGAAGAATAGATAGATATAGGTATTTTCTACGACCTTTTGCTCGTAGTATTTTTATACAATAATAAAAATAATGACATTTTCTATTGTCAACAACTGCGCTGTGTAAAGTCACCTTTATCTATAAATATAAAAGTAACACGTCCACACATTGATCTGATATCTAGTTATGTATTCGACACTTAAATGACGGAGGGTTTTTATCGCCTGTAATTTATAGCCAATTAACGATAATATCGTTGCAGTTGACAATTCCAATGTAAATAGTGCGTACGCGCATGTCATAATGTTGATACAATCAAGAGCAGATTACACTGTTATCTGTGCCGTACCAAATGAAGACCAATTGATTTTCTGTTATGATTTAGAGCTGGCTTATGTTATAGGAAAATATTTATATAGAAATATTTTTAAGTAAACCTAAAGGTTAGGGATTCCTAACGGATTCAAACTCGGTACCGCTTTTTAACTAACGCATCAAATGATTTAAATACATGGTTCTCATCACATGTTTTATTTTTAACACACTGTACACATCGTCTGCATTTTTTAAGTTTGTTACGCAATTTCACTGTTCTTTTTTATTCGATAGAGTGTACTCCTGAGGTGGTGTCAACAAGTGAGAATCTAATGATGGGACCCTATAGAAATCGAGGATAATCGTCAAATTTGAATAAAGAAAATATTTATCAAGGATAAATTGATCATATCCTGTTTCCTGAGTAGCGACGCACCAAAGAAATCTGGTGGGTTTCTTCTACCAAGTGTTGGACCATATGTTTGTTTGTCAGGTATTTATATTTATATGGATGTTTTACCAACCGTTTAATATGGAAACAATACGGACACTCCAATACGGAACTCAACCAAAATATCTGCATTTCGTATGTCCTTTTAAAAATAAAATATTTTCCAGATTGATAGTACTTCTATCGTATTCATTGATCACCAACCAAATGATATCTATTACTTTGTTTATTTCCATTAAAGCAAGTTCTACAGATTCCAATAGAATACCGTCTTAAATAAACTCAACTGTTTATTAATGACGTTAAAACTAAATGTTTACAGAGGCT
This sequence comes from Acentria ephemerella, assembly GCA_943193645.1. Lineage (NCBI taxonomy): Eukaryota > Metazoa > Arthropoda > Insecta > Lepidoptera > Crambidae > Acentria > Acentria ephemerella. Next base: position 1,219,097 of record OW971882.1, read on the forward strand.
TAACTCACACTCCATCAGTTCAAGAAGAATTTATGATGCTGATTATAACAGGGCTACCACCCACGCTGGTTTATAAAGCTAAGTATTTTAAAATGGGCTGTGTTTAAATGATGACCTCCAGATATAAATGAACTGATTAGTAGTATCATCATTATCATCTGATATACGTCCTGATGTGAGGAACAAGTCTTCCGTCACTCGTCCACTCAGGTCATAACACCAGAATGCAGGCCCAAGGCAGCTTGGTTGGTTAAAGCGATTACAAACCTTCTGAAGCTCGGATGAGCTCGAGATGACATATTCTAAGCAACCTATCCAGGGACCGACCATAGCGAATTTTGCTCTGTTTTCGTAATCGAAACCAGAGAGCTGAAACCACTACGCCAAAGAACTCCTCGACAGGATTATAATAACTTATATCTTAAATTAAATCAACATAAAAATATGTGTGCCCGGAAATCTTATAAAAATACTATCAGTCTCAAATCAGTAACCAACTTATAAGTAACCGATCTATAACTACTCGCCATGTCAATAAATCGACAAATATTCCTATTGAATTAAGGAAATTTATGAACTTCTCTGAGACATGTTTCTTGAATATTTTTTTGGAAACATGTTAAATTTACATGTTTAAATTTCAACAGATATTAATTTCGAGATAAAACGATACGAATACCAAGAACCAAGCGGGATTTTTAAGAAAATTAACCGCCTTTACTGAAAATCTCAAAGCGTGTTAAGCGTACATAATTCGTGTAGCAAATAGAATAAGCAATAGCAATATCCTTGGAATAGCCTACATAAAACATTGTTTATGTAAAGCCGAGTCTTGTCGTAGCTTGCTTTCAACAAACACCCACCACATACATTAATACGGTTGTTAATAGCCTAATCCTAAATCTCGTCTCAAATTCGCGGCCGAAGCTGACAAATGTAGATTTATGATCACTTATTCAGTTTCCAAACCCGCTAATTGTTTGGCTTATAAATATCGCAGCTGACAGCCCTGTCTGTAAATTGTTCGCAAATTGCCGTCTAATTTTATTAACGTCGTGTCACAAGAATGATTTATGAATGCTAATGTCCTATGATTGAATAAAAAATAAGATTCATTGCAGAACCACTTGGTTGATCTTACGTGACGAATCGATCGGGCTTTTAGATATGATTTAGTTCTGACTGTTGTGTATTCCATAACTCGTTAAAATTAAGTAACTGAATTTAACGATAGATGTTTCCTAATCTGAGAAGTTACTATTTAACAATATATCCGGAACTCGAACTACAGAATCGAACGAAAATACCTTTAAGTTTTTAATTTTAATTTAAGTCCATTTGATTTAATAAGTTAAAGTCTAGCTTAACGTTGGCCGAAATCTTCGTATAACGTTTCATGGTAGGCTTGTAGATTTAGAACATTCATCATGACGTTATTAATACATGTGAACAATATAAATGCCCCAATAAAAGGATCAATTAGTACACTATAACTGATTTAAGAAGTCACGTTTTTATTTTCATTAGATTAAGATATCTTAATTACTAACTCTGATGGCTAAAACTGTAACACTTTTAATAAAATATAGAGTGTTATATTGTTTTTAATAAAAAAAGTAAAATGTCTGATTTTCAGCAACCAAAACTCTCAATAAAGAAATCAATTGCTGATTACTTTATTAGAATTCCTTATGGCATTAAGTTACCGTTTTTATATGCACTAAAGTATAAATAAATATCCATCAATATTCATCTTAAAAGAAATTATATTTCATTTCAAATGGTACAGCTTGATTGATATGATGGAGGATGTCATTAGCTGCATGAATCGATTTTCTACTTTTCTGGAACTTGTTCAGTTTCATGAGTTATTTTAGCATGATACCTTGTGACATTCTTTATTCATTCCACTTTGACTTGCCTGTAATTTGTTTATAACGTAAGACAATTTTATGTAAAGGGTAGATGAACCCCTTGCAGAGTTTCTTGTCTGTATCTTCTCTTGACAAGACCTCCCGGTAGTGAAAAGGTAAACAAAAGAAAAAAATGTAGAGGTAAACAAATGGAAGTAAATGATTTGATTGTCAAGTAGTATTGTTTTTGACGCGTCATAAGTGTAACTACTGTTACCTAAATGATTAAATAAAGAATTTCATTTTATTTCATTGATTTTGGGGTACTTGACCTTCTTCTCACTCGATGGTAAGTGAAGACAATGTTGAAGATGGAAGCGAAATACTCTCGGATCTATCAACCACAAACTGGCTATCTTATCTCCAACTGCCGTAAGACAACAATGCTATTAACATTATTGTTAAGGCGACAGACTTAGGTAAGATAGTAGCAACTAAAGCCCTACCACCAAACAAACGCGGACCTCGAGATCTGAAGTAGGTGGTCTCAGCCACTAGACCACAAAATAATTAGCAGGCGTTTCGAAACAGTCAGAATTCTTTTTTCTACCAAATAACATATAATTTAGCTAACAAATCCAACCAGCAGTCTAATGGCCATTCAAACGAACGATCTAATCCAAACGTAACGACACCATACCAATCCTAGACTCGTTTATTCAAAAAACACAATCACCTACAGATAACCCCCCAACCACCGCCGGTCGCGATGACCGACCGTAAAAATTCTCCGGACGTCAGCGCAATGACTTTCTTACACGATTATTGGGCCCGAAAGGCCCGCACCGAATGGGAACGATTTGATTATAAGCGCAGGGTTGGGAAAGCAGTTGTATAATACCAATTCAAAGTGCGCTTACAAGTAATCCTCTTTATCGTGTAGGACATGAAATACCTTACCCGCCAACATGGGGCGGGGTGGAACTGTATTTACTGATAAAACGATCGTTTTTTAATACCTTATTTCTTATATTTTTATAACAACTCCTTTTGAACAATACGGAACCAGAACTTTACGTTGTAAATATCTTGATCATCCACACAAAAGATTTCATGTTTCCATCCAAATATCTAAGATTTCCTAGACACGTCGTTTGGGAGTTTTTAAATTTCTCTCTAGTTTATGCCTCCGTGAAAATATGCATCAGTAGCAATATTTAAGCTAAAACCAAACATTTCAACATCTATTGATTAACTACTTCTTTTAACCGTCATTAAAACTTCAAATATTGCTATTCGTCTTCAGATGAGAATAAGAAAACTGCAATTAATCAAATACAATATGAAATTGGTTTGAATCAGTTACTTTTAAACCGGAAGCTCAAATACTTTTTCAAGTATAATCAAAACAACACCAAAAACCTTTCCTTTATTCCATTTATGTAAACTTATTATCATTAACGAGAGATTTATAGTTTCACTGGCCATTACCAGTCCAAAACTCCTCAAGTGGGGCCATTATTAACCATCTCAGCGTTTTTGAATCGTCAGCGAGTCAATTTATAATTGTTAGTGTAGCATACACTGCAGTACGGTTAGAATAACAATAGCTCAGACCACCGGCCTCGAAGGATACACAGAATGCTAATAGCAGTTTCTTGTTTTGCAACACCTACCGCGAAGAATGCACGCTTTAAATGCACCGCGACATTTGGAGGGTTGAAGAAAATGAATAGCTTCGCGTACGGTAAAAAATTTTGTGGTTATTGAGGTTTTGTAATTCTCTTGTTTTCTTATTATAATGGTTCAGTCTGACTTCCAATAGGTTTTTAGCTTTTAGCTTAATTTCAAATGCACTGCTAGTAAATTTTTCGTTTTAAAAATAAATTCACTAGATTTTACTTCTTTTTTAGATTCATTTGATTTATCTCTGTTATGCAACTATTTCATACTTATATATATTAGTGACAATGTTATTTTTAACGTAATAAATTCTGGATCAAAGTGAATTCCTGCACATGAAGCAAGGTTCTCGGTATTTCGATTCTATTTAATTTCATAATCGCAAGCGATTCAATCGCTTTAATCCTTGTGTTGAATTCAACAGTCATGTTTATTCTATTCGTGTTCAAAGGCTACACGATTGCATGTATCGATTTCTTCTTGCTGCATACAAATTGCGACCTGTTTATTTGAAGAAAAAATATAGACCATCGATTTGATGCTAACATCATAAATATTCGTATGCCAGTTTTATTTCCTTAGTTATGTAACTTCGTTTTGAGAAATTCTTCAAGATGTAGTGACAGAAACTCATCGCAGAAATACTATACTACCAAATTAATTTGAAGATGAAATTGATTCTCTTGCTCTATAACTCTTAACTATAAAAATGCTATATTACCTTTTCATATCCGAAAAAGTTTATGGACACTTAAATTGTGTAATTCAATATAGTTTTTTTTATCTATTCAGCAAGTAAGAGTTCAGATTATTAGCATTACTACTTTCATATTTATAACTTCTATTTTGTTCCATGTTAGGACTCTCTATTTTCGTCCATAGCTACAGTACTTTACACCCGTCTTTAGAACGACCCGCTATCAGTCCGTGACCATCAGACAGACGTGAGCAATTCTCAATTAGCACCACGTACGGCACAAAGGATCCCCGGACGCGTCGTGTCCGCCGATCGCTATCTCACTGTGTGTGGTCACTCCTAGATAGTAACATGCATTGATAGTATACTTAAGTTAGATTGGGTAAGCATTGAAGCAAAATCCTTGTAGCTAACTGATTTTAGAAGACAGAATAATTTTTCAAATTCTTTTTTCTTTTTAAATATATTAGAGTTGAGATAGTTTTATAGAGACAGTTAGTACCATGTGCCTTCTTGGATATAGTTAAGTGTGAGTTTGATGTTGTGAAAATGTAATAAAAAGAATGTTGGTTACTAGCGTTTTATTTTATAGACGTAAAGTAGAAGTAAGGAACTGGAATAATATGAAGGTAACTTATTATCATTTATATAAATATAGTGAAGGTTTATGATAGTGGTTGTAACTTACCCCAGATTATAGTTTCCTTTAATAAATTGTAACAATATATTTTTTTTGTAGAAGCCTTCACTTATAGTTTGTTTAAAAATGAGTAAGTAAAGTTACATAATAATAAATGAAATGTAGTGAAGACATTAAATCTCTCCAATGAAAAATCAAAATGACGTAAGAACTTGATAGGGTTGATTTTGAATGTTCGATTTAAAAATATTTGTCCAAATGAAATTAGCCAGCATAGAGAAACGATGAACTTAAGGAGGCCACATCGTAACTCAGTAGTGGCAGTGGCGTTACGTAGTAACTAATAAGTGAAATGTGGTAGTTGGAGTAAATAAATGTCGCAATGAAACTATTCAACAATATTCTTTCATATAATAATTACATATTGTTCGGGCCAAAGGTACTGATGCAAGGATTCTTTTATTTTTTAAAAGATTTAATGAGATCCACGATTTCTTTAATTAACTATTAACAAAATCACGTTAATGACACATTACTGGTGACGCGTTTAAAGAAAGGTAAGGAATGATTGTTCATCGTTGGTCGTTCTTGATGTGTGGCACGGATGTCATGAACAAACTTGCTCTGCCGTTTGTGCATGTGTGGGTGTGCTGACGCACACAGATGCAAGGCGTATACATACGTACATATCAATAGTTTACGCTCATCTGAAAGATGTGTTTGTTGATTTAATTAAATTTAAGATCAGTACTCATCTTGGACTGTATTGGAAGAGTCCATACGTTTGTAGTCTTTTATAATAGTGGCGAGTCTACTGGCATTCACTAAAACTAAAATTATGTTATTTGCCTCTCTTTCATTCCAATCCACTATGAAAAGGATAAAATGACTTTTTAAAAGGATAAGTAAGTTGATACTTTTTATATTGGATTGAATTGAAATAGAGGAAAAAAAATAGTTTTAGTTTAATACAATGCCAGCAAATCACAACCCTTATGGCAATGATACTTATTTATTTATTAGTCATTATGTTGACTATGACATCTGATTTTACTTTCTTCATCGAAAGCAGAATTAGTATTGAAATTTAAAATTAAAAAAAAAAAATTTTATTTTAAACAGCTTACTTAGGACCAAGACCAACCGGCGCTGAACTAGGCCGAAGCCTGTATTACAAATGTATGTATATAATGTTAGAAACTACTAATCCTTAACTCGTCCACTTGGAAACCCACGTTTTAACGTCAGTCAACTTCATAAATCAAGAGCAGAAACAGTGGTTACGAGTTGCGATGGTCCTCGATAACGCTCCAAGGCTGTAATCATGTTGTACTGTTCTCTATCTGATGAAGAGATTGCCCGCTTTCCAAAACATTACTGCAACGTTTGCAACTAACAATTGAAATAATGACGGTTTTGATTTCAAACCAGTAAACGGTACACAATTTTAGGTACCTCCTACATATGATTGTTTGATGAAATATATTGTTTTGGGGTACTACTAGAATCACATTCTGATTAGAAAAATGGTTTCAGGTCGCAGTCAATTAAATCTGTGACACAAACCATACAAAAAGATTTTCTCTAGTGTGTGTGAATATTCTTGTCAAAATTAGATTGGTGTTATAAATAAAAGGGTAATTAAGAATATTTCAACATACAATTTTAAATTGTATGTTGAAATATTATTTAAATTTAAATCTTACAATGAGGTGGCAGATCTGAGATTACAAAAATAGATTATTCATATTCAGCACGAATACTGTATGAAGATTTACCGATGAGTCCTTCAACGTGATCCCTTACCCTATCATTGAACTAAATAATGCCACGTTAATGTAACGACTTACATTGCCTATCAGTCCCTTTCATTCGATAACGACCACCTAATTTCAAACTTTACAAAGCCAATTTATAACCGCCACTTTGCCAAATAACATACTGCGTTAAACGAAGATTACTGGTTCACTCAAACATTGCTGTCGCAATTGTCTACAGAAATATGAACCGTATTAACAAGTGAAAAAGGATTTAGTGATCGTATTAAGACTTTGTAAACACGCACATTACGGTCAAGAAAATTTAAAAGTTTCTAAGATAATGAACGAATGTCCGGAGCGTCATTTATATTAATAATAAAAACTATTACAACATCTGAAGTGGTAAAATCTTGAAGCTACAATACCTTTTCATCGGGTGTTGTGTTAGTACTCATAGAAACACTATACACTAAGGCAAGCAAATATTGTACAAACATTTTCCGCTACGCTACTTTCATCAGATACGCCTAATGATTGTTTGCCACTCTAAACTGTCGTTGTAAAAAAAAGTTGTAAACAAACCCAAAAACTAACCTCAAAACACTAAAAAGGCAAAAATAATTCAAAATGGACAAACAATAGAAAGTGTAGCTCCAATTTAAAAAAAAATGAATTGAACAACTTCTTAAATTGAATTATTTTTTTCCTTTTTGTGTCATCTAGATCTCATAATAATCATGAAAATTTTATACAAAATATATTGTAAGCGATCAGCATTGCCTAAAGACATCTGCGCCACAAAGCCATTGATAACAACCAGTTAGTAATTTGTTGATATTCCAATAAGGTTTAAATTGCTGTGTGATTACTTTTCTCATCATACAATCACTATTTTAATGATTCAAATGCATATTAATTGAAATGATCTACAAGAGTACAAATCTCAATATCAATTCACAAACAAAGAACCTCTAGAGCAAAGGCAGCGGCGGATCTGCAATACTGAAGAAACGATTTCTCGGCACTTACGCCTCGTATCATCAGACGATTGTCGGTTCATAAATGGAGCGGTACTTTTGATATGGTGACGGTACAACGAAGGGTGCTCAAGCAAATTGACCCAAATTACTATGCTCCAATGAGACTAAGAACTACGTGAACATTATAGTCGTCAGATTGATTGGGACTTTATATCTTGTGAGTTGGATAACTGTGGCATTATATTTACTAAATCTTGATCAGTGGAAACTACATTTTTGTAGATTGCAAACAAAAACAAAAAATAGCTCAGATTATATTTGGTTAAGAACCATACCACTCATTTTCAAAATGGTCTTTATTGTCAAGGACTTATGTACATATGACTGCAGATCAAGCGTCACGCTCTGCCATCTGTAGATATCGTTTGATTTGCAGCCATGTGTACTGAAGTCTATTTCAATATACAACAATATTCATTCATTGCATTCAACATAATATCAATCCAGAAAATGCTTGCCTTTCTCGGGACTGCTGTTTGGGGCAGAAAACATTGGGACCCTGGGGTCCAGGTGCTCACCAACTTTAAAGGGACATTACTGAACGGCTGACGGTTACCATTTACCATAAGGTGAGTCATCTATATGTTCGATAACCATAAATATATTAAAATTTTCCAGACAGCTATGTAGTTCTTGTGTTCTCGAATATATCTTTATTGTACATCAGCCAATTCAAGAAGAGAAATACACAAAAAACATTAAATAATTTTGTACAAAGGGCGACCTTATCGCTAAAATAGTGCAGCAATAGATTTCAAAGTCATAATTATTTACTTCAGTAATTAATAGCATAGGTTGTTTACATCGCATTCCATTTATAAGAAAACATTTATGCATACAGATATCTAAGAACACACAATTTGATTGAAATGTATTTAATTTATCTAAACAGTCAAGGGGCGATAAACTCATCTTCCCTTTCAGTCATAAAACTGGCAGTTTGTGACACTCGCACTTGAAATTGTCACCGTTGTATTGACATGATTACAGATAATGAAGGGCGAACAAAATTATAACTGATAACACTGTCGATACTGAAATCAATAACAGAGAATGTTTTTATAAAACCTGACAAAATACAAATATAAATGTCAGTCATTCTTGCCGAGTTGTCAAATGTGATAACTTTAAGAAAGATAGCTAACAACTGGATACGAGATCGCCCGTTAGCAATTATTTTATTTTACACTATACTGTTTGCCATTACAAATTTTTGTCAATATGCTTTTGATTATTTGGCCTGATTTGCTTCCAAGCCTCGACAATGTCTAATAACGCTAAACAGTACAAATATAACAAACTATACACATAATTTTTTAATTTTCAACCGTTTATTATTTGTGCCTTGTCCACAGGTTTATCTATTCCAAAACTGGCTCTTAACAAAATGTCAAAACAAAGACTGGGGACCACAGCGTTGATAGGCTCCCAACGATCTGGTTTAAGTCACGGCAAACTGCTCGATTCGGGACCGGTCGATCAGACGTTCCTTGGGGCAGGACTATGGCAAGCAGTGGACGTCTATCAGCTAATAAGATGAAACCAGGGCATTGGTAACGTATGAATTAAGTTTATCAGTTTTTATTTTTATTTACAGCAGTACAGCAGATGTGCCAGTTGTTTTTAAACAACAAACCGCATTAGTCCAATGTGGCGGTGTTGTGATCCAATAACTCCCATTGTATTTGTCCCATTTCGGAAAGCATAGGCCCAGCAGCGGGGTATTTACAGGCTGTTGATGTTGATCACGATTTTGACCCTTAATGTCAAAAGAAATTTGGTAAAACTTTCAATGTCAAACATAAATTGACTGGTAATTTGAATCTATGTACATCGGTACCTTACCCCAGCAATATTCAGTTAGCCTGTAAACTTAATTTCTCATAACACATCAGAAAACTAGTAAGCAATTTCTCCTATGTTAGATTTATGAGACCCTGAAGCGATAGCCAAACGCCAATTACGGTAATTTTCTTTGAGGTTAGGTGCCCATAATTTCCAAATGGACGTTCAGAACTGACCAATGATTTGCGCGTTAACAAGAATAATGTATGTGTGAAGTTTTCTAAGATCGAAATTATCCAGTAAATGTTTTGGAATACGAAGAAGACCTTAATGACTTTAAAAGTTTGTTAATTGCAAAATGTTCATTGAAATTATAATATTGGTAATTTAAAAAGACACATATAGCGACAAGGACACTAGGACCTTTAATGTTTGCGGTTTTGATAAAACCAGATGTTCTTGCTGATTCTAAGGTATAAGATGAAATATCCTGGATATAAATTTTGTTCATATTTAATAAGGATATATTCTATTCTTTTTAATCTATAGAAATAACTAACACAGAACGGAAAAGATTTACAACTAACAATATTTCAAGATCACTACCACAATCTAGTATGGTGAATACGTTATCAAGAACATAATACCATTGCAGTCTTCTTATGATAAAATCTTGGAGAACATATGATGACGCATCTCCCAACACAAAGGCTGGGTCAGTCGGATAAATTAACATGATTTTCAGAACATATTTGGAAATATTAAAGGGGCCAAAAATTTTTTGGAATTATTTAATTAAAGTAAATAATTTTAACAGAATTATATGAAAATTTAGCAAATGGAGTAAAATTTATAGAGATGGGTCCAAATCTCTTACGGGACAAGGAGCAGCATATGTAGAGAGTAGCACAATGATATTATCCACGTTTTTAAAATCCTGTCTTAATTTGTTCCTTGAAATAATTTAGGTCTAAATATCGTAAAACAAGATCTCATCTCTGAATCATAAAGCAATCGTCAGCAACACACAAAGTGTCGGTTTCCATAACCCGCTGACACGTCACGTCCGCAACGCTAATCCTGCTTCAGGGTTGACTCAGAATATGCTAATATTTTTTATAAATGAATATTTTTCATTATACACAAGTTTACTGATACAGATCTTTGTTTGTTATTCATAATTTTTCTTTGAGAAAAGTTTCTAATATCTTCCTTCCTTGGATATCAAATTAAAAATACTCAGGCAACGGTCTTACTAATTAACGCTTATTAAAGCTATTCTAGATAATTAATAGTGAGTTAGTGGGTTATTTATAGTTGTCAACCAAAGAATTCTTTCAACTGAAATAGTGAAGGTACGCTAATGATTGGCCACTAAATAATTGACTCGATAATTAACGACAATTAAAACTTAGTTCAAATATCGCAGACATGAAACAAATGATTATGCCGATAATCTGAAAACCGATAATCAAATTAAATGAACGGAAATCAAACAATTGTTGTGCCAATTACAAGATATAATCACAACAAAAACATCTTTCGATTTTCACAAATAAATCAAATCTTTTATCTGGGCAGATTTTCATAGGGAAAAATAAGTTTTTACGATATTTAGTACAGTAAGTTAGAAACAGAGGGGAATTTAAGAAGAAAATTTCTATGAAATAGAGGCACATTTTAACGTCAAGTTGTATTCAAGCCCGAGGCAGCCCTACAGTTGAAGGCTACGCGTTCTTATGACAGGCGCGACGAGCCGCGTCGCGCCGCCATTTATAAAACTCAATTACGCGCGCCTCCGCTCCTAATAATGATAATTGATGACGAAATTTGCGAGCTTTTTGCGGAGAGATCCTTGCCGGCTATAATTCTTGTTTGGCCCGTTCCCATTGTTACGGCCGACACGATATAAACATAACCTAAATTTATCTTTTTTTTTACGAAGAGGAATCCATTTACGGACCTACCCGCCACTAGCTAAGCAACGGGCGTGTGTGGGGCTCACTCAGTACCTCAATAGAGCGGCACTGAGAATACCCACTAAAACTCCCCGGTAACTCCGTTGCCCTTCACGGGGGTAACCTGGGTTCTGCACGAGCAATTCACCAGAACCTAAATTTATCTAGGAAAGTGCAAGCTTCCGGCTAAACATTAAATATGAACACTGGTAGTATTTATCAATATATGAAATCACATCTAGTTATTATGGCTCTTCTAATTTGATTCATAAAACTTAAATTTCTTTTTCTTTTAATTATCTTGAGTATATATATCATTTTAAGAATCATATAAAAATACTTTTAGAATTAAAAGTAGTCATTGATTTTTTAAAACTTCTTTCACCGCAAGGACTCAAATCTTTATTAGACTCACTTCGTATTTAATTTCAAAGCTCTAGTTATTTATTATGTTCTTTGTGTACATTAGTAGTAATCAGCTGAACATACCTGTAGTACGAAGACAGCGAGCACAGTGTAAGCGGTCTTCCACTAGATTGCCTCATAAATTAGTAAAAGGTCTCAAAAACCAATTGATGTGGTTATAGAAAATCCAATTTGGAGTGAATGTCACTTTATTCGTTTTATTAATAAGCGAGTCTATCTGATAGTTTGCACTGATAACGGTAACCCTGAGTCTGTTCTCGGATAATGGAAACAGCCACTGTTGCCTCGCGATATTTCTTCATAACGCGACCCCTGTTTAATTTGTAAATCGCTTGACGACTGATTAAAAACTCCTTTGAAAAATTTACGAGGGCGAAACGTAGCTGACGGAGGAGGGAATGTCTCGAGCAGGCTTTAAGGTCACCGAATTAAAAAATCATAACAGAAATAAATTAAAAATTTCACGCCGAGTATTTTTTCTTATTTGAGTGTTCCGTATTGAGTGGAACTCAAGTGACGGATAAGCAGTTTGTATTGGAGTTTCTGTTTTGAAATGTTAATCATTCTTGATATTGGATTTGGCAATTCCTTGTTTGATTTCTACTTTTTCATTTATATTCACAATTTCACAACACACACTCAGAGAAATCCAAACACTCGATTCTTAAAATCGAGAAAACATTTAATGCATGCAACAAGCATGACTGTTAAATTAGTCTGCTGAGTAATTTTATGTATAAAGATAATCTGAACAATCAATTAGATTAGATGTTAGGAATATACATGATACGTGAACCAGAATAATAAGAATTACAATATATGCATTAAGACGGTGTGCCAGTCGTAATCCAAAGTGCCCATCACATCCCTTTACACTAAACGATGTTAAATAAATAACCCCATGTCTGTGAGACCAGCTTTCTCAGATTTTATGGTTCGGTGTATAAATCACAGTTGGGACAGAAATTTTCACCTGGCTAGCTACAGTCATTTTACTAAAGTCAACAGCCATAATAACGATGTAAGCAGTATTGTTGTGCTTGAGACAGTTGGAGGTAAGTTACCCAGTTCCTTTGTGATTAAAAAATCCGAGTGTCGATTACTTCCATCATCAGCCTTATCATCATCTTCAGGTACATCGCTTAAGAGTTTTAATCAGCTGTTAGTATTTCTCTTATATATTCTAAATTATTAAACTAACCAGAAGGCGACGACAATAAAATGGACCGTATGAAATACTGTCGGAGATCACTTCCCTGAGAACGAATCTGTCATAAATCATTCAATTTGCTTAATGGCCTGTTCGTACACTCATTCTTTCGGGGGTCACGCGAGAATAATTTCACTTGTCAGTAAGTTTCTAAGTACCTACACGTGTCATTCATTCAGGCCTTTGTTCGTGACATTGGTATTTCTTTGTGGTAATGTTATAAAAATACTTGCATAGTGCACATAAAACCTTCGTAGTTATGCATCTCTTGAGTAATAATATAACATTCTTTCACTACTATTTTATACTTTTCACCAATTATGCTTTTTGACAAATTATGTCTATATCCATAGACGATAAGACATATTATTACCTAACGAATCTATCTCGAAGATATCTAACGGAAACAAAGAGCCTAATATTCTTTAAATCTGCACTCTAAAAATGTAAACAATTTCTGGTTCCAGCAAACTCTAAAAATTTAGAAAAGGTTTTACCAGATGGCAGCTTTAGCTGTTGTCTTTCGTCAGGTGGTAAAAGCAACTCAATGTAAGTACTATATTACGGTATAAGGGAATGGTAACCATTGTAATGATATGGTATAGTGTTTACCACCTTCTGTCATGATTGCCAACCTGAAATATCAAATGACAGTCTTGTTGCATGTCTTTAAATTTTCACCCGCCATTAAATGTAATTTAAATATCTTATCCTTAGCATCACGATACAAAAAAGCAAAATAAACAATAGTAACACAGCCTTATTCTGTTTCAATATGAAGGATTTTTGTAAAGCAACGTTACACTGTTGTTGCAAAATGAGCTTTATTGTCATTTCAACCTAAAGGATCCACAATGAACCTGATTGGCTCTTAACTATATATATGTGTCATTCATATAATCAAGTAAACAAAACAGTAGCTATTAGCACCGTAATTCTCAGCTATCGGCTCTGTTCTTTGAAATCTTCCTACAATAACACGCATAAATCTTTACCATGAAGCTGCGAAAGTACTTTGTAATATTGGATGTGGCTTTATGATATATATGATAGATATCAATACTCAAAGGCTTTTTGAATTCAAAATTATTAAATACCTCAAATGTTGACGTATGATCAATTTGATAAGCCTATAAATATGATAAAGATAATAAAATTTTAACATGATATATTTAATAAATAAAAATTTGCTTTAAAACAAAATACATTCCACAACGACGTTGATGGGTTTTAATAAAAAAAAATCAACAAATGACTATCTGATGCAGAAGAGGCAAGCAAAAGAGGGCCTCTATGCTGGTCATCGAGCTTTTAACGTCTTGAAGGAATCCGTTTTTTTTAATACAGCAAATGACTCGACGTAACCTATTAGTAAGCAGAGGAATAGTCCGTATGCAAAGATAGCTAGTGCCGCATACGACACACTGCCCAGCCACCTTGCCGGTCCAAAAGGTGCTTTTCTACGCCTCGCATTATGTTATAGAAATGTTAAAACATTTCGAGATTTTAATGTATGACCAAGAGTCAAGTGAATTTTTTTTTTCAAATTAAGATACTATAATAATATAGCGAATTTCCATTTGATGAACAGACTGTCTTAGGCAGTATATTCATTCTTTTTCTGAGTTTTAGGTACAAGAAAATTAAGACTCTAAAATCATCACATTGTTACTGTTTTTCCTTCAAACACGAATCTGGGGTTGAACAATTACTTACGTATCTGCACATTAATTATCTCATCAACGACTCTATCGCCTGTTATCAGGCGTGCGATGTCCCGCGCAATAATCGTTAATTTTAACAACTGAAACAGTAACAGTTAAATTTACAACGTTATAACCGTTAAATGGAAGGACAAGGTGTCTTTAGTCGCAGTAAATCGAGGAAAGATAACGGACAGACGATGTAATGAGACTGAATATTGATACAAATGACGGCGCAAGGGTGGTTATTACCTGCGCTGGAGACGAGAGAAGTTGTTGAATTTATTTTGCTGTTTTTCACGATCACAACTTATGTAATGCAGCCTGTAATGCAGCACAAAATTATTGCCAATATTTTTCCCATTACCTCTGTTGGCAACCCAAGAAATATTATATTTTATGTTAACAAAACTAGTAGGTAGTGTCACTCTCTTGCTACACGGTACTAAGAAATTGTGTAGTTTTATGATTATTTTCGCATTTAATTGCTTAACAACTGAAGTAAACCAAGTCAATAAAGAGATATTATTACAGAGATTCACTACAGTCAAAGCCTCCTCGATTCCCTTAGACCTGTGGAAGACATTTTCCTGATGATGGTTAGAAAACACTGATATTTGGTGCAACGGAAGAGAAAGTTATTATTTTTCATACACAATATTATGAAAGGAGGGTAATCAAACGGCATTTTTAATTTCACTCGCTTAGAAATTACTTAACTCCAAGCGAGATCAAAAGCCGTTCATTTCCAAATCTTGAAACAAACAAATTAAGTGCTATTATTAAGGCAGAACATTGAAGCCTAATTAAAAAACAAAACGGTAAGACGAAAAAAGCTTTATGACAATGAAAAACGACCTTTTGGCGAGCGCTGAACGAAATTAATTCTTAAGGGTGGTGATTTGTCTTGCGAGCCAAGATTAAGAGCCCTCGTGGAAAAGTGGCTAATTTAGACTTCACTTGTACAATAGTGGTTCCGTATCTCGGTAAAATATTGCTCGGTTGATAGATTTCCTATAGAGGTAACTTTATAAATTTAGGGTCGATATGAATTCAATATTGTTAATTATCATTTGTTTAAATATGTATTGATATATTTTGAGCAGCTACCTTCTTGACTTCCTGATACCTTTTTAAAAAGTATAATGTGTTGCTTTAATTGGCTTATGTCTGGGTAATTCCATTATATTTTGTATATATAAAAAATGCTGTTGAAACAATGTTAAATTAAATAAATAAATATAGAATGGATATATAATTATATGAGTTCAATTAATGTTTAAAAGTGGACTAAAAAGTACGTGATCAGCGCCATCTATTGACAGCGTTTTAAGAATCTACCAAACCCACAAAATAAAATTATATGATTAAAAGTGTTATTCAACTGATTCTTTTGTACCTTGTTTTTCTAAGATGTTATATCCGTTTCCGTACCCTTCCGTTTATCTACCATTTTAAATAAATTAGAATACAATAACCATTATTAAATTTGCTTATATCAAGATAATATTCTGGTTCTATATTCAAAGCAAAGCGCTTTATACAGAATCTGAGGGCAACTCAAATGCTGTACATTATTTTAACAACTTGTGATATAAAAACGAGTGTGTATTTTGGTCCTTCGAGACCGATTGCAGAATCCCAAAAAAGCGCGCGGAGGCATTCGTTTTAATAGGTTAACTTTTCATCTGGCAACAAATTAACAAGGGTGCCGCCTCTTAATGCAAATAAACAGTGATTAATTGGACACATTACTTTTTTAAATGTTGTTCGTCTTATTCAAGGATCAGCGTGAATTTTTAATACGGAAGAGCGTGTGTATTTTACTAACACAGTTGAATCCTAGGCTTTAGATAATACTTTATTTATAAAGATAAAATTTTAAGTATTTTTATTAATAACTAAGTAATCTTTCACTAATCAGTTCATAGTTTTATACTTAATTTTATTTATAGATTCTTTTACGTCGAAATAATTAAAGCGAATTCTATTGTATTTTACACGTTTCCTAGGAAAATATTTTATATAGTCGTTTGGAAGACCGAGTTATTATCAACTAAATACTTCGACCTTGAACTGAACTGTAACACTTTCAAAACAAATTAATAATGAAGTACTCGTTTACCTGTTTTTAATTATTTTTTTAATATATTGTAATTTATTAAAATGTAAAATACATTTTAACTACTTTACTAAAATCATCATAAACGACAAATACTTTTTTATAAGAGACACGAGAGTGTTTTGGCTAATATTTGGTATATTTTATTATCAAAACCATTCAATAAACATATTTAAATATATTATACACGCAACTTATCTTATAATTCTCATAAAAGAGTGTTAGTAAACACATATTATTATCTCTAACGAACAAGAGCATTTTAATTGTCTCCACGACACCAGTAAATTTATTTATGATCGGGAAACGGTAACATTGTCACTGATAACTAAGTTATGAGATAACAGATTTACGGCTGTGAAAGTAATGGTTGGTTCTTATTGAGTAATAGATAAACCCGAGGTTACACTGTAAATCATTACATCATTTATCACTTGAGTGATATTGGAAATTAGGGAATGGCTATCAGCACTGCTCTGTATCTATATTGATGTCATGTTGTCTAGAAAATGTGAGGGGATGTCGCTGTTAAAGTTTAGCTAGTAAGCACTCTGCGTCGAACATGTATTATAGTGAAATATTAAATTTTTTACCAAATTAAAATCTGTCATCGTTTTACGCTCACAGACTGCGTTTATCACTTTGTTACTAGATTCTAATATTGATCACTTAATAAAATGTTTGTATTCCATGTAATGGCCAATGCAACCAATTTCCCATAGCCTGACTCAAACATCCGGTTATGCAGGCTGAATCACGGGAGAGTGGACTGCTACTTGCTTAGGGCTCTTTCACAGCGCACCCTCTTAATTCCCTATAAATTATTAATCATTCGCTATGACCCTTCGGTTCCTCTCCCCCTTCTGGGCTGGACGTACACAGTTACCTTCGGTACCTTCCAGGATTTCCATGTCCACACGAAGTGTTACCGCTGGCTCACAATTTGGTCTGTGCTTAGTCTTCCGCCTCTTCTGCGGCGTCTTCTTTCTTCGCCTCTCTCTCTCCAGCCCACTCCAAATCTTGTGCCGTCTACGCACTATGAAATGGCCAGCTAAAACTGACCTTACTCGGTCATTCCACTCAAAATAAGGAGTAACTCAATTTTTTTCAGAGTTCGATATCCTGGTGACTGGGCTGTCTGATTGTGATTCTCTCTCTCTACTCTCTTCACTCTCTGACGAGATTCTCTAATGCAGATACTAAGTCTATTAGTACTTCTTGAATGTGAATTTGCTCCAACACATCCTACAGTGTATTTCGGGACTATTTTACATTCCTCCGTATCGTAAATTGAATAGAATACTAAAATACAGGAACATCGCACAGACCGTTAAACCGAAACCAAGAAATATCATTAGCAATAAACCATTTTTACTTTCATGAAATCCGAGAGTCGTAACTCACATTAAATGGGCCAGTCTTCGTCCGCGATATCAACGAATTATGAGCCGAACAACCGCCCAAGTGTTATCACGGCCATTTATTTCTGAAGATCTATTTCCCACTTTTTATGTTGTCCCTACTGATGTATAGTGCAGAGCAGATCTAGAGGTCGTGTAATATTTTAGGATGTAAATATATTTATCAGTTCAACTATTAGGAAAGTCTTAATTCCAACTGTACTTTGTACATCTGTATTAACTTTTCAAGTTACACTTCTTTACCATCCTGACAAACATTTACTAATTGTCTACACCCTGGAACCGCAGCTCATAAATTAACCACTAAATGTTGCTATATTAACGTTTCGTTCGTTTCGTATTAATCATATGATATTGCGTTAATTTTCAAATTTAATGAACATCAATAAATTTAGTTTCTATGAAGCAAATTCTCTTGTTTTATTAATTGTATATGATTTCTCTTAAACTGTCTGTTACATATTTGACAGATTTTAATTTTGCAAACTTTTTCTGTACTATAAGAAAGAGTATAGGAGATATAGATAGAATCTTGTGCAGTGGTACGAAGTGACATCATCAGCTGCTATGACGTCAGTACTACGCCGTAGACAGTCCAGTGCTAGGTGAGCGTGGACATGCGGGAGAGGAGGACAGTTCTTATTGCACCATCGTTAAGAACACACACGTTAATTCCACAATAAATCAAGTTATATTCAGATCACAGTTTGCCTCATTTCTGAACTCTAACAGTATACAATGAAAGAGTTACTACAGAGTCAAACAGGCACATAGACTATGTCTGAATCTTGACTTTTATTGAAATGAAAAGAAATGAAATGAAATTTTATGAAATTAAATGTTATGAAATGAAATGAAATTTTATTTTAAACAGCTTACTTAAATGCAACTCAGTCACTTGATATACGTGAGTATTGTCTTGAGTAAAATAACAGATCTATACGTTTCTGTAACTCTCTCTGTGTCTACCATCAACCGCTACATCATAGTACTCCACATCATCATCAAGGTCCAAAAACAGTTTTCCAATAGCCGTCTTATATTCTAGTCTTGGTTGGGTGAAGATAGAAATATAATTTTATTCACGCTAATGTTTGGGAATAGAAGTCTCAATCATATAAACATGCATAAGTATCAAAACCAGCTTTTTAAAAGTTCTGAACCTCACAATTAGTTTTTTACTTTATTCTTAACCAATTAATAGTTAATTTAAATCAACAGTGCTTACTACAACAACAGCCGTAATATTTGGGTTATGTTATACAGGACCCGGTCTTTCGCGAAAGCCTCCTGTAGCGATAATTCATGTTAAATGGCCTGGTTTTTTGTCGTTGAATTTGTAAATTATGACCTACTCAAACTTTGTACGTATTTTTTGTGTTACCCAAATGGTATTCAAGAACAGCCGAAAATACTAAGCGTTAAACTTAACATAACATGAGTACTGGAAGTAATTATACAAAAAGGATTAGCTAATATCATCAATATAAATGAAATCGTAAAGTTAATTCCAAAACTTTTTAAGTATATATGACATAATTTTAATGTACATATTAAAGAAGCTCGTAATTGTTTTATGTATCTGAATATTTTAATTTTATCGAACCTTTATATCCCATTACGTGTTTCACCGCAAACATTCAAAAGGGTAAAGGCTGTATGTATAAATTAGGGTAATTCCCCGTCAAGTGTGAAATTAAAAAACATATTTCTCTAACGAACACCACAGATCGACACAACGAGAGACCGATGACTCAGCTGTGAAAACAATTTGCAACAAAAACGTACCCGTTCATTTTCAGGGCTGCCTATCTAAATATTTTTTTATTGATTCTCGTGCCATAGACATATCAAAGAAATCTACATAAGTCAAAATAAAACCATGTCAGGTATATCGAAGTACATTTTTCGTATTTTCACTTTAGAAAAATGTCTATCCGAGGGCTTCGGATTGCACTGAGTTGAATGACCTCAATTGCCTTTTTGAGGCATTTTCGTTGAAAATATATCATTCGCTTTGTCTTCAATTATTTCGTCAACAAATAGATCTTGGTCTCGTTTTGGGATTAGATATGCCATTTCCTAAACTAATCCTGATCCGAGGAAAGTACACGAACATAAAAATGTTTGAAATATTCAAGTCGACTTTCGAATTTAATTTTCCAGTTTCTGACAACCCTGAAAATACTTAATTAAAACGCAAATTTGATACCGCTGACCCCGCCACGCGGCGTAGGGACGTGACCTGCGCCTCGATAAGAGATTTGTCGATGCCTTTACACAAAGCTTATCTTAATGACAGGTATTAAGAGAAAATGTGTCTGTAGACATTTAAATTAAAATGACGATGCAAACAGCTAATTCTCGGGATAATTGTATAAATAATATCAGAGTTACAATATTCTGCCTTTGTTTTCAATTGAAGGAAGTGTTTGTTGAGTTCTGGTTCCGCTACCACATAAAATATTTATAATGCTTTGCTTTTTTACATTACAAACAAACCATTTCATTATATAACAAAGGTATTTTTTTTAAATAAATGAGAGGTAATGATTTGCGCTCCAGATGTAATGATAATTATGAAAAGACATACCTGTGTGTGATCGTATGAATTGTTTGTATAATAGGTTAATGGCGATGGTTTGTGATTCCATAAGCTATATCCTCTTAGGAAAAACGGTTTTTGGATTGATGACAAGGTTTCTGACCGCTATACAAAGAAAAGTATGACAATCATCAACAGAAATGCAATCGATACTTTGATCGATAACTGTACTGCACTGTCGTGGCACTATTTTGCATAATCAACTTGGAAAATTAGCATAAAATCATTTGAGTAACCTAACAGCTAGCCTATTTGACTTGCAAAAAAACGCCCCGAGCTGTCCCGGTGGACGGTCTTGATTGGGTATTAGCTTTGATCGTGGCACGATGCAGTTTTGATGGGTTTCGAGGGCCTTGCCAATGTTGGTAGCAATTATTACTAATTATATCCGAACAATTTGATTCCCAAATCCCTAAACGGGCATTTTTTCGTCAGAAAGCTTTGAGAGCCTGCTTATGATAGGGTCTGCAACTGGATTATGGCTGATTCTTGCTTTGCAGTATAAAGTCTAAAACTGACGAGTTTCCCCACGCTGTATTATATACGGTCTGTGTGGACGACATACTACCTACATCCGGTAGAGGATATCCCAAAAGCACGTTGATTTAATCTTCAGCGGTGGGAGAAAGCCCTGTTCCATTGCCGATACCCCCGACAATAGTCGCTGGATCTGATCAAAGAGCCCTCTTCAACTTCAAAGTAGTTTTGTTATTGTTATCGAAACCATAGCGTTCGAATCACTACGCCAAACGAGCTCTTCTTAATTTTAATAAAATATATACTTAAATCTTATTATAGAGATAATAAGATTTAAGTATATATTTAAAAAAATTAACTAAATTTTAAAACACATCAAATTCTCGTGTATATTTCACATAAACCATATATTTACGGTGGAAATAAGTTATTTTCTCACTCACTCGCTAATTAACTTTAAAAGTGTTTGTCAGTAGTCGCTTAAAAATTTTAAAGTATTCTTATAATAAGCTTGGTGACAGGGTTCTATTATTATCATAACTAAAAAGAAAAAAAAATGTTTAATAAAAACTTTGAAACAACAATTACTTTAATAGCCTACGTGTATTAGTTAAGTTTATAGTCACTATGGTTCGTGGTGGAAAGTCCATTTTAAAATAATTCAAATCTATACAAAAGCCGATATTGTATTACCCATGCTATTTCTAGTAACATTCACTTATTATTTAATATAGCTGATAAACAGAGGAGCTCTGCGATGCATATAAATTATCACAGTGTGACATCATATTGCATTACTCGTTTCTTAGGAGATTTTTGTGAGTAAAAACTATGCAATTCAAACTGTAATAACCTGCAGGAGTTTAATGCCTGTGGAACTATTATTTTAAGAGTGGTTCTGTCTTTCTATAACTCACCGAACAAAAAATTGTCCTCTTACGTATTATGTGTCAAACTCTACCTAGAGTCCTATGGGAGCGGAGTTTAGTTTCTTCTTTCGGCGGTTAAAAAACAATCTGGGTACTTTATAAAGACATCAATTACTTATATAGAATAGTCGTTAAATACCAACTAATATATGCAATAGCTCCATACTTACAATTATGTTTAATAACAATAACTAATCTACATTCGTAAGCAAACGTCGATCAGTCAACCTCCCGTGGACAACCTATAATTTCCTTATTTTTTCACATCACCCAGCCATAAGTTATTATTTGTAAGCGGTGTACATTAAACGTAATTAAACTAAGCTTAAATAACACACAGTCAAGGTCTAATGTTGGGTTACCCCCTGTAATTTGTAACTTCAAATCGTTCGCGTAAATTGCTATAACTGTGGTCTTGTTAGGAATAAATTTTGACGTGTATTTTTTTTAAAATTTCCACTTTAATTGATGGGTTACCAATCGTTTGATGCAGTCCGTCATTATTGATGGAGTTAGACGCAATAATTATGAATATTAACTGCATTCACGCAAACAAGTAAAATTATTATAATAAAAACATGCGGTTTCGTTCCAATTTTAGTTTGGCCTCAATTAGGAATAAATTGTTATTGATGGTTATGACTTTACTTGTTATATGTTTTAAGGTGAATGTTCCATAATTCATGTTGTCCTGTTAGCTGAAGACAGAGGCAAAACCATTACATCCCGACCTGAGCTTTTGGCGAGATTAAAAACTTCTGTGGACAGATGTGTGTTGCCAGTGATATCGTACGCAATCCAGACTTGGTTGCTTAAAAAAGCAAAGTCATCCAAAGGATAATGGAGAGGGCTATGCTCGGGGTGTCTCTGCATAATCAAATCAGAAATGATGAAACCCGCTAGAGCACTAGGGTCACCGACGTAGCCCAAAAAATTGCGAGCCTGAAGTGGCAGTAGACAGATCACATAGTACGGACTGCTGACGGCTGGTGGGGCGGAAGATTCTCAATTGGCGGCCGCATACCGGAAACTTTGCATTGGTAATTCCCCCACAAGGTAGACCGACGATCTGGTTAAGGTTGTGGGAACTCGGAATGTGGCCAGCGCAGAACCGTTTGGTTTAGAGTTCCTTGGGGAATTCCATGTCTAGTAGTAGAATTCTCTCAGCTGATATCAGCCGAGAGAATTGTTGGTATATGGTATCATCTTATGATGATGGTGATAGCAATTTATTTGGTAGTTCCACTAGCACTCATTTGTATTTTATTTATGTACTTTTTAGAAAAAATATAGAAGCTATGAAATTTAATTAATTTATGTTTTATATTTTATGTTTACTAGTGTTGAGCTGTGTATATTATTGTTAGCTCCGGCTGTTAATGTGCCAAATAAAATAAAATAAAAATAAAAATGATAATATATGCAAGTCGTCATATTTAACGTATCGCATTAAGTCCTGAATGTGTCATAAAGTATTAAAAATACAAGAAAAACTATAGTTTCAGTATTCTCATTGATATATCACATACGTCTGTCTAAGTTGGTGACCACCAGTCTAAGTTAATTATGATGAATGTAAGGCAGATAACTTAATGGAATCGAAGTTAATTTACGCTAAATTCATAAGTGACAATTAAAAATTTAAATTGAAAAATAATGTTATCAAAAAAGTTAATGAGATTTGTTATATCCCCCAAACTAGTTTATCCTAGGTATATATGTAAAAAAAATAGAAAATAAATGAAAAAAAATTAAGAATAACGTTGTTATAATAACAATACCTATAATATTATTATTATAACAACTAGGTAGTCCATCAATAGAAAGAAGTGTCAAATTGTACCCTGCATTCATAATAAATACTCTTTAAGGGTAATGTAACAAAGTAATGCTTTTGCACATTTTTTTCTAATACCAAACACAATACGCAGCTCGTAAAACCGAAAACCACACTATTATAGACTCCCCCAAACTTTGATATCAAATTTCAAAACGATTCCACCATTTATCGGATTGCCCAAGATTAGTATTATAAGATTTACAAAGCACATACAATGGGAACTGTAAGATGCATGCTTAAAGATTTTATTTTGATGATGAAAAGATACACTGTCGATCAAAAGCCTGAGATTTCCGTCTTTGGACGAGCATCTGTTCGAGTCCCGTCGGAGTCGGAGGCCCGTCTACTTAGCCAGAGGTCCCTGTAGGGGCTGATATTTGTATGACGTAACCGACTATTCGTTCATGAGTCATTATATTTGCATAAATATTACTATCTATGTTATTTCTCCATTATCTAGAATCGATATCACAGGCCCTAAATGCTGCTTATTTAGTATAAATAATAAGTAATAATTATATATATCTTCTCTATATGAAAAATTTACCAGTTGTTACGTATATAGTAAATTTAAAACATATAATTATGATAATAAATAAATATTACAGATGTGTGTGTGTTCACATTTAAGTTCAGAATCACTAGATTTCTATAAAAATTTAAGAATTGATAGAAAACAATAAACAAATATTTAAAACAACAATGTGAAAATTCTAAATCAGTAAATTTCATTTCTATGGATAAGTCGTGGATTTTACTTTGCAGAAATATAGCGCCGTTAAGCCAAAACCTGATCCAACGAAATTGCTATTCTAATTAAAACCTTGTTACAACGTCATAAGAACTGTTTAAATAAAATCTTGAATTTCCATTAAACTATTATATCTTTCACTCGACCCTTATCGTCGATGAATTTAATAAAATCTCATCCTGCGGAACTATGTTTTTGCATTATAAGACTTAGGCAACATAGGTTTAAGTTCAATATTGCGGCCCTGTTATTTTCTAGAGTTGAACATTGCGGTCATCTGATACTTAGATAAGCCGTTTACAAAACTATATTGTTACTTGACAAATCTATTGTAATAGTAATCTTGCATTCAACATGTATTTGAATTTAATAGGAATCAAGTATCCGCGTTATCGCAAGTATAAACTTTACTTATGTAGCAGCCCTAGTTTTGTCGTGTATACAATACCTATAATATTATTAACTTATATATAATTTAGGGGATTTTTAATATTCTAGATCATTTTCAGTGATTTGCTCGTGTGTGACCGGAGCAAATGACGCTGAACTGACGCCTAATTCTCACTGCTGCGCAGGCGCATAGTAAGAACTGTAGCTTTTTGTACTGTTACTTATGCATTTGTACTGTGTGTGTCTATAACTGAAGCAAGCTCTTATTATTAATATCATATTTATTACCGAAAAAACTTTCTGAGGCACATTTCACATTAAAGTTTTTCAATTTTTCGCACGTAATATTGTTCTAGTTAATTTTATAGACAATTTTCTAGTTACCGTTCATGACAATTTCCTTTAAGCCGCATTCTGATACAGCTCAATTTTTAATTTGCGGGTTTAATTAATTGTTCTAAGGTACTATAGCTGAGGAATTTAATTATACTTATAAACGCTTATTAAACGGTTTAAATCACATGTGTCAAATGAGAAATATTTTCCCTAAAATAGGTTAAATAAGTACTTAAATGTAAGCCCCAAAAAGTGTAAGTTTTACGTAAAATTCGAATTCGTAATTACGATTCAAATTTTTTATTTTTATTTCAATCAACAAATTACGAAATTTCTATAAAAACGTCTGACAAATACTTCTCAATTAGAATATTGTTCAGTAAATAGACGATGCTGGTGAAATTCCTTTGCCTCACAGTTGATACAAATAAGTAAACTAGAAAACATCGATAAAAATTAAAATTAAAAATTTAAATCACCCCAACGTGTCGTATTAATGTATCAACTTTAACTACAAGGTTATTTTGTTGGTTAATTACCTCATTTATAATACCATGGTGGTCTAAACACGCAATCAAACTACTTTTGAACAATTTGAGCTCGTGCAAAATATAAATCACTTTATTAAAAACAAGATTATAATCGTTGTTTGACTTGAAAAGGGTACAAGTGTTTTTTAAGAGTAATGTGTATTCAAGATGATACTCTATAACGTTATAATAAGCTTTCAAATATAAATAGTAGGTAATAGGGTTGTCAAAAATATCGCTTCTGTATTTCTAACATACATATCATAAAAATAAAAATGTTTCAGTTCATCTGAACTAAAACATTGTTTTCTACTCATCTGGGTATACCTTCGAGCTACGAATTGGTAACGCCGTTTTGCTGCGCCACCATGCGCGCGTTATAAGCGCTCTTCCTACAACAAAGTGCAGTGATTATACCAATGGGAAAGATTAAGCGATTTTTAATTAAATAAATATAGAGACTTACCTAGTTAATTAGGTATTTGTATTTTTATGTATCACGTGGATTCCAAGCGATTACCGCAGTTCAACTTAGCTAATATTCCTAAGAAATCGATTTGTTATTTATTCACTCAGTTACTTATTATTATTCTAGTCAATAAGATTGTGAATTGTGTATCAGTTATGTGTATGAATGCTGAAGTGAGAAGAATTATTATGGGCAAGTAACTAAACAAAATCTATTTCTAATTATAAATGATTAATGATTAACAAAGGACGCAATAGTTAGGTATCGATATTATGTGAAAGTCATATACCTATACTTACCTATGTATATTTTGGTGTCAAATGAAGAAAGTTAGATAATATTTAAATAGAATAATAAGGTGGATTTTGTGTAAATACCCACGTTAGTATTAATAAATTTGAGTAGACACTTCATATTTCCTGCCCATTCACTCCTATTCACGCTCACGCGCATTCAGTAGCCATCTCATCGGCCTGTCAAAGCGACAAAAGCTTAACAAGGTTTCGATTTACATCATCCAAACACGGCACAATTTAGGGATTAGGCGAAAATGCTTTGCGTTTAAAAAAAATATATTTGGCGGCAACTTTGACAGCTGTCAAACTCTTTGTGCGCAGCTTGTTGTTGAAAGGTGTCATGTTTCGAGTAGATTAGGGGTGTGTCGTATTTGATAGGGATTATTGGCTTATTATTTTTTTTTTATTTGAAGTATCGTGTGTTAATACTTGTTAAGTTAGTTTCACAAATGTAATGAAAATAACCTCAAAATTGCATATTTGTGTTAAGAATTCTGCCTTACTCACTAGTGTATAATATATTTCTTCATCGAATTATCAGCGATTTACCGTAGGTAGTGCGTAATACAAAAAGGCCAATACTAATACTATTCCTCAGAGGTAAGTATGTTAAATACAATAAATTACTACACGTCCGGTCCATACAATGGTACCCGTCACCATCTTCGTCCAGTAACTGTTCGCCAGTTACCGACTCGCTGAATATAAAGTACCCACTAACAACATGCTAAAACCTACCATACGCGACATAAATCCTGGACGAACACACGAACGAACAAAACAAGAATATTGACGGTATATATTAACAATAAATCTTATTTATTGGACGTCCTATACGGAGCGAATCGTTCAACTTGCATAATATTACAAAGAACCTAGTTTATATACGATTAAACCTGTGTATGTTTAATTTATATTAAACTTTAAGTTTTAGATAAATAAACGATTTAAAATTACTACATGTCTCTTTTACATACATAAAAAACATTTTATATTTACCAATATATGTTATGAAATAAAAGGCTGAAATCATACTAAAATACATTCAAAAAAATTATGATGATTTTCCTACTAATTTTGAAAATTTAAAATTAATCTTCACTGTTTCGAAGTAATTGGTATCATATTTAATTTCATTAGAACTCATATTAATAAAACGTATTCCCCAATTTTTATTCTGTATGCAAATACATTGATTTCTTTATCAATTGTGAATCAATTATCAAAAATTTTTTATATTCGACAGAGTTGTCTCCTATGGTGGTCCCAATGTCTCTAAAGGATCTAATGATGGGTGAGCAACCTTTCAGTTGTATAAGCACGTACAACATTATTATTACATATCCTTCTTATATGATGGGTTCCTTTAAAAGAGGCGTGAAAAAGCACTTTTTGGGCCGGCAAGGTGAGGGTGGCTAGGGCAGTTTGTCGCATGCTTCACTAGCTATCTTCACATATGGACTCGTCTACTGCTTATCATCAGGTGGTGTCATTTGCTGTGCTTTATATATATAAAAAAATTACAAGTATCACGTATTACGTTTGATATTTTTAAAACTATTCGAGTATTTTTAACCAACGACAAACAAGTCAATATTACTGACGGCCACCCTTCTACTTTTGGCCTTAGAATTGTGAAAAATTATTGAATAAAAACTAAAAACCAATTTTAAAACACAAAAATTAATAATTCAATTCAAGAAGCTATCCGGTAAAATGAGAAGCTCCGGCTCGGAATAATACTTTTAAATTGGATAACAATTAAGGCATGAACTTTTTTAGGGTTTTGGAGTTTGGTTAAACTACTGTTTTCTAGTAATTGTTGTATTTTGATGATATTAAAGTGAATAGCTAAACTTCGTATAGCTTTGTTTTGTTGGCTAGTAAAAGGGTGTTTTATGAAATAATGCCGTAAATCTTAAAGTAACGCTAAAAAAACAAATAATAATTGATAATTGCTTACCTATTTAAAACAATCATTTCTTCTGCTAACTCGCAAAACTTGTACAACATTTAATTGATTGCGATTGTTGTGCTGGCTTGATATATTTAGCGATGGCTATCACTAACCACCTACTTATTTGTCATTCTTTAACTTATAATCAATCAAATTATAAAAAAAAGATTTGATATTCAATCAATATAATGGTAAGGTCAACGTACCAAACGCTCATCCAATACTGTATCCTGTCTTTGTTATACAGAACTATAATTAAAAATCAATTAAGTTGCAAAACCCGCAATAGCCTTATAATTATTGTGAAACAGCATATGTTCTGTCCTTATTTGGAACGTCTAATAATCTCTTGCGCCTATTTTTGATTCGTAGGTCATGAAAATAATACGATATAATGACAGGCTAAGAATGAAATATGTCGGCTAGGCTATCATTACCTTGAAGTTCGATTACTTGTTTATTATAACTCAATTACGACTGGTTTTGAATAAAGGTGACAGAAATTACTATCGTAAAAACTAGATTTAATAACCCAGTGAGACAAGGCGTTCGATAATTTATGTGAAATAATTTTGTATACCTTACATTTTTATTATATATGAATAAAATGCCTAAGTTACTTATTTTATTTTATTTTAATATTTTACACTAACAACAGTCTATCCCATAGGTCTCCAAACTTTGGAGCCTTTGGGCCATAATGATTTTTCAGTTTGTTCCAAGAGCCAAACCAGTTTTAATTTTTCTACCCTTAACTATATTTCTAGACTAGAATAGTCGCAAAATGCGCGACCTAAGCAAGCTTACGCTTTTTTTGCATTTCAATTATTAAAAAACTAAATTACAAAAAGTGGTAGTTTGGAGCTAGCCTATCCCAAAGTAAGCATCATTAACCGCTAGTTTTATAGATACTAGATAACCGGGAAAGATAATGATAGTATAATATTAGAAATATACTAAATTAACATACAAACTTATGAACAAATATTCATACTCATCATCATCGTATATACGACCCACTGCTACGGACAGGCCTTCCTAGATGGGAAACACGTGAGGAGTTTGGACAATAACACCACCACGCTGGCTCAATGCGGGCCGTGGGTGAAAAAAAGGTTGCCGTAACAACCAGGACAAACGGTTGCCGTAACAACCAGGTCAAACGGTTGCCGTAACAACCAGGTCAACCGGTTGCCGTAACAACCGGGACAAATGGTTCAACGTGTCTTCCGAAGAACGAGAGCTCGAGAAAAAGAATTGGATTGATCCATTTAAGGACCAAACAAGGTGAAAGTTTTGTTTTGTAATTCTCAGCTGCATATCATACCATGTTATGTAATTACGATACTGGCAGTTAATTAAAAAGAATGTTCATAATGTTCCAGACAGATTGTCCTGCATCTTGCATATAAAATATATTGCTTAAAATTAATTAGCTCCAATTATCTAATTAATATAAATTTAAATACAACAAATCACAACAGTTTTTACTACTGAAACCAGAGCGTTCGAGCTACCACGCCAAAGAGCTCCTCATACCAATATATTTATCTACCGGGATTCGAAAGTTATCGTTGATAGTAATTGAGAATACTATGTAGTCATATAAGGGGGAGGTCTCTCTGATGGCCTGGAAGCGGACACAATCGAACAGTCTTCGATATTAGAGGGATTGCGAAAAGTACCTGTCGTACCCTGTCGTTCGTCTGTGCCTCGTTTAGCTTTTTCTTTTGTTTGTTTTTTGACTGACTAATGCTGTTGGCCGCAGGTGTCCTTTTCAGCGTTACCGGGGTGGTCCTCGTTCAGCTGAACACGTTGGTTTTTGGTGAATATGTCCTCAGATTATCGCACATAACCTAGTGGCCTTATAAGCCCCATTAACCACTAGGTGCCTTTAAAAGGTTTTTAAAGATTAAAACACATTATATATTATACAGTTATCGTTCGTATTTCATGGAAGCACCAGTGTTGTATGACAGTCGATAATCTAAAACTTGGTAACACGATTACGTAAAACAATAATAAACTACAGTAAGATCGCAATCGTATCAATTAATAATTAATTAATTATATTTTATGATAAGGATACAAAACTTATGTTAAAACAGTGTTTTCTCTGGATATAAATAATAATACATAATCAAGTTTCTAAGTTTTAAAACGAGTTAAGTCTCTTGTAAATAGAAACGATGATTTAATTATGCTTAAAAAAGCCATACGCATGGTAATTCATTGTTAAATTTTCTAAAACCTGTATATTTTTTTATAGAGCAACACTTTAATTAAGTTTGTCACTTTATGGCAAGAAGTGCTTTTAGCCATATCCATTGACGGAGTTATTTATGTTAAAATTACATTTTTTTACAAATTAGCATTTATTATAACTATGTAAAGTCCTTAATCCTTTAACGCTTTTAGAACCCACTTACGATACGTTCTCAGTGATACATGGTTAATATCTACGGCGTAGCACATTTGATTATTTAATTTGGACATTCTACAAGTAGGCATTTTATATATATTGAACATTAATTTTTTTTATTAATCAGAAATTATATTAGTTAAGTATATTTTTACTTATATTTGAACCAGAAAGCCATTTCAAAATATGTGTTTTTTCGGAATGTAATAACCCGTTTTAGAGGTAAATTCGACTACTGTGCCTTGAAAGCCACATCCCGCCCACAACAGTCCAATTCTGGACGGCTGTGAGCGGATCTTTTACAGACAAATTGAAAGTCAAAGTTTAATTTGTTAGTAAAAGATATACAAAATTTGATATAATTCAAAATTTAAATTTAAACCACAGATAATTTACAAAGATAGTAGTTTCCAATGTTATAAATTGCACACATCCTTTTTAATATCACGTGTTCAGCTGTCCTTTTTATAACCAGTTTGATAGAATGATAAGCACTGCATTGAAATGTAGGCTTAAAATGTGTATTATCACACTTATACTTATTTGCGGTCGTATAATTGGACCCTATTAAAATTAATTAGCAATTTTTCATTACAGTATCTAAATTGAGATTGCTAATAAATTATTGCAAGGCAAAGTAATAACTGTTGCTGTGCTTAAACAAAACTGTTTGAACAACAACAAAGAATTACTTACCATTGAATGAGGTACAATATCTTATCTTTACAGGGTACTGAACTGAGAACCAATTCTTATACAAGTAAGCTTGTCTCACAACAAAATTATTTGTACTACTACTGTAAATTAAATAGATATCTAACTAGCAGTTATGTTACATAAATATATGTGTATAATATTATTCCTTTAAACAATGATAATCGCAACCCAATAAATTAAAGACGTTTCGAACTGCTGTCAAACCCATTTATAAAAAAGTAGTTCCTAATTCTTCACTACACAGATGCCGCTGTTGGATTCATACAATTGGACAGCTCGCGACAAACACAATCGTAACGGTTCATTTCGATTGGAACTTTATACGGGTACATTGGTACTAATGTAAGTTGATTGCTTAAATAATATTTTGGTTGATTTTGTTACGAGATTACCACCTTTTTAGTGAAATAACCCTTCTTATGGCAATAGTAGAGTTCGTTGCTCTGTACTCTAGATAACTGTATACAATTCGACTGGTTTACTTCGCCCGCACCCTTATTAACCAGCGTGAAAAATAAATGGATACCCATCCTTTTCTTTTTATTAGGTTGGTATGGAAAAGCTAAAATCACTTCTATCTTTGTGTGGGACTTACAATAAAATACCAAGAGGGTTACCCCAGTGAGTTATGAGTTCGTGTGGCTGATTCTAAATCGCTCGTAAATCTATTAAAATAAAAGTTTAAAAAGCATTATTTAGTCTGGTAACGAGGAACTCGTTGGTGTTGTGGTTTTAGCAGGCTGGATTCGTTTAATTATTTATGAATTCAAACAAAATATGTAGTGTTAAAATAATGACGGACAGGGAGTGTCGGTAACATTTTCCTACACAGACTGAGATTGGGATTTATGTAAACTAAATTTAGATTAAGAGCTAGTCTTCTGAATTAGACTTCATCATAGAAGCTAGGACCATGTGAGATCTTTTATTATTAATATTTATAAAAAGCACAGTAAATAACTTGACATCGTCTGATGATAAGTAGTACGAGTCGATGCGAAGATAGCATATGCAACTTGCTCGGCCAAAATTAATTATTCAAGCCTCTTTTGAAAGAATCTAGGTTTTATTAAGGACAGAATACAAAGGCCTGTATAAACTAAGATGTTCATGCTGTGTGAACAAAAAGCGAGCAAAAAAGAGTTTAACTTAGCAAGTCATTTCATTGTTTCTCTCTCTCATTTCTGTTTATCGCTTGAAAATCTCAATACCTATTAAAATACATTTCGAGCGGTCCTGAATATGACCCTGAGTGAATTACGAGTTCAGGTCGAGGGCGGCGTAGTCCTGGCCGCATCACCTTTGCGCCATTACTCCGATGTTCAGATTCGCTCAGAAGGTTACATTTGAATTAATTGCCAAATAAAAAAACATCTTACCTTCTTAATTTCGTGTTTTCACTTTGTGATAGTTAAGATTCAAACTTCTAAAAATGAAATACTACTTATGTTTCCATGTGTTTTGATATTACAGTGGATATCGCTGAATATATCAAGGATTTATTGCCCTATGTAAATAACTATTTCCTCCGCTAACCAAAAACATTCACGTAAATAAATATAGATATTATACTTTAGAGGCTGGATGGTTTGGATAAAACTCCGATGTAGTTGAATGATAATTGGAATGGAATGGAATTGAATTGAATTGAATTGAATATATGGAATATGGAAACTGAATATGAATGTCGTTTATTGATCATCTCGTTATATATATATAAATATAAGGTGTTGCAACTATTGTAAGTCTTAGCGAGACACTAGTTTAGTCGCAAGAGGGCGTGCGCGCTGACGCTGTTATTTCCTGTCGCACTCGCACGTCATATGTCTCTTTCTAGCGCTGCTGTAAATAGTGAGCGTCCGTTTCTTGTGTCGGCAGATCGGCACGCTACACCTGAGAGCATGTATGTCCTTGCAGCTACAATACAACATGGGTTCCTTTAAAATAAGCGTGAAAAGTCACTTTTTGGGCCGGCAAGATGGCTATGTCAGTATGTCGCACGCTTCACTAGGTATCTTCACATATAGACTCCTCTACTGCTTATCATCAGGTGGTGTAGAGTCATTTGCTGAGCTTAATATAAAAAGAAATAATTATTTCTTCAATAAAGTTAACATATTTTTAAATCAACTTTTGTAGTTTTGCATTATAATGGCCACCACCACGACTTTGTTGAATAAATATAAAAAGTAAATACCAAAGCTGCGCTCGTTACCGGTACCTTGGCTGAATATTCATAAAAGTTAAACCGAATTTATGCTGTCCACGACACTCGGAAACGATAAAGAAACGAGCCGGCTTCATAAAGTTTTTGGAAAATATTCAAGGAAGTATTCTTTCTATTTTTATTTTTTATATTTGCGTTATTCGTGACTAAATAAACCGGTATTATCTGTTAAATACAGCTTGTGTTGGACTTTAAATGTTTTCTTTGGGTTATTTAATCAAAAACGTCTTTTAGATATGTTTCATTGGCAAAAAACTGAAAATATATGTATCATTCATTACCCATTGATTGCTTGGGAGTTATATCAGTGTTATACGAACAAACAGTGTTTTTAATTTCGAAGCCCTTCGTCATATATATTTTTTTTTACTGAATAATGCTGTTGGCCTGCGGGAGGTGTCCCGTAGTCTCCAGGGCGGTCGAGCCATGAGGGAGCGACAAACCTGAGAGTGCCTCTAAAGGCTCGGACCTCAGCTCATATATTTGCGGCTTAAACGTCGGTACTTCTATCTCATCTCATCATCTTTTACGCGTACAATTATTAATTATAAACTTGTTATTTTCAGGTTAACATTATAAGCTACCTTTCGAAACACCTAATTTTTGTAGAAGATAATTTTTTGTAAAAGTCTTAAACGAAATGCAAAACTGAGGGTAACTTGAAGTAGATCAGAAAAAAACAGAATGAGATAGCTGATGTTCGTTTTTCACAAACTCCTGCTGAATAAACCATACTAACTACCCTCCCGTAGCCTAGAAACTGGCCCCCTAAAGTAGAAAGTACAGTGCAAGGTGTCAAGTGGGGAATGAATTTGTCAGCTGGTGATTCTTCGCCGCCCGCCGAGCCATATATCACACGGGACGACCTCGACTGGTTACACGAATTTGGGAATTGTCGGACGAATTTCATGTGGAATAATTTCGGTAGGACTTTAGCTAATAGTGTTTTAGTCACTATCTGGTGTTGCCACTATAAAATACAATTGTCATTTCATCAACGTGGACGTAAATTAATAATTCTACTGCAAGGAAGCCTTATTTGTTTCTCTCATTTCGGAAGACTTTAAGTACTGTCAGTGGGACGTTTTAGAAAGGATAACTATTTGATCATCGAAAGACATCAAGGAAGAAATTCAATTGAATTGAACTATTTGAACATTATAAATGCCGAATTGAGCCAAAGAATCTAGCATAATTAGATTTCTAAATATGTTTGTCTTCTATAGCAAATAGAAATAGCACTAGGAGAAACTACCTTAACTTGTGAACTCCCTTAAATTTAAAGTGAAAGACGTCTGAAGAACTTTTACCATTGCAAATGCTAAACAATGTACCTATTGAGAGAGTTTTTGATGTTCCTTAGATTAATGATGACATGATATTTATTTACAAATAGGATCTTGTTTATTCTTAGTACTGAAAATTTAATACTTAGGATTGATCCTGACTCTGATCTGATCTGAAATTGGACGATTTTTTTAGGATAAACCTTCAGAAACCATGAACGTATTAAGAATTGTGTGATTACGAGTCCTTCTAAAGTCAAGTGGCGTAATAGGCATGCATGCTTTGACCCTGGCGATCATGTAAGCCATCGATACTGGTACCCAATATAACTTTTTTCCAGTCTCCATACATATTGTACCGTGTAACAGGAGGGCGCGTCCGAAAGATTTATCGTGCGATGAGCAACTTCCTTCATAAAACAAGCGCTGACACCTCGCCACGGGCGCGACTGTCGCTTGTTTTTGTACGCTTAGCGCTCGGACCGCTCAAATTTATGTAATATCTTGTTGGGATAACGGTTTGGGGAGGGAATCTTTATAAGAAATAAAGCAGTAACGAATAACAGAACTACAGACATCGAAAGTTTTTGTTATCATTTGTAAGAACCAAATGAAATTGATTCAGACGATTGTTTTTTATGGAAATCCTGTGAACACATTAGGGCGTTGCTTACTCTGTAAAGTCAAGCAGAAACGCAGTGTTAATAGTTGAGAGAACAAGGCCCCTACTGCGAACGTAGTAAATATGATAAAAGTCATTTTATTTAGCAGGAATTTTTGTGATTTAGAGTACTATGAAATTTCGAAGTCCCGGTACCTGTAGGGTAACTAAGAATCCGACTATAACACTGATCAGATTTTTGATATTGATGTGTTCCAATAAAAAACATTGGGAACAAACACTCGCTAAATTATAATACGTATTTTCTAAACTATTTCGTATGATATCGGTGTTAGGGTCATTTCAGTTCCGGATCCCAAAGAACCCAAATCCAGAATTTAATATGCAGCCAACCCTTTATCCGCAAGATAAATCTGGCAGTCATCGAGCTCTCCCGACGCGTCATTTCCTCCAAATAAAATATATCGGTTGAATAAAACTGGGGAAATTTTTCTCGAGAGGAGTCCACATTTTTTGTCGGACAGCGATAAATTTGGCAGACACCAGCCGGTGAAATATGCGAGGCGGGCCGGGCATCCGTCACGGCGGAATCACCTCGAAGACAAATTCATTCCTAGCCGTGATTCTCTTTTAGTAGACCCGGTATACGAACTAGGAACATTTTATTATTAACTTCAATTTCTATTTCAGAAAGTGTAGACTTATTTTTCTTATTGTCATAGTGTTTAATTAATATGGAAACGTCTGATGTATATGTCTCCACAGCCTCTTTTTGTCTTGTAGTTTGCTAATGAGACTACGGGCGGTTTTTTTCGTGCCGATTTTAGGACCTCTATCAGCTTTTTGAACATCTGAAGCCTTTGTAATCAATATCCTAATCCTATAAGAGAGGCTGTATGCTATTTATTAAAATGTTCAAATGTAATTATTACTATTATATTGTATTTAATAATAATTTGGCTAATAAATTCTATCACTATCTTTTTCTAATTTAACTGGAGAGAAAGCAATAACACTGAACGTAACTAAAGCTTTGACAAAATGCTTGATAACAGACTAAAGACACACAGCCGACGGTCAAGGAGCAAATCTGAGACTACGCAGTCCATAGATTAATTATCACTACAGGGAATTAATTTCCTGTTTCGTAAACTAAACATTAATATGAAACACCAAAATAAAGGCACAGAATACTTATACACAATACATAGGAATGGAGATAGAATATATATGAGAATGTAGACACATAAAAAGGTGGTCTTATTGCTATGGTTATGATATCTTTACCGGGTAACCATAGATTCCGATCCGATTCCGAAGAACGCACAGAAATCTATGGTTTATGGTTAAAACTCAACCTGAAGCTGAAAACTGCATCTAATTCTTTTCCATCCCATCGTAATTTCTCATATATTATTCTTTACTGCCAGTATTACAAAACATGCAATACCTTCAAGACAATATCAGGAATACATCCCACAGTTCAATAAATCTATAACTCAAAGGAATCTACCAAAGAGGCACTTCGAAGCACGTAAAGAAAGAAAAACGAAACTAAACACATAAATTGTTCATGTAGTGTGTATTGTCCAACGTAATGTGGTGCTAGTAATAAGTTGGGGTACTGACGTCTCCAGGGAGCTGTATGTTACGAGGTAGAAACCAGACAGCACGGCTCTTGGGTTCTGTTATAATTTATAAGAACATATAACACACAGAAATTTGCAATTTATAAAATAACTTAAAAAACGATTCTTTGCATATTTTAAAACAGGTAATGTAACTTATATAGAACGTTCTAGTGAGTAGATACAGTCGATCTCAGAAGTAGCTTACCTACGTTCAAAGTGTCGTGCTAACAAATATCAATAAAACCATACTATGATTTCGGCAATGAATTTAAGATCTATCCACCTACAGTTCACTTAACAAAGAAAAACAACAGTATTTGGATTACAATTGAAAATATGAATGTGTAAGTCTCTGCTGGAATTATCTACTTCGCTGTAAAAACGCAAACGCATTTATTTTTTCATCAAAATACTGATAGTACTCTTAATTTAAATTTCCGTTTGAATTTAATCAAATTACCTACATTTTTAAAGACTGGTGCTTGTTTTAAGCCCAAAAGGAACCTCATTGGTATATTTTCTATCAATTTGTGTATATTTTGTACATTTATACTATTGTGTTAATAGAATCTATTAAATTGTTTTCAGCTTCCACTTCGTACGAATTACCAACAGTAAATGTCAATTTGAAAATCCTATGGAGTCTGTCGTTACGTTTAAAGTACTGGTCAAATTTGTTAGTTAAGGTTCTCGT
This sequence comes from Acentria ephemerella, assembly GCA_943193645.1. Classification (NCBI taxonomy): domain Eukaryota; kingdom Metazoa; phylum Arthropoda; class Insecta; order Lepidoptera; family Crambidae; genus Acentria; species Acentria ephemerella. Next base: position 1,257,574 of record OW971882.1, read on the forward strand.
GATAATGCTATAAGTCTTTTCTCAATACTTTTCGGAATCCTAACAGACCTTATTAATTCGACTAAGCCGTACTGCAACAACAAAAGCATAATGTTAAATGGATATTTCACCAGTTAATACTTAAAGCTTGACCACATCAGCGATAAACAAGTCTAAAGCATACATCATATGGAATCACCAAACATTAGCACAAAGCAGTATCCATCTCTATTCATCATCATGTGTGCGAGTGTGGAGCAAACCAAATTAGGTCTTTTACAAACGGATGAAACGGACACTTGGCGTTTTCTGAGCGATATTATGACGGTATTTTTAAAGTGGTTATTTTCATTGAATGAGACCCGTGAGGGCATAAAATTTCTGCGGGATTTCCCCTTACTAGCACTATCTTATGTTAAGCCTGCGCAATACAATAAAACTACCAGCATTTTTGCGTTTCGGCGTTTGGAGGTAAGTTAGCTAGTTCTTCTATGATTTAGAAATCTGGCTGTGCTCGCTAGATGATTCCAATTTCGTAGTTATCAATACCAACGATCTGGTAAGATGAAGGTCTCTACCCCGTTCAGAATTAAAAATAAAACGATTGCTCTGGTGGCGGTTCTATATTTTGAAAATTTATTGTACGTTTGACTCTCACCCATTATAAAGGTAAGTAAAGATAAAGTAAATGGTGTTTCATTATAGGGCTTAACTCAGTTATAATAATATAAGTATTCGCAATAATCAATACATCACCAAAAATAATCTATAAACTCTTTTTTCACGTGATATTTTAATATTAAATCGCTATTAACTCTTATATGCCCATCACAATTAGAAAGTTGTTATGAGAATGATAAAGACAAGTTTATATTAAGCAATCTTGTATTACAACTGATATTTATACATATTAAAACTTTCACGCATAAATTTCCACAAATATGTCGCATTCTCGGTAATGAAACGCCTGAAAATATCCTCGCTTGCAAATCGCCTGTGAAAGGATCCTAATCTGGTGTCCTGCTCGTGCACCATTACTCAGAGTGAGACGACGTTTTTACGAGCTCTTAATCAAGAAATATAGGATTGCAGCGGCTATTAAGAGTGCGCGATTTAGCCACTCGCTAATGCAGTTGTTCCGCTGATATACGGCCTTTGTAGCCGCTGACAGAGGGTATTAAGCCATTTTTAACATTTCTCGCTGGACTTAAGGTTAATTATATGTTTCCCATTGCTGCTCCAATGAAAAGTGATAGAGGGAGAAGAGATTATCATAAACCATGTAACCCATTACATCTTCGTACACAAAGACTTATGTGACAGTGGCAAAATAACACTTTTTTACAGTTTTCACTATAAGGAACTATATTATCTTTACGATAAAGCTGAAAATCAAGAAATCTGTTTGTGACCAACTAGCAACATTTTAGCACAATTATTAGTTAGCCATCGACAAAAATCCATATTCTTTACATTTATTTTGTTTTATTTGTAATCTAAAAAATGACTCATTGACAAATGTTAAAAAAAAAAGATTTTATATTTTTAACTTTTCTTGACATTACTTCAGGAAATTTAATAAACCTTTATTATATTCAGTTGATCAATTATGATACAACAGATTATCGATTGTGTTTTGACACGCCGGAATCATATCTTATTATATTTCAGGTATGTAGAGTACCTGCAGGACTAACTAACTAAAATAGTGATTTGATTTTCTATTGAATAGAAAATCAAATTACTAAAGCAACTTACGAGTATATTTAATATTCAATGTTGGTAACTATTTTTCTGAACTATAAAAAATACATATAATTGTAATTTTTCAGCGTAAGAAAGCGAGCAGCGAGCGATCGCATTTCAAATAAGTGTTTCTAGACGGTAGTTATTCTCAGCTAATAAAGAAGATAAGTAAGAACTATATTTCACGTTTCAGCCTGTAAAGTACCACGCGGACCGACTGAAATGAGCCATCCAAACGTGGAAAGTGCTACAATTTATACAGACTTCTTAGTTAGACGTTGGTTTAAGTTAGAAGAAATTGTCACTTCAAAAAAATATTGGTTATTTTAAATATGTTCTACTGATAGGAACAAAGAACCGGCCGAGCTGGTAGTTCTATACCTACTCGAAAACTAGGAGGAACGTATGAATTTATTGATATTTCTTTGTGGAATTTCATTAGATAGGCCCTATGAGCAATCCCAAGAGCAAAATCAAGGCATATCTATTTCTTTCATACAGATTTTTACATAAAAACTCGCTTAAACGGTTTATGTTGTCAGCTATTTCAAGGTTGCTAGGAGAAATAAGTGATTTTATGACTGGAAAGAAAATGTCCCAAACTGGGATGTGAACTCACAAAAATATCTCTTAGTTCTAAGTACTCGAGGACTAGATGTAAGATAACGTCATTCTGTACACTGTGTTGACAAAGAATTGACAACTCACATTCAAACTGTCATGTATGAATATTATATTATTAAAAATTAATAGAGATAATCAAAATAGAGTAGATTATACATTAAAATTTAATTTGACACATTTATATACCTAGCTATAATTACTTAAACATTATTTCATACCATACCGCTTTTCCTTAGAACTTGCACCACAGTCTTAGTTACAATATTTTACAGTGAGCAGACATTTTTATAGGTATTTAGCGAAAACGTCTCTCCTACAGGCCAATTTGCAACTTGTTTGCGTGGCCAATAAATCGGGCCAGACCCGGCCGAAATTACGGCCTTTATTCCCGTGACGTCAGCGGTTTCACTCCAAGTGCGATTTGGAAGCGTAATGTTGTTATTCTGAATGCTTCTTTAAGAATTATATAAGTACTGAAGTTTTGGTATAGTTTCACAAAGTGCCTACATCATCGAACTTAATGTAGTACGCGTCGTTACGACCTATAAAAATATGAGAAATATAAAGAAATTTGGATTGATTTATATAAAATGACGATATTAAACTATTAAAGGAAGTCAATTGACATTTACCATCTTCCCGCGAGTCACGTTACCACAATAGCTAGCACGATATTTAACAATCGTCCAATATTATAATATTAATTTAACATCACGTTTGCAGAATCAACTAGATATGAGTTACCGCTTTTCGTGTTCGTTATGTTGGTATAAAGGCCAGTAATAAGTGATGTAAATGGTATCACATCATCACTCAAGCAACAAGGCGTTGTTCACCTTGCTTAATGTCGCTGGTGTAACTGACTGAGTTTCATTTATTTTATTGTAAATAGAAAACCGACTGCGTAATATACAAGTTATACTATTTAGTGTTTATAACTATGAGTACAGCTAATTACAGATTTTCTTTTTTTATACTTATTGCAACAAAAGAATATAAAATTCATAGAAAGTTCATATGTAAATATGTATATATAATACACATATATACACATACATAACATAAATGATTATATTAATTAAAGTGTTATGTACTACGTTATTTTGTTGCATATCAGAAAGGATTTAAGATTAAGTATTTTATTATTGTTTTGATATGTATCTTGTGGCCTGTACTTATAAATAAATAAATAAAAATATTTATGTACCCATACATACTTATATATTACATAAATATCCATGCGAAAAAATTTCATTATTTTATTAAAGAAATGTCATTTGTAATTTAGTTCTAAATTTTGCAAATGGTATTCGATGAAAGACTTGATTAGTCGTTAGAGTGGCATTTAACTACGACTCTGAACTATTGACAACTACTTATTTATTTCATTTGAATATGCGAAATGTGATTTTAAGAGCTGCATATTTTTTTAAGGAGCTGTCACATATTAACGGTTACGCAGCTAGAAATACGTCCCGCCCGGTTAACAAATTAAGTTGCCTTTCAGTATTCGGCCGGAAGGAATCCATAAGCTCAGTGGTGGACGCGTCACATGGATTTTCAGAGCTTGGGTTTGCAATAGTTTTATACCTAAAACAAGTTTTTCTAGATATTTAAGTATCTCTGAATAAATTATGTACACACGAAATAATTTATGTACACACAAAGACAATTAAAAGGACACAACAGAATATCAGAGAATTGTACAAAGGTAATTGTACACACATTTGAAAAAAAAATATTTCTTTGCACTCCACACCTTTTTGTTTAGTCTCTTATACGATACGAGTAATAAGGTGTTAACACGAGAGAAACTTAAAAATTTATCTCCTTCCTTGATAGTCAAGTTATTCCCGTAACGCCACTCCAAGTGGTTCTTCTCCGCAATATTTTCGACTATATCACATTATGGGGTCCTGGGGGATGTCGGGAACCTGATACACGACTCCGGGAGCTCTTAACGTGTCATACTCTGGGATCAAGAGAGATTACTTAGATATTACGTTTAGCCAAAAGATTTATGTTGGAATTTTCAGACAGTTTACATTTTAATTATTTAAAAAACTTTCGAAGCCTATTCTTTTAGAAAGTCATTAGTAACTTAAAAGTTTACTCTGTAGTACAGTAATGTTTTTAATTTTATAAAAGCAAGCGAAAAATAAATTTTTCAGCGCCATACTGGGGAAGCCCCTATCCACCCATACAAAATACAAGCCATATACCGTAGCTTCATATTATAATGTTCTTCCATGGCGATTGCCAGAGCTCATTGATAAAACTTTATGTTGGCTTCAGGGGACTTTTTTCTCTATCTCTCTGTTAGTAAACAGTGAACATAAATTTATTATTATCAACACTTATAATCACAAAATACATTTAGATGTAGCCCCCAAATACATTACCAACAAATGAATTATAAATTCTATGAAGTAAGTCTTGATTTTTATGTTTGTGTAATATCTTACGATAACAAAAGTAAACATAAAATGTTTATTTCGAGATAAACAAATTATCAATAGAGTTCAAACTCGTAATCCTGTCTTATAGAAGTTAGAAAGAAATTCACAATTAACGTTCATCAAAATTGTGAGCGTCGTTAACAATTTCGCGGACAGTAAGCCAAAACTTAAAAATTATACAAATATATAATTATGACTGTATGATGAGCTCTTGTCGTGAAAATTGGATATTTACTACCATCAAATTTATAAAAAAAAACAACAGATTCGTTCTTAGTTTTTACATTCATGTGTAACTACAATCAAAATTGAATAAAAAAGACAACGCAAGCATTGTTACGATCTAAATAATTTCAAATACAATCACATTTGCTATCTCACATTTTCCACTCGCCGCATAACATTAGGGCAACAGACGTCTGAATTTCATCTGAACACCGAATATGTAAGGTTCACAATAGAATAACATGTTAATTCGTAAAATGGATACAGTAACGTGGCTCTATTACCCCAATACCGCCTGTCATGTGCTTCAATATTCACGCTGTTTGATATAAAATAGATTTTTCTTTCGGTTTAGGGTTACTGGAGAACACTGTTTATCGCTATTCTAAAATATAAACTCAGGCAAGATCACTTAAAAGAAAGATCGAAAGATAACTATAACGTACTATCTAAAATAATTTAATTAATCAATATGAAACAATGCCCTAAAAGGTACTAAGATCTGCTTAATGCAACATATATTTAAATACAGACTATGACTCGTCACCCAGGCGGTGACGAGTCATAGTCTGTATTTAAATGTATGCAAAAGGAGTCCATATGTGAAGATTTAGCCTAGCTATTTTCACCTTGCAGGCGCAAAAGGTACGCCTTATACGCCTCTTTTAATGGAACCCAAGCTGTTATAATGAAGGAATGTGGAATTTAATGTTGTTAGATGACAGCAATAAAATGGTAAAGCTCTAAATATATATTTTTTTAAAGTCATTATATTATTGTTACTTATTTATTAATAAGGCTGTAATAGTATCCACCAATTTCAAAAGGTTTTGTTTCGTATTCAAAGCCAATTACGCGAAAGAGTTTGACAACACACGTATTGAAACTATTTAACGATGGCCATAGAACAAGCGTGATTTAAATTTTAAAAAATTCTTATCAATCGTTATACGCGATCAGATCTGTTACTGATATCGGAAAAATATATGTGGTGCCTTTTACCTTTGATCGAGTCTCGCTCTTTGCCAATTTTTTCTTGAGACCCTCCCTAGACGATGTATCGAATTTTTATAAGGTCTCTTATGAGAGCGTTCGGTGCTTTCCATTACAACGTCGACAAATCCATTGGGGACACGGGTCTTGAAATTTTTAAAACACGTCACTAATATTGGGTTACAAATATAATAAAGAATTACTGTTTGCATTTTTAGGAATTTTTAAAGAACATTGAAACTACGAGTATAAGAGGTTAATTCAGTATTACTAACATTTTCTTTGAACATTTTAGAAATATTCATAAGATGCATGTAGGTACAGTATAACTATAGAGTAGTTCACTTTCAGGGCCCGCAAGGTGGAGGTGGCTAGGGCAGTTTGTCGCATTCTGACCTAACTATCTTCACATATGGACTCCACTACTGCTTGTAATCAGGTGGTGTCGAGTCATTTGCTGAGCTATTCATAAAAAAAACTATAATATAATTTGATAATGAAATAGTCTTAAAATCGTGAAAGTTTATGATCAAGCTCTACATTTTATGAGTTTTTCAGTCAAACTCTATTATGGCTTTGCTTGTAAGATACTTAACAATTAAAAAATAAACAACAGGTAATACATTATTTAAGATTGCAAAGTATACTCTTTTCCATTTTAAAAGTATTTTAATTGAACGTTAAGCTAACAGAGCGGCCGCAGAACCGCGACCACTGCCGACTCGTAAAAACATTCGTTTAAAAAAGCTAACATTGTTAGCGTCGCGTAAATAAAAACGGGTCTCCAGAACGACACATTTGGAGCGCACCGACAGACGGCGCTGCGGAAGGCTTTACTACTTCCGGTGACAAGATGGCCGAGCATTCAGCGCAGCCGGAAACTGCGGCAGCGCCCAAACACGATAAAACACGTCCCCTGCCCGCTCAAAGCACTGTATAAACGCTGAACCAAACTGTACTGTAAATCCAATGTCTAAAGTCCTTTTTCGTCAGTTTGATAGTGTCATAAAAGGCATTGCGGTTCCAGAAGGAAGGCAATGCGAGGAGCCGGTTCCTGTCAAGTGCGATCGTGTATTTTCCCCATCGAGCATGACGTAAAGTTTTCCGCTGTCAATGATAACGCCTAATGGCCAACGTTTGCCCTTTCATGATCAAATGAACAGATATTAAGCGGTAGCATACTAATTTTTAAAGGAATATTACATTATTATTTTATAGACATATTAGATTTGCAGGATCTTATCAAAATACCACGCGTACGAAGTGGCGTAACATTTTGATACTGTCACATGTCTGCCATAAGATTACTTATTATATGTGTTAAAGTTACAAATGTCGTCAAAAATAATTTCAACGCCTAATGATAATTGCTGACCATTTTTAAACCAAACATCGATCTTTTTAAGGAAATGTCGTAAATTAAGTAGTACATCTTAATGTCGAAAATTCAGTAGTAATTATATTATATTCAGAACAAAGTATTAGGGTTTTATAAATTAGAATATAGTTTACAAAGTAAATGGAAGTTGTGAATAATTATTATAAATTTATTTAGAGGTGCTTTTTGAAACTATAAGGTAATTTATTATAGTATACACAAATCGAACGCCAATTATTATGACTATATATATATCGTAAAACTCTAAGTAGGTACACCGCTTGTGCACCACGACCACATCTTCAGAAATCCCAATTTCTTTTAAACAAGCGGAAAGGCTAGCAAATAAAGACACAAATGTATAATGGAAATGGTAGACGATTTCCTAATTTAAATAAAGGCTTGCAACTTGCTAAACGTCCCACATCACAAACAAACTTTAAATACTTTTACATTGTCTACTGAACAACCCTACAAAACTAATATTCCTAAGCATTCATTTAACATAGCCGTGGTAAGCTAACATTGCTTATTTTCCAGCTCTGTTTCATAAGTTCCTAACACAAAAACAGAAATCTACTATCAATTTTTTACAGAGGCTTTTTAAGTTTGCTCTCCATCGACATTTTCATCTATTGTTATGCCTAAAAGTTTTATATGAAAATGTAAATTATTTTTATCAGCGTGGTTAACATACAGATATACTATTATAGGTTCGAAAGTTAATTAATTTGGGTTTGTCTAAGTTTTATAATAAATGATTACCATTCAAACATGAACATAATGAGTAAGGAAAATCTTTTAAATTTCAGTGTTGTGTCATGTGCAAAGCTTTGTTATGGTACTTCAATATTCATATCAATGTAATTAGAACTATTTTCTAATATTGGTAATTTCATTTTATTACAATTAATTATGAGTTATTTAACATGTATTGGTTTCAGCTTGTTGGGGCATACCATCACCATATTATCCTAAGTTAATCCTTTTACGGTACCTATGACTTTGTGCGCTGCATCAGAGCGAGACGGGATTTAATTATTTGAATCATAACATACTAATTGTATGAGTATAGAAACTACAAGCCTAACCAACTAGATCCTCAAGCTATATTATTTCAATATAAGACTTATTCTGTTTACAAGTTTATGAACTATCTCTTTTATTTAAAATGTCAAGTGATTTTTATTTCAGAAAATGGATTGCGACGCTATCTCGTTTACAAGATATTGTACATCTCGATTTAGAATATCAGGTAATTAAAACTATTTACGTTGCAAAAATATTTTTACTGTACTACCTAATGTGTCATATTAAAATTTACTAGCAATAAATCTAAAATAATTTTGATTATGCTTTGAACAGAACACCAATATGCACTATAAAACCTTCTGTGAAGCCGTCACCCGACTCCATGGGGTTCTTGGACAGTACATTGTAGTTTACAATGAATCCCTTGATTGTCTACAACAGAACTTTCAGGTGCAGAAAACGCAGTATATTGCAGAAGTAGTTGAAGCCATCACTAACAGGTTTGTATAAAATCTTTAATAATTTTCTAACAATAAGAATGATGTCAGTTCAGTTTTATAGGAAGACCGTGCTCTAAACGAAATGACGATGGTGGCCTTTAGTCAGCAGAAGACATCATAGGGTGATATGATGAAGAAACAAGAATTATAGCTCTTTGACTGTGTGTTTGGTAAAAAAAAGGAAATTTTAAGTAAATAAAGAGTCTTACGGGAAGATACAAAATATCATTAAGTATTTTGGACCGTATATGTCTTTTATGTATATCTTCTCTTCATATACAGAATAATTGAAATCAAACACCAAATTAGTAAATTGGAGTGCAGCAACGTTCAATTTCTTAGTCATGGTCTTGTCCAACATAAACTGACTGCAAATGATGCAGTATTATTGAATATTCCTTTGCATTTCACTAGACCAGAAAATATTAATATTTTAATATCTGAAGCTATTGGAGTAGCTAAAGAACGAAAAGAAGAATTGCAACAAATCGGTTCGTAATAAATTAACATAGCTTTTATTCCCTCATATATTGTAACGCAAATCTTAATTGATAATAAATAGAGCACATAAATATGTACTAAATACTATGATTGATGTGAGCAGTCCAGAACCGATAGTTCTGGCGGTCCTTATAGAGGTTTAGTTTAGATATAATGATATTTAGGTATTATTTACAGACTTTGAAGTAAATAAATTAAAATAAAGTTGACTTTATTACTAATCTGGAAATATTCTGTGACAATAGCTATCGAAAAATTAATTGAACCAGAAACAGAAAAATGTTGGTGCGATGATGAGGCAAATGATGGTGATTATACTGAAACACAAGAACATTGTATACAAAAAGAAGAATCTGAAGAGAGCGTACAAAAAAGAAAAATGGCGTCTTTATTACAAGCCCATGAGAGGTGTAGGTGAGAAATGAAAATGGGATTTACGATAATAAATGTACAAAGTATGGAACATAGTTTATATATTTATTTTCAACGAAATAACTTTGAAGACAGGTAACACAAAGCTGTACCCATCAAAGACTTAAGAGAATTATGTGGCAGAAAGAATTAGAAGGAACGTTGAAACCACAAACTTGCCAAAATCTTCAAGATAGAAGTGCCAAACTGATACAAAAAGTAATGAGGTACACCTTATATGTCTAAATCTTTTTAAGTCTCAAACTGAATTACTAAACAGTTTAAAATTAATAGATGAATGATTCAATTTCAGGGCTTATTTTGATATTAAAAGAAGAAAGAAACTACAATATCGGAACGACGAAATATTGGGAATGAGACTTTGTAATAAATCTACTAAAGATGCATTTCATAAATCAGAACAGGTAAGACCGGTTGGAAGAACCAACGTTATAATTTTATTATAGTGTAAATACATATCTGGCTCATATTTTAGATTAAGTTACACCGTATAGAACAAATCCGAAACATTGAAAATGAATGGAGAAAGTCTTGTGAAATGCTAAAAGAAAAATATAAAATTAAAACTGATCAAATCAGAGAAGATTATCGAGACTACATCAGAAATTGGTTTCGTAAATGGTAAATTGCAATTATTATAACGCTCTTTCTTGTTTTGCTAGGTAAAATTAACCTTTTTTGTTCTTAGGTTTGATGAAATCCAATATTTTCATGACATCCCTAAAAAGAATATGGGTGGATCAGTTTTAATAATGAAAGAAGAATTAATTGAACCAAGAGATTGGTGGGAACAGTATCAAGAACATTTAGCCGGAAAAAAGGCTATTAATAACTCTGTGTGTCTGTCTGTCAGTATAACTTACAATTTAACATTACCTTTTCCATATCATGGATATTATTACATATAAAAATCTCAATATATCCAGCGCAAATGTGCTGAATTATAGGGTAAATGGGAAGGAATGAAAAGCACGAAAGAAGAACGTAAGAAAAAGAAATTAGAAACAGATCGAATTAAAAAGTTGATGAAAAATCCAACCGTACACCCAGGATTCCATTATCCAAAGTCTAAGAAAACGCAACAAATTTTAAATGTAAGTTATTCATATGATTCGTTTGTACATCAAAATGTCAATGATGATTTTATCCATTATATTGCTTATTTTGAACAGGTTATAGAAAACTATAATCACGATTGGAAAAGTCTTGATCTTGAAGACGAACGCCACGTCAAAGAACGATTTGTTATAGATGTAGATAAAAATAAAATATATAGTGATATCAAGATGGACTTGCTAAATATTGTAGGCGAAGATATGAGGTATATTTGCATTTGAATTTATTCTAAATTTGAAATTCTATACATATAATAACTAAAATAACATACGACACCAAGTTAATTGACGTATAATGCAAAACTAAATAACGATAATAATACAAACAAAATAATGATACTTAGGGAGGAGTTTAAATTATTAAGAAAGGCTTTAAAGACAGACTATTTCAACAACGCCGAGAAAATGCCGAAAGCAATAAAAAAAACAAATAAACAAACTAAAAAGAAGAAGAAGGAAAAAACAAAGATTATAAATGACAACATTTTCGATCAATTACAGGTTAATCAAAATAAGATACTAGTCAGTAATTATTCTAAATTCTATTATATACAAATTGTCTATGCAGGATTTAGCATTCAGAGGTATTGTCATACAATATCCACATATTAAGCTTGAAAACTTCTTGGGTGATCATAACTATGCTGGAGATGATATTCGTTGTAAATATCAGTGAGTATTACTTGTAGTAAATTTTGCTACACATTTTACACTTGCTTGCAGAGCATTTTGCCACTAACATGCTACGTATAAAGCAACTATTGTCGTAACAATGGAACAAGAATGTTTTTGTATGTGTGACGGTAAAATGAGAATAGACATTGTGACCATTTTGGTTCCTTTTAGAAAGAAAGCATAACTATAGCAACATTAGTAAAACAAAATTTTTGATAGCTTTAAAACATCCCTAGATATTACAATTTGATTAGCACTTACCAAGAACGCTCCTACGAAACGACGTATGACGAATTTATATTTACTATTGGTCGTGTACACACCATCCGCCTTTGTTAACTTATTTCCTGTTGCGTGATGGCTGGAAGATATCTCGTTACGAAATAAGTAGATCCTTTTGTGCTTACTTCCCACCTATAAATTGTATGTCTTTTGCCATATCGAATCAAATTATTTGTACCTGTTCATCTTCAAAAATGCTAACTGTACAGGCTACATTACTAATACTAATACAATACTAATTCCTTACAAATGTAGTGCAGTAATGACCTACTTTTACTTATACTTATATCACTATTTTCTTTATGATTTGTTTTATATTTACCAAATTGTTAAGTTGCCTTTCTTTAGGCGAGCAGGATGTACAGGCTACCGTACAATAATTTTAAAGGTTTCAATGACTCGCCTTATAATTTAGGTCACTTAAACAATATTATTAATTATAATTGTACCTACGATTATTACCACGCAGCACTTTTAATTACCGAT